>CM075980.1:24108411-24248411 GCA_038087875.1 Malacoraja senta
GTTGCCCCATCTACACTAGTCCCACCTGCCTGCATTTGGCCCATATCCCTCTAAACCTTTCCTATCCATGTACCTGTACAAACAGCCCCATAGCAGAAGTGTCCACGTCGCGGGGTTGGAAACTGGAAGTATCCTGAGCTAATTCTGCCACCACCATCATCTACGGCGACAAGTGATGGCTTCCACTGATTGTCGCCGGAAGCTTGCGTCCTTTTCAGGATGGACGATGACAGTGAGACCAACATTTGTAACAAGATGGACACGAAAAGAAGACCTGTACAAATGTCTTGTAATTGTTGATATAGTACCTGCCTCAGTCCACCAGGGAGGACTGGTTTTTAAATGGGATTGTCAACCTAGGAAGGCAAGGAGATCTGGGAGGCAACCATACACAAGATAATCTCCAACGTTGGAACAAAACGCTCCCATCAGACAGAAGATACAGAAGCTTGAAAGAGTGCACAAGCAGACCCAGGAGCAACTACCGTTATCAGGCTTGTGAACTGTTATGGCCCAGACTAGGGGGGAACAATGGAGGAGGACTGACTGTACTTTGTGCCTTCCACCACAGTGAAGAATGATGTTTGTGTTCAATTTTATTGTGTATTGTGTGTTCTATTTTGATTGTACCGCTGCTGGCAAATTCATTTCACTGCACTTTATTGTGTATGTGATGAATAAAAACTGATTGACTGATTGATTGATTGAACTGTCCTTCCATGAGTTAGGGTACTGTCCAATTCACTTCCACCCAATTGCGGACATTGGAGTTTTTCTATGGAACTGTTGCACCACAAACCTGAGAACGACATTCTGCACTCTGTATCTTCCCCATTGCTCTACCTGATAGGTGACGTTTCAGGTCTGGACCCTTCTTCAAATATTCAGTATATTTCAAGAACTAGTATTTCATCTAATAGCCCTGTCCCACGGTGCGAGTTCATTCCAAGAGCTCTCCCGCGTTTAAAAAAAATCAAACTCGTGGTAAGCACGGAGAATGAACGTAGCGGGTACGTCGGAGCTCGGGGACGTCTCTTAGCGCAAACGGCATGTACTCGGGAAGACTCGCTAATGGCAGGTAAGCACGGGATGACACGTGAAGATTTTTCAACATGCTGAAAAATGTCCACGAGAGCCCCGAGTACCGACGAGTGGCCTTTACCGTAAATCTCCGAGTTCGAATCAGGGCAAACTCGGGAGAACTCTTGGAATGAACTCGTACAGTGGGACAGGGGTTTTAGTTCGACAACCTCAGCACAGACTGGATCATTCGTGTTTCTACAGTTCACAAGACAACTGTCACCAGGGAATGTAATTGAAGAAGCAGGGATAAAATTCAATCCCTCTCAGACTACAAATCCTATTCAGATGCTTACAGGGGGAGTACAATACAATTGCCACTATTGGCAATGAGAACCGCTACGTAAATTCACAGGCATCTCTCTTCGGGTAACTTGCATTTGATAGATAGTGAGACAGTTTTGGAGTAAACCATATTTTGAACTGAGAAAATACGGTGGCACAGCGGTAGAGTTGCTGCCTCACAGCGCCAAAGACACGGGTTCAATCCTGACTACGTATGCTTTCTGTACGGAGTTTGTACGTTCTCCCCGTGACCTGCATGGGTTTTCTTGGAGATCTTCGGTTTCCTCTCACACTCCAGAGACGTACAGGTTTGCAGGTTAATTGGCTTTGGTATAAATGTAAAATTGTCCCTAGTTTGTTGGATAGTGTTCGTGTACGGGGATCGCTGGTCGGTGCCGACCTTCTGCACTGTATCTCTGAATCAAACTAAACTAAATACATTTAGAATCTGAAGATGTCTGAAGAAGGGTTGCGACCCAAAATGTCACCCATCCTTTTTTCTCCAGAGATGCTGCCTGTCCTGCTGAGTAACTCCAGTCCTTCGCTCCATAGATGCTGCTGCACCCGCTGAGTTTCTCCAGCACTTTTGTCCAACTTTGTGTCTATCGTTTGAGAATGAATTAAACGTGCATTGAAAATTAATTAAATGCAGCAAATGTTAAAAACCAACTGTGATTGTTTGTGTTGATAATAACAGCATTCAACTCAATGCTCCAATGGTGTTTATTTGTCACCTATGCAACTGCACAGTGAAGTTATTTATATTACACATGCTGATGCCATTATTCAAAGTCCAAAGTCCGGTCGGCCCGTGCGCTCGATGTACTGGAGCAGTTCCTGCGAACCGACGTCCCTCTCCTCTCCTCGCCCGGCCACCTTTGTGTCCCGGGGGCGCCTCCTGCAGCCGACCTTGAAGGGGCTGGAGGCATTATCCCGGTTCACCCTCCCACCGGGCCTTGCTCCTCGCGTCCCACGTCTCCCGCTAACTCCCGGTTTTGCCGACCGACGAGCCTTCAGGCGGGTCCCGCCAACATACGACGAGATTGCATTAACTAATGTGGTCCTCTTGAAATCAAAGTCCCTGGGGTTGGAAAACAAGAGCAGTGCAGCTTAGCTTGCAGTGTCACGTCCTCCTGTATTATCTCCCCCAAGTGATCATTGTGTCTCTGTCTTTCTCACAGGCTTTGACATTCTGTTCAGATGAGCCAGCAGTTGTCCTTTCAGAATGCATCATCAGTAATTTCTCCTGAACACAATAATCTCAAACCACAGCAAGAAGTCATTCTTCAAAAGTCCTGCTTTGAAATATTAATTCCGAAACGCTTAATTTAAAAATGTTCTGCTCCAATATATTCAATTTAAAGCAATTCTATTCTAACCACAAAACAACAGTGGATAAAGTGATTATATTTGATATCAGCAAAATAAAACAAGAAAATGCTCATCATTTTATAAGCCCTGCAATATTCTTTTAGCTAGTCCAGTGCTCCCGAAAATGTTACATGTATTTCATGCTAAAATTAAATATCTTGGAATTGAAGGAAAATGACTAAAGGGCCTGTCCCACTTTCACAGCCTAATTCACGACCTTTTTTACTCGTGGACATTTTTCATCATGCTAGAAAAAACGCCCCGACCTACTTGATGCCACGAGAGATTAGAGAGATTCCTTTATTTGTCATTCAGACCTTTCGGTCTGAACGAAATTTCGTTGCCTGCAGTCATACATATAATAATAAATAACAAAACACACAATAAACACAAATTAACATCCACCACAGTGAGTTCACCAGGCACCTCCTCACTGTGATGGAGGCAAAAGTCTTAAAGTCTCTGTCTCTTCCCGCTTTCTTCTCCCTCTGCGCTGAGGCGATCCAGGCTTCTGATGCTGTGGCCCCGCCGGGCGACGGTAAGCCAGTCCAGCGGCCGAATCCGTGCTCCGTGACGGGCCGGCTCAAACTCCGCGGCCCGGGGTGGTCGAAGCTGCCGAAGCTGCCGCCCTCCAGTCCAGCGGACGCAGCTGTAGTTGCGGGAGCCCCAGAAAAACAGGTCACCAACCTGTGACCTGCGCGCTCCCGACGATGTCATCCACTGGGCCCGCGGCCGAGCCTCCGGATTCAGGTCGCCACCAGTGTCCTCGGTCGCCACTGCCGGAACGCCACCGCCACCGCCGGAACGCCACCGCAGCCCCGAAGTTGGCCAGCCTCGCGCTGGTAAGTCCTGGCTCTGCCTCCGGAGCCTCCGGAGCCTCGAGGTCGGTCGGTCGCTCGCAGTTGGAGTTGGAGGCCGGCAGCTCCGCCATTTTGGCCTCAGCGCAGATGGAGGCAGAGAAGGGGGATACGACAAGAAAAAGTCGCATTCCCCCGAAGGAAGAGACAAAAGTCATGTTTCACCCCCCCACCCCCCCACCCCACACATACACAACCCAATAAACTAAAATTTAACTGAAACAGGACAAAAGAAAACAACAAAAAAAGTAAAAACAGACGGACTGCAGGCGAGCCGCTGCTGTACGACTGCGCCGCCATTTCCGGAGTACCTACGACTAGCATCACGGCCTGCTACGTCCTACCTACGACCTCGTGACGACCATGCTGCGAGTATGAGTTAAGGGCAAACTCGGCAGAGGTCGTGAATTAGGCCGTGATTTTGTGGGACAGGCCCTTAACGTTGTCAGAAGAGTTAGAGTCATAAAATCATGGAAACAGGCCCTTCGGTCTGATCTGCCCACATTGACCAACATGCCCCGTCTACACCAGTCCCACCCGCTCGCGGGCTTGTAGGTTATTTTGACTCTGTCAATTGCCCCTAGTGCATTGGGAGTGGATGGGAAAGTGGGATAACATAGAACTAGTGTGAACGGGAGATACCGGTGGTTGGCGTGGAATCGGTGGTAAAGGTAGATGAGATTAAGTGAGTGCTCAAAACTGTAACAAATGCAATTCCAGTCAATTCCGGCACGGGATCATCTCTTTTAAGTTTTCCACAGAGTGAGTGGAAGTGGGTTTAGACTGGTGTGGAGTGGACAATGCAGGCGTATAGCATTGCACAGTATATTGAATAATGTCATTGAAGTTTACATTACAGAAGGAAGACCCTCTTGCACTCACTCTGTGGAAAACGGTGAGTAGAGATGATGGATCTCTCCTGGAAGGATGTGATGGATAATGTACGACATGATCAATGTTGGAGCCTCAACCGTGTACTTGACTGCACGGGAATCCATCTTGTGATGACTTTGATAAAGATATGGGGACGCGTTTATCCTAGTTTGCCAATGACAAAAAGATAGACAGCATAGAAGGAAACACGAAAAGGTACACAAAATGAAGTGTACTCAAAACTGTAACAGGTGCATTCCAGTAGAGACAGGGACGAGATCCTTTTAGTTTAGTTTAGAGATACGGCATAGAAACAGGCCCTTCAGCCCACTGAGTCCATCCTGACCATCGATCACCCATTTACACTAGTTCCATGTTATCCCACTTTTGCATCCACTCCCTATGCACTAGGGGCAATTGACAGAAGCAAATTAACCTACAAACCCACACATCTTCGGGATATGAAAGGAAACCGGAGCACCCAGAGGAAACCCACGAGTTCACAGGGAGAACGTGCAAACTCCCGAGGTCAGGATCGAACCTGGGTCTCTGGGTGCTGTGAAACAACAGCTCTACCAATGTCCCATAGTGCCACTTTTTCTGCAACATCAAAGGACAGACAACAATACCACTTAAATGTTCAAGGCCAAAAGTATTGGAGATCCAAAAAGACTTCAGGGGGTCCATATATATCGTTGTCATAAGGACCTAAGTGATAGGAGCAGAATTAGACCATTCGGCCTATCGAGTCTATCTGCCATTCAATCAAGAGTCAAGGGTCAAGAGTCAAGATGTTTTATTGTCATATGTCCCAGGTAGAACAATGAAATTCTTACTTGCTGCAGCATAACAGAATATGTCATCATAATAAATAACAAAACTAAAAAAAAAAAACAATAACAGTGCAATAATAATAGTCTATTGTAGTTCATACCTTGTTATGAGGTTTTAGTGTTTAATTGCCTGATGGTTGTAAGGAGAAACTGTTCCTGAACCTAGACATTACAGTTCTCAGCTGATCTATCTCTCCCTCCTAACCCCATTCTCCTGCCTTCTCCCCATAACCCCTGACACCCGTACAAATCAAGAACCTATCTATCTCTGCCTTAAAAATATCCATAGATGGCCTCCACAGCCTTCTGTGGCAAAGAATTCCCCAGATTCAACATCCTCTGACTAAAGAAATTCCTCCTCATCTCCTTCCTAAAGGAAAGTCCTTTCATTCTGAGGCTATGACCTTTAGGTTCACAAATATTAAAAGACCATTGAAATATGAGAATTTATACGCAAGGGGCTAGAACATAAAGGAAGAAATTGCCTTTGAATTTACTCAGTCCTAGTCAGACCACAGATGGAATGGAGCATGCAGCCTTATAGCAATGAATAATGTCATTGAAGATTACGTTACAGAAGGAAGGCAATTTGCCCATCTTTTCCATGGTAGCCCAAAGATGGATTCTGCATGAACCTTGCCTCTCAGCGCATAGGCCTACAGGTATGGCTCTTTCAATTGTTCATTCGGGTAGTTTTAAAACCACCTGGTACACAAAAATGCTGGAGAAACTCAGCGGGTGCAGCAGCATCTATGGAGCGAAGGAAATAGGCAACGTTTCAGGTCGAAACCCTTCTTCAGACCTTCTTCTTTAAAACCACCTGCCTGTACGGAGTTTGTACCTTCCCCCTGTGACCACGTGGCTTTTCTCCGGGTGCTCCGGTTTCCTCCCACACTCCAAAGATGTGCAGGTTTGTAGGCTAATTGGTTTCGGTAACATAGAAAATAGGTGCAGGAGGAGGCCATTCGGCCCTTTGAGCCAGCACTGCCATTCATTGTGATCATGGCTGATCGTCCCCAATCAATAACCCATGCCTGCCTTCTCCCCATATCTCTTGATTCCACTAGCCCCTATTTTTTTATTTTTTTCATTTATTTTTCAAATATACAAAAGTATATATCACATATATACATTTTACATTGTTTGCCATTGTCATTAATATTAAACAAGAACAATTCTTCAGAAAAAGACATCTTCCCTTCAAGGAACGGAAGGAACTATGAACACTAACCACAGACTTCCCATCTCCTCTTCATAGTGGCTAATGTTATGGAATTTAGAAATTATGCACGTAACCTTGCGGCAAATTTGCTCTAAATGCTCAACAGTATTGTATTAAAAAAATGTCCTCTTGCTCTATACAATCTTGAACAAGTTGGCATGGTAAAATTGTAAATTCTAGTGTGTAGAATTGTACTAGTGTACGGGGCGATCGCTAGTCGGTGCAGACACGTTGGGCCAAAGGGCCTAGTTCTGCGCTGTATCTCTAAACTTTAAATCTAAAATCTAAAGAACAGAACAGACTTCCACCTCCAGTCGCCATTCAGAGACTGATTTCCAGATCCCCACCGACTTATAAAGTGATTTTTGTTTCAATCGCTCCTTAATCCATCTACCAATTAACTTGTATCTACTCCTCATAATACTGTTAATCCTGGAAAACGGTGTACACTTAAATTAAATCTCACCTCATCCTCCCATGTTCCAAATACCTCCTCATATTATAATTCAATCCTAGACACATCCTCTTTATTCACCCTTTCACACTTTTCCCATAATCACATTGACCTTACAGAAAATACAGCACAGGCTCACTAGACTGAAGCCAAGGACATGAGGAACTGCAGATGCTGGCATCGTGAGCAAAACACAAAGTGCTGGATGAACTCAGCAGGTCAGGCAGCAAATGGCGTCAGATAAGGAGAGAAGAAGAATGAAATGAAAAAAACAGACTGTTCTGCTTCAAACTGGCAAGGCTGGACCACTTGTTTTTATAGGTTATTATTCACTTTTCTACAAAAAGCAGTAGATGGATGCTCAATTAAAGGTTAAAAGGTTCATTTATTGTCATGCACCAATTGGTGTAGTGAAATTCAAGTTGCCATTGCAGCACATTAAAAAGAATACAACATAACAATAGTAAAGAAATTTAAACATAAAAACATCTCCCACAATGGTTCCCACTGTGAGGGAAGGCACAAAGTCCAATCCCCATCCCCATGTCCACCCATAGTTGGGCCTATTGTGGCCTCCGCAGCCGCCGCTATGGGGGCCGATGTTTCAGGCCGTTCTCGCCAGACGATGGTGCTCCGGTGTCGGGAGAACCCTCTCAGCGGCTTGGGATGCCTGGAACGGCCGCATCCTTACCGGAGACCGCGGCTTCTGAAGCCAACAGGCCACGCTGGACGGAGCTCCACCACTGGTGATCTCGGCGAGAGATCCCAGGCTCCTGATGTTAAAGCCAGCGCCGCCGCCGCCCGCAGCTGGCCGCTCCACAGACCCGCAGCTCTGCGATGTTTCATCGGCGGTCCCAGCATACCGGAGTCCCAGCGCGGCGACACGGGCAAGGCAAGGCTCCAGCACTGCGCCGCCACCGAAGCCGAGGTTCTGGCCGGTCCCGTCAGGAAACGCCGCTCCAGACCCGCTGGTAGGCCGCGAGGACGGGTCGAGTTGCTGCTCGGAGGAAAGCTGCCTCTCCGACCAGGTAGGGACTAGGAAAAGCAGTTTCCCCCTTCCCCCCTCCACCCCCCACATAAAAAGACAAGTCATCCAGAAACAAAACACTATTAAACATACTAAAATTTTAAAAAGAAGCGAAAAAACGGACAGTTGCCCATACCCAACGGGATGGCGCCCCCTATTTGGTGTTAAATTTGAGACTATTAGGTTTTGATAAGGCAAGACTATAAAAGGAAATGAAGACACGGACTCCGGTAGGAAATTGGCCGTTCCAGCCGTCCCAGCCACTGCGAGGACTCTCCCGACGCCGGGGCAACTGCACCCGGCGAGAACGGCCAGGAACATCGGAACATCGGGCCTCCGTAGAGGCAACTGGGGAGGCCTCAATAGGCCTGACTTTGGGGAGAACTGGGGTTGGGGACTGGACATTGTGCCTTCCCCTACAGTGGTAATCATTGTGGGGGGATGATTTTGTGTGTAGTGTGTAGTGTCTATGTTAGTCTATGTCCAAGATGGCGGTCGGAAGGGAGAGTGGATGCTGGCGCGGTTTGGCTGCCGCTGCTCTCTCTACACATTGTGTTTCTGAATTTTGTTGTTGTCTTTTTTGGATCGAATTTCTGTCTTTAATTTGTGTATTGGTTATGTCTTTATAACTTATTTTACTCTGATTATATGTTTCTTTGTTAAATTTTGTGTCCTTGAGACTTTTGTATAGGCGCCCATAAATAAAATCTATTATTATTATTATTATTCTGAAAGTCCAGATATAACACATCCACTGGTTCTCCCTTATCCACTAGTTACATCCTCGAAAAATTCTATAAGATTCGTCAGACATGATTTACCTTTCATAAATCCATGCTTACTTTGTCCAATGATTTCACCACTTTCCAAATGTGCTGCTATCCCATCTTTAATAACTGATTCTAGCAGTTTCCCCACTACCGACGTTTGACTAACTGGTCTGTAATTCCCCGTTTTCTCTCTCCCTCCCTTTTTAAAAAGTGGGATTACATTAGCTACCCTCCAATCCTCAGGAACTACTCCAGAATCTAAAGAGTTTTGAAAAATTATCACTAATGCATCCACTATTTCTGGGGCTACTTCCTTAAGTACTCTGGGATGCAGCCTATCTGGCCCTGGTGATTTATCGGCCTTTAATCCATTCAATTTACCTAAGACCACTTCCCGGCTAACCTGGATTTCACTCAGTTCCTCCATCTCATTTGACCCCCGGTCCCCTGCTATTTCCGGCAGATTATTTATGTCTTCCTTAGTGAAGACAGAACCAAAGTAGTTATTCAATTGGTCTGCCATGTCCTTGTTCCCCAAGATCAATTCACCTGTTTCTGACTGCAAGGGACCTACATTTGTTTTAACTAATCTTTTTCTCTTCACATATCTATAAAAGCTTTTGCAGTCAGTTTTTATGTTCCCTGCCAGTTTTCTTTCATAATCTATTTTCCCTTTCCTAATTAAGCCCTTTGTCCTCCTCTGCTGGACTCTGAATTTCTCCCAGTCCTCTGGTAGGCTGCTTTTTCTGGCTAATGTGTACGCTTCATCTTTTGTTTTGATACTATCCCTGATTTCCCTTGTTATCCATGGATGCACTACCTTCCCTGATTTATTTTTTTGCCAAACTGGGATGAACAATTGTTGTAGTTCATCCATGCAGTCTTTAAATGCCTTCCATTGCATATCTACCGTCAACCCATTAAGAATCAATTACCAGTCTATCTTGGCCAATTCACTTCTCATACCCTCAAAGTTACCTTTCTTTAAGTTCAGGACCCTTGTTTCTGAATTAACAATGTCACTCTCCATGCTAATGAAGAACTCAACCATATTATGGTCACTCTTGCCCAAGGGCCCCGCACAACAAGACTGCTAACTAACCCTTCATCATTGCTCAATACCCAATCTAGAATAGCCTGCTCTCTCGTTGGTTCCTCTACATGTTGGTTTAGAAAACTATCCCGCATACATTCCAAGAAATCCTCTTCCTCAGCACCCCTGCCAATTTGATTCACCCAATCTATATGTAGATTGAAGTCACCCATTATAACTGTTTTACCTTTGTTGCACGCATTTCTAACTTCCTGTTTGATGCCATCCCCAACTCCACTACTACTGTTAGGTGGCCTGTACACAACTCCCACTAGCGTTTTCTGCCCCTTAGTGTTTCGCAGCTCTACCCACATCGATTCCACATCCTCCAAGCTAATGTCCTTTCTTTCTATTGCGTTAATCTGCTCTCTAACCAGCAACGCTACCCCACCTCCTTTCCCTTTCTGTCTATCCCTCCTGAATATTGAATATCCCTGGATGTTCAGCTCCCAGCCTTGGTTACCCTGGAGCCATGTCTCCGTGATCCCAACTATATCATAGTCATTAATAGCTATCAGCACATTCAACTCATCCACCTTATTACAAATGCTCCTTGCATTGAGACACAAAGCCTTCAGGCTTGTTTTTACAACACTCTTACCCCTTATACAATTATGTTGAAAAGTGGCCCTTTTTGATTTTTGCCCTGGATTTGTCTGCCTGCCACTTTTACTTTTCACCTTGCTACCTATTGCTTCTACCCTCATTTCACACCCCTCTGTCTCTACGCTCACACATTTAAGAAACCCTTTCCCTTTAACTCCATCCTCAACTATCCCATTCGACACCCCACCCCCCTTATTCAGTTTAAAACCACCCGTGTAGCAGTGGCAAACCTGCCTGCCAGAATGCTGGTCCCCAACCTGTTAAGATGCAATCCGTCCCTTTTGTACAGTTCCCCCTTACTCCAAAACAGATCCCAGTGATCTAAGAATCTAAATCCCTGCCCCGTGCACCAGTACCTCAGCCACACATTCAGGTCCCGTATCTCCCTGTTCCTGCTCTCGCCAGCACGAGGAACTGGAAGCAAACCAGAGATAACAACCCTGGAGGTCCTGCTTTTCAGCGTTTTTTCCGAGCTCTCTAAAGTCACGCTGCAGAATATTCATCCCCTTCTTTCCGACATCGTTTGTGCCGACATGCACTACCACTTCCGGCTGTTCACCTTCGCCCTTGAGGATTTTCTGCACTCTGTCCGTGACATCCTGGATCCTGGCACCAGGAAAGCAGCACACCATCCTCGAATCCCGTCTGTTGCCGCATAAACCCCTGTCCGTACCTCTCACAATGGAGTCTCCCACTACAATGGCGTTGCCTGACTTTGGCCTTTTTGGTTTTGGCTCAACAGCCCTATTCGCATCGCAAGCCAATCCGCCGCTCAGTGTTAAAACGTCTTCTGTCCCGACAGCTTCTAAGTGGGTGAACCTGTTCACAAGAGGTACAACATCCGGGGACGTTTGCATTCCATGCTTCCCTCCCTTTCTCACTGTCTCCCACCTTCTCTCTTCCAGTACCTTAGGTGTAACAATCTTACTGTAGGACTTGTCGAGGAACGACTCACTTTCTCGGACAAACCTGAGGTCATCCACTTGCTTCTCCAGTTCCCCAACACGGCCCTTCAGGAGCTGTACCTGGATGCACTTGTCACATTTGTAGCAGCCAGAGGCACCAGCAGTGTCCTTGACCACCCACATACTGCAAGCATCACACTGAATCAGCTTGCCTGACATCTCCTTCTTTCGTCTCTCCCTCTGCAGTGTTTTGCGTAGCCTCCTCTCCTCAGCCTCCTCGCCGAAGATTCTCGAGCCAAAGACTCACACTTTTCTCACAGGGCACTTCCCTCACAAGGCCGCTCCCTCACTGCCGCTCCCTAAGAGCAGTCTTGCTCTGGCTATATGAAAGTCCTGACATCCCAGGAATCAGTCGGGTGAACCTTCTCTGTACTCCCTCTGTGGCAAGAATGTCCTTCCTCAGATTAGGAGACCAAAACTGTACACAATACTCCAGGTGTGGTCTCACCAAGACCCTGTACAACTGCAGTAGAACCTCCCTGCTCCTATACTCAAATCCTTTTGCTGTGAATGCTAACATACCATTATCTTATTTTACCTATCATCACGGTTGCTTAAAGGAGCATCAGAGTGTATATTCTCGCAAACTTAACCAGGAAGCCCTTGAAACATCAATAGATTTCTATCTATATTGGGCCCACAGTGTCCTTGGACTGAATGTGTCAGAGTTTAGTTATACAGAGCGGAAAGAGGTCATTTGGCCAACCGAGTCCGCACCGTCCAGCCATTAACACTATCCTACACACACAAAGGACAATTTTACATTCATACAAAGCAAATTAAGTGTGGGAGGAAACCGAAGATCTCTGAGAAAACCCACGCAGGTCACAGGGAGAATGTACAAACTCCGTACAGACAGCACCGGTAGTCGGGATCGAACCTGGATCTCTGGCGCTGAAACACTGTAAGGCAGGAACTCTACCGCTGCGCCAACGTGCCGCCCCAAAGTTCTATCAAAGCTCAAGATGATGAAAATATAATGAGTACAAATAATAGCTTCCTCCCTCATCCCAAAGACTTGCAGGTTTGTAGGTTATTTGGCCTCTGTAAATTGCCCCAAGTGTGTGGAAATTGTGAAAGTGGGATAACATAAACTTATGTGAGTGGGTGATCGATGTTCGGCATGGAATCAGTGGACTTCTTATATTTCTAAAGGAAGTACAATTCAAGGCATGTCTCTTGTGAGAAACTGCTGTTCATTCAGTTTACTGCTTAAAGATCTTGCTCCAGAGGAGGCACAGTAAATATATATTCTAGTAGTCGCTTCTAAGACCTGAATTTCAAGCTATTTAATGTCTTTTCAGATTTCAAGTACCTGTCAATTTATTTTTGCTTTTCACTTTCCGTTTTACTGTTTCATCATGGAATGAACATTGCGTCAAGTCTGACCCATCAGCATTCTTATATCGCTGGACTCAGATAATGGTTCCACGTGGCCAGTTGGTCTTGATGCACAAATTCACACCTTCCATTCACAAGGGGTCCAATCATTCATGTGTTCGGGCATGTTTTGAAGGGGTTGCAGGTGTTTTGAATGGCTCCCATGCATCTCATGGATTGTTCTATTGGCCACCATGCATTGTGTGCCCACTTCGGGGAAAGACTGGGTGGAATCATAGAGCCCTACAGCATGGAAACAAGCCCTTCGGCCCTACTCGGCCATGCTAACCAAGTTGCCCTATCTAAGTTGGTCAGATTGTAAATTTTCCCTGGTGTGCAGGATAGTGCTAGTGTACGGGGATCGCTGGCCGGCGCAGACTCGGTTGGCCGAGGGGATTGTTTCTATGCTGTATGACTCTATGACACCACCCGAGGTCAGGATCGAACTGGGGTCTCGGGTGTGGTGAGGCAGCGTCTCTACCAGCTGCGCCACTGTGCCGCCCTGGACAGCACAGCTCTTCAAGCACAATAACAACACATCATTCCCCGATCCCCCTGCCGACACCCGCCTCCTGTCTGCAGGTTTTCGGGCTTGCTACATACATCTAATTGGGTGGGTCAGGCAATGTGCTCACATGCACCTTCGGTGAGTACAAGACCGACTGTGCACAAGTAGGATTGCACCAGCATTAAACAGATACACACCTCCAAATGCAATAACGGTTGCCGGACACAAAGATCCTGCTCTGATTCTGACTTCCCGCAACCTCTTTCATTAATCATTGTTTCACTCACCAGGCAGCTGTAAGTCTCAGATCTTTTACACTTTGCTTGCTCCAAGATTACCACAGCCTTCCTCAAATCCCAAGGTCTCACTACTTCACAGATCAAATTCATTCCGGACTGCCTCACACTGCACATCTGTATTCTTAGCTACAATCTCTTGCTTTTCTGTACAAAGCTGTTTTCAACAACAAAAAAGCCTGCAACAGTATTTCTGCCTGATTACTAGTTCATCCCTAAATCCCATCTGAATTCTATCTGTCAATGATTAGCAGACTGGGATAAGCATGCCGTGTTGAGTATGGCAGTCTGCCAACTGTTAATTTCCACCATCAACTAACAAATTACTTTCCAAAGATTAAATGGTGACATCCGCAACAATGCTTGATACAAGAATGCACAGCTTCAATCCATGCAGAGTTTTAAGTGCATACAGGAACCTGTAGAAGCACATGTTTCAGCTCAGGGCTGTAAATCAGACCTATTAACCATTCACAACGAGCTGGTGTATCTCAGCGGGTCAGCGGGTAATTCCTCTGTAGAAAAGGAATAGGTGACGTTTCGGGTCGGGACCCTTCTTCAAGCCACATAATTCTGCTCCCATTTCAGACATTCAAACACGTGGCCCAGATGGTAAAGCAGCTTGCCGCCTCCCAGCGCCAGAGACCCAGGTTCGATCCTGACCTCGGGTGCTGACTGCGTGGAGTTTGCACGTTCTCCCTGTGGCCGCATGGGTTTCCTCCGGTTTCCTCCCACATCCCAAAGACGTGCGGGTTTGCAGGTTAATTGGCCCTCTGTAAATTGCCCCCTTGTGTGTAGGGAGCGGATGCGAAAGTGAGCTAACGTGGAACTTGTGTACGGGTGATGGATGGTCAGCATGGTGTCAGTGGGCCAAAGGGCCTGTTTTCGCGCTATACCTCTAAACTAAACTAATTACATTTTAACTTGCACTATTAATGTCACTGAAATTGACTCTCTCAATAAAGTCTGTAGTTCCCACAGAATAGCAGAGCAAAGCTGCAGGATTTTAAAGTAACATGTTATTAACCTTATCAAAGTGTTTTCTTGTCTTTCTTCACGTATTACCTTAAAGTTATTCTTTTTAGCCAATCTTTGTTTCATGATCAATAAAAGACGTTCTCGCTGTACCACGTGGGTTTCCTCCGGGTGCTCTGGTTTCCGTTTCAGGTTTCCGTTTAGTTTATTGTCACGTTTACCGAGGTGCAGTGAAAAGCTTTTTTGTTGCGTGCTAACCAGTCAGGGGAAAGACAATAGATGATTACAATCGATCTATTTACAGTGTATAGATACATGATAAGGGAATAACGTTTAGTGCAAGGTAAAGACAGTAAAGTCCAATCAGGGATAGTCCGAGGATCACCAAAGAGGTAGATAGTAGTTCAGCACTGCTCTCTAGTTGTGGTGGGATGATACAGTTGCCTGATAACAGCTGGGAAGAAACTGTCCCTGAATCTGGAGGTGTGCGTTTTCACACTTCCTTTTGCCCGATGGGAGAGGGGAGAGGGGAGAGGATGGAGTGGCCAGGACACGACTCATCCTTGATTATGCTGCTGGCCTCGCCGAGGCAGCGTGAGGTATAAATGGTGCCAAAATGGTCCCAAAAAACATGGGGGTTTGTAGGTTAATTGGCCTCTGTAAATTGCCCCTAGTATGTAGGGAGTAGATGGGAAAGTGGGATAACAAAGAACTGGTGTAAACGGGTGATTGAGAGTCAGTGTGGACTCAAGGGCCTGTTTCCATGCTGCAATTCAATTCAATGTACACCCCAGGCACATTGGGTCAGATGCAGTATTTTGCTGATTTCACTTTGAATGAAATGAATGCTGTTATTGCCACCAAGTTGTGCAGCAACTTTCTGCAAATTTCATGAACAAACGTCCAACCTTGAAACACCACCGGAAAATAAAAATAGCAATCAGCGAAAGAAAACTAGGAGGGAGCAAGAGTTGAACTTAAGCCAGCGAATACATTGAATTCACTGATGTGGTACTATTGAAGTTGCCATCTTTTGGACAGGATATCAAATGAAATTCTTGTCTGCTTTCAGCAGATGAAATAGATCCCTTGGTAGTCTTTTGATAAGGAAACAGACAGTGATTGTCTAAACTCTGGCCAAAATCTATCCCTCGTTTCATTTGTCTGAAAGATAAAGTTGTGCGTAAGTTGACTGGTGATGTGTCCAACAGTGCTGATAGGTAGAAACAAAGAGCAGCGCATGCTGGTTTACAAGAGAAGACACAAAGTGCTGGAGTATCTCAGCGGGTTAGGAGGACGTGGGCATGGATGGGTGACACTTCGAATCGCGACCCTTCTTCTGACTGATTGTGGGGGAGAGAGTGAGAAAGCTAGAAGAGAGGAGGGCCAGGACAAAGCGTGGCTGGTGATAAGTGAACAAATGTGGGGGCCACAGGGGAGTTGATGGGCAGGTGGATGGACAAAGGCCAGAGATGAACAAATAGATGTGAGACAAGTGTTGCAAATTGTGAATCCAGAGGAAGGGATGTAGGTGGAGGGAATAAATAGGTATAAATCCAGGTAAAGGTCACGGGAGACGGGGCGGGGAGAAAGAGGATGGTGGGGGGGGGGGCAGTTAGGTAGAAATGCCTAAAATTGGTGAATTCAATGTTCATATCATTGGGTGGTAAGCTGCCCAAGCGGAATGTGAGGTGGTGTTTCTCCAGTTTGCGTGTGGCCTCACTCTGACAGTGGAGGAGGCCCAGGACAGGATGCTCAGCGTTAGAATGGGAAGGGGAGTTAAAATGGTTCACAACCAGGAGATCCAGTAGGCTTTGGTGAAGTGCTTGGTGAAACACTTGCCGAGTGTATGCTTCGTTTCATTGGTGCATAAGGCACTCTGTAAAATACAGTGAGGTGGCCCGAGTTTGGAAAGAAAGTCAGAAAGTTTGGAAAGAAAGTCTTCCCTACTTCAAAACCATTTAAAAAAACATATAGTTCAAGCTTTTAGACTTTGGAGATACAGCATAGAAACGAGCCCTTTGGCCCCTTGAGTCCGCGCCAACCAGCAATCACCCTACACACCAGGGACAATTGACAATTTTTTGTATTAGCCAATTCAGCTACAAACCTGTGCATCTGTGGAGGGAGGAAGCTGGTGCTGGGCATTGTGGCATCTGTGGAGGGAGGAAGCTGGTGCTGCTCATAAATAAAAGGGTGGCACAATGGCGCAGCGGTAGAGTTGCTGCCTTACAGCGGCAGAGACCCGGGTTCAATCCCGATTCAAACGGGTGCTGTCTGTACAGAGTTTGTACATTCTCCCCGTGACCTGCGTGGGTTTTCTCAGGGGTCTCCGGTTTCCTCACACGCTCCAAAGACGTACAGGTTTGTAGGTTGATCGGCTTGGTATAATTGTAAATTGTCCCTAATGTGTGTTGGATAGTGTAAGTGTGTGGGGATCACTGGTCGGCACGGACTCAGTGGGCCAAAGGGCCTGTTTCGGCGCTGTATCTCTAAACTAAACTCCCAGGGAGAACATACAAACTCCACACAGACAGCACCCGTAGTCGGGATGTCCATTGAGTGGCATCAGAGTGGCATCATAGGTAGAAAGGGGGGGGGGGTCAAAACGGCTTTTGGCACATTGGCCTTCATCAGTCAGAGCATTGAGTACAGCCAACAATGGACCATTGTGGGCTCCACCTTTCCTGAGTCATCGATGCAGGCTCTGCTTTGTTCTGTATCTTCTCATACCTCCAGTTTCCCCCCTCCCTGACTCTCAGTCTGAAGAAGGGTCTTCACCCAAAACATCACCCATTCCTTTTCTCCTGACCCGCTGAGTTACTCCAGCACTTTGTGGCTATCTTCGTTGTAAACCTTCTTCGTTTGCCGTTCCCTCTTAGACGCATTGAGTATAGAAGTCGGGAGGCCATGTTGCAGTTGTATAAGATGTTGGTGAGGCCGCATTTAGAGTATTGTGTTCGGTTTTGGGCACCATGGTATGGGACAGATGTCAAGCTTGAAAGGGTGCAGAGAAGATTTATGGGGGTGTTGCCAGGACTCGGGGGCCTGAGCTACAGTGAGAGGTTGAGCAGGCTAGGACTCTATTGCTTGGAGTTCAGGAGGAGGAGGGGTGATTTTATAAGGTTAACAAAATCATGGGAACAATAGATCGGGTAGACACACAAAGTCTTTTGCCCAGAGTAGGGGAATCAAGGACCAGAGGATATAGGTTTAAGATGAAGGTGGAAAGATTTTATCGGAATCTAAGGGGTAACTTTTTCCACACAAAGGGTGGTGGGTGTATGTAATGAGCTGCCAGAGGAGGTAGTTGAGCTGGGTACAATTGCAGTGTTTAAGAAACATTTAGATAGGACATGTATAGAGGGAAATGAACCAAATGTAGGTAGATGAGCCTAGTATAGATGGGACACGTTGGCCGGAGTGGGCAAGGTGAGCCAAAGGGCCTGTTTCCATGCTGTATACTCTATGACATTCTGGAGAAAAGCGTACTGAAGAAAAGTGGAGGGTTTAAACTACAAATGGTTGGAGTGATTTCTTTCCTGCTGCACAGAGGTTGATCGATCCCGATGTGAGAATCCATTATTATCCAGACTGATCGTGACTGTGTGGGATCGACGCTGCATCTCTAAAGTCTAAAAGAAATGGGCTGGCTGTAAACCTAGCATGAGCACACCTGGATGCCGCTTGGCACTGGGTCGCACTGTTAAGTGGAGATAATCTCACAGTTTCCCAGCTGGTAATTAAGATGGCTCCTATGTCAAAGCAACCTGCCAACTACAGGCTGTAAATGCAGTTATTTGTCATTAGTGTTCAGGTTTGGAACAAATTTCAGAAAATAAGAGACACAAAGTGCTGGAGTAACTCAGCGGGTCAGGCTGCATTGCTGGAGAACGTGGATAGGTGATGTTTCGGGTCACGACCCTTCTTCAGGAAAAAAAAGATTTCCTTAATTGCATTCATGTTAATAGAAACTTATTTCAGTATTATGACTTATGCAAACACACAGTTTTATGCCACACTGGCATCATTTATGTGAACCAAACACATATTGATGTCAAGTAATTTGAAGTGTTCAGTGTATTTTTAACAGGTCCTGTAGCTGGAGCATGTTATCTACAAATGATCTTAAAAGCAGCAGTTCATGTTCACACTTTATTTCGCCTATTGTGGTCAAAGTATTAATACTAGTATTTAATTATTGTCACACGTACAAGGCACAGTGAAACACAGCTTGTATTTATGTGCTATCAAAGTAAATCAGATTACATTACAATCGAGGCACACACAAGTGCAACATCAAAGAGATAGATACCGGAGTGCAGAATATAGTTTCTTCCCTTTTTCCTTCGCTGTATCTATTGTACTTGAGTTTGACTTGATTGTATTTATGTCTGGTATATCTCATCTGTGTGGATAGCATGCAAAACACAACATTTTACTCACTGTACCTCGGTACATGTGACAATGTAATAAACCTAAAAAGAACCTTTTCCAATAGATTCATTGTGAGTAGCATGGGGACTCGAGTGGAGACTGGTAATACATTTATATTTTGAAGTTCTTAAGTTCTAAGAGCAGAATAAGGCCATTTGGTCCATCAAGGGTACTCCGACATTCAAATGTGGCTGATCTATCTTTCCCTCTCAACCCCATTCTCCTGCCTTCTCCCATAACCCCTGTCACCCATACTAATCAAGAATCTGTCAATCTCCGCCTTAAAAATATCCATTTACTTGGCCTCCGCAGCCTTCTGTGGCATTGAATTCCACAGATTCACCACCCGCTGATTAAAGAAATTCCTCCTCATTTTTCTAAAGGTCCATTCTTACCTTCCACTACCTGCAACCACCTTCAACTAGCATCGCAACCGGCTTCGACCGATTTTTAAAACGGAAACCTACTTTTAGTCGCGGCCGGTTTTGAATTTTTTGAAATAATCGCCGGAACATAGAAGAAGCGGAAACCACTTTCGACCATTAGGGAGACTGACAAAAACCTCCAGGAACCGCACGGAAACCTTGGGTGGGGCGCAAAGTCTCCAGAGGTTTCCATTCAGGTTTCCTAAGTGGGACAGGGGCATTATAGGCAGCAACTCTACCACTGCGCCACCGTGCTGCTGGAGTTACTCCAGCATTGTGTGTCCTTTTATGATTATTGTTAACTGATTTTAAATTAAGTCTTCTAATCATTCTATGAAGACCCCTAAATCATTTTATTGCTCTCATTCAATAAAAATAGGAAATACTATGGGAGGTTAAGGGTTACTATCACCAACCTATTATTTCTGAAATATATTCAGTAAAAATGATGAATTTGCAGCAAAACATGACACGATATGGTTGCTACTCCCAAGAGCTTGTGAGATTTGAACAGGTCACAATCACATTAATGACTACCATGCAAACTGCTTGTCAAAACTAAGCTGATCAGGAAGACAGTTCCCTATTGCACAAATCAATGACAGTTCTCGCTGTTGATCCTGTCATCACTTACATGGGCAGGCCTTCTTGGGGGGCTGTCCTGGCTTTTTCCTGCCACACCTTCTTAGACAAGGAAAAGCTCCAAGTGCATCACCTGAACCTCCCTTCCATTGACTCCATCTACACTTCACGCTGCCTCGACAAAGCCACCAGCATAAACAAGGAACAATCTCACCCCCTCTTCTCTCCTCTCCTCTCCCATCAGGCAAGAGGTATAGAAGAAATACACACCTCCAGATTCAGGGACGGTTTCTTCCCAGCTGTTATCAGGCAACTGAACCATCCTTTTTCCAGCTAGAGAGTGGTCCTGGCCTCCCATCTCCATCATTGGAGACCTTTGAACAATCTTTAATTGGACTTTATCTTGCACTAGTCAAGCGAGAGCATCAAGAGTGTTTGATTGTCAAATGTCCCAGCATGGAACAATGAAATTCTTACTTGCAGCAGCACAACAGATATGCAAACATAGTACTCTCTAAAACCCAGAACAAATAAAAAAACGATATCCTATATACAAACACAAAATACATATATATAAATACATGTACACACACAAACATTAATAGTGCAGAGACAAAAACAATAAATAATTCTATGTAGTTTGGAGCTTATTTGGAGGTTGTAATGGTTAATAAACTAATGGTTGCAGGGAAGAAGCTGCTCCTGAACCTAGACGTTATATATATATGTGTATATTCATATATATTATTGTTTATTATGGGTTTTACAGAGTATTATATTTACATATCTGCCGTGCTGCTGCAGGTGAGAATTTCATTGTTCTGTTTCAGGAAATATGACAAGAAAACACCCTTGACTCCTGATTGAGTGAAATTTATTCGTAGAAGCCCACTGTTAAGGGCCTGTCCCACTTTCCCGAGCTGCTCACGAATTCTCCCGAGTTTTCCCCTTGATTCAAACTCGGAGAATGTTCTTAACGGGTCCGTAGGAGTCCGTAGATATATCGTAGCGGCTCGTTATGTCAGCCGTAGGTACTCGGGGCATTAAATGTTGCACTTTATCTCCTACCGACTATCTTTTTACTCGTGGACATTTTTTGTCAGGCTGGAAAAAATGTCCCGACTTACCTGATGCCCCGAGTACCTACGGCTGGCATAACGAACCGCTACGATATATCCACGGCCTCCTACAGACTTGTTACGAACATTCTGCGAGTTTGAATCAAGGGGAAAACGCGGGAGAATTTGTGAATAACTCGGGAAAGTGGGGCAGGCCCTTTAATTTGCACTGTTGAAGACTTGAAGAAGTTTGCAACTATTTCTCCTAATCAACCGCATGCCTTCGTATCTTAGTGGGTTGATTTCTGTCTTGTTTCTTGCACCATTTAAGATGAAGGTCTTCAGTTTGATGATGTGGGGAATCAACACATCAAGCATTAAGGCAAACAGAGGGAGAAATGTGTCTTTGATTGAGGCTAGTCCCACCACCAGGTGCACTCACAGTGCCAGCAACCAAGAATCATTTCTTTGCCACAGTTCCCTTTGGTCGCTGTGAATGATAACAGTTTAGTTTAGAGATACATCGTGGAAACAGGCCCTTCAGCCCACTGAGTCTACGCCGACCAGCGATCCCCGCACATTAACACCATCCTACACAGACTAGGGACAATTTATATATACACCAAGCCACTTAACCTACACACCTGTACGTCTTTGGAGTGTGGGAGGAAACTGAAGATCTTGGAGAAAACCCATGCACGTCACATGGAGAACATACAAACTCCATACAGACAGCACCCATAGTCGGGATTGAACCCGTGTCTCCGGCCCTGCGGTAGAGTTGCTGCCTTACTGTGCTTGCAGTACCGAAGACCCAGGTTCGATCCCGACTACTGATGCTGTCTGTATGCAGTTTGTACATTCGCCCCGTGACCACATGGGTTTTCTCCGAGATCTTCGGTTTCCTCCCACACCTCAAAGACATGCAGGTTTGTCGGTGAATTGGCTTAGTATAAGTGTAAATTGTCCCAAGTGTGTGCAGGATGGTGTTAATGTGTGGAGATCTGTAGGGCCTGTTTCCGCTCTGTATCTCTAAACCGAACTAAACCAATAGTGATATTCAAGAGAAAGCATGCAGTAGTTCCAATCAGTATCTACCGTCTATATCTAGACCCCCAATGCTGAAACAACAGAATGGTCTTTGCACTTGCAATCCAAATGGTGACATGTCAGAATCCAACCAACTTTAGCAGAGTAGTTGACTACTTTCTGCTTCTATTAGTAGCAGCAACCTTGTCACAAATAAAGGTCACATGAAGACAAACATAACCTGATCAGGAAGCAGCCCATTGCGGAGTGCACTTTAGTGATGATAATTGGCCTCGAAGGTTAAACAGGAAGACAGTGTTCATTTTATTTTGTAGAAACAAAGAACTGCTGGTGCTGGCTTACAAAAAAAGACACAACGTGCTGGAGTAGCTTGGCGGGTCAGGCAGCAGCCCTGGGGAAAGTGGATAGGTGATGTTTTGGGTCAGGATCCTTCTCCATGTCATTTTGAAGTACAATCTCAGTGGTTGAAGAAGTTTGCGAATATTAAAATAAAACGCAAGGTTTCGCGATGAGTGAGATGGACAAATTGGCAAATTCATCGTTAGCAAGCACGAGGTCCGTTCACGAGTCTGATAACGGCAAGGATGGAGCTGTCCTTGATTTCAAGTCTTCGTATCTTCTGCCAGAGGGGGAGCAGAGAGAATGGCGGTGGTGTGAGTGGTCCTGGATTATATTGGCTGCTTTGGCAACAAAAGCTTTTCACTGTACCTCGGTACACGTGACAATAAACTAAACTCAAACTCAATATCCCCGTAGGATACCTTTCGAATGATGATGGATTCCCGCTCTATCACTCATGCTTACAATGCCGGAGGGGCACCCCCAGGACCACATTCCAAGGATGGTCTAAGCCATGGTCTTGAAGAGGAAAGAAGAATGGAAACCATTAACTAATCACTGTGCATGGACAGGCACCGATGCTTGCTTCCCCAGTGGATACATACACTAACATAATCACACTGTCAACATGACACTTAACCATGCAAATCTACAACCGCCCCAAGGATACGCGGTTTAAACTACAGAACAGACACGCATAGAGTATCCACCTGCAAGATAACGTTATTAACCACAAAAGCGACAAACTTTCTAGCAGCCCAAGATGTACAACAGCCTTAAGATACCTCGATGTTTATACCAGAACTTGCACTGATTTATGCTCTCTCATGTCTACTAAATATAAGCAAGATTAGCATGAAGGTAGACACAAAATGCTGGAGTAACTCATCCAGAGATGCTTCCTGTCCCACTGAGTAAAGGGCCTGTCCCACCAGCATGCGACTGCATGCGTCTAGCGCGACCAAACGTGGTGGCTTGAGCCGTACGGCCTCGCGGGGCCGGTCCCATTTCCAACCGCGGAGGCGTCTGGAGTTGTGCGGAGCTGGTCCCGACATCAAACTCACCAATCAGCTGGGCAGGAGGCGGGCCGACTGAATTTGGACGTCGCACGGCGTCGGGCGGTTACGTCATCACGCAACGGCACGCCGGGCGGTGACGTCATCGCGCAACGCCCCGCGCTAGGCATACGCCGTCAAGACGCTGCGTACAGCGTCGAGGAGGTGCGTGCGGCGTCGAGGCGGTGCGTGCGGCCTCCATGCGGCAGTGGGCCGGCAGGCCTTTGCCGTGCGGAATTTCTGAACACTGTCAGTTTTTCGGAGCCCCGCGCTATGTCGGGACCAGTTCCGCACAACTCCATGCGGCTCCGGCGATCGAAGTGGGACCGGCCCCGCGAGGCCGCACGGCTAGCGCGACCACGTTAGGTCGCGCTAGCCGCATGCAGTCGCATGCTCGTGGGACAGGCCTTTTACTGCAGCATTTTGTGTCTATCTTCAATTGAAACCAGCATCTGCAGTTCCTTCCTACACAAAGATTAACAGGTGTTACACTAGTAATTTTTCATGCTTAATAACCTCATTAGAACTAATTGCTAATGTGACTACGACCAACAAAAAAGGTCTAAAGGTCTACTTCTCCGTTGTTTATATATATATATATATATATAGCTCAAGGAATATAGGTTCAAAATCTAAGGTATCATGAAATGGTTATTTGCTGCCTGTAGCCACTAATTACACTAAATTAAAAAAATCCTAAACAAAAAAACATCCTGCAGTGTTTCCTATTGATTTAAGCAAGAATCGCTAACTCGGCTGACTAAAGAACGAGAATATCTAATGTTCCCCAGTGTGGTGTATATTGACTGCAGTGACTTGGCTACTTATTAGAAGCAGGCCATGTGACAACGATTTCAAGATTCCAACAGGTCCACTTAAGTTAGTGTAGCTCAGTATAAAACTACTCTTAAACAGGGAAGACGTTAAAATTTAGAGACACAGTGCAGAATCAGGCCCTTTGGCCTGCCAGCTATCACCCCGTACACCAGCACTAACCTCCACCCTCGGGACAATTTACAATTTTACCGAAGCCAATTAACCTACAAACCTGTATTTTTTTAAAGTGTGGGAGGAAACCGGAGAACCTGGAGAAAACCCATGTGGTCACAGGGAGAACGTACAATCTCTGTACAGCCAGCACCCACAGGCAGGATCGAACCCGGGTCTATGGCGCTGTAAGGCAGCAGCTCTACTGCTGCGCCATGATGCCGCACTTTAGTCCAATTAATTCCTGAAATAGAAGCAAAGTGCTGGAGTAATTCAAGGGGTGTGGTAGCATCTCTGGAGAAAAAGGATGGGTGACGTTTCGGGTCGGGACCCTTCTTCAGACTGAAAGTAGGGAATAATGGAGGTGGGGGGGGGGGGGCGGGGGGAGGGGGTGAAGAGTTGGGCGTGAGAAACGACCAGGACCATTCAGGGCCGGCCACAAATGACCTCAGACAGGTTGGTGCCTGGTCGACTAGAGAAGGTGTGATCTCAAGAGAAACAACTGTGCAACTGGTAAAACGACTTATGTTACTTAAAGTTAGAGAATTCAATGTTCATACCGCTGGGTTGGAAGTTACCCGTGCAAAATATGAGGTGCTGTTCCTCCAATTTGCGTGTGGCCTCACTTTGGCAATGGCGGAGGCCCAGGACAGAAAGGTCAGTGTGGGAATGGGGAGGGGAGTTGAAATGGTCGGCAAACCAGGAGATTCCGTAGGCTCAGGTGGACCCAGCGCAAGTCTTCAGCGAAACAGTCGGCAAGTCTACATTTGGTCCTGAAATCTCTGGTTTCACCATTAATCCTCCCTCCTCTGCCCAAACCTACCTTGTTGAAGTACAATGCCAAATGGACGTACATCTTTCACAACTGAAGTAAAGTCTCTTCCCTCATAAAAGAGTCAGATTGATGCTGTTAGGCTGGGGGAGTTTCAGGGTTCAAACGCAGCTACAAAGAAATAATGTGGTTGCTCCAAGTTGAGGTGATGTGCCAGTTGGAGGGGAATGCGAGACAATCGTGTTCAGTTGCTGAACATCCTGAAGAAGGATCCCAAACCGAAACATCGCCTATCCACTCCCTCCACACATGCCGCCTGTTACTCAAGATTCCAGCATCTGTAGCTCCTTGTGTCACCAGCTGCTTCGTGTTGGCGGAGGCTACCTTTGGGTTTACCCCCATTAATTAATTACACTTGGCAGACTTGTGTTCTGTTGGCACCAAGTCGACCAGAGCTACCTGTTCTTCAACGAATGAACAGCAATTAAAAATAAGTTAAACAGTGCATTCACTCTGGGCACTGTTAGTCGAGCACAACAATAAACGCAGCAACCTCCTTGTCATGTGTAGGAAGGAACCGCAGATGCTGGTTTAAGCCGAAGATAGACACAAAAAGCTGGAGTAGCACAGCAAGTCAAAAACCATCTCTGGAGAAAAGGAATAGGTGACGTTTCAGGTCGAGACCCTTCTTCAGACTGGTTCTCAGTCTCTCAACCTCCTTGTCTTGGTTGCTTTAAGCCTTCTGAACACTCGATGCATGCAAAATAACTACAAATATAAAACCCCTGGCACATTACAGAAACATATAGTGCGCTTTGGCACAATTAAGTGAAGGAAGCAAAGAAAAATCTTCACCACAATGCTGACATTACAAATTACAGCATTGTGTACACCTTTCAGCAGTTTGAATTGCTTATTGAAGGGCTTATTGTTCAACACAATTAAAGAAAGCACAGCAGAATAAACATACACTCAAGGAATTAAAAAATAATCATTTTATCTTCAACACACTGTCTTAAGCACATCTCCTTTATCCAAAACAGTGCAAAATAGTTGAGTGTGATTTTCATCTTCATTAAGACATCTAATTAACCCCCTTAGGACCTGGTCTCTGAATTATAATGGTTTCCTTCATTTGTGAAATTAACCTTCTTAATGTTTATTTTGGTTCATGCCTAAGGGTTACAATCATGCTACATAATAGTAATGATGATGCACTAACATGATTTCTTTCCCCCTGCTATTTTAACCAATACCAAACAGAATTTAAAATGAAAGATTACAATTGTTTTTAGTTTAGTTTTGTTGTCATGTGTACCGAAGTACAGCAAAAAGCTTTTGTTGCGTGCTAACCAGTCAGCAGAAAGACAATACATGATTACAATCGAACCATCCACAGTGTACAGATACAGGGTAAAGGGAATAACATTTAGTGCAAGATAAAGTCCAATTAAAAACAGTCTGACGGTGTCCAATGAGGTAGATTGTAGCTCTGGACTACTCTAGACTTGTTTAGTTTAGTCGAGAGATACAGGCCCTTCAGCCCACAATGACTAGCGATCCCCCTACACTAACACTATCCTACACGCAAGGGGCAATTTACAATTTTACCAAGCCAATTAGCCTACAAACCTGTACGTCTTTGGAATGTGGGACTCTACCTCTGCGCCACCGTGCCACCCATATTGGTAGGATAGTTCAGTTATGGATCAGTTTTGTCAATCATTCTAAGGGAGGAATTACATTTGATCACGTTAGTTACTAATGTTGCTCAATAAAACCTTAACCCCTGTACGTTTTACTCAGTGGGGACGTCAAATAGCCAAACCGCCTCTCAAAACCCGAGCTAGCGAAGCATATGTGTTTCCTTTGTTTATGAATGGAAGCACACGATAATTAATCCCATGACTTTCTTCAAACCCTGCTACCACAACCAAAATTCTCACAGTACATATCGTTTATCACAATGTGTAGGAAGGAACTGCAGATGCTGGTTTACACCAAAGATAGACACAAAATGCTGGAGTAACTCAGTGGGACAGGCAGCATCTCTGGAGAGAAGGGTGACGTTTTGGATCGAGATCTTTCTTCAGACTGAGAGTTTATCACAATGATATGCTTCAACTTAGTTACATTAATAAGCGATTCTCACTTAAAACATTAATAATGTAATATTTAATATACTTAATATGACTCAGAAATCATTCAGTTTGCAAATAATGCGTGTGCTTCAAGTTCACCTGCAAAGCAGAGCTATTTAAAAATGAGTCAAGTACATTGCAAGGAACAGACTCTTTGTACATCTGCAATTCTGTCCCTTTGTTCACATCCAAGGGCAGCACGGTGGCGCAGTGGTAGAGTTGCTGCCTCACAGCGCCAGAGACCCATGTTCCATCCTGACTATGGGTGCTGTCTGTACTTAGTTTGTACGTTCTCACCGTGACCCGCAAGGGTTTTCTCCGAGATCTTCGGCTTCCTCCCACAATACACAGAAGTGCTGGTTTGTAGGTTAATTGGCCCTAATATGTAGGATAGTGTTAGTGTGCGGGGATCACTGGTTGGTGCGGACTGGGTTGGCCGAAGGGTCTGTTTCCGCGCTGTATCTCTACACTAAACAAAAAAACATTCTAAGTGTTCACACTGGAGACGTTACCTTGGAGATGTTAGTGTGTCATCGTGACCCCTTGCATCATCAGAGACACCAACTATTCACAAATTGTTATTAAAGTAGTGACTTTGATGGTTAGTCACTGATGGGGATTTCGTTTAACAAGGTAATTCAAAGCCTAGAATGCATTCCATCTGTTTTCCATTTACTGGGCAGCAAAGAACATTTTCTTTGGTTCTACACTTACATTCCAGACTCCAGTTACAAGAGAGGCAGAGAAAATATATTTAGCTCTCAGAAATCCATCTGTTGTTCACAGAGATATTTACATTCATAAAATAAATAAATTGGTTCCAAAGGGTTTAGTCTTGAATGATGCAGTACCATCTCTATCCTTTTATTGCCACAGTAGTTTGGTTTAGTTTAATTTAGAGATACAGCGCAGAAACAGGCTCTTCAGCCCAACGAGTCAGCGCCGACCAGCGATCCCCAGACATTAACACTACCCTACACACATTAGGGAAATTTGCATTTATACAAAGCCAATTAACCTACAAACCTGCACATCTTTGGAGTGTGGAAGGAAACCGGAGCACCCAGAGAAAACCCACGCGGTCACAGGGAGAACGTACAAACTCCGTACAGACAGAACTATAATCAGGATCAAAAGTCTACCGCTGCACCACCGTGCCACCCCATAACATAGAGTACGTAACACGTCACCAAGCGGTAACTGATAGCAGATGAAGTAAGCTGGGGAATATATCTGGAAAGGGGATTCAGGAAGAGGAATAAGTCATTAAGCATCCAGAACATGTCCCGTTACTGAATTTATCCTCCTTGTTCCAAATTCTTTAAAAATCTTTTCCAAAGCACAGAACCATTAAGCAAGGATCTACGTATTTTTGGAAGGAACATAATCCACATTTTTATTATAATTTAGCAGCTTTAAAAAAAAAAGCACACAATTTTCACCCAAAAAAGGCCTCTCCATTCTTCACAAGAGGAAATAATAGCTGTATGTCTAGCTTCTCAAACACATTCATCAATTAAAAACCTTGACACACTAACCTTAGCAATTATGAATGTCTCTGGACTGAGTTAGGTAGCACTGTAAGAATCTCTTTCATCTGTGGTTGATGAATATGACAATTAAACATTCCTGTCTAAAGATGAGTCTGACTCACTGAGGAAGGATCACGACCTGAAACGTCACCTTTCCATGTTCTCCAGAAATGCTGCCTGACCCGCTGAGTTACTCTAGCACTTTACCTCTTTTTTTTGTAAACCAAAATCTGCAGCTCCTTCTTTCCACATTCGTCTCTTGTCTTATCTCTTGTGTCGTTGATTCCTATTAAAAGGAACCCAGAAGGAAGTCAGCCTAAAAAGACTTACCTCGACAACTCCGTCTTCTACTTGGTAGAATTGGTAGAGGATCAGAACTATTTTTGCATCACTCCCCCCAAATAAAATAGTAGTCAGGCTACAAAGGCATTCTTGGAACCATATCCGCACATTTATAAGTTAGTTTATAAGTGATAGGAGCAGAATTAGGCCATTCAGTCCACCGAGTCTACTCTACCATCCTATCATGGTTGATCTAGCTTTTCCTCTCAACCCCATTCTCCCAAAGATCCTATAGCGGAGCAAGATAGACCACTCCTTCTAAATGCAATGGGCTGACGTCTAGTATGCAACGGAGCAGAACGTGGGCCTTTTTTTCATCCATTTCAGTAACCCGACCCGACTCGCAGTGTAATCAACGTTGCGGGGAAACAGTTTGTGTTAATAAATTATAATTCTGAAAATGAGGAGAAGATTTTTACCAAATAACTTTTATTTTTAGGAGGATGTTTCCATAACCGGCTTCCGTCTCCGCACTAGTTATCTTTGCTCCGCTATAGGGGGGATGAAAGTTGGAGAGTTGGTATGTCCCATTTGCGTAATGCTCATAAAAACTATTTGTTTTTCTCTTTTCCCTCTTTCTCTTTCTCTTTCTTTTCTAGGGTCTATTTCTTAACTCTTTTTCTTTTGTTTTTAATTTTGTTCTTATAGGATCTTCGTTCTTTCTTGTTGTCACATTTTCTACACTTTCACTTTTTCCTTCACTTTCTTCTTTCTCTCAATCTCATCCTTTCCCTTTTCTAGTGTAAAAAACAAACGGAGTACATTAATTGTAAGAAGATATAAGTGACGAGTACTAATGTATGTGGTTGTAATGTAATGTACTTCTAATAAATAAAAAATAAAAAAAAATAAAAAAATCTATGGGATCTTTAGTGCGGAGACGGAAGCCGGTTACGGAAATGGGGCCAAAAATTACCGATGAATTTCTCGTCGAGTGATCTATCTTGCTTGCTATTGGATCTTTGCCTTCTCCTGCCTTCTTCCCAGACAAATTGGCAGATTCAAATCTAGTTTGGGATAACATTGGGTTAAATCCTCACAGGGGAAGCTGCACACCACCGGGCTCGTGAACAGTGTCCTCCCATCTGTTATCAGGCTTCTGAAAGGTCCCTCCATAAGCTGGGGTACTGTCCGATTCACCTCCACACCATTGCAGACATTGGGCTTTGTCTCTGGAACTGGTGCACGACAGTGCTGAGAACTATATTCCGCACTCTATTTCTTTCACTCTGCTCTACCTATTGTACGAGTTTGGCTTGATTACATAGTATTATCTGATTTGATTGGATAGCAAGCAAAACGATGCTTTTCACGAAGGGAAGACACAAAATGCTGGACTAACTCAGCGGGTCAGGCAGCATCTCTGGAGAACATGGATAGGTGACATTTCTGGTCAAGACCCTTCTTCAGACCCATTTCAGGGGTGGGGAGAAAGAAAGCTGGAAGTTGAAACTAAACTAATGGCCCTTACACAAAATGTCGCCTATCCTTGTTCTCCAGGGATACTGCCTCACCTGTTGAGTTACTCCAGTATTTTGTGTCTTTCTTTGGTAAACCAACATCTGCAGTTCCTTGTGTCTACTCTAAAGCTTCTCACTGTACCACGGTACATGTGACAACCGTAAGCCTAAGTGATGTGAAATAGTGAACCATACAGTAGCCACCAAGCAGCCAGTGTAAAAGGCAACCTTAAAATACCTTCCTTCCATTTCTTGCCTGCTTCTACTTTAGCTCATTCATCAAACATCACCTCCAGTGTTAAACTACGATTTGGGCGAGAATGGGAAAAGAAAATGAGAGGAAAAAGAGAAAGTCAATCAACACGCAAGCAGAAACTTTCCACAAATGTTTGCAGTCTGTTAGCTGATTTAAGTAATCAGAACTATAGGAGAAGGGAAATCATTGTAGGACTTTGACTCACTCTTGCACCAAAAATTAGAATTCAAAATTAACTGGTGCAATGTTGCCTTAATAAACAAGGAGATGTTGTGGTATTGAAAGGAACACCACTTCACCTTAGCAGCAGAGTAATATATTGAGCATTTAGAGATACAGCGCAAAAAATGGCTCTTTGGCCCACCGAGTCCGCACCAACCAGTGATCACCTCATACACTATAAAGCCCCTGTCCCACGATGCGAGTTTACCCAAGAGCTCTCCCGAGTTTAAAAAAAAATCAAACTCGTGGTACTTCATCACGAGTATTTTTTTACTCTTGGACATTTTTCACAGTGTTCAAAAAACTTCACAAGTTACCGCGTTTCCCGAGTACCTGCCGTTAGCATTTTACAAGCCGCGACGAGACATCCACGAGCTCCGACGTAGCCGCTACGTACATTTTACGTACTTACCACGAGTTTTGTTGTTTTTTTTCTCGGGAGAGATCTTGGGTAAAAGCGCATCTTGGGACAGGGGCTTAATAGCTTGTGAAGTTTTTTCAACACGGTGAAAAATGTCCAAGAGTAAAAAAATACTCGTGATGAAGTACCACGAGTTAGACATTTTTTTTAAACTAGGGAGAGCTCTTAGGTAAACTCTCATCGTGGGACAGGGGCTTAACACTATTCTACACACTAGGGACAATTTACCATGTTTTACTGAAGGCAATTAACCCAAAACCTGGATGTCTTTGGAGTGTGGGAGGAAAGTGGAGCACGTGGGGAAAACCCACCTAGTCACAGGGAGTACAAACTTCGTATAGACAGCATCCGTAGTCAGGATTGAACCTGGGTCGCTGGTGCTGTAAGGCAGTAACTCTACCGCTGCGCCACTGTTTCATGGTATAAAGCTGCTGATGTCTTATCTGATTTAACACAAGCAATGGCACAGAAATTATTCACCAGCAATTCTCTCTGGCATTCCAGAGGATCGCATTGGTGGTCTCACAACCAGCAATGAAGAGAACTGATGGGTCAAAGTCACAAAATGCAAACAAATTGTAACAGTAACAACAACAAGTAAGGTGCCCATTCATTAGATGCAAAGAGACTAAATAAAACCAAGATCAAATGTGGATCTCCATGGAGAAATTAAAATAATTAATCAAGTGAAAGCAGTCCAAATCCCAGACCCATGGAAGAAAGTTGAAGTGGGTCAAACCAAACTTTTCAAAGTAATTTTTAACAATTGTAGGTTTGTAGGTTGATTGGCTTTGGTAAAATAGTAAACTTTCCCTAGTGTATAGGATAATGTTAGTATGTGGGGTGATCGCTGGTCGGCACGGACTCGGTGGGCCGAAGGGCCTGCTTTCTCGCTGTACCTCTGAAGTCTAGAGTCCCAAGTCTAAAGTTAGGTAGCGTTTGAATGCGTGGCACATTTGGAGGTAATCTGGATATGGTTTTAGCCTGCTGGGAAATCTAATTTGATTCATCCGAGCATTTTGAAAAATCTTCAGCACAAACATCTTAGTATCACCAGATGCTTCCAATTAAAGATGGTGCCAAATTGACTAAAACTCAACCCAACACTGCCGTGTCACAGACTGAATAATATAATACGGTGCTTGGTCAGACAAGGTAAACACTCCAAGAACAATGAAAAGCTACCGTTATTGAAAATATGTCGTCCGCATCATGATTTAAACACTAACAAAGGAAAATAAAAATATTATATATAATTGGTGGCCTGCTAAAAGTCAAACTAATTAAAATATAACAACTACAGTGTGGGACAAGTTCCGCGCTAGTTGAATTCCACTGGGAGTTAAGATTTAATAATATAATCGATTCACTTCATTGGCATGTTAGCGAGTGTGTTATGAAAAAGCTCTTTGTCGGCTTGGAGGTTAAATGGAAATTGTAAAGAAAAGCCTTCAAAGCAGAACTTCAAAAATTGAAAAAGTGTCAAAAATAAAGGCTGGAACGTCGAGGAGAATTATGTTTGGAATCGAACGGAGTAAATCCTGGAGGAATATTGAACAAAGTATGTTCATTGCACAAAGGTATCAGACTAGATAGAGCAAAGTACAAAGAGACAGTGGTGCACTGTGGTTTAATTAGGATGATCAGAAAAAACACAAAAAAGTCACTTAATAATTCAAACAATAATAATTCATCGCAAACATCCCCACAGTTGAGTTCATGCTGGGGATCATGACAGAAGCCTCCTCGTGGTGATCCCCGGAAACGACGACACGATGCACTCTGTGACGCGTCGGGCGCCCAATTCTGTCCACATACTGGAATACGACAGAAGCCAACAGCGAGCTCTACGTCGTCTGACACACGAGCGAACTAAGTATGGGGAACAAGCTTCTTGCAATGGTTGACAATGTCTGAAAGGCAGCACGGTGGCACAGCGGTAGAGTTGCTGCCTTACAGCACCAGAGATCTGGGTTCGATCCTGACTACAGGTGTTATCCGTGCGGAGTTTGTACATTCTTTCTGTGACCGCGTGGGTTTTCCCCGAGTGCTCCAGATTCCTCCCACACTCCAAAGAGGTACAGGTTTGTAGGTTCATTGACGTTTCTTCCCAGCTGTTATCACCAACTAGAGAGCAGTTCTGAACTACTATCTACCTCATTGGAGACCCTCGGACTATCTTTAAACAGACCTTACTGAATTTTATCTTGCACTAAACATTATTCCCTTTACCCTGAAGAATAGTATGAAGAAGAGTCCCGATCTTAAACTTCACCCATCATTTTTCTCCAGAGATGATGCCTAACCCACTGAGTTACTCCAGCATTTTGTGTCTAACTTCAGTGCAAACCAGCATCTGCAGTTCCTTCCCACATAAATGAAGACTGCACTGCCTCTGAGGAAATGACGAACACAATCAGTTCCACCTACTCGGTGGGCTTGTTTAGGTTGTTTTTTAGTTTAGAGATACAGCGCGGAAACAGGGCCTTTGGCCCACCGAGTCTGCTTACCTCTGCCCACCAGTGATCCCTGCTTATTAACAGTATCCTTCATACACTAGGGACAATGTACATTTTATACAAAACCAATTAACCTACAAACCTGTACGCCTTTGGAGTGTGGGAGGAAACCAAAGATCTTGGGCGAAAATCCACACGGTCACGGGGAGAACCCCTCTACTGTAAGGATGGTGGTAGTCAACCTGAGCTTGTGAGTATGGGTCTTAAACAGTCTGTAGGAAGACATGTCCTGTAGACTGTCACCTTTTTGACTATAAAAAATGTTTAAAGATATAAAGTGCTAGAGTAACTCAACGGATCAGGCAGCATCCCTGAAGCACGTGGATAGGGGATGTTTCAGGTCAGGACCATTCCAGTGTGAAGAAGGGTCCTGACCCAAAACATCACCTATCCATGTTTAAGAAGGAACTGCAGATGCTGGAAAATCAAAGGTAGACAAAAATGCTGGAGAAACTCAGCGGCTGAGGCAGCATCTATGGAACGAAGGAAACAGGCAACGTTTCGGGCCAAAACCCTTCTTCAGACTGATGTGAGGGTGGGGTGTCGGGGGGGGGGGGGGAGAAGAAAGGAAGAGGAGGAGCCCGTGGGCAGAGGGAGAGCTGAGAAGGGGAGGAGAAAGTAAGGACTACCTGAAATTAGAAGTCAATGTTCATACCGCTGGAAATTAGAGGTCAATATTCATACCGCCTATCCATGTACTCCAGAGATGCTGCTTGACCCACAGAATAAATAAAGTACTTTGTGTTTTTTTTAGTAAACTGGCACCTGCAGTTCCTTGTTTCTACATTTTGGTACAAAGTTGAGTTGGGACAGCACCCAGAAGCATTCACTTCAAAAAGCTGCTCTCCTTATCAATAGAAGAAAGAATAAACACATGTTTGAGATGTTCGGCGTGGGCGAGTTGGGCTGAAGGGCCTGTTTCCACACTGTATTACTCTATGATATTGCTTGCACCAATTCAGGAGTCACTCTTTTCAGCCAGACCTGCATAACAGGATGTGAGGAGATTAAACAAAGTGCTGGAGTAACTCAAAACTGAAACAGGACCTGAGAAATGGAATAGGTCCTTTTCTCCAGAGGTGCTGAGTTACTCCAGCTTTTTATGTCTATCTTCGGTTTAAACCAGCATCTGCAGTTCCTTCCTATACAGAAACAGGCCCATCAGCCGAATGTGCCCATGCTGACAAACCGCCCCATCTAAATTGTTCCCATTTACCTGCGTTTGGCCCTCTATCCCTTTAACTTTTCTTATCCATGTACCTGTCCAAGTGCCTTATAAACACAGTGCAGCTTTAAAATACTTGAGGACTTCCTTTTTCAATCTCCTCAGAGTAAAGTGTTTAAGAGCAGCCACACACGCAGTCGACACAGTTTGGCTACCTGACAATTTAAACCAGGAAACTCAGCCACATCGGTGGTGAAATCAGCAGCTGCCAAAAACACAGTCGGCTCTCACTGTCAGCAGCTGGAGGGGTCCTCCAGTGGTCCACTCACTGTGGAAATGAATCGCAAGCATTTTAAAATGTCACTGCTGAAATTAGTTCATAACTGAAGTGATGCAGAGAGAGAAGCATTGAGACAACAAGATGTGTCTCAGTATCTAAGGTAAGGGTGTCAAATTCTTCTGCGGTGACATTTAAAAATCCACTTATCATTTTCCATTCTGCCCGCACTTCCCCGCACTACTGCATTTCACAACGAACTTGAACTTGAAGCACGGGGTGTAGTTATTTACTCGTCGCGATTTATACACTGCATTTACCCTGATAATTGGTTACCTAGGGAGGCACAGTGGTCTAGTGCGTGAGCTACTGCCTTACAGCGCCAGAGACCCAGGTTCGATCCTGACTACAGGTGTTCTCTATGTGGAGTTTGCACGTTCTCAACCTGACCAGCGTGGGTTTTATCCGAGATCTTCAGTTTTCTCCCACACTTCAGAGACGTACAGGTTTGTAAGTTAATTGGCTTGGTATAAGTGTAAATTGTCCCTTGTGTGTGTAGGATAGTGCTAGTGCGCGGGGATCGGTGCGGACTCGGTGGGCCGAATTGCCTGTTTCCGCGGTGTATCTCTAAACTAAACTAAATTAAAATAAAGGATCATCGCTCAAGCTGACCTCAGTGAGATCTCTACACTTCTTGGGGCTTGCACGTTGACATGCCTGGATTGTGCTGCCCGTGAAGTACAAGGTCATGGTGACTCTTGGCTTCTTCAGCATCCGTCTAGATTGCTGTCGCTGATTTGTTCCCTGGACAGTTGCCGAGGCTGATCAAGAAGCAGCAAGGTACACGGCACTGCCGAGGCTGAAATCTGGAGATGACAGCTCCCTGACACCTCCTCATTAGAGTCAAGAATGCTTTATTGTCATGCTTACTTGCATTCTTACTTGCAGCAGCACAACAGCTTTGCAAACCTGTGCTTAAGATCACGAGAGGCATAGATAGGGTAAATGTACAGAGTCTTTTACCAAGAGTTGTGGAATCAAGAACCAGAGGATGTAGGTTTAAGGTGATGGGGGAAAAGATTTAATAGGAACCTGAGGGGTCACTTTTTTCTTTACACAAACGAGGGTGGTTATATGGAATGAGCAATGGACCAAATGCAGGCAGGTGGGACTAGTGTAGATGGGGCATGTTGGTCAGCATGGCTAGGTTGGGCTGGAGGGCCAGTTTCCACTCTGTATCACTCTGTGACTCTAAACACGGGGTTCAATAGATAATAGAATAAACAAACCCCCAAAAAAGGAAGTTCAATGAATTTTTTAAACTCAATGTAGTGCAAAAATCAAATGAAACCCAATCCTTAGTGCAACCTAGTCGTCCACCCTCTTGACTATGACCCCACCAACAAATATAAGCACAAATACAAATCCCATCACTTCAGGCAAACCCTCACAGGGAGAACGCAAAAAAACTCCGTACAGACAGCACCCATAGTCAGGATCGAACCTGGGACTCTGGCGCTGTGAGGCAGCAGCTCTACCACTCCACTACCATGTCGCCCACTTTCTTCATTGGAAATAGAGCAAGGTGAAGTTTCATTGATCAATCCAAAGAAGGTTGTTGTGATCAGTGACTTTTCGAAGCTAGTTTAAAAAAAAATTTATAACTGAGGAAATCTTGGAAGGTCAGATATTAAAGAATTGTTCCAAATTTAATAAAAGGCCTGAATTGATAAATAGTGAAAGATCATTTCCACCGGTCAGTGTAGTAGCACCAAATGGAAATTAAATTGGAATTAGTACCAGAAGTATCAATAGGCCATGTATGTTTACAGACATTACAGTGGAGAATTGAAGTGAAGTTAAATTAAAGTACATGGGGGATTAGTTTAGTTTAGTTTAGAGATACGGTGTGGAAACACCCCCTTCGGCCCACTGAGCCTGCCTGCGCTGGCCAGCAATCCTGTACACTAGCACTATCACACTCAGGACAATTTACACATTTTCTAAAGCCAATTAGCCTACAAACCTGTACGTCTTGGGGGTGTGAGTGGAAACGGAGCACCCGCAGAAAACCCACGTGGTCATGGGGAGAACGTGGAAACTCCGTACAAACTGCACCCATAGTCAGGATCGAACCTGGGGCTCTGGCGCTGTAAGGCAGCAGCTCTACCGCTGTGCTGCGCCATAAAATTGCCACTTGAGGATAATCCAAGAGCACAGAGAGGAAAGAGGAAACTGGGAGTGGAGTAATCAGCTCCAATATGAGTGTAACACTGACACTGACATTAGAATGTCGGGGGGGAGGGGGGGTTACGGACATCAGTCTGAAGAAGGGTCTCGACCCGAAACGTCGCCTATTCCTGCTCTCCATAGATGCTGCCTCACCCGCTGAGTTTCTCCAGCATTTTGTGTCTACCTTTGATTGTTCCAGCATCTGCAGTTCTTTCTTAAACCTGACATTAGAATGGTTTATTCCTAGTCAGAGATTCCCATGACTGTCAGTGCTTTTATTCTTGGAAATATAAAAGAAAAATGCTGGAAATATTCAGCAGCTCAGAGACATTTCTTGGCTTCTCTCTCCACAATTGCTGCCTGTCTTGCTAAGATTTCAGTTTTAAAGTGTTCTTGTTTTCAATGTTTGAGCCAGTGTTTTCCAAGGTTTATATACTTCACAGTTTATTTCATGCATTCGGCCTTCAATATTCCAACCTGCTTAGATTGCCTGTTTGGTTGGTCTTGGGCCCTACTTCCACTCTTCTTCAGTCAAGTAACACATGCAGTGGTTTCTCTTCCCAAAGTCTAATGATTACCTCCTTACGAGGATCTGCCTTTGATCTCGTCCTCCTTTTGAGCCACATCTGGTAGCAGGGTATCAAATTCTCCACATAGATCATGTCTCTCTCCATCGCACAATCTCCTTTCATCTCTGTTGGCAGGCAGATACTGGCACAGACCGAACATAAGAACATACTGAGAACGAGGCATACAATCAGTAATAATAACTCCGATCAGTTTCACTTTCCTCCTGATTAAATATTACTGATTGAATGCCACGTTGTCACCTTCCCCTCAGCTGACAATTAACCATTCTACATTTCCTTATCATTATCTGCTTTGATCTGTCATTTAAAACATATCCCTTCCATATCCCTAGACCCCCTCTCCCCCCGACTCTGTCTGAAGAAGGGTCTCGACCCAAAACGTCACCCATTCATTGTCTCCAGGATGCTGCCTGTCCCGCTGAGTTACACCAGCATTTATCTTCGGTGTAAACCAGCATTTGCAGCTCCTCTCCACACTTAAGAACATAAGGAATTGGGCTGATGTTCTGGTGTGGACTGAAGATCGAAGACTTGTTTTATGTTGAGAGACTGTGACAAGTTTGGTGTCACAAAGATCTTCCTGTTGGACTCTCAGCTGTTCACAATTTATATTCGGGAAATGGATGAGGAGACTGAATGCAACATATCCATGTCTGCTGATGATACAATGCTGGATGCCTCTCTGAGCAGGGAAGAGGTGTTGGAGAGAAACAGATAGGCTAAATGGACAGCCAAGGCCATAAGCACGATGCATGGAATACATTGTGGAAACATGTAAGCTCATCCACTTAAACAGAATAAATAGAAAGCTTGAATATTGTTTTCCAGAAGGACCTAATTACTTTATATACAATTTATTTTAAGTGAACATACAGGTTGGACAAGTAATTAGGAAGGCAAAAAGCGTTGTTAGTCTTTCTTGCAAAAATATTTAAGACCGAGTTGAAACATCTTACTCCAATTATAAAAGGCCCTGGTGAAATTGTAAACAAACATTATATTCAAGTTTGGTTTCCCTGCCGAGATATAATATAGACACAAAATGCTGGAGCAACTCAGTGGGACAGGCAGCATCTCTGAAGAGAAGGGTCTCGACCCGAAACGTCATCCATTCCTTCTCTCAAGATATGCCGCCTATCCCGCTGAGTTACTTCAGCATTTTGTGTCTATCTTCGGTTTAGACCACCATCTGCAGTTCCTCCCTACAGAGACAGAATATAGTTTAGTTTAGAGATGCAGCTTGGAAACAGGGCCTTTGGCCCACTGAGTCCGCACCGATCATCGATCACCCGTTCATGCTGGTTTTATGTTATTCCACTTTTGCATACACTCCCTACACACTAAGGGCAATTTACAGAGGCCAATTAACCCACAAACCTGCACGTCTTTGGGATGTGGGAGGAAACCGGAGTACCCAGAGAAAACCCACATGGTCATGGGGAGAACGTGCAAACTCCACACGGACAGCACCTGTGGGTCCCTGGCGCTGTGAGGCAGTAGCTCTATCGCTGTGCCACTGTAGAATCTAGTTGCACAGGGAGAGCAACAAAGGTTCCTCAGATTGATTGTTTAGATGGGTATGAGTGATTAAGCAGACAGGATGTGTTTCTCTCTTCAGCTTTGGAGAATGAGAGATGGCCTCATTGAAACAAACAACGTCCTTCTGGGATTCAACAGGGTGGAAGCAAAGATAATGTTTCCCCTGACTGGGGCATCTGGGACCTAGGGAACACTCTCAAAATAAAGGGTCAACCATTCAACACCCCCAGGAAGAAACTTCATCATAAAGAGGCGGTAAATTGTTGGCATTCTCAACCCATGACGGGTATGAAGAGGCATCTTTTCAAGATGGAGACCGCGGGATTTTGGGGTATTAAGAAAAACACGGTTAGTTCAGCTGAGTAAAAGATCAACCATCATCTTTTACTGAATGGCAGAGCCGTCTGTTCCAACTTCATACGCTTTTATTTATGTACATTGGAAACACCAATGATCTTGGTGGCATTTTCAGGGTGACATGGTGGTAGAGTTGCGGCCTTATAGTGCCAGAGACTCGGGTTCGATCCTGGCTATGGGTGCTGTGTGGAGTTTGTACATTCTCCCTGTGACAGCGTGGGTTTCCTCCGGGTGCTCCGGTTTCCTCCCACATTCCAAAGACGTTGTACTGTAATTGGCTTGAGTAAAAATGGTAAATTGTCCCTTGTACGTAGGATAGTGCGAGTGAACGGGGTGATCGCTGGTCAGTGAGCTTTTTCCATGCGAGATCTCTCGTCTAAAGTCGAACTCCACTTTCTGCAAGTCCAAGTAACGGTCGACGGATGTTTTGGAATTGTTTGATAAATTTCTACTTTCAGGCTTATGGAATTAGCGTCAAATTAATGAGATGGGTTTTAAAGCTGGCATAGCAAGAGAGAACAGGTGGTGATGATGGATGGGAAAGGCTCTGGAAGGGGAATAGCGATGCTCGCACTTGCACAAGAGCTGATCTGGGTCACTTGCCATTTGAACCACTCGCAAATGATCTGCATAAGGGATGCGTTGTAATGATGATGGCGAAGGGAGGTGATTGAATGGGTTGCAGAGCAGTTGTGACAGGACTGAAATGATCTTTTTTTGACAACTGACTGGGTGTGACTGGAGTCGGAAATATCTTCGGGTCACTGCAGATGATGGACCGAGTGTGTAATGGAAGAAGTTGTGCAGGATCTCGGCTCAATTAGCCAAATATTCTTCCGACACCCATTATCTTTTTGTCTTCATGACCGCATAAGGACCGGATAAACCCCGACCAAGGAGAAACCGTGATTGTAAATCCATGAGGCGACGAATTTCAACTCAAGTCTTCCTCCTGAGCGTGCAGTATTGTGAATTATGTCCATTTAATAAGTATCATTTTATTAATGTGTTGGCAGTGCTGGGGAATAAAGTCTGTACATTTCCCTTCGGCATTCAGCTAATACACTAATATTTTCTTGCTTATGTACAAATCAAATAATAGAAAATCCTCTCTGCGGTAATTAAATAATGGACTCGTGCTCCAAAGGCAAAGCAACACTCTGCAGATTGACTGCACTCCTTTCATTTTCTGTATAATCTATCTCCATTATTGCCTCAGAGTCCAAATACTCAATTAAGCCCGGTGTCGGTAATGGACAATCATTAAACTAGCAAATTGTTGTAAAAATCCCATCTGGTTCACTATTCTCCTTCAAGGGAGGAAATCTATCATCCTGGCCCTGCTGGCCTCTCTGCTGGCTCCTGACTCCCCATGTGGTCGATTTTTTAACTCCCTTCAGAAATGTTCCTGCAACCCCTCGGGTCAAGTCAGTGGTTAGTGGGGACGAACAATTTCCATATTGGTTTATTGTTGTCATATGCACCGAGATCCAGTGGAAAAACTTTGCATGTCCAACCGCATCACACCAAACGCGAGTACGACAGGTAGCGCAACAGAGAAAAGGAACAGAGCGCAGAGTAGAGTGGAGACACAAAATGCTGGAGTCACTCAGCGGGACAGGCAGTATCTCTGGAGAGAAGGAGAATAGATAGTGTTACAGCTATAGAGAAAGCACTGGTAAAATAAAGCACGAGGTTTCGCTATGTGGTAGATGGACAGATTGGCAAACTCATCGCTAGAAAGCCAGAGGTCCGATAACAGCAAGGAAGAAGCTGTCCTTGCTTTCAAGTCTTCTTATCTTCTGCCACAGGGAAGAAGAGGGAATGACAGTGGTGTGAGTGGTCCTTGGTTATATTGGCTGCTTTTGCAAGCCAGGATGGTTTCAGTTTAGTTTCAATTTAGGGATATTTTGTCAAAATAAGCCGTTCAGTAGAGCTGCTGCCTCACAGCTCCAGAGACCCGTGTTCAATGTTCAATCCTGACTTTGGGTGCTGTCTACGTGGAGATTGCAGTTCTCCCTGTGACTGGATGAGTTTCCTCCCACATCCCAAAGACTTTAGAGGCACAGCTTGAAAAGAGGCCGCTCGGCCCACCGAGTTTGCACTGACCAGCAGACACTCATACACTAGTTCCATGCAACACACTGGGGACAATTTACAGAAGCCAATTAACCTTCAAAGCTGCAAGACTTTGGAATGTGCAAGGAAACTGGAGCACCCGAAGAAACCCCACATGGTCACAGGGAGAATGCACAAATTCCATACAGACAGCACACGAGTTCAGGATCAAACCTGGGTCTCTGGCGCTGTGCAGCAGCACCACTGTGCTTTGATGGACTAAGCTATGTTTGCAACACTCTGATTTGTTGTGCCACCTTAGGCAGCAAAGTTGTCATCCATCAACATCTGGACAGGATGCTTTCCACCATGCTTATATAGAATACTAGACCAAGTGCAGACCCGTTGGGTCTGGTCCCCGAACGTGCTTCAGCATCTTGACGGCGTAGGCAGCGTCTGGACGGCCGTACGCAGCGTCACGACGTCGTACGCAGCGTCTTGACGTCGTACGCAGCGTGTTGACAGTGTAGGCTGCGTACGCCGTCAAGACGCTGCGTACGATGTCGAGACGCTACGTACGGCCGTCGAGACGCTGCGTACGCCCTCAATGGGGCTGCGGGCCGACAGGCCGTTGACACGCCGGCTCTGTCATGCTGGGGGGGGGGGGGGGAGGTAGTGGAGGAGAGCCGGGCAGCAGCAGCGTAAATCGCCAGCGAAAGAATAAAAATGTCGGCGTTTTTGAAGCAGAGCCGGGCGCTTGAGCCAGCGTGAGAGAGCCGGCCCGGGGGGGGGGGGAGGTAGTGGAGGAGAGGCCGATCAGCAGCAGCGAAGTTCGCCAGCGAAAGAATAAAAATGTCGGCGTTTTTGGGGCAGAGCCGGGCGGCAGCAGCCGTTATGGTGGCTGGCCAGCAGGAGGCGACAAAATGAGTGCGTGGGGGGGGTGGATTTTATTAAAAAATGTGTACATAAAAATGTCTAAATCTAATGTGGAGTGTATTAGGGTATGTAAAAGTGTAATGTCTAGCGAAATGGAAAAAATCTCTGAGTTTTCGCGTGTGGTTTTGGCGGACCAAGGAATCAAAGGCCAAATCTGACACCCACAAACACACACACACACACATACAGAGTTTTAAAAGTATATAGATAGATGTTTAGAGTCATTGCAGAAATGCTACATTTCCTTTGCCTCTTGAGGATGTGCAATCGCTGGTGTACTTTCTTCACCATCATGTCAATGTGCTGAACCAGGCCAAACTGTTGGTGATATTTATATTCACATCAAACATCTTGAAGCTTGCGACCATCACATTGTTGATGCAGACTGGCATGTGTATCTAACGAGGATGGCTCCCAGAAGGGTCTCGACCCAAAACTGCCTGTCCCGCTGAGATACTCCAGCATTTGTGTCTGTCTTCGGTGTCATCTGGCATCTGCAGTTCCTTTGTTTAAGAAAGAACTGCAGGTGCTGGTAAATCGAAGGTAGACACAAAATGCTGGAGTAAGTCAGCGGGTGAGGCAGCATCTATGAAGAGAAGGAATTGGCGACGTCGTCTCTCCATAGATGCTGCCTCACCAGCTGAGTTACTCCAGCATTTTGTGTCTATCTGCAGTTCCTTCCTACACATGTGTATTCCACCTCATTTTCTGCAGTCGATGACCGGTGCCGATCCCTGGTTCTGCTGACATTGAGGGAGCGATTGTGGTCTTGACATTAATGCTGGTCTTGCGACCAATGCCTGCCACACTGACAAAGGAAAAGAAAATAAGAACTAGCATCAGATCGGTGGTGTTTAAGAGGTTTTTGGATAGGCACGTGGATATGCTGGGATGGTGAGATATGGGTCACTTGCAGGCAGAGTGGAGTGAATATCACCAGCAACTTGTCCTGGACCACCTGTATCAGAGCAAAGGCCAATAAAGCACACCAACGCATTTACTTCCTTAGAAGGCTTAGGAAAGTCGGCATGTCCCCAACAACTCTCACCAACTTCTACAGATGCGCCTTGGAAAGCATTTTGTTTCCACCTGACGTGGTCTGCATTTATAGAATTATTACAAACATAGGGTGCAAAAGTACTTTAAAAAAAATAAAAAATTGAGGTCAGGTAAGGGGGGATGATAGTTGAAGAGTTGGTATGTCCTATTTACGTGATGCTCAAAAAAAAAACATTTGTTTCTTTTTTTTTTCTCTTTCTCTTTTCTTTCTTAGGGCCTATTTCTTAACTCTTTTTCTTTTTGTTTTTAATTTCGCTCTTATAGGGTCTTCGTCCTCTTTTGTTGTTACATTTTCTACACTTTTCTACACTTGCACTTTTTCCTTCACTTTCTTCTCTCTTTCAATCTTTTCTTTTTCTAGTGTAAAAAAATAAATAAAGGGAGTACATTAATTGTAAGAAGATATAAATGACGAGTATTAATGTATGTGGTTGTAATGTAATGTACTTCTAATAAATAAAATTTAAAAAAAAAATTAAAAAAAAGGAAAGCATTTTGTCAGGATGCATCGCAGCATGGTTTGGGAACAGCTCCATCCAAGACCGCAGAAAATTGCATAGTGTGGACGCAGCCCAGACCATCACACAAACCAACCTCCCTTCCATCAGCTCCATCTACACTTCACGTTGCCTCGGCAAGGGCACCGGCATAATCTTGACCCGTGTCACCCCGGTCACTCCCTCTTCTCCCCTCTCCCATTGGGCAAAAGGTATAGAAGTGTGAAAACACACACCTCCAGATTCATGGACAGTTTCTTCCCAGCTGTTATCAGGCAACTGAACCATCCTATCACCAACTAGAGAGCAGTCCTGAACTACTATACCTCATTGGAGACCCTCGGACTATCTTTAATCAGACTTTACTGGATTTTATCTTGCACTAAATGTTATTCCCTTCACACTGAAGAAGGGTATGAAGAAATAACCATACAACAATTACAGCATGGAAACAGGCCATCTCGGCCCTTCTAGTCCGTGCCCAACACTTACTCTCACCTAGTCCCATCTACCTGCACTCAGACCATAACCCTCCTTTCCTTTCCTGTCCATATACCTATCCAATTTATTTTTAAATGATAAAATCAAACCTGCCTCTACCACTTCCACTGGAAGCTCATTCCACACAGCTACCACTCTCTGAGTAAAGAAGTTCCCCCTCATGTTACCCCTAAACTTTTGTCCCTTAATTCTCAAATCATGTCCTCTTGTTTGAATCTTCCCTATATAACCATAGATGCCGCCTCAAAGATGGGTCCTCAAAGGTCACCCATTCTTTTTTCTCCAGAGATGCTGCCAAACCCACTGAGTTACTCCAGCACTTTGTGTCTATCCTCGGTATAAACCAGCATCTGCAGTTCCTTTCTGCATCCTTTACCCCTATCTGTACACTGTGGACGGCTCGATTGTAATCATGTATTGTCTTCCCGCTGACTGGTTAGCACGCAACAAAAAGCTTTTCACTGTACTTGGGTACACATGACAATAAACGCAACTAGTTTTCTTGGCAACATGTTCGGCACAGACATGTGTGGCGAGGAGCCCTGTTCCTGTTGCATCACTGCTTTACCTCTCTGTCCTTTCTGTGTATTACACCAATGTCAACAAGGACAATAATTTAGGTGCCCAAATTAATTCTAATTAAAACTCTCCACAGAGCAGAATAGTTAATGACTCTGCAGCACACTCTATTGTAGGATATAATAGAGGCAAACAGTCACAGATCCCACATCGAGTCCTCCTTCAAATCACAATGAGAATAATAACGATGAGAAAGGGCCATTCAATCCATAAGACCCCATCTTATTTCTCACAACTATTCCAGCATGCGTCCAATTGCATTTTGAGTACGGCCAATATTTTAAGAAATAAATTGGGTAACAACTATTATTTTAATTTTGATTCACAATCACTGATATTTTCATCTCTGGCCTTTGTCCAACCATTTGTCTATCCACCTATCCACCCCCACGCTCACCTGTGTTCACAGCCAACAATGAAACCATTGTGGGCTCCCCCATTCCTTGATCATCGTTGCTGGCTTTGGTTTCGGTCTTTTACATACCTTTCATTCATTTGTTCTATGTACCTTTTCATATCTCTCGTTTCTCTCTCCCCTGTCTCTCAGTCGGAAGAAGGGTCTCGACCTGAAGCCTCACCCATTCCTTTTCTCCAGAGATGCTGCCTGACACGCTGAGTTACTCCAGGTTTTTGGGTCTATCTTCACCTATTACCTTCCAGGCTTTGTCCTCTCCTGTCTTTCCTCGCTTTGAGCTTTCCCCCCCAACCCACTCCGCAATTAGTCTGAGGTGTCCCGACCCAAAACGTCACCAGCCCGCTGAGTTAATGCAGCACTCTGCGCCTTTTCACTGATATCATAGATTATTTGATAATCATTCTTTCTCCTTCACGTTCCTGATCTCTCCTTGCCTTTCACCTTTTTTTTTAATTCAAAATCATTGAAAATCAATGCTGTGGACTTCATCACCACAGTAAGTAGTGACATCAACAGAAGGTGGGCAAGACTGGTACCATTGGTCTTCCCGCAGCCTGTGGTATATTCAACAGCACTCATTGAGTCAAGACCATTGATAAATTCTGTTGAGTTTACTGCGAAAATTGTGACAAGGGGTGAAAATTAAAGATTAGCTCGTTGGGAGTGCATCCCGTTAGCCCGCAGCGTTCTGGCTATGTTCCAATATATATGTGACTCATAAAACAATGGATGCATCTTCATCTTGTCATCTGGTAGGCTATTTATTAATAGACCAACCAGGGGAAGGATAATGTGGTGACGATAAGGAACCTTTCAACTGTACCAAACATTAGGAGGTGCCTCTAACAGAAGCGTCGAGGAGAAAAAGGTCAGAAAAGGAAGAATTACAATGTCTATGGCAAAGATTTAGTGCTAAACTTTAAGAGACATCCACAATTTTGCTGGTTTGATTGAATGAAAGATACAGCCAGGAAACAGGCCCTTCGGCCCGCCGAGTCCCATGCCGACCATCGATCACCCGTTCACATTTGTTCCATGCTATCCCACTTTATCATCCACTCCCTACACACAAGCGGTAATCTACAGAGGGTCAATTGACCTACAAACCTGCAAGTCCTTAGGATGTGGGAGGAAACCGGAGCACCAGGAGGGAACCCACGCGGTCACAGGGAGAACGTACAAACTCCGTACAGACTGCAGCCGTAGTCTGGATCGAACCCGGGTCTCTGGCGCTGTGAGGCAGCAACTATTCCACTGCGCCACCATGCCGCCTAAAACTATGGAGTTTGCAAGACTGAATGTTACTGGCAGACAAAAGACACGAGACACTCAACTCACACTTTTGCACAGAACACTGCTGAAAAACAGGCTTCCTTATCAGTTACTCCAGCACTGTGTGTGTGTCACGATATGGCCAGTGTGGGGAGCACAAACACATTTCAATGCTTGCACAGACTTCAAAGGTAATGGACTTGCTCTCTTCAAAGGACAGAGGCTGCATTAACTTGGTAAGGCAGACCACATTACGCTGAAAAAGGCCATTGATTCTGTACTTAACCTTCACAATTCGGTAATAAGGAAGGCAAACGCAATGCTCGCGTTTATTTCGCGAGGACTAGAATACAAAAACAGGGATGTAAATGTCGAGGCGTTGTAAGGCACTGGTCAGAAAGTCAGGACAGAAAGGTCAGTGTGGAAATGGGAAGGGGAGTGAGAGTGTTTGGCAACTGCGAGATCGCGTGGGGCCAAGGCGGACTGAGTGTAGGTGTTCAGTGAAATGATCGCCCAGACTGCGCTTGGTCTCGCCGATCTATAACGGAGTCCACACCCGGAACAGCGGCTTTCAGACTTCAAAGGAAAGGACACAGGCTGCATTAACTTGGTCGAGCGGCCCACATCATCCTGAAAAAGGCCGTTGATTGTGCGGTTCACCCTTCTAAAATTACTCTTGCAATGATGTCTCCCCCCCCCCCCCCCCCCCCCTGTCACCTATGCCCTGCTTTCTGTTTGAACCAGCTTAATGAATGGTTTAAGGACTGGCGGGCTGCAATGTGACATTTCCAACCATTACTGGAAGTATGATGGATGGCACTGGCAGCACCTGCAAACAAGCCTCTTCAGAAGTTGTCAGCCACACTTTCACCCTCCATCTATCTTCTGCTCGCCGCGAACGGACCTGGCCAAAACCTCTTCAAATTGTTTCATTTTCTGGCCAGCGCGGGGAGAGAAAAAAAAAAACGATCCGGAATATCCTCTGAACAATTGCCAAAGTGGAACGGAAACTAAGCAACAGCTAAAGGAATGATTGCACAAACAAGAGCTCTTGGCGTGTAGATCCTAAAATACATCCAATCCAACACCAACGTGCAAACGGACCCTTTTCTCTCGGGGACCCAAAAAAACCCATAAATGAGATAAATGCCACAAATAAACCCACAATGCAGACAAAAGGGAAACAAAAAAGCTGGCTTCTGTGTTGATCATCGAAGCTGGCAGATGTTCCCAGCAGGTGAAGCTGACTGACTAAAAGCTGAGCATTTAAGATGCAAGGCAGACAGATGCTGTTCAATGTAAGCAAGCCCCAGGCAGTGCAACCGAGATGGAGCTAGAAGGAAAGACACAAAATGTTGGAGTGACTCAGCGGGTCAGGCGGCATCTCTGGAGAATATGGATAGGTGACAGGTGACGGATGCCGATTTACATTGAAGATAGACACAAACTGCTGACCTGAAGTCTGAAAGAAGGGTCTCGACTTGAAACGTCAGCTATTCCATTTCTGCACAGATGCTGATTGACCGCTGAGTTACACCAGCATTTTGTGTCTGGGACCCTTCCTCAGACTGTTTGTAAGGGAGTGAGGGGGACGCTGGATGAGAGGAAGTGCAGGGCAAAACCGGGCAAGCAATATGTTGAATATAGACACAAAATGCTGGAGTAACTCAGCAAGTCAGCCAGCATCTGTGGGAAAAATAGAATAGGTGATGTTTCAGGTCGAGAGCCTGCTTCAGGCTTCAGACCAGCATTCTGTGTCTATCTTCAGCGAAAACCAGCAACTGCAGTTCCTTACTCAGTCTGAAGAGATGCCTTGACCCAAAGCATCACCTTATTCCTTTGCTCTGTAGATGCTGCCTAACCCGCTGAGTTACCCGAGCATTTTGTGTCCACGGTTGGTGTAAACCTGCATCTGTACTTCCCTCCCACACAAGTGATATGTTGATATAGGGGAGGGCGGGGGGGGGGGGGGAGAGGGGGGGAGGGGGGGGGGGTTGATGGGCAGATGGCTGGACAAGGGCCAGGGATGAAGAAAGACGAAAGGTGTGAGACAAAAGGATTAACGCGATGCGAATTGTGAAGCTGGAGGAAGGAATGTAGATGGAAGGGGGGGGAGAAATAGGGGCAAGTCCCAGTTGGGCACAGGCAAGAGGAGAGGAGGGACAAAAGGAGGGGAGGGGGGACAAAACGATGGGGGGGGGGAGGAGGGGAGGGAGGACAAAATGATGGGGGGGGGAAGGAGGGGAGGGGGGGGAAAGGAGGGGAGGAGGGGGAAGGAAAGGGGTAAGGGGATGAAGGGGGAGGGGAGGTTGCTGCACAAGGTTCTCTGGAGATTCTGCCTGACCGGCTGAGTTACTCCAACATTTGTATCTTCTCCTCCAACTCTTTGTTCTTCCTCTATCGCTCTCTCTTGCTCTCTCTCTCTCTCTCTCTCTCTCTCTTCTACCGCCTGGGGCTTGGTTTACATTTAACAACATCTGTCAGCCTTGCACACCCCGAGCTGTTGGTTGTAGCCTATGGATTAACACTGAGGCGTGAAGTAAAATCTTTAATGACTTCAACACTGTACAATTTTATTTCCAGTTTTAGTACTTGACAGGAGGACTACCATGGAAGTTTAAACAATTGCTGTCTTTGATCTTATATTGACCTTATAGAGGTGTGCAAAATCATGAGAGGAATAGATCGGGTAGACGCACAGAGTCTCTTGCCCAGAGTAGGTGGGATCAGTGATGATGGGGCATGTTGGTCGGCGTGCTCAAGTTGGGCCTGTTTCTACGCTGTATCACTCTATGACTCTAATCATCATTTATTAGTAGTATAGTCAAGGGTGTTTTATTGTCATATGTCCCAGATAGAACAATGAAATTCATGCTTGCTGCATCACAACAGAATATGTAAACATAGTACACTGTAAACATTATGATAAACGAGAGAGAAAAAAAAGTTCAGTGTATATACTGTATACATACACACAGACACACGTACTCAAAAAGCAAACAATAGTAGTGGAATAATAAGTCTATGTAGTTCAGAACTTAGTTGAGGTTGTAGTGTTTAATAGCCTGATGGCTGTAGGGAAGTAGCTGCTCCTGAACCTGGACGTCACAGTTTTCAGGCTCCTGTACCTTCTTCCTGATTACAGGGGTGAAATGAGTGTGTGGCCAGGGTGGTGTGGGTCTCTGATGATGCTGGCTGCCATTCTGAGGCAGCGACTCTGACAAAGCCCTTCGATGGTGGGAGGTCAGAGCCGGCTATAGACTGGGGAGTGAAAGTGAGTAAATGCTCACTTAATTGCCAGTTGAATATGTGCTCTGTGCCTGTAGCCTGGAGTTGAAACAAAAGTGGTTGACCAGAGGGTAATGAAGGAGGATTTGCCAAGGCAAATCTTTGCTGAAGAAAACGAACATGTTCATAACAAGAACTAATATTATGAGAAGTTTGCACAAATAACAAAAGTCGTATGGAGTAACTCAGCAGGTTACTCAATAGGGGCGGCAAGGTGGCGCAACGATAGAGTTACTGCCTTGCAGCGCCAGATACCTGGGTTCGATCCCTACCACGGGTGCTGTCTGTGCGGTGTTTGTACGTTCTCCCTGTGATCATGTGGGTTTTCTCCGAGTGTTCCGGTTTCATCCCACATCCCAAAGAGGTGCAGATTTGTAGGTTAATTGGCTTCTGTAACTTGACACTAGTGCATAGGATAGAACTAGTGCACGGGGATCACTGGTTGGTGCGGACTCAGTGGGCTGTTGGGCCTGTTTCCATGTTTGATCTCTAAACTAAACTAAACTCAGAGGGTCAGGCGGCATCTGTGGAGAACATTGGTAGACAACATTTCAGGTTGGGTACCTCCCACAGACTGACTGCAGTGGTGTGGCGAAGGAGGGGAGAGGGGAGAGGGTGGGAGAGGGAAAGCTAGATGGAGCCGGACAAAGTTTGGCAAGTGATAGGTGGATGCAGGTGAAAGGGGGGAGGTGCAAGTGGGTTGATTGGCAGATGCTTGACCAAAGACCAGAGATGAAAAGACAAAAAGTGTGAGATAAGGAGATAAAGGTGGTCGTAGAACTGCAACACCATGCAATACGTTTGGAGCGAGCCGCCAGGTTAATGAGCAACAAAGCCCAAAGTTCCCTTCTCTTCCCAGACAGTGCCTTGGGATTGAGGATGACGGATGGGATGGGACAAATGTCAACTTCAGCTGTATTTTTATGCTGCAGAAGGCGGTGTTATCCAGGACACTCCGAGAACCTCCTTGTCATCTCTGAAGAAGCCAAGGAATGCAACAAAGGCAAGTGGAAAAGCACTTCATCTAAAATTTAACACCACGAAAAAGCTTTCAGCAGGATGTTGTGTTGGAATGGGACGAGACGTGCTTCACGTTAGATAGTCCCACTGGTCGCAGCTAATGGCGTGGAGCCCGCAGGTCGGTCCAACTCCGACCCCAGTGCTTGTTCATCGCAACGTGGAAGTGAAGGACAACCCGCAGCTCGGGTGCCAGTGGAGGGAATGTAAAGGGAATTCCCACGACAGAAGTTGCCTGACCTGTCGTGTTCCTCCAGCATTGTGTATTTTGCTGAGGGTATTTTCATTGTGTAAACACTCATTATTTCACACTCTGCTTCTTACACACAAACTAATGGATGTGAAAAATAAAACACAAAGTAATGCAGTAACCTTGCAAACTAAAGTCAGTCCGAGTAATGGTCCATTAAATCGTTCCCAAGTTTTGGCTCTTGGTTTTCTAAATAATACTAGAGATTACTGTTACAGTAATTGCCAACTGTGTATTTAATGCAACTCAATTTAATGCAGAGACACACTGCACTTGCATAACTTTCCTTCATGCCATCTGTAAGTAGAAAGTTTTGGTTTGTAAGCAAACACGACAATTTTCATTTCCAATTCCTTGTGCTCCTCGAACTATTAACTCTGTGCTACTTCCAATCCTTTCATCGCGTGTACTGTTTTCCAGGCCTCTATATCCCTGCTCCATTTTCCCTTCCTATTCCTGCAGCTCCTACTCGGTGTCGAAATCTGCATGATCAAATGCACGATCCAGGGCGGCATGGTGGCGCAGCGGTAGAGTTGCTGCCTCACAGCTCCAGAGACCCGGGTTCGATCCTGACCACGGGTGCTGTCTGTACTGAGTTTGCATGTTCTCCCTGTGACTGCGCGGTTTTTCTCTGGGTGCTCCGGTTTCCACCCACATTCCAAAGACGTGAAGGTCAGTAAGTTATTTGGCTTCTGCAAATTGTCCCTAGCGTGTAGGATAGAACGGGTGTACTGGTTTGTTGCTCTGTGCAGGCTCGGTGGGCTGAAGGACCTGCTTCTGTTTCTGTATCTGTATCTGTTTCTGTGCCGTATGACTCTGTGGCTCTAAGAGGTGTTTTCAATGTGGAATCAATTACTTTACTAGCCATACGTTCAGACTGACAGCAATTTTATCGTCAAGTCAAGTCAAGTCAAGAGAGTTTATTGTCATGTGTCCCAGATAGGACAATGAAATTCTTGCTTGCTGCAGCACAACAGAATATTGTAGTCATAAATACAGATCAGATCAGTGTGTCCATATACCATAGAACATATATATACACACACATCAGTAAACAGATAAAGTGCAATAGACTGTTATAGTTCATAGTTTGTTTGAAGTTGTGTTTAATAGTCTGATGGCTGTGGGGAAGAAGCTGTTCCTGAACCTGGATGTTGCAGATTTCAGGCTCCTGTACCTTCTACCCGATGGCAGCGGAGAGATGAGTTTCAATTAGTCTCAAAGAAAACTGCATCATGAGCAGTGTAAGTCCATTTACACTTTGGCGTGCATTTTATTTTTCCACTCAGGTTTTTAAATATTAATGATTTTATGAGCATTTATGAGGCAAAAATCCCATTACTTATCACTGTCAAATATTTACGGCAATAGCATAAAAATAAGGCGTGAAAACAATAGCAGTTTGACAAGCCTTTTTAAAGTTTATTTTAGTTTATTGTCACGTGTACCGAGGTACACTGAATAGCTTTTGTTGCATGCTAACCAGTCAGTGGAAAGGCAACACATGATTACAATCAAGCCATCGACAGTGTACTGATACAAGATACAGGGAATAACATTTTAGTGGAAGATAAAGTCCAGTAAAGTCCAATTAAAGATAGTCCGAGGGTCTCCAGTGACGTAGAGAGTGGAATGAAGGTAGCTCCCTTGCTACTTTCAGCGTTAGTTTAATTTAAAGAAACAGGATTGAAACAGGCCCTTCGGCCCACCAAGTCCACACTAGTTCTATCTTATGCCACCATCACCTCTACACTCTACAGACAAGGGGAAATGTACAGAGGCCAGTTCACCTATAAACCTGCAGTCTTTGGAATATGGGAGGAAACGGGAGCAGCTGGAGAAAACACACACACGCGGTGACGGGGAGAGCGTGCAAACTCCGTACAGACAGCACCCGTAGATAGGATCAAACACGGGAGTCTGGTGCTGTGAGGCACCAATGCTATTGCTGAACCACTGTGCTGCCCAAATGGGTTAGTTTGATTAGTTCAGAGATACAGCATGGAAACTGGCTCTTCAGCACAACAGTGCCAACCTTCAATCCCCCGGAATGGATAGGCAACGTTTCAGGTCAGGAACCTTCTTCATCCCTCTTAAAGCATCTTCAAGGACGTACAAACTCCATGCAGACAGCACCCGTGGCCAGGATCGAAACCTGGGTGTCCGGTGCTGTGAGGCAGCAGCTCGACCACAGCGCCACCGTGCCGTACTAACCCATCAGTTTGTACAATGGTCACATTTAGAAGTGGTCGGCAAAGCTCGAATACATCGGTGCCTCCGTGCCGGGAATATAGACGTGAAAGCGTCCTGAATGCGTACAGGGATGCCAATGCATGATTAGCCTCTGCCTGCCTCAGATTCAGACAACATGTGGGCAACACGGTGCCTGACAATTTACATGATTGCAGCAAGCAGCCAGCAGTCTCTACACCTCTCCATATGGTGAGAGTCATGCACCAATTACAGCCCTCATAGAGTCACACAGCCTGGAAACAGGCCCTTCGGCCCAGCTTGCAGTTTCAGTTTAGTTTATTGTCACGTGTACAGTGAAAATCTTTTGTTGCGTGCTATCCAGTCAGCAGAAAGACAATACATCATTACAATCGAGCCATTTACAGTGTATAGATACATAGTAAGGGAATAACGTTTAGTGCAAAGTAAAGCCAGCAAAGTCCGAACGAAGATAGTCCAAGGGTCACTAAAGATAGTAGTTCAGGACTGCTCTCTGGTTGTGGTAGGATGGTTCAGTTGCCTGATAACAGCCGGGAAGAAACTGTCTCTGAATCTGGAGGTGTGAACGAGCTCCAGCCATGTGCTACATCACCCTGCTTCATTGCATCTGGACTTTGGAAATCTTTTATTTCAAACACTCATCCTTCCTTTGAAGTATTCAATAGTCATAGTCGCACTTTCCCTGCCTTTGTCATTGCCTCATGCCCAAAAGGTCCTCTGACATTTTTCATATTATTTCATATTTTCAAACAACACCAAGTGCTGAAGTACGTCAGTGGGTCAGGCAGCATCTGTGGAGAGCATGGATAGGTGACGTTTCACAGAGTGCTGGAGTAACTCAGCGGGTCAGGCAGCATCTCTGGAGAGCATGGATAGGTGATGTTTTTGGCCATAAGGTTATAAGTGATAGGAGCAGAATTAGGCCATTCAGCCCATCAAGTCTACTCCGCCATTCAATCATGGCTGATCTATCTCTCCCTCCTAATCCCTTCTCTTGTCTTCTCCCCATAACCCCTGACTAATCAAAAATCTGATCTGAAGCCGGGACCCTTCTTCAGACTGAGTTACCACAAGTCAACTTTGACTATTGATCTCATGTTGAAACTAGTTCCATGTCATCCCACTTTCTCATCCATTTCCTGCACTCCAAGGGCAACTTACAGAGGGCCAATTAACCTACATGTCTTTGGGACGTGCGAGGAAATGGGGGATGGCTGAGAATATTGTGTCAGATCACTGCACCAGCACCTGGGGGAAACCCACGCAGTCAAAGGGAGATCATGCAAACTCCGCACAGACAACACCCAAGGTAAAGAATGAACCCGGGTCTCTGGCGCTGAAGTAGCAGCGCTGCCACCTGCACCACTGTGCCGCCCTGATCAATAATCACTCATGTAACTTGCTATCAAATGTTGTTTGATAACTCTCTTGTAAATGCCTCAGGTTGTTCAATGCTGTTGAAAAGAACATGTTATAACAAGGGGAAAGAATAAGCCAGACAGCTCCTCATGCCTGCACTGCCTGTCATCAAAATCCGGCTGATCCTCTACCTTAGTTTGAGTTGAGTTTAGTTTAGAGATACAGCGCGGAAACAGATCCTGTGCCGCTGTAAGGCAGTAACTCTACCCAACGATGCACCACTTTAAACCATTTGCCAGTACTGCCCTTGCATCCCTTGAAACCACATGTATAGGGGTTACGTAGGAAGGAACTGCAGACGCTGGTTTATACTGAAAATAGACACAAAATGCTGGAGTAACTCAGCTGGTCAGGCAGCATCTCTGGAGAAAAGGAATAGGTGACGTTTCAGGTCGAGACCCTTCCTCAGACTGGTTCAGACTCTCAACCTCCTTGTCTTGGTTGCTTTAAGCCTGAGCACTAGATATATGCAAAATAACCGCAAATATAAAATCCCTGGTACATTACAAAAACAAATAGTGTGCTTTGGTACAATTAAGTGTAAGAAGCAAAGAAAAATCTTCACCGCAATGCTGACATTATAAATGCAAATGTTAAAGCAGGGAAAATTATTCACTTCATGGCCGCTGAAGTGGATCACATATCGAGCTGTAGAGGAGGTTGTTGATACCTCCTTACAATCACAGTACAAAACAAAACGTGTGTGAGGGATGCTGGAGTCACTCAGTGGGACAGGCAGCATCTCTGGAGAGAAGGAATGGGCGACGTTATGGGTCGAGACCCTTCTTTCATGTTACTTACATCTTCCTCAACGAGGAACGAGGAACAAATTCGTACAGTTAGAGGGGACAACAGGAACTGAGAAAAAAATCCACATGTGGAAGATCGAAACAGAGTAAAATAGTTTTAGGTAATCTCCACTCACCCCCCCCCCTACACCCTACATAAGAGTCATAGAGTCATACAGCGTGGAAACAGGGCCTTCCGGCCCAACTTGCCCAGACTGACCAACATGTCCCATCTACATTAGTCCCACTTACCTACGTTTGGTCCATATCCCATCCATGTACCTGTCCAATTAATTGCTTCTTAAACGTTGTGATAGTCCCTGCCTCAACTACATCCTCCGGCAGCTTGTTCCATACACCCACCACCCTTCTGCGTGAAAAGGTTACCCCTTAGATTCCTATCAAATCTTTCCCCCTTCACCTTAAATCTATGCCCTCTGGTTCTCGATTCCCCAACTCTTGTCAAGAGACCCTGTGTGTCCACCCGATCTATTCCTCTCCTGATTGTATGCACCTTCATACAATCACCCCTCATCCTCCTAGGCTCCAGGGACAAGAGACCCAGGCTGCTCAATCTCTCCCTATAGCCCAGACCCTCGAGTGCTGGCATCCTGGTAAATCATCTCTGTACCCTTTCCAACTTAACAACATCTTGTCCATAACACAGTGCCCAGACTACACTCCCTTTCAATAGATCTGAATGGAACATCAACTCCATAACATGAGTTTGCAGATAACACTAGAAGGTTTACACTAGGCACTAAAGTAAGTGGAATCGTAGATGATGAAGATGGTCAACAAACATTTCAGCAGGATCGTGGGCAAGTGGGCGGATGAATAGCTAATGGAGTTTAATGGAGATATGTGTGAGGTGTTGCATCTTGGGAAGCCAGCACAGTGATTGGTTGGGTCCTGGGGAAGTGTTGTATAGCAGTGGGATCAAGGTGGACAAGAAAATGGAATGAGCTGCCAGAGGAGGTAGTTGTGGGAGGTACTATAATAACATTTATATGACACTTGTGGATAGGAAAGGTATAGAGAGATACGGGTCAAATGGGACTAGCTTATTTGGGAATACACACAAAAACCTGGGTAACTCAGCGGGTCAGACAGCATCTCTGGAGAAAAGGAATAGGTGACGTTTTGGGTGGGGACCCTTGGTCAGCGTGGATGAGTTGGGCTGAGCGGCCTGTTTCCACGCTCCACGAGTCTCTGACTCCACATTCCTCTCTGACTGCGGTAACACTTCAAGCCATGCTTATGGAATATGGTTTCCAAGAGCTTTTCACTGCTTATTGGCCGTCTGCGGCCTAAGATGGGGCAGCGGTGGTGGGGAGTTGGTGGGGAACGGAAGAGACAGCGTCCCAGCATAAAAAGAAACAGATGGATATTTCCTAAGATGTTCTTTAAACTAACGATACTTGCAGGTGTCCTCACAAAGGTGCTTTTTTAAAAGGCCAAGTAAATTGAACGGCAAATTAAATTACTGAGGAAGCACAAACATTAAAGCAAAGAGAATGACTGTCACCGAGCGAACAGAATTGGTGTGTAATTCGTCAGGTGCGTGTGCGTAGATTGATATCACTGCTTATCTCTTGTGAGGAGTGAGCTTCAAAACAGGGAAAAATCACTTATTTCCCAACATTTTTACAGCGTAACAACAGACTGGAGGATTAATTGCTGGAATGACATTTTGTCATTGTGATTTTCACAGTTTGAGTACTCTGATTGATGTTCAATGGTTCAAAGGTATGTTATTGTCATGTATTCTTAAGTACAGTGAAATTATTATTTTTTGCATACTGTTCAGTGACAATACATGAGGCACAATTATACCTAGTATAAGAGTGTAGGACAGTGGACCAGACTGAGACAGCACAAAAGGGTCACCACGTTTTAGGCACCACCTTCAAGCCTGAATGAGGGCCCGTTGTCCTGGCAACAGCACTGGTTGGGGTTGCAGGAGTCGTCTTGCAAGATAAATTCCTTCTTGAAGACTGATATATACTTTGTGAACACGATGTACAAGATTTAGTTTAGTTAGTTTAGTTTAGTTTATTGTCACATGTATCGAGGTGCAGTGAAGAGCTTTTGTCGCGTGCTATCCAGTCAGCAGAAAGACAATTCATGATGACAATCAAACCATTTACAGTGTATAGATACATGATAAAGGAATAACGTTTAGTGCAAGGTAAAGCCAGCAAAGTCCAATCAAGGATGGTCCGAGGATCACCAAAGAGGTAGATAGTATTGCTCTCTGGTTGTGGTTGCCTGATAAAAGCTGGGAAGAAACTGTCCCTGAATCTGGAGGTGAGCGTTTTCACACTTCTATGCTTCTTGCCTGATGGGAGACGGGAGAAGAGGAAGTGACCAAGGTGCAACTCATCCTTGAAGACTGAAGTCACGTTCTAGATCTAGTCCAGGACCATTCTAGATCGAGACTAGCACAGCTGTGTTCATATTGTTGCAAGCTCGGAGTTCCTGATTTTCTTCCGTTATTGTGATGAAGGTGAAGACTGCTTCTATGTGGAGGACAAAGGAGAGAAGCTGAAGGTCGAATCAACCACACACACTGCTGCTAGAACCTATAGTACAGGAGGTGACCTGCTCTCGGTAGCGGGAGGTGAAGGAGTTGACTGCATCAGGGAAGGCAGAAAATAACTAGTGAACCAAAATTCAGCACATGTAAACAAACGTGAGGGCCACACAGAGGAGGTGTAGTGGAAGAAAATGGAAGTTTCCTGGTGGGGTTTCCATGGACAATTCACAATCTAAATTCAGAAATGTTTCACTTTATTGAAATATGAGAACATTAAAATATTCACTCAAAATATTAGATCACCAGACACTAAGAAACATGTCGCCAAATAATCCAAACATAATTTGCAGTTACTGGCTCTTAATACTGAACTATATTTTTGGAGGAAGCTACAAATCACAAGTAGAACTTCGAAACATGGCGTTATATTCTCGATGGCTCTGATATTCTGGCAACCACACCACAGCCCATATCTCAGTATCCCTATTAATTGGACATCTCAAGGACTTTAAACTCAAAACATAATTAATTGCAGAAGTGAATCAATGAAAAGTGGTGGGGTAACTCAGCGGGTAAGGCAGCATCTCTGGAGAACATGGATAAGTGACGTTTCAGGTCAGGACCCTTCTTCAGGCTGAAGAACATCAGTCAGAGGAAGGGTCCCGATCTGAAAAGTGGCCTATCTATGTTCTCCAGGGCTGCTGCCTGACCCGCTGAGTTACTCCAGCACTTTGTGTCTTTCCTTGGTAAACTAGCATCTGCAGTTCCTTGATCATTTCGCGGAACACCTTCGCTCAGCCCACGTGAACCAACCTGATCTCCCTGTTGCTGGACACTTTAATTCCCCTTCCCATTCCTACACGGACCTTTCTGTCCTCGGTCTCCTCCATTGTCAGAGTGAGGCTAAACGCAAATTGGAGGAACAGCATCTCATATTTCTCTTGGGCAGCTTACAGCCCAGTGGTATGATTCTTGATTTCTCTCACTTCAGGTAGCCCCGGCATCCCCTCTCTCTCTCTCTCTCTCTCTATCCCTCCCCCACCCAAGTCGCACCAGCTTCTCATTTTCACCCTACAAACAGCTTACAATGGCCTGTTCCCTTTATCATCATTACTTTTTTGCATATCTTTCATTCATTGTTCTTTATGTCTCCACATCACCGTCTATATCTCCCTAACCAGTCTGAAGAAGGGTCTCGACCCAAAACGTCACCCATTCCTTCTCTCCAGAGATGCTGCCTGTCCCACTGAGTTAATCCAGCTTTTTGTGTCTATCTGCAGTTCCTTGTTTCTAACATGAATCAATGAAAAATCAATGACTAGAGAGATTTCTATTTACCAACTTTTTTCCAGATCTTAGTATTTCCCAATCTCCAAAAAGAGTAACATCAAGAACTGCACCTCAATGTGCATTTCTACAATGTTATTCCTATCAGTATCATTATTTCTTGTGAAAATTGGATAGTTACGACAAGTACCATGGTTGAAACAATTCTGAAAATGGCCACCATATGGAAGACTTTTATTGTAGCGCACGAATGAAAATTGTCGCAAATTGGAATCAAAACTTGAGTGGTTGTCAGTCGGTTAAGGTGACAACAAAATTTAATTGGGTTATTACTAACCACTTAAACCATCCAGGGAAACCTAAGATGTTATGAACAAAGAGTGAAACTGCATCTTAAAAACGTTTTAACTGCCGACTGCAATAGACTATTTTCTCCCCGCAAGTTTAGTGTCAAAGGAAATGTAATTTTGAGCTTACTTCCTTCAAAATATTAAAGGTCAAAAGAAAATGCCTCGAGTCATTCTTAAAGGAGTGAAGTGATCAGAGGGGAAAAAAGTGGGTGTTAAGGTGCTGGCAATGGTTACTTCAGACACCTACAGAGGCAGGAAGCTGCCATCATTGAGATAGTCACCGTATTGAAGATAGACACAAAGTGCTGGACTAACTCAGCGGATCAGGCAGCAACTCAGGAGAAAAAGGATGGGTGACATTTCGGCTCGGGACCCTTCTTCAGACCGAAAGCAGAGGGGAGGTAAGAAAAGGCCAGAACAAAGCAGGGCCAGAAACAGATGACCAAGGAAGGGTGGAGCCCACAATGGCCCATTGTTGGCTGGCAACAGGGCCGAATTTACGTATAATCTTCACAAGCTTAAGTTGTCGAGATCTAGGGGGGCCTCAGCAGGGCCGGATTTACCTATAGGCTTCATAGGCTGAAGCCTAGGGCCTCAAAATCTAGGGGGCCTCTGGCCAAGGTGTTTTTTCCCCCAGAGTAATCAAAATCCCAACAAAAAAAAAAATTGGAGTGCTATCAGCGTTTCGTCTTTGACGAAAATTATCCGAAATTCTGGTTCCGGCCCGCTGCAAGTTTTGCGGGGAAAAATTGGGACCATCCGCACCTGCGCAGTTGGGGGAAGTTAATGACACAGTAGCGACGCAAAATGACGCGGTCTCTCCGCGCGTGCGCAGTGGGCCTGGGAGGGTTCAGATCTCCATTTGCACTCCACACAATCACCTCGATGCCTCATGTCTACTCCAGGTAAGTAGTGGAATATTGTGTTGCAGGAGTGCCTATTTCTCCGGGCCCGGGGGGGTGGGGCTGCGGTGTCTGCGGCGTGGAGTCGGAGCCTCGCTGCGTGGGAGGGAGAGAGAGGGAGAGGGAGAGAGAGAGAAAAGGGTTGTGAGAGGAACAAAGGGGGGTTGAGACAGAGGGGGAGAGAGAGGGAGGGAAGGGGGAAAGAGAGAGGGGGAGAGAAAGAGGGGAAGGGGGAGGTGGAGGGAGAGAGATGTGGAGGGAGAGGGAGGGGGTAGGATGAGGGGGGAGAGGGAAAGGGGTATTATCTTTAGTGAGATTGCAAAATTGAGGTAGGTTTTAGAGCAATTATATTTTCTCCTCCATATGAATAATATCAAACAATTGGAACTGCTTTCTTTTCCTTGATAACAATACTGAAAAATATGAATTCCATAGTTTGCGACTTTCATTTTGCATCATATTTTTAATGTGCACACACTAACACAGTCGAACAGTAACAGGCAATCAAATCATCACACAAAACATTTTCTAAAAAAAGCCTTTATTTACTGCAAAAACTTACAGTATTTTATTTGCAGTGTTTGCATGCTCCTTTATAACGTTTTACATAACATTTTACAGTACAACTTGATTATTAAAACAAGGACAGCTTCAATTCTTGATTTAAAAAAATGTATACAACAATGACCCCAATCATCCCATTCCAACCACTCATTACTGTTGACTTAACCAAAATTATTTCTGAAATATTGGTCATAAATTTGGTGCAAAAATGCTCGAAAATAATGTTCAGAATGCACCAGAGAGCATCTAAAACCCCAGAGCTTCCAGGGCCCTTAAGCGGGCCCTGGACCCCGGCCGCAAGGGTCTTTGAGCTTTGCGCTTGTGATATGCGCTGCGTGCACTTATTTCACATAACAATTTGTAATCCTGCCATGCCACCGCCCTTTTTGAAAAGTTTCATACGGGCCTGGTGTATAATATTTTTGACATTGTCATAGGCCTTTCTTACATATGCTGTCACAACGCCCTGTAGTCTCTAAACAACACTTCAGTAATTTTCCTTGCCCTCCATTTCAGAATAATAGTGTTTTAAGCCGATAACTCGACACTAGCACTGGCAATAAATAAAAAGCGTAGCATTCCAGCCCTTATCTCATTGGCCACGCTCGGCTGCACATGCGCTGTCAATCTGGTGGACTCTTCCATCTTCCGCTCGTCGTGGGGGTGGGGGATTGGGAGGGGCCTCACAAGTGGAATAGCCTAGGGCCTCTCTTCATCTAAATCCAGCCCTGGCTGGGGAAGAGGTAATAGCGAAGGGATACAAGGAAGCGAACAGTTGAACTAGTAGGACGATTAGGATGGAGATGTTGCACCTACATGTTGTTAGAATATCTGTCGCCGTCACTCACTCAGGCAGTAATTACCTCATTCCCTCTTTTTTTCCAATTGAACGCAATACATTAAACAGAATCAAATCCATGTTTTAAGGATCTTGACAGGCAGTTGTGTGACAGTTTCTCCACAATGAGTTTAGCAAAATTGATGCAATAAGAGAGGTTTTTTTCTCCTTTGCAAAGAATAGTGGGTATGTAAACTAAATAAACAGGAAAAAGATATCGTTGACTGGTTCCTCAATCTGAGAGCAAAATTTAATTCAGAGCTTTTTAGAAGAAGCTTGAAGTGTATTAAGAAGCTATGTTGTATTTTTTTTAAATATAGACACAAAATGCTGGAGTAACTCAGCAGCACAGGCAGCATCTCTGGATAGAAGGAATGGGTGACGTTTCGGGTCGAGACCCTTCTTCAGGCCTTGTTTTTACCTTGGCAGAAGCATCCTGAACTTTCTGCTAAGATTTAAACTCCAATAACTACACGGGTACTGCTTCTAACTGAGCTTGTTCTAAGAAGGGGGTTGGCTACAGTTAGCCGTGGACTGATCTGATGATGTGTCTTCTAGATGACCTGCAAAACTGCAGGTGGTGCCAATCCACTTAAGCTGCCAGATGGCAGGTCCTCAGCTCACGCACAAGTTCAACACTCCCCTCCTCCGCTCATCCATCATCATCTCCCCGCACCTGCTTCGCATCAAGGGATGTGGTTATCACTTCATCCCCAAGCCTGCTTCCTCATCCAGAGCCAGATTAGTTTTCGTTTTTAGTTTTAGAGATACAGCGCGGAAACAGGCCCTTCGGCCCACCGAGCAGCGATCCCCGCACATTAACACCATCCGACACACACTGGGGACAATTTTTATATTTACCAAGCCAATGAACCTACAAACCTGCACGTCTTTGGAGTGTGGGAGGAAACCGTAGATCTCGGAGAAAACCCACGCAGGTTACGGGGGGAACGTACAAACTCCGTACAGACAGCGCCTGTGGTCGTGATAGAACAAGGGTCTCCGGCGCTACAAGCGCTGTAGGGCTGCAACTCTACCGCTGCGCCACCGTGCCGCCCGTGGTTATGCTTATGTGGACGACGTATCATCTTTCGGCCCCAAGATAAGACGCTTGCACTGACAGCTGAGGAGAAGCACTAATGAGCAGCTACTAAACCCTGGGAGTAGAATCTAACTAAATGCCCTATAGTATCCACACCTGTCCAACTACACATGCAGAGCTATGCAACTCTGACAATTAAATCAAGATTGTCATGCCATTCAAATGGCAAGGTTATAATGAGCTTGTCTCTAAAAAACAACGGCTGACAGACATAAGACAATGTCTAAATACATAGGAAATGCAGTTAAAATTGTTCTAAACGCTCGTCACATCAATTAGAGTCTGTAGATGGAATGGACACTAACTGATATGAGAACACATCAGCAGTTAGACACGGAGACTAATGCAAAATAAAAGACGCAAAGTGCTGGAGTCAGACAACGGGTCAGGCAGTATCCTTCTTCAGGACCCGATTGAGGACTAATGCAACATTGAGACTCATAGAAAGAGTGTAACAAAAGTTATTAGAATCACTGAATGGCTGCAACGCAGAAGCAGGACAATAGACCCATCCTGTCCATGCTGTCAGTCACTTTCCACCACACGTTTGCCATAGCCCTGTAAATTATTAGAGTAATCGAGCACGGAAACAGGCCCATTGGCCCAACTCGCCCATGCTTACCAAGATGCCCCATCTAACTACCTCTCCAATTCACAAATGTGTGTGCGTGTGTGTGTGTGCGTGTGTGTGTGTGCGTGTGCGTGTGTGTGCGTGTGTGTGCGTGTGTGTGCGTGCGCGTGCGCGTGTGTGTGGTTTACATATTCTGTTGTGCTGCTGCAAATAGAATGTAATTGTTCTGTTTGGGACATATGACAATAAAACACTCTTGCCTCTTGAAATACTATCGAGCTGGTCTACAAGCCACTTATCTACAAGCTGAACACAGCTTTTTACCAACGTTACTCCTTTAACCTTTCTCTCAGACCACAATCAATGCCTTAAGAGAATTAATGCTTAAGAGGGAGACTGAATATCTCTAAAACCTGGCCATAATCCATCCTTTTCCGGTTTAACGGAGGTGGGTCAGTAGGACAGGCGACTAAAGAGCCCGTCATAGCCATAGCAGGTCGCGGAAAAACCGGCGACTGGACCCCACTACGACAATGTCTATGACAAGCTACAGCAACCTGCCACCTAGTCGACGTCAAGCTACGGTAAGCTACCGACAACTGGTGACCCAATCGTCATGACTTAGGACATCCACCTACGACAAACTACGACAACACCCTCGACACCCACGACGACACAGGCGTCAACCTACGACAACCGAAGTCAACCTACGTCCACCCGCAACAAGCCACAACAAGCTATGACCCTGTTGGCGACAACTGAAGACAATTCACGTCATTTTACCATTTGACTTCTCTTCTCTTGACGCCGGTACCTGTCGCCGGTTGACGTAGGTAATTGCCAATGGAATTCAGCAAAGTCAGCACCGGCGCCAACCTACGTCACCTGGCGACAACCTACAACAGCACCTACATCAGGAGAAGTCAAGCTACGCTCATTGGCGTCAAACCCACGTCGCCGACTGTCGCTGAAAAATGTTGAACATTTTGAAAATCTAGCGGCGACCAGAAAAACGCTACAACTCTTTGGGCGACTGCGGAGACGACTCATGACCATACAGGCGACACCCCGGCGACAGCCTAGTGTCGCCTGTAGTCGCCTAATAAATTGCCTGGGACAGGCCCTAAAGGCTAATAGGCTGACCATTATTACAAACACAAAATTGAGGCCTTAGTATTGAAGTTTAGTCTTTACAATGCTTTTATTCCCCTTTTTGCAGAAAGTATCTATCTTTGCTGCACACTGACCTACATCTGAAGGGGGTTTCATGGTTTCATCCACTGGACAAATTCAGATTTCAGTTCATCGCTGCGCAACATTCTCCATTTCCTTTCTCCCTGCATCCATGGATTTTTAAGCCATTTTGTTTTGCATTTGTGTTAATGGAGGAGCAAGAAATTGACTGGAGATTTTCAGTAACGCCCATCCTTTCTGAAAGAGTATCAATACACGGGGCAGTCCCAGACTGCCGATCATCAAATGGGCTGTCAAAACTTGTGATCTTTTGCGGAGCTCTTTTAAACAGCACGATGGAGGCAGCAACATGTTTTATCTCCACAAAAATGGATGTCGGCCTACATCTTAGTAATTTCTAGCGCTCATGATTTTTTCACTTTAACTAGCTGATTCTCACACCACTGTACAAAGCTTTGAAAATGTAATTTAGTTTAGAGAGACAGCGTGGAGACAGGCCCTTCAGCCCACCAGCGATCACCCGTACACTCGTTCTATCCTACACTTGAGGAACAATTTACAGAAGCTGATTGACCTACAAACCTGCAGGTCCTTGGAGTTGGGAGAAAAATCAGAGCACCCAAAATCCCACGCAGGTCACTGGGAGAACACACAAACTCCATACAGACAGCACCCGAGGTCAGGATCGAACCCGGGACTCTGGCGCTGCGCCACTGTGCCATCCCTTTTTTTTTTAACGAGCAGAACTTTCAAAACCTCAATATCACTTGGCAGCATGGTGGCACAGCGGTAGAGTTGCTGCCTGACAGCGCCAGAGACCCGGGTTCCAGGAGGTACAAGGAACTGCAGATGCTGGAAGCTTGAGCAAAGGTGCTGGAGGAACTCAGCGGGTCAGGCAGCATTAGTAGAGAGAATGGACAGGCAACGTTTCATGTCGGGACCCTTCCTCACACTGATTGGTGTAGGGGGAGAAAGCTGGAAAAGAGAGATGGGGGTGGAACAAGGCCTGGCATGCGATCGGTGGATACAGCTGCGTGGGAGATGGTTGGCTGATGGGTGGAAAAAGTGATAAAAGGATGACAGATAAGGAGAGGAGTGAAATGTAAAGCCAGAGGGAGGGATGTAGCTGGAAGGGGGCAGGGGGTAGGAGAGGATAAAATGGAGATAAGAGACTCGGGAATGGGTGATGAGTACATGAAGGAGTGGAAATGAGCAAGGTGATTGGGGGAGGGTGGGCAATAGTTGGTGAAATGAATACCGAGTTCAGTTCAAGTTACCAGGCATATCAACACAAGCGTGTGTTCAGCGCAGGTCTATAAGAAGACTGGCAGGTCTGAAGACTTTTAATGTCGGGGGAAAAATCGAACCAGAGTAGTTTCCTTTCAACGCAGGGCATTAAACATTATTAGAGACCTGGAAATGGTGAATAACAAAGACTATGTCCTTCAGCAAGTTAGCAAATAAAACCATCATCTTAGCTTGTCAGAAAATTAATTATACAAGGGCGAAGTTTTAAGGTTTAAAACTGGCATACGATTTAGCAAAATAACAAACCGGGGAGCAAAGCCGTTATCACAAAAATCCAGATGCCATCCTTTTGAACAGAAACATCAGCGGTGGGTTTCAAAGTTACAATTACAGATAGGTTTAATTAGTAATATGCGTCCCTACAGCAGTTAAACATGTAAATAAGGAGAAATGAACATTAAAACACATGGAAACAGTTTAAGGCTGCTTGCAGCAAAATCTTTACAATCAAGAACAATGCACTCTCTGACTCAGATGAAGATTTTTGGTGCTACTCTTGAAAGTAGCATTGGGATCCAGGGATAAAATAGAGAGTGGTTCTCCACTAATTTATTTAATTGTCTAAAAGTGACAGTTATACTCGCCTGGATTTGCATCAAATCGTGGATTTATACAAATTAAACAAACTGATTGTGAAACTGTGGTTCTGCAGTGTTATTTTTCTTTTGAGAATGAAAACACATGTCCACCACCGATTTTCCAGCATCCTTGGTTCCAGGGCCCTTCTCGATTTTCCGTTTCGCCGGACCCGCAGAGGTCACGGCCTCCGAGAGGACTCCAACGGTCTTGGAGCGGTCTGCCTAGGCTGTGGAGGGGAAGAGATGCCGGCCCGCAAAGTTGGCTGCACAAGTCGGTAACGGGAATGTATCTGCTGGCTCCGACCGGGCCAGAGTTCCAGAGTCCCAGCCGCAGGGGGGAAATTCAACCCGTTGATCAACACGGAAGTCCCGATGAGGTCGGGATCGGCTGCCTCACCCGGCCGAGGCGCCACATTTTCAGGGGGACTTCCGGGGGGGATTTCAAGTGCACTCTCGTAATTTTGTCTGGATTAAAGGAGGTGCCGGATCACCAGTTGCCGATAAACCGGTGGTGGACTTGTATAATCCTTATCAATTTATAAGTTGCAAGATATATTTGTGTATATGTATAGATACATTATATATATATATGGACAATAAGATATAAGAAATATTACTCAGACTTCATCAATGAAATATATTTTTTAACATAAGCTTAGAAACCAGTTTATGGTTATTTACCTGACCATGGTAAATGGCAAAGTATGTTTATACACACATTATAACATAAAATAAATTTCTTCGTACAGCAAGGTTACTGTCCGGTTACAATTAAAACAAAGTACTTGTGCTATAACTCCAGGATAAGCACTCAATTAAGAAAACCAAGCCCAAAACCAAAGTATTATCTATAATAAATGACTCCATATGCAAAAAAAAAAGCTACTTACATAGGTACCACGCCTACACTGAAGTATTAATGAAAGAATAGAGTTTTTCCAATGTTTTAAACAAAGTTTTTCCCTTAAGGAACATTCCAAGAATGAGAGGGGCAAAGTTTAAAGGAGATGTGTGGAACAAGGTTTTGTTAAACAGATGGTGGTAGGCGCCTGGAACACACTGCCAGGGATGGTGGTGGGCGTAGATATTAGAGTGGTTTTTAAGAAGCTTTTTGTTCGGCAAATGGATATTCAAGGAATAGAGGGTTATGCATATGGATTACGTAGAGGAAGATGAGGTCAGACCTTTCTGTCCTAGATCTCCTCCATTGTTAAGTGAGACTAAATGCAAATTGGAGGAACAGCATCTCATATTTCTCTTGGGCAGCAGTGGTATGAATATTGATGTCTCTCACATCAGGTAGCCCCGGCATTCCCACTCTCTCTATCGCTCTCCCACCCAAGTCACACTAGCTTCTCGTTCTCACACTCCCACAATCAGCTAACAATGGCCTGTTTCCTTTATCATCATTACTTTTTTGCATATCTTTTATTCATTGTTCTTTATCACTACGTCATCGTCTATATATCTCGTTTCCCTTATCCCTAACCAGTCCGAAGAAGGGTCTCGACCCGAAACGTCACACAATCCTCCTATTCAAAGATGCTGCCTGTCCCGCTGAGTTACTCCAGCACTTTGTGTCTATCTTTGGTTTAAACCAGCATCTACACTTCCTTCCAACACGAGGTTAGTTTGTCTTGGCATCATGGTTGGCACAGATATTGTGGGCCAAAGGGCCTGTTTCTGTGCTGTACTGTTCTATTCTCAAAATGAATTATCTAGTTATTGATCTCACTGTGGATAATTGCCGAGAATCTGCAATAGAAACTCCCTGTGTATAATTATGATGATAGTGAATTAAATAATTTAGTTAGAAGGGCAGCTTCATATTGTGCACAAGATAGATTTCCCATCGAGTATTTCACTTAATGGTGTCTTTTCTGATAGGCATGTATTCACTGGAAATAATATTATTTCTCAAAATAGCATGATCGTTGATCTTTTCTTCTTTTCCAGCAATTCAATTATCAACTCTAAACGCTCATCATAATTTAACCCAAGTGTTATAAATCATAATTCTGGCTTTCAATCAATATATACATAATGCGCACTCCAATTGAAATTGGATAACGTGAGAACTGATTGTCTCAGAAGATATTTTGAATGACACAGTGATTCTTAAACCTTGTAAAAATATAGCTCCAGTTTGCACTAAAAAGGAGAAGGAATCACAGCTATGAATTGACAATGTTAGGGGGAATAACTTTAAGGTGAAAGAGGGAAAGTTTAAAGGTGATGTTGGGGGCAAATTTTGTTTTGATACAGTGGATGGTGGGAGCCTGGAACACGTTGCCAGGGGTGACGATGGAGGCAGATACAACAGTTTAGTTTAGTCTATTGTCACGTGTACCGAGGTACAGTGGAATGCTTTTGTTGCGTGCTAACCAGTCAGCGGAAAGACAATATATGTTTGCAATTGAGCCGTCCACAGTGTACAGATACATGATCAACGGAATAACGTGAATAACATTTAGTGCAAGGTAAAGTCCAGTGAAGTCCGATCAAAGATAGTCCGAGGGTCTCCAACGATGTAGATAGTAGCTCAGGACTGCTCTCTGGTTGTTGGTCGGATGGTTCAGTTGCCTGCTAACAGCTGGGAAGAAACTGCCCATGCATGGTTCCACAATCGTGGCGTTTAAGGCTTTTGGATGGGCATAAAGATATGCAGGGAATGGAGGGATATGGATCACGTGCAGGCAGATTAGATCAGTCCATCTTGGCACATGATCAGTACAGATATTATGAGGCAAAGTGCCTGTTCCTGTGTTGTACTTTTCTATATTCTAATGTGCCTCAACAAGATAAATAATTTGTTGTGAATAAATTGACCCTAAAATTCTCTCCAAATTCTGGACCTTGAGATAAAGTGTTTTAATATAATATAATAAATGCCTAAAGTTGATCATTGCAAGACAATTACCTTTCAATCTGAAAATTGAGATGAATTTAAGATTTCACTACTTACTCTCTTCTCACCCATAATGGCCCAGATGAGAATTTTTTTTTTTTAATCACATTATTCTCGCTTTGATATATTTAGTGCAACAGTTGTTAAAACAGTGGCAATCTCACAAGCATTGAAGATTGAAGTGTTACCTACCGCAGTGTGAACTGGTTCACGGGCGAGCTGCTGGCCAGAGACACGTAAAAGGTGACAACTTCGCCTTGCTTGACGGGCCTTTGCAAGACGGAGATGATGACGTTGTTGTCCAGCCGCATCTCTGTCCGCAGCGGGTCGCCAGATCCCTGGCGCAGCCGCACGCTGCCGATACGGTGCAGGGAGTGGAGCGTCTCGTCAACGTCCTCGCGCCCAGGCCGGATGGCGTTGCCCTTGCGCACGTCCTCCGCGTCGCAATCACCGTCCTCATCCGTGTCCTGCACTAAGTAATAAAGCTCCACCGGCGTCCCCTCGGACTGGTCGGTTATCCGCTTGCGACCCGGCACCACGGTGGACGGGTTAAACCAAGAGGGCAGTAGCTCCAGTTCCACAATGCATAACCCGAGGTCTCCCTGCAGGCGACAACTGTTTCTCACTTCCCTCGTTTCCCGAAAGGCATACACCCGTATACAGGGTAGATTATCGTGGATGCCATAATCATCCCAGTCTCGGCCTGTGATGTAAAACAAGATCTGCACTATCGGCCGATTGGAGTAGACCTTGTCGTCAATGATGTTGGCTTTGATCTTCCAGTTGAAAGTGAACATATCGACCATGCTGAACGTGTCAGAAGGTTGCAGGAGTGCTCTAGGGACAACCTGCTCCACAGTGTAAGGTCCGTAACTGGCATTGATCACCGGGGGGTTCTTGGCCTCGTTGATGAAGAAGGGCTCCATGCGGAACTGCAGACTGGAGTTGCGCATGATTTCCTGGTTGGCTTCCTTGAGAAAAAATGAACTTGCAGCTTTCTGAACTCGGAAGTTCACCGGCAGGTACACAGGTAGCGACGAAAACCTCTGCGCACTCTCCCCGATCCCCGCGACCCCTCGGCTCTGTACAACTGTAGATAAACAAGAAAGATGTATGTGAGCAGAATTCCTAGATTTCAGAAAAAAATATTCTTTACATTCATCCTTTCATTGTTCAGATCACGTGTTCAGTTCTGTCATTATCTTTAACTGGTGAACACGCTCTCCTTTCACTCCCTATCATGAGGGAGAAGGCACACGAGTCTGAAAACCATGGCCACCAGGTTCAAGATGAGCTTCTAACCCCAAACCATCAGGCTCTTGAACACTACGCAACATTAACCTCACCTATCAACTTGTATGGACTGTCTTAGATTACACTAAAAGCTGGGGGGGGGGGGGGGGGGGGTTGCACTCTTATATTGGTTATTAAATTATTGGATTACTGTTTATTATATATATTAGCTGTGCATACTATGTTTACAGTCCTGTTAAGCAGCTGCAAGTCAGAGTTTCTTTGTTCTGTTCTCAGTACATAGGTCTCTTGACACCTGTGGACCAGGCAGAGTGGCGCATCTGTAGAGTCTCTTGCCCATAGTAGGGGAATCGAGAGCCACAGGACATCGGTTTAAGGTGAGGAGGGACAGATTTAATAGGAAACCGGAGGGGTAACTGTTTTACACAAAGGGTGGTGGGTGTATGAAACGAGCCGCCAGAGGAGATAGTTGAGGCAGATACTAATGCACAGTTTAAGAACCATTTAGACAGGTACATGGATAGGATGGGTTTAGAGGGAAAGGTTTAAGAGAAACCCGAGGGGTAACTTTATTTACACAAAGGGCGGCAGGTACGTGGAACGAGCTGCTGGAGGAGGTCGTTGAGGCAGGTTCTTATCGTAACATTTAAGAACCATTTAGACAGGTACATGGAGAGGCCAGGTTTAGTGGGATATGGGCCCAAACACAGGCATGTGAGACATGTTGGTTGGCGTGGGCAAGTTGGGATGAAGGGCCTGTTTCCACGCAGTATGACTCTGACCCTATAGGGGGGTTGCACGTAAGGTCACCGGGTCATAGGGCTTGACGCACGGAGCCGCTCAATCCATCTGGAGGACATCCGTCACTTCGTTATATGTTATTAATACAAGAAACGCGTACTTTCCTACCTGTTAAAACGCCAAAATGTTGATTTCTTCGCTGTTAAAAATCGTGGAAGTCGGGGTAAGTGTGAGAGACATGTACCCAACTTCAGAATTCCAAAAGTGAAGCGAAATGAAGGTAAAGAGAAGCGAGAGCTGAAGGGACAACAGCAGCTAAAGTGCTTGGCGAACATTGGCCGTGCAGATACTGGAATTGGAAATATTGGGATTTATCGCGTTTGTTCGCTGCATTTCATTAACGGTAAGGCATTATTTGTTTTTGTTTTATTTCTTTGGTATCTAAAAAGTCACAGAAGTGGTAAATCTGGTTGTAAATTTTGCTTCATAGGCGTTTTATTTTTGTATGTGAAAACCCACGAGAACCAGGGGCGATTATCCCTTCTGAAACTTTTTAGATGCCAAAGGAATCAAGAAAAAACACAAATAATGCCTTAGTTGATGAAATGCAGTGAGCAAACGGCCAATGTTCGCCAAGCACTTTGGCTGTTGTTGTCCCTTCAGCTCTCACTTCTATCTACCGTCATTTCTCCTCACTTTTTGAATTCTGAACTTGGCTAAATGTCTCTCACGCTTATCCCGATTTCCATAATTATTTACAGCGCAAAAATTGACCATTTCGGCGGGTTTTAACGGGCCCGCTACGCTGGAAACAATGGTAAGTGCCTGCCTGCAGTTCATCGCGTGTAATCCATTTGGCATAGCGTAGCAACAGTACGGGTCATGGGGTCGTGACCCGACTGCCGTGAAACCTCCCTATAACATTCTGGAAGAATTTTGCCTCTATTTAGCTGGAAAAGTCTTGCCGGGACCGAGCTTCGAAATAAAGTGGTTGTTTCGAGAATCTTGTATCAGGCAGTAGTTTTAGAGAAGAAACTCAAGTAGTAGAGCAGATTGAGTATAATTAAGATCTCAATGCTGATTTTATTGCCTTGTGCTTGTGGTGGGCTTACTGGAAGCAATATTGGCGGTGTCTCCCCAGTGCATTGAGATGTCTACTCTGGATAACCCAAATCTCAGAGACACAGAGACGTACAGGAATCACTACTTGTCGGTCAACCATGAGCTTTGTACTGAGGTTGAAGTTTGATATTCGTTCCCTCAGATAGCCAAAGCTCATCTTGTTCATTGAAGACATCAGTGAATTTGACCAACAATGCCAATCTTCATTGATGGGTGGCTTCCAAGATTTGGGAAGTGATCCACATTTTCTAGGCTTGCCCCTCACATGTTTATTTACAGGGATTGATATTGTACAGTGGAGGCAGCTTGTGGGAACAAGGAACTGTAGATGCTGATTTACAGAAAAGGACACAAAGTGCTGGAGTAACTCAGCCGGCCAGGCAGCATCTGTGGAGGACATGGATAGGTGAGGTTTCGGTTCGGGACCTTTCTTCAGACTGGTCGATCGGTATTAAGCAGGATCTTCTCACCCGCTGCAGACCGGGAACCCGCCCAGAGTGGAAGGAGTTAGGTGGAGAGCCAGTAGGCAGACCGGCGGCTGGAGGGAATGCATTGCATCGATGGTAGAGTGGGCCACCGGAGGCCTTGCAGGACCGGGCACCGCTCTAAGAGGCAGAGCGCATGGATCATGGACGCGGCCTACAGCTGCACGGTGTGGGGGGAGCAGCTGTGGAGGACGCCAATGGCTGCACTGGACCAGGCCAACTCTGCAACACTGCCATGACAACACACCTTCATAGTCATGTCAAGAACCCGGCACATAAACCAACTGGGACTCCTCAATGACTGTGTGTCTGAGACTTGGGTTTGTTGGGTTAGGCATCTCAATGCACTGGAGAGAATATTGCTTCCACAAAGCCCACCATAAGCACTAGGCAATAAAATCAGCATTGAGATCCGAATTGCACTCAATCTGCTCAACTAATTGAGCTCCTTCTCTTAAAACTACCACCTAATACCTAAGATTATCGAAACAGCCTCTCTTTATCCAAGCTCGGTCCCGACAAGAAAATGGTGCCAAATCTGGTGCCTCTGTATAGTGCCTCAGTGTAATATTACTATACTGCAGTTCTGCATCCGAGGTGCGTATCCAACATGCATCCAAGTGCTTCTGTGTAGTGAATGATACTTGTACTGAATTGTACCTTGGTACTTGTGACAAAAAGTGCCGTTGAAGCAAAGATAGACACAAAATGCGGCAGTGAACTCTGCGGGTCAGGCAGCATTTCATGCCAAGAAGGATACGTGACGTTTCGGGTTGGAACCTTTCTTCAGATCTGACCTGACACAAAACGTCACCTATCCTCTTTCTCCAGAGATGCTGCCTGACCCATTGTGTTACTCCAGCATTTTGTGTCTATCTTCCGTTTCAACCAGCATCTGCAGTTCCTTCCAACACAAGTACCATTGAACCATTGTGCCGTTAAGCTGCTGATTAAAAAATGCCCGTCACCTAAGGTTTCAAATCCCCAAGGAGGTGAGAAATGGAAAGCAATTTTGTTTTTGTTCTGTTTTACAAACTTCTATTGCTTTTATTACTCTCTCATAAAAATCTCTCACCTCCAAATGCTCAGAAAGGACTCTCATAAATTCAAAGAAGGTATAAAGGTCTCTATCAGCAGATCATCATTCCTATATATCGGCGAGACCAAGCGCAGACTGGGCAATCGTTTCGTTGAGCACTTACTCTCAGTCCGCCTTGGACTACGCGATCTCCCTGTTCCCAAACACTTTAACTCCTCCTCCCACACTGACCTTTCTGTCCTGGGCCTCCTCCACTGTCAGAGTGAGGCCACACGCAAATTGGAGGAACAGCATCTCATATTCCACTTGGCCATATATGCAACATCTACAGCTCTGCCCTCATCGACCTTTCTGGTCACGTCTTCAAAAAACTCAATCAGATTTGTGAGACACGACCTCCCACCTACAACCCTATGCTGACACTAATCCCTGATCAGCTCTTGTCCCTCTCAATGTCTGTACATGCTATCCCTTAGAATATTCTCTAATAACTTTCCAACTACAGATGTTAAGCTCACTAGCCTAATGTTCCCAGCATTTTCCCTGCGGCCCTTCTTGAATAGAGGCACAACATTTGCCACCCTCTGCTTCATATGTTCTCAGCACCTTTCCATACCTCTAGTTTCCCTATCCCCCTGACTCTCAGTCTGAAGGTCTCGGCTCGAAACGTCACCTATTCCTTTTCTCCAGCGATGCTGCCTGACCCACTGAGTTACTCCAGCGTTTTGTGCCTATCATTCCTTTTAATCCAAGCAACAAAACCGAGGACAAATTCAACCCTGCTTCAGAATGTTCTCCAAAATGGTTGATTTGATCTGCTCAGTGGGAAAAATGACGTTCTTTCTTCATCTGTCAAATAATCACTCAAACAGACCAACATGATGTGCTCATCCGATGATCTAATTGAGCAGTGACATTATGAAATGACAGAAGTTAAGAAGTGTTTCCGAATGCATTACCTTTTCTCTGATACAGTAAAATGTCACTAATTTTAATCAATCAGGATTAACCATAGTTGACTAATCATTCGCTTAGGTTGGCAGTTTGTCATTCCAAATTTGATCCACAATATCCAATGCTTCTGCTCCACAGAAGAGCATAAGAAATAGGAAGAGAAATGGGCCATTCGGCCCTTCTAGCCAGTTCTATTCTCTAACAAGATTAAGGCTGACTTTTACTTATGGATTGTATAGGATAGGCAAAAATAAGCTTTGTGGCTTCAGCCTATTCCTTTTTCGGTCATTGATTATGTGAACGTTGTGTGAAATGGATACAGTGTTGGTTCATATTCACACAGATTGTAAAGTTTTGTTCTTTTTAATGTATGATCCAAATAACCTATTCATTCATTCATAAACTATTCATTCATTCATATTCATACCGCAGCCACCATTTACAGAATTAAAGGACGTTCTTTTAAGATGGAGATGAGAGAAAATTTCTTTAATCAGAGTGTGGTGAATCTGTGGAATTATTTCCCACAGAAGGCTGTGGAGGCCGTCAGTGGATATATTTAAGGCAGAGATAGATAGATTCTTGATTAGTGCAGGTGTCAGAGGTTATGGGGAGAAGTCAGGAGAATGGGGTTAGGAGGGAGAGATAGATCAGCCATGATAGAACGGCAGAGTAGACTTGATGATTCCCCATGACTCGTGATTCCTTTACTATGAAGAAATCTAGTGCTCTTTCTTTTGAGTCCAACCAGCGACTCCCCCCCCCCCCCCCCCAAAGTGATCTCCAAGGTAGACAACACCTCCTCTGGTAAACATCCACTGCATCCTTTTCAAAACCTCCACATCTTTCCTGTATTAGGGAGACCAGAAACTGCCTCACAAGAACTGCAAGATTTAATAGGGACCGAAGGGACAACTTTCTCAGGTACAATAGCAATAGTTGAGGCAGGTACAATAGCAACATTTCAAAGATATTTAGACAGGATAGGGTAGGTTTAGAGGGACATGGGCCAAACGCAGGCAGGCGGGGCTAATGTAGATGGGCATCATGGTCGGAGTGGGCAAGATGGGCCAAAGGGCCTGTTTACATGCTGTATGATTCTATGACTCTAAGAGGTGTTCTCAATTTGGAATCAATTAAAACGACATTTAAAAGGCACTGTGCTGCCTACAAGATGGTGACATCGGCAGATGGAGGAGAGGAAGGGTGCCGGTGAGTGGGCTGGGACCTCAACCTCCGGAGATACTCTTGTCTTGGGGCATAGAGGCTGAGCAGCGGCTGGCAGAAGGCAAGGGGAGACGTGTTCACAGGCCGAGGTGTTCGGATCGAGGCTTCAGCGGAGTGGCCCACTGGAGGCCCTGCAACAGCCTGGGGCTCGATTAGATCGGGTGACGTTCACAGTGGATGAGTGTACGGAACAGGCATGGCACGGGGCAACAGAGCAGTGGTGGAGGACATCGACACATCACCTGGCTTGGACAACCACTGCATCGCTGACCCCATACCATCGCCAGGACAACGGGCCTTTAAGGCCAAGTTAATGCCATTATTTTTAACAACTCTGAACTTGAAGGGTACAGGAGGTTCTGGAAACATGGTGACTCTTGCAAACTGCCTCAGTGTTATCCACTACCTGACACTCTTATATTTAAGTATGAAAGTGACTAGCATGTACTTTGAGACTGAATCGTGTACAAAATAAAGAAATTCACTGTGCTGAGGTACATGTGAAAATAAAGACCCATTTAACCATTGACACTTGGACAGGTACATGGATAGGAAAGGTTTAAAGGGATATGTGGCTAAAGTGGGCAAATGGGACTAGCTTAGTTTAGTTTAGAGATACAGCATGGAAACAGGCCCTTCGGCCCACCGAGTTCGCGTCGACCAGCGATCATCCCATATACTAGCACTATCCTATACATTAGGGATAATTTACAATCTTTACCGAATCCAATTAACCTGCAAACCTGTCCGTCTTTGGAGTGTGGGAGGAAACCGGAGCACCCGGAGAAAACCCATGTGTGGTCACGGGGAGAACGTACAAACTCTGTACAGACAGCACCCGTAGTCAGGATTGAACTTGGGTCACTAGCGCCGTGAGGCAGCAACTCTGCTGCTGCGCCAAGATGAGAAATCATGGTCAGCATGGACAAGTTAGGCCGAGGGGGCGTGTTTCAGTGTTGTACGACTCTCTAATTCCACATTCTTCTCCAACTGTGGTAACACATCTAGCCTTGCTTACTAAGTATGGTTTCAAAGATTTTTTACAATCCATTTAGCTACCTGCAATCCAGGATGGGGCATGGATGGTGGGGAGTTGGTGGGGAACAGTAGAGAAGGGGTCCCAGCAACTAAATAAAAAATGGATGGATCTTCCTGAGCTATTCCTTAAACCTGAGATACTTGATGGTTCGAGCACAAAGGTTCTTATCAGAAAGTCAATTAAATTGAACAGCAAATTGAATCTCTGAGGAAGCACTTACAATAAAACAAAATTTATAACTTTGAATCGGTGAAAGAAATTGATTGGAGATTCCTCAGGTGCCTGTGAGTAGATTGATATCTTATAACTTATCTCTAATAAGGAGAAGATATCTTGGTCAATGTGGGCGAGTTGGGCCAAATGGCTTGTTTCCATGCTGTATGCCTCAGATAGTTAATGCTTTATCAGAAAAGGGTCTAGGTTCAGAGAACAGACAAAGAGGTTCATGTTCATAAGTTCATAAATTATAGAAGCAGCATTGGGCCATGCAGCCCATCAAGTCTACGCCACCATCAATCACGGCTGATCTATCTTTCCCTTTCAACCCCATTCTCCTGCCTTCTTCCCATAGCCTGACACCCGAACCAATCAGGAATCTATCAATCTCCACCTTAAACTATTCATAGACTTGGCCTCCACAGCCTTCTGTGGCAATGAATTCCACAGATTCACCACCCTCTGACTAGAGGACTTCCTCCTCATCTCCTTTCTACAGGTGATATAACTAAGGGGACAGATTATGTCGAAGCAATAGTAGATCTGTCAGCTGAACAACAATGGTAAGAAAAGGTAATGAATCATCTGATGAATAGAATATCTAAAATCAAATATAATTATGGATTTCGGCATTGATTTCAAAATGGAAGGTAGGTTTTGTCAATCTTATTGAATTTAATAATGATGTAACAGTGTAAGTAGACACTGGTACTGGGGCTTCTATTTTGTTGTTTAGTTTTTGAGAAAGGCCTTCGATAAGGAGCTCTAACAATGATTAAGCTAGTCTTGGGAACTCCAGAGATGAGGCACGGATTGTAAGATGGATGGCTTCAGAATGGAAAAGCACAAAGTGGGATCAAGGGCTCAGTGTTCACGGGAAGTGGATGGTGGTGTTGGCCAGGACGAGGGCCTGATGTTCACAACTTACCACCCGTGGTTCCATCTCTGGAAACAAAAATGACAAATTCTAATTCCGTGGGTGATTCCAGACCGAGTGGGCATGTTAATGCTGAGGAGGACCATGACAATTTAATGGAGGACATCAATAAGATACAAGATACATTTATTTGTCACATGTACCAATTGGTTCAGTGAAATGTGTGGTCGCCATAGAGCCATACGAATAATAAAGAGCACAGAACACAATAGTCTGAACACAGACAATCCCCACACAGCGGGATCAAAGTTTCCCACTGTGAGGGGAGGTTCCAAAATTCAGCCATCCTCCTCTGTAAACTGTAAGAATGGGGATCCAATTGGCAGATGAATTATAACATAGGTGAATGCTAGGCGGTACAGTTTAGAAGGAAGCATAAGGAATACCCCACATGTGGTCTCACCAGGGCCCTGCATAATTGCAGTAATATGCCTTAATTCTTATGCACAATTCCTCTTGCAATTAATGCCACCATTCCGACTGCTTCCCCAATTGCCCGCTGCACTGAATATTATACCCTCTTTCTGTGCACTGCAGACGGCTTGATTGTATTCATGTATCGAAAGGAACTGCAGCTTCTGGTTTACACCAAAGATGGACACAAAATGCTGGAGTAACTCAGCGGGACAGGCAGCATCTCTGGACAGAAGGAATGGGTGACGTTTCGGGTCGAGACCCTTCTTCAGACTGAAGGGTCTCGACCCGCAATGTCACCCATTCCTTGTATTCATGTGTAGTTTAGTTTAGTTTAGAGATGCAGCTCAGAAACAGGCCCTTCGGCCTACTGACTCTGCACCGATCAGCGATCCCTGCACATTAACACTACCCAGGACATACTAGGGATAATGTACTTTAAAAAAAAAATACCAAGCCAATCAACATCTGACTTTGGAGTGTGGGAGGAAACCGAAGATCTTGGAGAATACCCACGCAGGTCACGGGGAGAACGTACAAACTCCGTGCCTACAAGGACCCATAGTCAGGATCAAACCTGGGTCTCTGGCGCTGTAAGGCAATAGCTCTTCTGCTACACCACTGTGCCACATTTACTCTGACTGGATAGCTCACAACCAAAAGCTTTTCACTGTACCTCAGTACACGTGATAATACATTAAATAATTAAATAAACTAAACTAAACCTGCAATGCAAAGCAGAAGGTCAGTATCTCACAAAGTGCTGGAGTAACAACTGGTTATACTGAAGATAGATTCAAAATGCTGGAATAACTCAGCGGGACAGGCAGCATCTCTGGAGAAAAATAATAGGTACCGTTTTGGGTTGGAAGCCTTCTTCACACAAAGTAGAGGTGGGAGGAGGGGGGGAAATAAACTGGAGGCGAGAAAACGCCAGAACAAATCAGGGCCGATAACAGATGACCTCAGGAAGTATGGAGTCCATAATGACCCATTGTTGGCTGGGGAAGGTGTGATGTATTCACTGGAGTTTAGAAGAATGAGAGAGGATCTTATAGAAAAATATAAAACAGAAAATTCTTAATGGATTGGACAGGCTAGATGCAGGAAAAATGTTCCCAATGTTGGGGGAATCCAGAACCAGGTCACAGTTTAAGAATAAGTGGTAGGCCAATTAGGACTGAGATGAGGAAAAACTTCTTCACCCAGAGAGTTGTGAATCTGTGAAATTCACTGCCACAGAAGGCAATGGAGGCCAATTCATTGGATGTTTTCAAGAGAGAGTTCGATTTAGCTCTTAGGGCTAAAGGAATCAAGGGATAATGGGAACAAGCTGGAACAGGGTACTGATTTTGGATTATCAGCCATGATCATATTGAATGGCAGTGCTGGCTCGAAGGGCCGAATGGCCTCCTGCACCTATTTTTCTATGTTTCTATAACAAAAGGAACACAAGGATGCGACCAGTGGAACTGGTGGGACGAGGAGGGTGGGGGAGAGGGTTAGAGAAAGGGGAGGGGAGAGAATGCAGGAGTTATTTGAAATTAGAGTAATCAACGTTCATACTGATGATGGACACAAAATGCTGGAGTAACTCAGCAGGACAGGCAGCATCTCTGGGGAGAAGCAATGGGGAGACGTTTCGGGTCAAGACCCTTTTTCAGACTGGTGAGTTTTAAGCTGCCCAAGCGAAATACAAGGAGCTGTTCCTCCAATTTACGTGGTGGAGTAACTTAGCAGGTCAGGCAGCATCTGTGGAGGAAATAGATAGGCGATGGGTTGGGCCAAAACATGGCCTATCCAATTCCTCCAGAGATGCTACCTGATCTGCTGAGTTACTCCAGCAGGTTGTGCTTTGCTCAAGATTGCAGCATCTGCAGTTCCTGGTGTCGGCATCTCAATCTGGCTGAGACCTTCTGAGCCACAAATAGCTCCCTGCAAAACCTGCTGCGGCCACTCCGTTTGACCCGGCCCTGCCACTTCTGAAAGTGACTCATGCTGGTGCGATCGTTATCCCACTTTTATTGCTCTAATCCATCTAAATTAAGAGAGAGATACTTGCTCTTAGGGCTAAAGGAATCAAGGGATTATGGGAAAAAAACAGGAACGGGGTACAGACTTTAGATGATCAGCCATGATCATATTGAATGGTGGCGCTGGCTCGAAGGGCCAAATGGCCTCATCCTGCACCTATTTTTCCATGTTTCAATTGCCCAAGCACAGCTAAATTCTATGTCCCACTGTGGGAATAGTCTGAATTTGTCAGGCAAATATGTGCACTGCTCATTTGTGACACTGCTAATCACTTCTACCCCTCTGTTATCAGCGTTCTGAATGGTCCTTCCATAAGCAAGGGTACTGTCTGATTCACCTCTACCCCATTGTGGACATTGGACTTTGTCTGTGGAACTGGTCAGACCACATTTGGAGGATTGCGAGCAGTTTTAGGCGCTATATCTGGAGGAAGGATGTGCTGGCGTTGGAGAGGGTCTAGAGGAGGTTTACAAGAATAATGCCAGGAATGAGTGGGTTAATATGTGATGAGCCTTTGACGGCACAGGGCCTGTACTCGCTGGAGTTTAGAAGGGGGGACCTCATTAAAACCTACCAAATAGTGAAAGGCCTGGATAGAGTGAATATCCAGGATGTTCCCACTAGTGGGAAAACCTTGGACCAGAGGCCATAGCTTCAGAATAAAAGGACATACCTTTAGAAAGATAAGGAGGAATTTCTTTAGTCAGAGGGTGGTGACTCTGTGGAATTCTTTGCCACAGAAGGCTGTGGGGGCCAAGTCAATGGATATTTTTAAGGCGGTGATTGACAGATTCTTGGTTAGTAAGGGTATTCGGGTTCATGGGGAGAAGGCAGGAGAATGGGGTTGAGAGGGAAAGCCATAATTGAATGGTGGAGTAGACTTGATGGGCTGACTGGCCCGATTCTGCTCCTATGACCAATGAATGCAAGATGCACTACAATACTGAGAACTATATTCTGCCTTCTCTGTGTCTTCTCCTTTAGTCTAATTATTGTGCTTGAGTTTGACCTGGCTGTATTTATATGTAGTATATCTGATTTGTTTGGACAGCAGGCAATGTCAAGTTTTTTCACTGTACCTCAGTACACGTGACAATAATAAACGTAAAAAAATATTTGTTTCAAGTGTTCTCTTGCGATTTTGTCCGGATTAAAAGAGGGGTGGGGACCACCAGATGCCGTTAAATCAGTGGTGGACCTGTACTTTGATTTTTTTTTTCTCTGCGATGACCAGACCAATTTAAATTTCCTTTAATATCTTGCTCTGATGGAAAATGATAATTTTATTCCCATCCAAACACAGGATAAAAAAATCATTGTTTAAATGAAGTAGTAAGAGTCATTTGATTGAAAGCACAGCTGCATCAGTTAACACAAACTGCCTCAACTGCAGTTAATTTCCCTCTGGGTCCAGTGAAGGAAAAATTAAAAGTATCTGAACTAAAACCAAATTACCATCAAGCTACGATTAAGTACATTCAAGAGTTGAGGAGCAGAGAATCCAAAACAGAATGAGATAGTAAAGGAAATTTTAAATGATCTGGTCATCACAGAATTTTTTTTAATCAAAGTACGTCCACCACCAATTTTACGGCAACTGGTAGTCCGGCACCTCCTCTAATCCGGACAAAATCATGAGAGAACACTTGAAATCCCCCCGGAAGCCCCCCAGAAAATGTGAAGCCTAGGCCGGGTGAGGTGGCCGCTCTCGGCATCATCGGGACATCCATGCCGATTGGCAGGTCGAATTTGGCCCCTCCGGCCAGGGCTCTGGAACTCCGGCTCGGCCGGAGCCGGCAGATCCGTTCCCAGAGCCGACTTCCAAAGACGAGTTTGTGGGCCGGTATCAAGCCCCCTCAGTGGCAGAGGCGGACCGTTCTGGTACTGCTGGACTCGTCCCGGATGTCGTATTAAAAACCGATATGAACTTGAAACACTCAACGCAAGGTACAAGACATAGTAGACCTTCCAACAAGATAAGGTGCCATGTATAAGAGCCAGGATTATTGCTCAAGGGAGCCTGTGATTCAAGAGCACAAACAATTTATCTGCTAAAAAGCATCTGTCAAACGTTAGTCTCTAAGGACAGCGTTTGTTCCCTGAAATTACTCAGTAGCTGGCTGTTCCATTTCTGTCTGTACCAGAGGCAAATCCTCATTCAACTTTGTAACTTATTGCTGTGTTTAGTTTAGTTTAGAGATATAGCGCAGACACAGGGCCTTTGGTCCATTGAGTCCACGCCAACCAGCGATCCCCGCACACTATCACTATCCCACACACACAAATTCACAATTTACAATTTTACCAAAGCCAATTGACCTACAAACTTGGAGTATGGGAGGAAACCGGGGCACCCAGAGAAAACCCACGCAGGTCATGCGGAGAATGTACAAATTCTGTACAGACAGCACCCGTGAGCAGGATCGAACTCGGGTCTCTGGCACTGTAAGGCAGCGATCTACCGCTGTGCCACCGTGCCGTCCCTGGATTGGACCAAGGGATTTAAAAAAAACAGGTAACGACAGGACTCTACAAGAATATGCTATGATGGAACAAGATAAAAATACAATGATGATTATAAAAGAACGATAACATTTGAAATCTCATCCCGATACTGAATAAAAGGCGTCCAATTGCCTGAGCAGTTCATGGCATTCTGCACTGGCAATTAGAGCACCACAAGATAAAACCCTAAATCAATTATCCTCCTTGGCTTCACCGCCATAACCTTCTTTCATTCCTACACCATTATCTGTATATCACATTGTCCGCAAAAGGACATAGCAATTGCAACCAATACCCCATTGTTTCAATTGCATTTTGCGTCAGAGAATGCAATGCCTTTGTAAAGAAAGATACAATCAGTCAGAGCTCCACCTTTTATGGGAATAAATTGCAACTCGAGCCTCTGAATGTCACGTGATTCTGAAGAGACAACATTATCACATGAAGATTGAATTTCACGTTTTTGGCAGAACAGATCCAGTTATTGAATGTCATTCACAAGGATGCCTTATTGCGAGAAAAGTGTCATCGTAATGCAGTAGGCACGGGTCTAGAAACTGAAGCACATATCATCCATTTCTTCAGTTCAAGTGCAGTTAACGGCAAGAGCCGCAACAGCATTGCGTATGCAGAGGGATCTTGGAGTCCAACTTCATAACTCACTAAAGGTGGCAGCACAAGTAGATAGGTTTCAAAAAATGATTTCAATTAAATCTTTTCCCCCCGCACTTTAAACTTGTTTCCTCAGGTTCTCGATTCTGCTATTCTGTGCAACTAAGAGACTGTTTTTCCCCCGATCTATCTCTCTCATGATTTTGTACACCTCTATAAGATCACCCCTCATCCTCCTGAGTTCCATGAAATAGAGTCCCAGCCTGCTCAAAGTCATCCAAGAGCTCAGACCCTCGAGTCCTGGCGACATCCTCGGAAATTTTCTCAGCACCTTTCCAGCTTGACAACATCTTTCCTACAATTTGGTGCAGAGAACTGAACACAATACTCCAAATGTTTAAGAAGGAGCTGCAGATGCAAGAAATTCGAAGGTAGACAAAAATGCTGGAGAAACTCAGCGGGTGAGGCAGCATCTATGGAGCGAAGGAAATAGGCAAAGTTTCGGGTTGAGACCCGAAATGTTGCCTATTTCCTTTGCTCCATAGATGCTGCCTCACCCGCTGAGTTTCTCCAGCATTTTTGTCTACCTACAATACTCTAAATTGTCATTTATCTCCATTGTCAGAGTGAGGCCCAGTGAAAATCGGGGGAACATCACCTCATATTTTGCTTGGGTAGCTTACACCCCCTCAATACGAACATTGACTTCTCTAACTTCAAGTCGCCCTTGCTTTCCCTCTCTCTCCATTCCCTCCCCCTTCTCCCACCAGTCTTACTATCTCCAACTACATTTTATCTCTGTGCCGCCTACTCCTCTGACATCAGTCTGAAGAAGGGTCTCGACCTGAAACGTCACCCATTCCTTCTCTCCAGAGATGCTGCCTATCCTGCTGAGTTACTCCAGCATTTTGTGTCTACCTTCAATACTCTAAATGTGGCCTTCCCAACATCAGATATAACTTTAACATGACCTCCCAACTTCTATATTCAATACTCTAACGAATGATGGCCAATGTGCCGAAAACATTTTTTGACCACCCTATCTACCTGCGATGCCACTTGCAAGGAAATATGCACCTGCATTACTAGATCCTTCTGCTCAACAAACACTCCCCACGGCACTACCATTCACTGTGTAGGTCCTGCCCATGTTATCATTCCCAAAATGCAACACCTCGCATTTCTCTGTATTAAATTCCATCAACCACTCCTCAGCTCACCAGGCCAACCGATCAAGATCCTGCTGCAATTCTCTGATATCAAACGCCACGGCAGGCAAGAGGAGAAATGTAGACACAAGGAACAGCAGACGCTGGTTTACAAAAAAAGACACAAAGTGCTGGAATAACAACGGATCAGGCTGCATCTCTGGAGAACATGGATCGGTGACGTTTTGGGTCGGGATCTTTCTGCAGATTGATTTTAGTCGGGGGAGAAAGCTGGAAGAAGGGTTGGGACAGGACAAGTCTGGCAAGTGATAAGTGGATACAGGCGAGGGGTTTTTTTTGTTGGCAGCTGATGGACAAAGTCCAGAGATGAAGGCACAAAAAGATGTGAGACAAGGATATCAGGATAGAAGTGGCACAAAATGTGAAGCCAGAGAAAAGGAATACAGGTAGATGGGGATTGAGGGGTGGGGTAAAGGGCAAAATGGGTTCATATGCAAGTGGGGCACTGGGATGAAGAATGGGAAGAGGTGGGGGGGGAAGGAGGTTAGTTATCTAAAATAAAGTTAGGTTAGTTATCTAAAATTGGAGAATTCAGTAGTTTAGTACCACAATGTCCTTTCACGCCGCCTGCAGCAACCTACTTATGACAGATGATTAAAAAAATTATTTACTTCATTCCAACACAAACTATCAAGAGCGATCAAAAGAAGAGGCAGATATTCATGTGCAAGGATGTAGACCGCTATTCCTATCTGCTGCAATGAGCTGATATGAAAGCAGGCACTTATCTTAAAGCTTCTTTATCAGTGCCGATGACAGCAATGAGTGAAAAACATATTCCGAAATATAGTTCTTCAAATCATTTGTCCACCAGAAACATGTTTCTCATTTCTCCCACAATATTTCTAGACATGTCCTATTAATCTGCAGGCAGTAGGTGATTGTAACAGCAAAATGGCATTTTCTAGAGTTCACCGTAGAAGATGTTTCTATAGCTGCAGGGGCGGCATGGAGGCGCGGCAGTAGAGTTGCTGCTTTACAGCGCTAGGGACCCGGGTTCCATCCTGACTACGGGTGATGTCTGCACGGAGTTTGTACATACTCCCTGTGACCGCGTGGGTTTTCTCCGGGTGCTCCGGTTTCCTCCCACACTCCAAAGACGTACAGGTTTTGCAGGTTAATTGGCTTTGGTAAAAATTGTAAATTGTCCCTAGTGTGTAGGATGGTGCTAATGTACGGGGATCGCTGTTCGCCGCGCTGTATCTCTAAACTAAAACTAAACAGTAGGTAGACAAAAATGCTGGAGAAACACAGCGGATGAGGCAGCATCTATGGAGTGAAGGAAATAGGCGACGTTTCGGGTCGAGACCCTTCTTCAGACTGATGTGAGGGTGGGGGGACGGGAAGAAGAAAGGAAGAGGCAGAGACAGTGGGCTGAGGGAGAGCTGGGAAGGGGAGGAGAAAGCAGGGACTACCTGGAACTGGGGAAGTCAATGTTCATACCGCTGGGGTTTAAACTGCCCAAGTGAAATATGAGGTGCTGCTCCTCCAATTTATGGTGGGCCTCACTCTGGCCATGGAAGAGGCCCAGGACAGAAAGGTCAGATTCGGAATGGGAGGAGGAGTTGAAGTGCTGAGCCACAGGGAGATCAGGTTGGTTATTGCGAACCGAGCGGAGGTGTTGGGCGAAGCGATCGCCAAGCCTACGCTTGGTCTCACTGATGTAGAGCAGCTGATATCTAGAGCAGCGGATGCAGTAGATGAGGTTGGAGGAGGTGCAGGTGAACCTCTGCCGCACCTGGAACGACTGCTTGGGTCCTTGGATGGAGTCAAGGGGGGAGGTAAAGCGACAAGTGTAGCATTTCCTGCGGTTGCAAGGGAAAGTGCCAGGGGAGGGGGTGGTTTGGATAGGAAGGAACAAATTGACCAGGGAGGTAGGTGATTGTCAATTCGTACCTTCCTACCCTTCCTTCCCTTGCAACCGCAGGAGATGCTACACTTGTCGCTTTACCTCGCCCCTCGACTCCATTCAAGGACCCAAGCAGTTTTTCCAGGTGCGGCAGAGGTTCCAAGTCAATTCTAGGAAGAAAACACAAGGAGATGCACATTTTTTAGTTTCAATTTTAGAGATACATGGTGTAAATAGGCCCTTCGGCCCACTGTGTCCATGGCGACCAGCAATCACCCCGTACACTAGTTCCATCCTACACACTAGGGACAATTTATACAGAAGCCACTTCACCTAAAAACCTGCATGTCTTTGGAGCGTGGGAAGAAACCGGAGCACCGAAAACCAATGTAGTCACGGGGAGAATGTACAAACTCCGTACAGACAACACCCGTAGTCAGGATCAAACCCGGTTCTCTGGCGCTATAAGGCAGCAACTCCACCTCTGAGCAATTGTGTCACCCAAAATGCTGGCTTACAAAATAAAACAAAGTGCTGAAGTAACTCAGCGGGTCAGGCAGTATCGCTGGATCTCATTCAACTGTTCTGATGAGTCTAAAAGGCACATACAGGCCAGAATGGGTCCAGATGGCAAATGTCCATCCCTGAAGGACATCAATGACCTAAATAGGCTTTTATAATAAAATCAGTGCTTTGTGCCAATTGTTAATGAGATTAGCCTTTTCTAAAAAAAAATTCCAGATTTATTCAGACTTGAATTTAAATTCCCCAGGTGCTGCAGTGAGATTTGAACTCGTGCCTCTAAATCAGTGATGCAGAACACATGCTATTAGTCCAATAACTTAATCAAGAGTCAAGAGTGTTTAATTGTCATATGTACCAAAATGGAACAATTACATTATTATATGCAGTAACAAAAGAAATAAATTCAACAAATGAAAATAACAATATTAGTGCACTAATCGGTACTGACGTTGGAGGTAAAAGCGTGGAAACATGCTTTTCAGCCCACTGAGACCGCGCCGACCAGCGATCACCCAGTACACTAACATTATCCTACACACTAGGGACAATAGTTTTTACAACTTACAGAAGCCAATTAGTCTACAGACCTGTGGAGTGTGGGATTAAACCGGAGCACCCGGAGAAAGCTCACGCGGTCACAGGGAGAACTTAGAAAGTCCGTACAGAAGGCACCCTTGGTCAGGATCGAACCGGGGTCTCGGGCGCTGTAAGGCAGTAACTCTACAACTGCGCCACCGTGCTGTACTGTACCTGATGCTAAGACTTGAAACTTAAGGCATGAGAGAACATGGCTTCGATGGGCTGAATAGGCTTTCCTCATCTCGAGCTTCTCTTATCATCACAATGCATTATGGAACTCGCCAGCTAATCTGATGTGAATAAAGAAACTGTAGAAAACAATTGAAACTGGGCAGCCACGGTGGCGCAGCGGTAGAGTTGCTGCCTTACAGAGCCGGAGACTCGGGTTTGATCCCGACTACCGGTGCCGTCTGTACAGAGTTTGTACGTTCTCCCCGTGACCGCGTGGGTTTTCTCTGAGATCTTCGGTTTCATCCCACACTCCAAAGACGTACAGGTTTGTAGGTTAATTGGCTTGGTGTAAGTGTAAATTGTTCCTTTGTGAGTGTTGGATAGTGTTAATGTGTGGGACCGCTGGTCAGTGCAGACTCGGTGGGCCGAAGGGCCTGTTTCCGCGCTGTAACTGTAAACTAAACTAAATTAAAACGCTGCCTCGTCTAAAACTGGCAAAGGGCCTGATTGTAAAAAATGGCATCTCCCTCAAGACTCAGAGTAGCATGTCTTGCTCTGTATTGTGCCCGGCACAAAATTAATTTCCACAATCTTAATGACTACATTAAATGGAAAGATAATAACTTGAGGGCCTGAGACTCCGATCACAATGAACTGGATTAGTTCCAGAAGTGCATTCAAGGCGACCCAACTTTAATAACGATTTCTGATTTGCAATTCTAAACTTACACATTAAAGATAAGATGGGTCTCATTTGAACCCACGCCCTTTACACTGGTTCACATTACCGTATGGATTTACTGAAAAAAATCAAATTCTAATAATTAATCCATGTATTCCTGTAGGATTTCTTGCAGTAGTTAGTCAGTTTCAAATACCTTTTAAACATGTAAGGCAGGCTGCTATTTTGTAAAAAAAACATGACTTTAAAAATGTTTCAATGTCAGAATCTATCAGTTTATTGGATAAACTTTTAAGTTCAAGCTCTGTCGACTACTTACTGATTGACATGATCACTGACTAACGTGCTAGAATATAGACATTTACCAATAAGAAGCAAATGTTAAAGCTGGGAAAATTTGAATTAACCTTGTCACTTTCCATTCCAATACAGAATTCCACCAAGTTATGGTCACTGTTGCCCAAGGGGCTTTGCACAACAAGATCGCAAACTAATCCTTCCTCATGACACAATACCCAGTCTAAGATGGCCTGCCCTCTAGTTGGTTCTTCTACATATTGGTTTATAAAACTATCCCGTATACATTCCAGGAAATCCTCCTCCTCAGCGCCGTTACCAATTTGGTTGGCCCAATCTATATGTAGATTAAAGCCACCCATGGTATAGGGATTTTTTTTTTGCATGCAATCGAAATAGACCACACAATACTATACATACTGTAAATACAATCAAGTTAAACTCAAGGGTGGCACTGTGGAGTCGCTGCCTTATAGCGCCAGAGGCCCGGGTTCGTTCCCAACGACGGGTGCTGTCTGTATGGAGTTTGTATGTTCCCCCTGTGACCGCATGGGTTTTCTCTGGGTGCTCCAGTTTCCTCCCACAATCCAAAGACATAAAGATTTGTAGGTTAATTGGCTTTGGTAAAATTGTAAATTGTCCCTAGTGTGTAGGATGGTGCTAGTGTACGGGTGATTGCTGGTCAGCGTGGACTCAGTGGGCTGAAGGCCTGTTTCTGCACAAAATCTCTAAAGTCTAACTGCAATAGAGATCAAAGGGGAAGATACAGTGCAGAATATAATTTTCAGCATTGTAACACACTGGTTTCTTAGACAAAGTCCAATGTCCGCAATGGAGTAGAGGTGAATCGGACAGTACTCTAGCTTATGGATGGACCTGGTAGGAGCCTGGTAACAGAGGGGAAGAAGCTCTGATAAAATATTACAAGGGGCCTAGATATGGTAGACAGTCAGAACCTTCCCCCCCCCCCCAGGGTAAAAATATCCAACACTAGAGGGCATTGCTCTAAGATGAGAGGGGGATTGTTTAATGGAGATGTGCAGGGGCAAGTGTTTTTTATACAGTGAGCAGTGGGGACATGGAACGCACTTGCCAGGAGTGGTGATGGAAGCAGTTATGATAATGATGTTTAATAGGATTTTAGATAGGCATACAGAATAGCAGGGAATAGAGGGATGTGGATCATGTACAGGCAGATGCAATCAGTTTAACTAAGCATCATGTTCAGCCCAAACATTATGGGCCAAAGGGTCCATGCGTGAGCTGTGCTGTTCTATATTCTATATTGTAAACTGGTCCCACGTCCAAAGGAGTGCACTTTCAAAGCTTTCGTATCTTCCACCAGGCAGAAGAATCTATGTTGATGAATTCCCAATCATTCCTGCCCCTCCATCTTATTAAACATTGGTCTGCAGTGGTTAGGTAATAAGTGATTCTTTCAATGTTGAACATTCTTTGACACACACTCTGAACATTTCCTAAATGAGTGAGTCATTTGCATAGCAAACTCATTATCAAACTGAAGGCGATATTTCATTTCTTTTAACGTTTTGCTCTTTGTCTATGACTCGTACTTCATTTTGCCTCCACCTGACTGCAAGCGGCCTTAACAAGCAACAGCCATCCTCAAGTGTAATGGAATATTCAATCAGTTATTTAAGTATTTAAACAAAGATAGCAGTGGGACTATATCTTGCTTAAACGTGCCTTTGGCATCAGGCAGCCTGCAATATTGATGCAGCTCTGAAATGAGTCCCATGTTATTTGGATCATGCGTTACAGCCAATTCAAGTCTCCACTGGTTAATTAATAAATGAAAGATTAAAGTCCGTTCTGCTGTGTTTTGCACTCCCAAAGCAATCCCTGCCAAGCACTGCCTCAATCCTTGAATTCTACACACTTCAACATATTCTAACCTCTCTGTAACTACATGAAAAAAACATTGATAATGTTAACCGACGCTTAGATCCGTAATCATCACAGATTCCTGCAAGTGTAATGTAAAGGAAGAATATAATCGCCGTGCAGCAACTTGTCAAATGATTTAACACGACGTTGCCGCCATTCCACTTGCATGCGGGTAGTAACTTCACCATCAACACGCCCATGATTGTGACTGGCAGCGTGCCTTCAAAACCCATTACGTACAGATGGTGAAACATTTGTTTTCAAGCCAAACTTTAATTCAGTCTGTAATCAAAACACAACAGTCTGAAGAAGGGTTTCGGCCCAAAACGTTGCCTATTTCCTTCGCTCCATAGATGCTGCCTCACCCGCTGAGTTTCTCCAGCATTTTTGTCTAACAACGTATTTCAGTTTGGATTCTTGTGGGGTTTTTTCCCAGGTAACCCTTAGCGCAACTTTAACTAATTACTGTGCAAAATATAGTAAGTGTATAGATGTCTACTTAGGAGGTCATGGTTTTGTTTAGTTTATTATTGTCACATGTACCGAGTTACAGTTGTGTTGGATGCTCTCCAGTCAGCGAAAAGATTATGCATGATTACAATCAAGCCGTCCATGGTTTACAGATACAGGATAAAGAGAGGACAATAAGAGAATAGTGCAAGGTAAAGTCCAGTAAAGTCTGAGTAAAGATAGTCTGAGGGTCTCCAATGATGCAGATGGTAACTCAGGACTGTTCTCTAGTTGGTGATAGAATGGTTCAGTTGCCTGATAACAGCTGAGAAGAAACTGTAAAGTTTTGAAATTGTAAATTGGATCATTACTTTGTTTTTACTGACAATATGGTTAAATGTCAGAGGCTGAGTGTGACAATGGGCCTTCATGGCCAAGCCAAGGTTAATTAAAAATGTGGACATGAAAGGTACAAGATGGTACCTAAAACATTGCAACTCTTGTTATACTGACTCAGAGCGGTCTACTGTCTTACACTTTCATGCTTAGTATGATTATGCCGAATGTTTTTTTAAAATTATTTATTTTTAATTTTAATTTTATTAGAAGCAATTGTACAAAGATAAAACGTTCGCCATCTAGAATTATACAATTATTGTACAGCTTCATTTTTAACCTTACAACCTAAATTGTGAAAATGAAAAAAAGGAAAGAAAGAGAAAGCAAGAAAAGAAGGAAAAAGTGAAAGGATAGAGTAGAGAAGAATGAGTAAAAGTCACCTAAACTACCCAAGCAGTGAAGCAGAAAGATAGACGAATAAGAAAAAATGGAGATATACCTTGCCCCTCCCCCAACATAGCATCGGATTTAAATTTAAATTTGTGTTTCACCATATTATTGTTGTAAATATTCGGTGAAGGGTGTCCATGTTTTAAGAAATTGATCTGGTTTATCCGCCAAGACAAGCCTAATGTTTTCCAAATGTAGTGTCTCAGACATATCTGTAATCCACATCTTCACTGTAGGGACTATTGTCTGTTTCCAAAATTTAAGGATTAATTTTATCGCCGTTATTAGGCCATGGTTGAGGAAACATCTTTGAAATACCGTTAGCTTAGAACAGGCCTCTGACATACCTAATATGATCAATTTTATATCGGGGTCCAATTTAGTTTAAAGTATTTTTGGAAAAGATATCAAAAATTCCCCTCCAGAAGTTTTGTAACTTTGTGCAGGAGGCAAAAGAGTGGGTTATAGTCGCTTCCTGGAGGAGACATTTATCACAAATACGAGAGACATTTGGGAAGATCTTGTTCAATTTAGACTTTGAATAATAAAGTCTGTGCAGTATTTTAAATTGTATCAGGGAATGCCTAATATTAAGAGAACAGTAATGTATGTATAAAAGGCTTTCCTCCCAACTATCCTTTGAAATTGATAAACCCAATTCATCTTCCCTTGCTCGCCTAATTATTTCCGAAGATGGGATATGTGCAGTTAAAAAGGTATTGTAAATATAGGATATTAACTTACTTGTATCCGCCTTTCTATTCATGCATTTGTCTAATATATCTGGGCCCATAGAATGACAGTCTTGCGTGTGTGTTTTCACATACTCGGATTTGAAGATATCTAAAAAAATGACTCACTTTCAAATGATATTTCACCTGTAATTCTTGAAACGAGAGGAAAATCCCCTTCTCATAAAGATCTCCCAACGTTTTAATTCCTAATTAATTATGCCGCATGTAATAGCAAGATTGCCACTGAACTGCATGTAAAAACATAATTTGATTGTACTTATATATACATGACAACAAGGTACCATTGAAGTATCGAATATCGTATGGCAAGTAGACTACTTCAGAAACTATCTCTGTACAAGACTGTCTGTTTTTTAATATTTCAAGTAGTGTGTAAATTCAACAGAGCAATCAGAAAACGTGATATCCAACACACAGACTTGTGCTCTATCCACCCAGTTTCTGGCCATTTTAACTCCCCTTCCCATTCCCATGTCACCCCTTCCGTCTTGAGCCTCCTCATTACTAGAGTTCCTCCATTACTGCAAACTGGAGGAACATATTCCGCTTGTCAAGCTTACTATTCATTCATTTATCATCGTTGAAAACATTAGCGACGCAGTGGTGCTGGTTTCCAACGGGAACGGTGACGGACGCACCACACATCTCTGTCCTCCAGTTCCTGCGGACTTCCACCACTGGAAGTATAGGGTTTTGGTGTGTGCGACAGTGATCGCAACAGGAGACAGTAAGAGCTACCGGAAGTTGGAGAATTCAATGTTTATGCCGCTAGGGTGCAGACTGCCCAAGCGTCATAATCCTCCTCCATGGCCAGAGTGAGCACCACCGTAAATTGGAGGAGCAGCACCTCATATTCCGCTTGGGCAGTCTGCACCCTAGCTGCATAAACATCGAATTCTCCAATTTCCGGTAGCCTTTGCTGTCTCCTCCCCTTCTCAGCTCTCCCTCAGCCCTCGGGCTCCTCCTCTTCCTTTTTCCTTTCTTCTCCCCCCCCACCCCCCCCCCCCCCATACATCAGTCTGATGAAGGGTTTCGGCCCGAAACTTTGCCTATTTCCTTCGCTCCATAGATGCTGCTGCACCCGCTGAGTTTCTCCAGCACTTTTATCTACTTTCTTGTTTTGTGTGCTAACTCCCTGACAGAAAGCTAGTCGCTCGAGCCTGTTCAATATTCAACATAACAATGAACACAGGGAGAACAATTGGATATATTTAACAATTCACAAAAGGTTGTTCTACCAATATTATATAAATCGCATGTTCACTATCAATCTGCCTGAGGGTATCAGAAAGTCTAAAACAGAATGAATAAATGATCCAAAAATGATTGGGTGGGAAGGAACTGCAGATGCTGGTTTAAGCCAAAGACAGACACAATAAGGTGGAGTACCTCAGCGGGTCAGACAGCATCTCTGGAGAAAAGGAATAGGTGACGTTTTTGGGTCGAGACCCTTTTTCAGACTGGGGTCGATTTAAAAATGTTTTTTGGGGAAAATGCACAGACGCCAGTGGCAATTAATTCAATGGAAATCAAAACATTCAAGTTCCTCGAAAAGGCAGCTGCGCATCAACTTCACCATTGAATGCCATTTTGAATTCTACTCCAATATGTCTCAGTGTTCCACACATCACTCCTAATCCTTCAATCAAGAGTGATTCTGTTAATTCCATGACACCAATTCCATTCACCCCCGCCAAGCTTCAGGTTAATTGGTCACATCTTTTTAGGGTTTTGATGGCAGGTTGTTGCCAATTAATCCGGGAGATTGAGACACAAATCAGTCATGGTCTGGAATGGTTGTGACTCAGGAATCTCCACTCTCGCCCTCTTTTACCGTCTCCCTCTCCTCCTCCTTGCCCCCTCCTCCCCCCACTCCCCTTCTCCCGCTCCCTCCTATCCCTATCCCCACTTCCTCCTTATTCCTCCCCCCCTCTCTCCTCCTCCGCCTCTTTCTCCCCTCCTCCTGCAGTCATGATCTCCTTGAATGGTTGTAAATCAGGAGCCTGCACTCTCTTTTCCCCTCTCCCTCTCCTACGCTCCTCTCCTCTCCCCCCTCTACCTCTTCTCCTTCTTCGTGGGTGCTTAAAGACTTTTAAGCCCACCTTAGTCAGCCTCATATTTTCCCAAGATTCACTGAGCAGTTTGGCTGAGCTGTTGAAATTCGCAGTTGCCCTCCATTCACCTGAAGTGTTCATTTGCCCATGGAACAAGGGCCAAGGGGAAGGTCCATTTCAGCTCTTTACCCAGTGCCTTCCTGCGTGCATTATTTATGAAGAGTGCGGTCTTGCCAATGCACTTAGTCATTATACCAGTCAGTTAGAGGGGGACACTCTTTATCTGCCCCTCTATCTCACTGTCCGGAGATTTCACGAAGCAGGCAAGACTGGTTCTAACAAGGGCGTATGTTCATGCTCACTTGTACGTTCAGCCGTTAACAACGGTGCCATCAACTGCAGGAACAGTGTTTGCTGACACTTGGTGACACGCTGCTGAAAGCAATGCACACCAGTCACAACTCACACCCCAGCAGCTTGCAAACACAAAGTGGCTGCTTCAAAATCGTCTCCCCTGAGCTTTGTTAGACCGCAAAATGCAAGCCACGAAAAAAATAAACAATCTGATCTGCTTGAGTTTGACGACCTTTGATCAGATCTTGCGGAACAGATAAAGGTTTCACTCAGAACACCGGTCGAGAATGGATGGCATTGCTATTTATTCACTCCACACAGTATCAAACTGATCGGCATTATAAGCCACAGGACCCTCATCAACAATAGGGAAAGGATAGCGAGGGCTGATAACTAGTAAATGGGGATGTGGGTTGTGCTAATGTGGCCACAAAGAGCTGGAGTGGCCACAAAGAGCTGGGGGGGGAGGAAAAATAGAGATACGAAAGGATACAAATGAAAGACCTGCGAAAGGACAGATCAAAGCCAGCAACGATGATCAAGGAAAGGTGCAGCCCACAATGGTCCATTGTTGGCTGTGGAGAAGGTGAAGACGAGTGAGACAAACAGTGAAACTAAGCAGGATGACAGCGAAACCAGTACGCCGACTTGGGTGGGGGAGGGAGCGAGGGGATGCAAGGGTTACTTGATGTTAGAGAAATTAATATTCATACTGATTCCACACCCACCAGAGATTACTCTATACACTATCACTGGGGACAAATTTACAATTTTACTGAAGCCAATTAACCTGTTCATCTTTGGCGCGTGGGAGGAAACTGGAGCACCCGGATAAAAACCACGCAGTCACACAGTGAACGTACAAACTCCATACAAACAGCACCCGTGGTCAGGATCGAACCCGGGTCTCTGGTTGTGTAAGGCAAAACTCTACCGCAGCGCCACCGTGCTGCCCTTAGTGTTAATCAAGTTTCTGCATAATCTTCTGATCTGAGAAAATAAAAACGGAACCAAAGTTGCACTTGGTAGATCAGTTTTGGCTGGCCCCCATCTGTGCACTAGTTGTAATAAATTGTCTGTTCTTTCGAACACAACTCGCCGTGGCCTTTCCAGGTGGCTCCAGCAGGGGTCAACAGGTTGTTTTCAATGACTTTTGGCCGGCCATGAGCAAGGAATCAAAATATCTTCTGGTAAAACAGAATAACATTCCAAGTTTATTTGAGATGCTCCTATCGTACGGTCAATGTTTTGAAAATCTTCTTTGTGGCAAATAGACAATTATAGCGACACACAGAACTACAGATTATACCAAAGTTATAGACACAAAGTGCTGGAGTAACTCAGCGGGTCTGGCAGCATCTCCGGAGAAAAAGGATGGGTGATGTTCATGGTCAGGAAACCTCTTCAACTCTTCTTCAGTCTGAAGAGGATCCCAACACGAAACATCACCCATCCAGTTATACTTTTTTAATGCAAACCTTTGCCACAATATAGATTCCAATCAGCCCGGTAAATTGTATTATTTGTGATGCTACGGCCACTTATTTGTGTAATTCTAATGCCTATTTTTGTTGGATTGGAACATAGAACAGTACAGCACAGGAACAGGCCTTTTGGCCAACAATGTCTATGCCGAACAAAATGCCAAGACCAACTCTTATCTGACGACACATAATCCATATCCCTTCATTCTCTACACATCCATGTGCCTATCCAGAAGTCTCTTCAATTCCACTATTGTATCCTGACCTCAGGTGAGGCTTTTGTGGAGTTTGCACGTTCTCCCTGTGACCACGTAGGTTTCCTCCAGGTGCTCTGGTTTCCCTCCCACATCCCAAAAACGTGCAGCATTTTTGATTAATTAGCTTTGTCAATTACCCCTAATGACAGTGGATGGTTGAGAAAGTGGGACAACATAGAACTAGTGTGAATGGGTGACCGATGCTTAGCATGGAAGGGCCTGTTTCCATGCTGTATCCCGGTAGATAAAAGAGACTGCCAAGTGGCAATGGAATAAAAAATGCTATAAACATTTTGGCCAACAACCTATGCTCCACTAATTTTAAAAAGAGATACATATCACAGGCTATTTTCCCACCCATCATGTTTCTGAATTTAGGCTCGGCATAAAGCAAGTGCCTCTGGCTGTCTGCAGCCTCCCACTGTTATGGAAACATCCACTCCATTCTTCAGCGAAGAGCCAAGAATAAAATAATCCCATTCCACCTCGTCTACAAAATGTCTCTTTACACTTGCAGCTGACAGCTCGGACCGAGGGCAGGAAGCGATTGATAACACGACCCTTTGGGCTCAATCTTAACCTGTCGAACCATGAGGGGCCCGGATTCAGAAGAATACTTAAAATAAGGGCAGCCTATAGGCCCTGTGAACTGCTATCTTAGAAACATAGAAACATAGAAAATAGGTGCAGGAGTAGGCCATTCGGCCTTTCGAGCCTGCACCGCCATTCAATATGATCATGGCTGATCATCCAACTCAGTATCCTGTACCTGCCTTCTCTCCATACCCCCTGATCCCTTTAGCCCCAAGGGCCACACCTAACTCCCTCTTAAATATAGCCAATGAACTGGCCTCAATTACCTTCTGTGGCAGAGAGTTCCAGAGATTCACCACTCTCTGTGTGAAAAATGTTTTTCTCATCTCGGTCCTAAAGGATTTCCCCTTAATCCTTAAACTGTGACCCCTTATCCTGGACTTCCCCAACATCGGGAACAATCTTCCTGCATCTAGCCTGTCCAACCCCTTAGGAATTTTGTAAGTTTCTATAAGATCCCCCCTCAATCTTCTAAATTCTAGCGAGTACAAGCCGAGTCTATCCAGTCTTTCTTCATTTGAAAGTCCTGACATCCCAGGAATCTTAATCTGTGCCACTTCACGGGTGAGTGCACAGCCCACAAGATCTTGCTGCAAACATCTAGATGTCACCTTGAGGACCTGTTAAGCAATTTGAATTGCATAGGAAGGAACTGCAGCTGCTGGTTTACACAAAATGCTGGAACAACTCAGTGGGACAGGCAGCATCAGAGTCAGAGGAGAGGGAAATGAGGAATTTCAATTCATGGGCTGAATGGACAAACAAGGGTGGTCTTCCCATCGGGACAACCCTTTCAGGCTCTGTTTCAAGGCAGAAAGAGTTCTAAAAGCCAGGTTTGGAGGTTTTAAGGGCCTGTCCCACTTTCACGACCTAATTCACGACCTTTTTTACTCGTGGACATTTTTCATCATGTTGAAAAAACGCCCCGACCAACTTGATGCCACAAGTACCTACGACTAGCTTAACATGGAGTTTGCATGTTCTCCCTGTGACCGTGAGGGTTTTGTCCGTCCGGGTGCTCCGGTTTCCTCCCACATTCCATAATTTGCACAATAAATGTATTTCTAATTTAGTAAAATATAGGGCAACTCCACTTATCCAAAACATTTTTCACAATTTACATTTTCCCCTTATTTGCCTAAAGAGCAGAACTATTCAGATGTCCCCAAATGAGATTATAATTGTACCTTCCTTTTGCCTATAAATTCCAAGTCTTGTATTTACTGCTGAAAGTTAAAATACAAAGTAATCCAATTTCTTCCCACCTTACCCGTAATCAAATTTGTGTCCAAACTTTAATTCCCATGCCTGCAGCAAATTGATGGGATATGTGGAATCACGCTAATCTGGGCGATATACGAATATAGCCTCACATTATATTTAAAAAAATCAACTTCATGCCCTCAATGCAATTGAGACAATCAGCTTCCTTTTTAACACTTGATTGCTGCTGTGAGAAAAAATACCTCACCATTTTCCATTGAAAATTGGAAAGAATGCTCCCAATCGCACTGAATAGACACTTATGGGGAACTAATAGTTGGGGAACTAATAGCAAATGGTTTGAAAGGCTGGACACTGATAAGGTTCTGGATTGTAAAAGGAATGAGTGAATTTAAGGTTGCATTACAAACCAATGCAACAGAAGACATTCCTTAATAGGTCGAAATCTTGTATGACAACTGAGAAAAATAAAGAAAATTGAAACTCTATGCTGGTGAAGATGGTACAACAAAAGCACGCGGTACAACAAGGGTGGCACAGTGACGCAGCGGTACAGTTGCTGCCTTACAGCGCCATATACCAGGGTTCGATCCTGTCTATGGGTGCTGTCTGTGCACACTTCCCCGTGGCCAGGTGGGTTTTCCCCGGGAGCTCCAATTTCCTCCCACACTCCAAAGACGTATAGATTTGTAGGTTAATTGACCTTGGTTAAAAATTGTAAGTTGTCCCTAGCATGCACGATAGTGTTAGTGTAGGGGGGTCGCTGGTCGGCGTGGACTCGGTGGGCTGAAGAGACAAATCTCGATACTAAACTAAACAATGTAAGCATGGAATTAAAATGGTTCATAGAAAATGCATCTTTTTCAACAGACAGATTGTTTAGTGAAGCCAAGAAATAAGTGCAAGTGCCAGCTTAAATTGCCAGAAATGATGAACTTGGACACAGACCATGCGAGGGCTCTACAAAAATCACTTTCCAAATACTGGCCCAGCAACAGGGAACACAATGAGTTGATGAATAGGACTGCTGTGTGTGCCAGCACACACCAGATGGGCTGAAATGGCTCCTGCTACGCTATCAGGAAATATGTGGGAAATCTGGAACTTGCTGGTGAAGCTTTAGGTTCTGATCAGAAACTGGACTTCAGTCCATGCAGAAGTACAAGATTGTCTTTGGCAGCTGGTACAGCTTTGGGCAAGGATTTGTTGGCTGTCAAAGCTTCCACGGGAGCTTTGTAGAACACGGGCCACAAGAGGTGCCGTCACTACTCAAGCTGTGCCTTGGGAGTCCATCTCTTCAGATCAACAGATAAGATAACTACGGACACTGGGGAAGACATAATAGGAAGTAGCAATGCTCATCCCTGCCAGCGAATTATCCAAATCCATTCTGTTGTGATGCAAATGCACACATTCAAATGAGCATGGACAAGAGCCCAAATACAGACCTCAAGTGTAAATTGTAGAAGGCTTGAAGAAGCATTACTGAGACTTAAGCCTCAAATTCAACCAGAGATGTTTAAGCAGCTTATGCCTTATCAGTTTATAAAGTGGAAAATGCACAAGTGAGATAAAGCAAACACTTTACTTCAAACACCTCCAAGATTAGCAAAGAGAGTGAAATAGAACAGAAAAATATCTTTTACCTGTGCGATAATTCAGCAAGCAAGGTACTGAAGTCAAACGGCAGGAAAGTAATTTAAGATATGATTGAAAACTACAACAGGTTGAAGTTGCTTTCTGGAATAATGACTAGTTACTACTAGTTAATATTATTGTACTATTATATTAACTAGTTAATAGTAACATATTTAATATTAACTAGTTAATAGTTACCATTCTGTTCATAAAGGATGGCGGCCATTTGAGTCCGGCCTTCAATGGATTTAGTTGGTCAGATGTAGGTGCCAAACAGCGGTCCTACTGCAGTTCTCAGCATTTATGGGCCATTGCTCAGAGGGCCATTATATTACCTTCTTCAGTCTCAAGAAGGGTCCCCATGTGAAACGTCACCTATCCATGTTCCCAAGATGCCGCCCGACCCGCTGAGTTACTCCAGCACTATGGGTCCTTTTGTCATTACCATGGTAACTGGCAATGGCCTGCAATGGTCTTTGAAGCAAAATTTCACACAACAAAATACCTTTAGACTGTTTAACAAAATGTCGTACAAGACAGAGGACATTAAAATACAAGAAGTGATCCATTGATCAAGTGTGAGAAATGGGCAATTTGTAAAAAAAAAGATTGACTATCCAAATTGCCCTTGAGGGGACAGAGGGAAGCCAGCGATGGCAGAGGCAAGGGCCGGTAAGAGAGTTGGCCATAGTCTCACCTTCTGCTCTGTCCGGGTCGGCTATGGGAGGAGCACCCCAGGGCACAGAAGCAGAAAGTGGCCGGACAAGGAGGAGTACGACTGTTCGCTGAACGATCCGGACAGAAGTGATGGCTGGAGACACTATAAACCTGTCTCTGGTGCTGTGAGGCAGCAACTCTACTGCTGTACCACTGTGATGCCCTCAACCAGCTTAACCCTCAATCCTTAACTCTGACTAACCCAGCTTCCAGCTTGAAACCAAAGCTAGACACAAAATGCTGGAGTAACTCAGTGGGACAGGCAGCATCTCTGGAGAGAAGGAATGGGTGACGTTTCGGGTCGAGACCCTTCTTCAGACCCATTCCTTGCTGACGCTGACTGTCCCTCTGAGTTATTCCAGCATTTTGGGTCTACCTTAGATTTCCTACACATTGAAAGCAAAGCTATTAACTCCCGAGGAACTGATACAGATGCTCCCCGACTTCCGATATTTCGACTTTACAACTGCACAAATGCTCGACAACGGCAGCGAACTGCAGCTCACTTCCGGCCACGTGATCAAATTGTATTAAATGCGTTTTCGACTTCCGATATTTTCGATTTACGATGGGTTTATTGGAACGTAACCCCATCGTAGGTCGAGGAGGAGCTGTCTTGGTCTTATTCACATCAGTGCATGTCAGATTGGTTTATATGAATTACTGTTAAAATATGTTTTCTTCATTTATGGATAGGACAGGTTCAGTGGGATATGGACCAAACGCAGGCAGGTGGGACTAGTGTAGATGGGACGTGTTGGTCGATGTGGGCAAGTTGAGTCGAAGGGCCTGTTTCCACGCTGTATGACTATGATTAAATAGCAACTGGAGGGAACGAGCTTGGTTCTTTAAGTAAAACTGAAGGATGTAAAAACTACATTTACGAAGTGTTAATGGAGTCTCCCATTCTCAAAGGGAGCTGTCAGATTTCTTCAGGAAATTTCTCTCCTTGTACATCACAAATACCTACACCACACAATGCCAAGCACAATCCCTCTGAAGTCATCAAAAGGCTTCAATATCCTTACTATCATTCCATAATTGATTCTGGAGGCCATGAACTAACATCACTGGAGTGGCTCTCGAGAGAAGTGAAGAGTTGTTCCATTTGGTTGTGACTCCATTTAATCCGACAATCATTGGCTCAAGCCAAAATAGGACAAACAACAAACTCATCCTGGCTCAAGAAATGACCATATTCCTGAATTTTGGGAAAGTTCTCCCTGTTTTTGATAAGAACATGCCAGACCGAATAAATTCCATTCCCAAACACAATTGTTTTTAGATTAGTTTAGTTTAGTTTAGATACAGCGTGCAAACAGGCCCTTCGGCCTACCGAGTCCACGCCAGCCTGCGATCCCCGCACACTAACGATATTCTACACCCACTAGGGACAATTTACAATTATAGGCTTTCGACAAGGTCCCACATAAGAGATTAGCATACAAACTTAAAGCACATGGTATTGGGGGTTCAGTATTGATGTGTATAGAGAACTGGCTGGCAGACAGGAAGCAAAGAGTAGGAGTAAACGGGTCCTTTTCAGAATGGCAGGCAGTGACTAGTGGGGTACCGCAAGGCTCAGTGCTGGGACCCCAGCTATATACAATATATATTAATGATCTGGATGAGGGAATTGAATGCTACATCTCCAAGTTTGCGGATGACACGAAGCTGGGGGGCAGTGTTAGCTGTGAGGAGGATGCTAGGAGACTGCAAGGTGACTTGGATAGGCTGGGTGAGTGGGCAAATGTTTAGCAGATGCAGTATAATGTGGATAAATGTGAGGTTATCCACTTTGGTGGCAAAAACAGGAAAGCAGACTATTATCTAAATGGTGGCCGATTAGGTAAAGGGGAGATGCAGCGAGACCTGGATGTCATGGTACACCAGTCATTGAAAGTAGGCATGCAGGTGCAGCAGGCAGAGAAGAAAGCGAATGGTACGTTAGCATTCATAGCAAAAGGATTTGAGTATAGGAGCAGGGAGGTTCTACTGTAGTTGTACAGGGTCTTGGTGAGACCACACCTGGAGTATTGAGTACAGTTTTGGTCTCCTAATCTGAGGAAAGACATTCTTGCCATAGAGGGGGTACAGAGAAGGTTCACCAGACTGATTCCTGGGATGTCAGGACTTTCATATGAAGAAAGACTGGATAGACTCATAGACACATAGACACATAGAAAATAGGTGCAGGAGTAGGCCATTCGGCCCTTCGAGCCTGCACCGCCATTCAATATGATCATGGCTGATCATCCAACTCAGTATCCCGTACCTGCCTTCTCTCCATACCCCCTGATCCCTTTAGCCATAAGGGCCACATCTAACTCCCTCTTAAATATAGCCAATGAACTGGCCTCAACTACCCTCTGTGGCAGAGAGTTCCAGAGATTCACCACTCTCGGTGTGAAAAGGTTTTTTCTCATCTCGGTCTTAAAGGATTTCCCCCTTATCCTTAAGCTGTGACCCCTTGTCCTGGACTTCCCCAACATCGGGAACAATCTTCCTGCATCTAGCCTGTCCAACCCCATAAGAGTTTTGTATGTTTCTATAAGATCCCCTCTCAATCTCCTAAATTCTAGCGAGTATAAGCCAAGTCTATCCAGTCTTTCTTCATATGAAAGTCCTGACATCCCAGGAATCAGTCTGGTGAACATTCTCTGCACTCCCTCTATGGCTATAATGTCCTTCCTCAGATTTGGAGACCAAAACTGTACGCAATACTCCAGGTGTGGTCTCACCAAGACCCTGTACAACTGCAGTAGAACCTCCCTGCTCCTATACTCAAATCCTTTTGCTATGAAAGCTAACATACCATTCGCTTTCTTCACTGCCTGCTGCACCTGCATGCTTACTTTCAATGACTGGTGTACCATGACATCCAGGTCTCGCTGCATCTCCCCTTTACCTAATCGGCCACCATTTAGATAATAGTCTGCTTTCCTGTTTTTGCCACCAAAGTGGATAACCTCATATTTATCCACATTATACTGCATCTGCCAAACATTTGCCCACTCACCCAGCCTATCCAAGTCACCTTGCAGTCTCCTAGCATCCTCCTCACAGCTAACACTGCCCCCCAGCTTAGTGTCATCTGCAAACTTGGAGATGTAGCATTCAATTCCCTCATCCAGATCATTAATATATATTGTATATAGCTGGGGTCCCAGCACTGAGCCTTGCGGTACCCCACTAGTCACTGCCTGGCATTGTGAAAAGGACCCGTTTACTCCTACTCTTTGCTTCCTGTTTGCGGCTTGTACATGTTGGAATTCAGAAGACTGAGGGGGGATCTTATAGAAACTTACAAAATTCTTAAGGGGTTGGACAGGCTAGATGCAGGAAGATTATTTCCGATGTTGGGGAAGTCCAGAACTAGGGGTCACAGTTTAAGGATAAGAGGGAAGACTTTTAGGACCGAGATGAGGAAATCATTTTTTACACAGAGAGTGGTGAATCTGTGGAATTCTCTGCCACAGAAGGTAGTTGAGGCCAGTTCATTGGCTATATTTAAGAGGGAGTTAGATGTGGCCCTTGTGGCTAAAGGGATCAGGGGGTATGGAGAGAAGGCAGGGATGGGATACTGAGTTGGATGATCAGCCATGGTCATATCAAATGGCGGTGCAGGCTCGAAGGGCCGAATGGCCTACTCCTGCACCTATTTTCTATGTTTCTATGTTTCTATACCAAGCCAATTAACCTACAAACCTGTACGTCTTTGGAATGTGGGAAGAAACCGGAGAAAACCCACGCAGATCACGGGGAGAATGATCAAACCCCATGCAGATAGCACCCGTAGTCAGGATCGAACTCAGGTCTCTGGCGCTGTAAGGCAGCAACTCTACCGCTGCGCCACTGTGCCACCCAATTCTAGATTTAGAAACAAGGAACTGCAGATGTCACCATTCCATATTCCCCAGAACTACAGATGCTGGCTGGTTTACAAATAAAAGACAACTTGCCGGAGTTACCCAGCGGGTCAGGCAACATCTCTGCAGAACGTGGACAGGTGACACTTTGGCTCGGGAAGATATCACCTCTCCTCCAGAGATGCTGCCTGAGCAGCTCCAGCATTTTGCGTCTTCTTTTTCTATTCTTGATTTAGTTTAACTAACATAAATTGAAGGATGGTTAGCTCATGAAATGATTCCTTTCCTCTGCAGTTTGATTCAATTTCTAATAACAAAGTGATTGCTTTCGGCTTCAATCAATTCAGGATAGCAGGTTTATAATAACATACATGGAGTACCTTTGAATTGACTTTAAAAAAAAAGCAGAATTACGAACTATGTCTCGGTGAAATATCACTTATATATCACAGGACAGATTAATTCACGCCTGGAGAATTCTTTTCTATTGGAATTATGAAACCAATCAGTTCTATTTTGCCTGGTAGAATCCATCAGTACCGATCCTGCGAACCTCATTAATTACAATGGTTAAGTGATGAAGTGCTATTTAGGTAAATAAAACCTGAAGTTGTTATCATTTCTCCAGTTCAGTAAACGTATGGAGACTTCACTCACAATAAATATTGGAACCTCCAGCAGTAGGCATCAAACAACACTTGTTTTTGCACCACTCTACTTATTGCCGCTCAGAAACTACTTTGAACTTCAACGAGCATCAACAAAGCATTGATCAAATGCCACACAATTATCACAGCCAACTGATATGGGAAGAGATAATCAATTATGTCTGCTTATGTCTGACTGGGACAATCACCCCGTTAACTAACACTGTCCTGCACACTAGGGACATTTTACAATTTTACCAAAGCCAATTAACCTACAAATCTGTACGTCATTGGAGCGTGGGAGGAAACCGGAGCACCCAGAGTAAACCAACGTGGTCACAGGGAGAACTTACAAACTCCGCACAGACAGCAGTCGTAGTCAGGATCAAATTTGGGTAAATATTACAGCATTTAAATTACACAGCAACACATGACACCAAGCAGTGAATCTTGATGGCGGAGATTTGACTTTTCACCTCGAGAGCTAAAAGTCTACACGGAGGAAAGAAAAGCCTCTTCCCTTCTTTTTACAATGGAAGAACACTGAGAGAGGAAGTATTTCAGTGTAGCCTTTACTGGTGTTTTTGTCTTTTTGCATCTATCTACATTGATGGCAATGGATCAGTTCAAGGAGCTCAACTGTGCAGTCTGTAGTCCTGAGAAAATTAGCAGCAAACTAACAGCTGCCACGCTGGGCGGCACGGTAGAGTTGCTGCCTTAGTGCTAGGAACCCAGGTTCAATTACCACTAATGGTGCTGTCTGTACGGAGTTTGCATGTTCTCCCCGTGACCATGTGGGTTTTCTCCAGGTGCTCCAGGGTCCTCCTACATTCCAAAGACATTAAGTTTGTAGGTTAAATCAGCTTCAGTAAAAATTGTACATTGTCCCGAGTGTGTGTGGGATAGAACTAGTGTGTGGGCGATCGCTGTTCAGCCAGGACTCAGTGGGCCGAAGGGCCTGTTTCTGCGCTGCATCTCTAAACTAAACTAAGCTGTGGGAACTGATACCCAGTACAATCAAGGGCGTGACATAGACTTTCATTTCATTCCTTCTATTACAGTTAAGTGAACATTTTCGATGTAGGATGTAATCAAAAGCAGCAATGACATGTCAGAAGATTAACAAGTCTTCCAGTTCACATGTGAACGGCCCTGGAAATACCAAAGTTCAATTCTGCCTCCAGTTACATTTGTGAAGTGCTGACTTTGTATTACAATGACAATGTAATTCTGCCTGATTTACAGGAGGGCACCAGCAACTACGTCATTCACTGCGATTTGCTCAATGACGGTGCATAGGTATTATACACTTTACACAGTTTGTAATGTTAAATATCTTGGTTTAGCCTTGCTTGTCTTAACTGGCACAAAGACGCATATAATCAGCCGAGACAAAGGAAGGTAATGACTGGTTGCCAGACACTTTAACTCCCCTTCCCATTCCCACACTGACCTTTCTGTTCTGAGCCTTCTCTACTGACAGAGTGAGGCCAAACGCAAATTGGAGGAGCAGCTCCTCATATTTCACTTGGGCAACTTACAATCCAGCGGTATGAATTTTAATTTTTCTAACTTCACGTAACCCTTGCTTTCCCTCTCTCTCCGTCCTTCCCCCACCCTGGTCGTCGTACTAGTTTCACTGTCGTCCTGCTGAGTTTCACCGTTTGTATCACTCGTTATCACTTTCTCCGCAGCCAACAATGGACCATTGTGGGCTCCACCTTTCCTTGATCATCGTTGTCATGTTTGATTTGCTCTTTTGCATACCTCCATTCATTTTTTCGTCATGCTTTTTCATATTTCTCCCGATTCTCAGTCTGAAGAAGGGTCTCGATCTGAAACGCCACCTATTCCTTTGCTTCAGAGATGCCGCCTGACCCGCTGAGTTACTCCAGCATTTTGTGTCTGCCTTCACGTTAACAACTGGCCCTGGCCTTGAGGAAATATTATGTAATAGAACCGCTCAGATAGTGACTTTTATATAAGCTAGGAAATTTGCAAAAGAAAAGCTTAAGGTTTTCAGAAACATATGTCTCCTAAATAAAAAAAAGTACAAGGAAATACACACAGGGAATGGATGAATCAAAACATAGAAACACCAATCTGAACCTGCATAGCTTAGTTTAATGCTTTGAGGCAATTATAACACTGGAGGAAATTGTATTTGATATGATTTTGTGTTGAAGAATGAATTACTGAATAGGGCATCTACTTAGGCCAGAGGTCATCTGCTCTTTCTCTATGGCACATTTTTGAGCTCTGATGTGACATAAAGATGAAGAGTTATGGCCGGTTATGCTGAGATCACGGTTATGCTGAGACAGACTCAAGGCTGAAATATAATAGACTCTGTAGTTAGTTTTGGCTATGTTAAATTATAATGAGATTGCAATAAGGAATAGGATGTGTGTGAAGGGGAGTAGTTGCTTGGAGAGGAAAAGAATAAGATTGATGGATTTGTTTATAAAAAGTCGAAGAAGCAGATGTAATTCTGATGTAATGGTCTGTTGTGAATCTATCTTTGTTCTGTAATATTTGTAAAAGGCCTTGCAGAGAGATTGGAAATCCAGCTCCCAGAGATAGGAGGAAAGGGCTGCAAATTAGAATGAAGCTGTATCCTGACACAAAACACTTATTAATTAAGTTGACAGATTTACGACCCATGTATGCATGGTTGGGAGGTGTGTGTGGGTTTTGAACTTAGAAACTGTAATTCGGCAAACTCATATAATTAATGTTTTAATACATAGGTAATAGTATTTTAAACTGTGTAAAATTGTAGTGAAACAATTTATGAAATGTATTGTGTCTAAGTAGGGTTGTAAACATTAGACTTTGTTTAGATTTATAGAAATATCATGCTTCTTGGTATAGAAAGTGTGTTTTGCTTGTATGACTTGTGTGATCATTGTATTACATATGTATCTTATATTTTGAGGAGTGGTCTTTGATAATTGAGCCTACTGGGGTTTTGCTGTGTTGAAATAAAATAATTCTAAACAAAGTTATACCACAGGCGAACAAATGTTGTAAAATGAGGCCAGGGAAGGGGGGGATCATGTGACTGATGTTGTAAATCACCAGAAGGACTCAGCTGATTGGTTACCAGTTTGTCATACCCTCTGTATCTGAAATGTCTAATACCTATATAAAGCAATGAGTTTGTATCAAAAACACAAATACTTTGGAGCTGCCCCGGAGCTTCTAGCTCTGTGTCGGAAGGTTCAAAGAATTGTCTCAGTACTGAATAAAGAATCAATTTCAACAGCTACAAGCTTTTGAGTCAAGTAGTCTTGACTTTAGATTGACAATAGAACTCAGTTTAACAGCCTCACGTTGGTCATAATGCACCAACAAAATGTTAAGACGGTTGCGACAAGTCCCAGCATATTGAATCATTTATTCAGCTTTGCATCTGTTTCGTCATGTTCTTCTCACTGCACCTGCACTGGTAAGAAATTTGATGATCTATTTTGTCACTCATTCTATCCTACATCTTAGCTTTAGTGAATGCCTAAATACTTTTCATAGCGGTGGATAACCCTGCGTCCACTTGGCTGCTAAATAAATTAGCAAAGCAGAAGTTATCAAAAGAAAAACAAGACAATTTACAATCGGAGTTTAGGCATGCAGTGTGGAAACAGGCCCCAAGCGACCAGCGTTCAACCCGTACACAGGCAGAAGGCAGGAACGGGGTACTGATTGGGGATGATCAGCCATGATCACATTGAATGGTGGTGCTGGCTCGAAGGGCCAAACTGCCTACTCCAGCACCTATTGTCTATTGGCTACACGAACGCCATCCGACACACTACGGGAAATTTACAAGTTTTTTACTGAGCGCAATTAACCAGCAAAACTGTACGTCTTTGGAGTGTGAGAGGAAACCAGAGCATCTGGGGAAAACCCACACGGTCACAGGGAGAATGTACAAACTCCACACAAACAGCACCCATGGTCAGGATCAAACCCGGGTCTCTGGCACGGTGAGGCAACAACTCCACCACTGCGCCACTATTCCGCCCTCTCATGACTTGGTGACCATCACGTGGTCCTAGTATTTTTTGGATTGTTGCCCGATGCCTGTTTAGTACGTTGTGGCATAACACATATATTTAAACATTTTGATAACAACTATTGATGCCCTGAAAGATTAGCTCAATCTACTAGAATCAAATGGATTTCTAATGGTGGAATATTGCAGAAAAGTGCTTAGAGTTTGCACAACAACCTCTTGAGAATACTGCAGGTTGTGGTTGATTTGTAGCCACATGGCTTCTTTCAATCAGCCTCCTTCCTTGGCACTTCATTTATCTCCTTGGATCCCTTCAAACTCAGGATCTTAAGCAGGGCAGTCCACACATTTTCAGGCAACCAGTGCTCACTGTTGCTGTTCAACCTCGAGTTGTCATCCATCACGTTCCTAAATGTTAGCAGCAGAATTAAGCCATTTGGCCCATCAAGTCCACTCCACCATTCAATCATGGCTGATCTATCTTTCCCACTCAACCCCATTCTCCTGCCTTGCCCCCATAACCCGACACCCTTACTAATCGAGAATCTGTCAATCTCTGCCTTAAAAATCACCAATGACTTGGCCACCACAGCCTTCTGGGGCAATGAATTCTAGATTCACCACCCTGACTAAAGAAATTCCATCTCATCTCCTTTCTACTAAAGAAACTCCTGCCCATCAAGGGTAAAGAGTGCTTTATTATCATATGTCCCAGATAGAACAATGAAATTCTTACTTGCAGTAGCACAACTAAATAAAATAAACAAGGAAAATAAATAAACAAGGAATATTTCCTTAAAATAAACAAGGAAAAAGTTCAGTGCATATATATACATACTCACACACACATATTATATATATACATTACACACATATATATATATATATACATATACACATACATACATATACACACACACGCACAAACAAACACACATGTACACATAAAGAACAAATAAACAATAACAGTGCAATAATACCAATAATAGTCTATTGTAGTTCACAGCTTATTTGAGGTTGTCGTGTTTAATAGCCTGATGGCTGTAGGGAAGAAGCTGTTCCTGAACCTGGACGTTACAGTTTTCAGGCTCCTGTACCTTCTTCTCGATGGCAGGGGTGAGATGAGTGTGTGGCCAGGGCTCATCTCCTTTTACTAAAGAAATTCCTCCTCATCTCCTTTCCCCGTCCATCAGAGTACCAAAGGTAATTACCTGTCACCCGTCATTTGCAAGGCCCTTGCCTTTTGATGGGCAGGCACAAGGCATGTTCCCCCTGCATTGTCAGCTGCCGGTAACATTCATTTCTACAATTGTCTGGTTTTCAATCCAAATCCTAACCTTGACTGCACTGGTAATCACATCCTGAACCGCAGACAAGCAAAAGAACATCATTCCAAAATACAAATGTAAATATGTTCTGTTATCGTCACGTATTCCGAGGTACAGTGAAAAGCTATTTGTTTCATGCTATCCTGCCAGCGAAAAGACTGTACATGATTACAATCAAGCTGTCCGCAGTGTACACCTCCAGGGTAAAGGGGATAGTGCAAGATATGTGTAGACAAACACTGACTACATTCTTAGATTTTGCCAAGTACTTCTCCGCTACTGTGTATAGAAGTAACAAAGACAATTACAAAAAATTAGACAGATAAAGATTATAAGGTCATAAGGAATAGTAGAACTCTCCTCCTAGCAGGTAAACCAGATCACTTCCACCTGACGTGGTCTGCATTTATAGAATTATTACAAACATAGGGTGCAAAAGTACTTTAAAAAAAATAAAAAATTGAGGTCGGGTAAGGGGGGATGATAGTTGAAGAGTTGGTATGTCCTATTTACGTAATGCTCAAAAAAATATTTGTTTTTCTTTTTTTTTCCTCTCTCTTTTTCTCTTTTTTTTCCTAGGGCCTATTTCTTAACTCTTTTTCTTTTGTTTTTAATTTCGCCCTCATAGGGTCTTCGTCCTTTTTTGTTGTTACATTTTCTACACTTTTCTACACTTTCACTTTTTCCTTCACTTTCTTCTCTCTTTCAATCTTTTCCTTTTTTAGTGTAAAAAAAAAATTTAAAAAAAATAAAGGGAGTACATTAATTGTAAGAAGATACAAATGACGAGTATTAATGTATGTGGTTGTAATGTAATGTACTTCTAATAAATAAAAATAAAAAATAAAAATAAAAAGGAATAGTAGAACTAGGCCATTCGGCCCATCAAATCTACTCCGCCATTCAATCATGGCAGATCCATCTCTCCCTCCTAACCCCATTCTCCTGCCTTCTCCCCATAACCTCTGACATCCATACTAATCAAGAATGTATCTATCTCTGCCTTATAATTATCCACTGACTTGACCTCCACAGCCTTCTGTTGCGAAGACTTCCACAGATTCACTACCCTCTGACTAAAGAAATCTCTCCTCATCTCCTTCCAAAAAGGTCCTTTAATTCTGAGGCTATGACTGGTCCTAGACTCCCCCACTAGTGGAAACATCCTCTCCACATCCACTCTGTCCAAGCCTTTCACTATTCTGTATGTTTCAATGAGGTCCCCCCTCATTCTTCTGAACTCCAGCGAGTACAGGCCCAGTGCTCATCATAGGTTATCCTACGCATTCCTGGGATCATTCTTGTAAACCTCCTTTGGACCCTCTCCAGAGCCAGCACATCCTTCCTCAGATATGGTGCCCAAAATTCCTCACAATATTCCAAATGTGCCTTATAGAGCCTCAACCCTCAAGATGAGGGTCAAAGATATGGAACAAACGTGGCAAATGGGAGTAGCTTAGATGGAGCATCTTGGTCGGCTGGAGGGGTTGGGCCACAGTCCTCTTTCCATGCTGTGTGACTCTATGATTCCAACTCTCTTCTTCTTGTTTAATATCTAATTGACATTGACACATACCAGGGTACTAACACACAGAGGAGAGTGCGATCCTGACCTACCATGTACCTCGTTAGAGACCCTCGGACTATCTTTAACTGGACTTTATATTGTACCAAACGTTATTCCCTTTATCCTGCATCTGTACACTCTGGAAGGCATAATTGTAATCAAGTATATGCCTTTTCACTGAAGATAGACACAAAACGCTGGGGCAACTCAGCGGGTCAGACAGCACATCTGGAGAAAAGGAATAGGTGATGATTCGGGTCGAGACCCTTCTTCAGACTGAGAGTCAGGGAAAAGGGAAACGAGAGATACAGGTGGTGATAAAGAACAAATGCATGAAAGATATATGCACAAAAGTAACGATGACCAGTTAGCACACACACAGCAAAAGCTTTTCACTGTACCTCGGTACAGGTGACAATAATAATAAACTAAACTAGGCAGCAACGCAGGTCAGGATTGAACCCGGGTCTCTGGCATTGTGCAGCATTGGCTCAACCATGTGAACGGTTTTGCCTTTCTGATTCTCATTTTGGGGATGTTGCGGCAGTCGCGTGAAATCCCCGCTCACACAGGAGTGGCCAGTATGCCAAATTACCACGGTGAGCATTGAACAGGAGCTGCCTTCTTATGTCGATTTGTTATCGCTGAAACTGTGCAGCTGTATCCATTAACTGTGTGGAATAAAACAGGAAAGTACACAGTAATACATCACGATAAATGCAACATTCACAGTCTGTGCAATGTTATTATCATTATCAAATTGCACAATACAAATTATACCCATGAAGGAAGTGATTTGGACCAACTGTTCTACGTTGGTTGGAGTTCCCCGTAAGGAATAATCTTTTCTATCTTACATCTCCACTCTCTCTCTCTCTCTTCAGTTTAGTTTAGAGATACAGCATGGAAACAGGCCCTTCAGCCCACCGAGTCCACGGCAACCTGCGATCAACACACACTAACACCATCCTACACACACACACACACACACTAACACCATCCTACACACACACACATACACTAACACCATCCTACACACACACAAGGGACAATTTATAATTTTACCGAAGTCAATTAGGCTACAAACCTGTCCGTCTTTGGAGCGTGGGAGGAAACCGGAGTTCCCGGAGGAAACCCAGGCAGTCACGGGTCGAAGGTGCAAACTCCACACAGACAGCACCCGTGGTCAGGATCGAACCTGGGTCTCTGGCACTGTAAGGCAGCAACTCTACCGCTGCGCCACCGTGCCCCCCTATCGTCTCGTATCATCTCTTTTTCAAATAACCAACCAATTGTCGTTTAAATGTTATTGTCTCTGCTTCAATAACCCTGCGTGGAAATGCATTTCATTTCTAATAACTCCTTGAAGAAAGCAATTCTTCCAACATCCCACTTGGTATTTGAAGACAGACTCATTCCCTTATCAGTTTGTCAACCAGCAACAACAATCTTTCTCACTCTCCAAGGACACTTTAACATTTCAAAAATCTTTTTATCAGATCACCATATCTTATATGATCTAATAAAAAAGTCCAAATTAGATTTCCCTTTCTTCATCAACTCTTTTTTCCTCATCTCCGGCTGCATTGTTCCGAATCTTCACTGAGCCATTTCCCAGTGGTGCGATTTCCACTCTGCAACGGGGTGCCTGGGAACGCAGTGCCGCGTCAACTGTGACCTAATCAACACCCTGCACACATTCAACATGGCTTCACTGCTTTTGCATTCAAAGCCATTGTCGTCAAGATTCAAAATTCAAGGTGTCATTTTTATTTATGTTCCTGTCGGCCATTTGTAGGAGCAATCCTCCACTTTAACCGAGTTTAACAGTTAAAATGGCATTTCTACAATTGTCATTTTTCTCACAAAATAGGCGCAGCGGTAGAGTTGCTGCCTTATGGCGCCAGAGTCCAGAGTTCGATCCTGACCACAGGTGCTGCCTGGAGGGAGTTTGTACGTTCTCCCTGTGACCTGCAGAGGGTTTTCTCCGGTTTCCTCCCAAACTCCAAAGATATATAGGTTTATAAGTTAATTGGCTACAGTAAAATTGTAAATTATCCCGAGTGTGTGTGTGTGGAATAGTGTTGGTGGGCGGGGATCGCTGGTCAGCACAGACTCGACGGGTCGAAGGGCCTGTTTCCGCGTTGTATCTCTAATGTAAACTAAAGTACAAGGCCCTGCATCTTTTTCCGTTTGGCCATTTTACTGCCCAAACAAAGTGCCCGTTTGGCATCGCAAAGCAAACGTGTAGTGCATAAGCAAGCAGACTTCTAATGATCTCATAGAGAGTAATCTCATGATCTCATAGAGTCAACAATGGTGGCAGACGCCAGAGCAAAGGGCCAGAGAGAGGACTGTGGGTCTTACCTTCCCTGCCCTCAGAGTTGGCTGCAGGAGGTGCCCCCAGAGGGCACAGCTGAAGGCTGAAGGCTGGGACAGGAGAGAACGACAATCCCGATGGCGGCAACGGCTGCAACGGGCCTTTATGGACCGTGAAAATGGCACTGAAACCTGGCGGCTCGTATATGGACTCATTGACCTGTTTCCTGCTATCAAACCACTGTATCTAACCCTCGTTAATTTGTATACCTCAAGCAGACCCCTCCACAACATCCCCACCTCCAAGGAAAGCAACAATCAATTTACTCCTCATAATTGAAATATGCCATCCCAGAATCTCCTCTCAAAGCCTGACAATTATTTGGTCTGGATATCTGCAGTCTCGCAGTTTTAAATATATTATTATCTAAGGATAAAAATGACAAGCTGTTAACTTCCTGCCCTGTCAAATATGTTTTTTCCCCCCTCGTGCTTACCTCTAGATCTCCACTCCACTGTCCAATCTCCCAAACAGCAACCTGACTGATGCAGCCAAACCTATTATGCTTTCCTTCCACAGATTAAAATGTCTTTACCACTTACCACTTTGAAATTACAAAGTTAAGAACTATTAACACTATTTCCATGCGTTTAATCAATAAGAAAACCAGGCATTTTCAGTGTAGATTTTACTTGCTTCCAAAGATATTTCAGTCATCACAGAAGCAAGCCCACACGGCCAACCTGAATGTCGACGTGCGTGTAGGAAGGAACTGTTGATGCTGGTTTACACCGAAGATAGACACAAAATGCTGGAGTTACTCAGTGGGGCAGGCAGCATCTCTGGAGAGAAGGAATGGGTGACGTTTCTGGACGAGACCCTTCTTCAGACTGAGTCTGAAGTCTGAAGAAGGGTCTTGACCTGAAACGTCACCCATTCCTTCAATCCATTGGTGCTGTCTGTCCCGCTGAATCACTCCAGCATTTTGCATCTTTCTTGAATGTAGACTTGAAGTGTAGACTTTGCTTTAGGAAAAGATAAAATAATTATTAAAAACTTACATGTACTGAATGTTCAATAGCCTAGCTTACTCAATCTTTGCTCAGATGACAGACTTGTTCAGATGAGACCCAAATGTAAACAATATCTAAGTATTCCTACCAAGGTTCTATATCATTGTAGACACAAGGAACTGCAGATGCCAGTTTCCGCGCTGTATCTCAAGGAAAGGTAATTAAAACTAGAGGGCATGGGTTTAAGATAAGGGGTAGGAGGTTTAGATGAGATGCGAGGAAGAATAGTTTCACCCGTAAGGCATTGGAGCAGAATAAGGTGCTTCGGCCCATCGAGTCTACTCCGCCATTTGATCACGGCTGATTCATGTTTCGTTCTCAACCGGCCTTCTCCCCATGACCTTTGACACCCTAACTAATCAAGAACCAAATAAGACCACAAATTGTCTCCCAGATGATAGTGGGAACTGGGACGCACTGCCAGAGACTGTTGCAACATCTAATAAGCACCAGCATGAGCATTTGAATCACCGCTATACAGAAGTTTACCAACAATGTACTGATAACAGAGATTAGTATCGACGACGATGGGCAGCATGGACATGATGGGCCAGATGCCCCTTTCTTTGCTCCACCACTCTATGACAGTGAGACAAGGAATGCCATCATTAACATGGTTACGAAAATATACACAGCAAATTCTGAAACACCACCAGATGAAATGGTGATAGAAGACCATGATGTCTGTATAACACTTGGGCCCAGAAAAGTTCAGAATGGTGCTTAAATGTGGACATTCCATGCTTTTCAGCGACTGTAATCTGTTTCCAAAATGGTGCCTAAGCCAGGCGACTGTGTGCGCTCGCTGGTCACTGAAGTGGGTCTGCGATCTCGCATTACAATCGCTCCACACTTTTAAATCTCTACTCCGACAGCAGCATTTCTTACTTTAACTATTCTCTTCTTAATCTACTCGCGTTACTCCCTTTGTCAGGTACGCATCTGTACACTGCAGACAGCTCGATCGTAATCATGTATTGTCTTTCCTATGAACAAAAGCTTTTCACTGTACCTTAGTACACGTGACAATAAACTAAACTCAAATTGAATTGCAAGTGGAAATGCTGGATAATCTCATTTATTTTAGTTTACATGCTCCTGATATCGGGGAAATTTGATATCTACCGTAAAATAATGCTTCGAATATACGTAGATAATGACGGCCATTATAGACGCCACTGTACATCCATCCACAGATAAACAAACACACAATGAAAATAACAGTCTGGAAGCGATAAACAATTACAACAGTAATCTCCAATTTGTGTACACAGTTATGGTCATAATTACAAACACAAACAAAAACAGAGACATTAGTCATTTTTCATAGTTCACTATGATCCAGTCACAAGGCGCTGTGTGCTGGTAATAAAAGTCAATTGAACGTTGCAGTAATGCTTAAAAGATAAAATGCCTTTCAGCTTAGCTGTGGCCCGTTGACTGGTACAGAATTAACAACCCGTGAAACTCTAAAAACACAAAGCTTTTGCTTAATGATGGGCCTTTTGAGTCCATTAATTTTAAAGGGACCCTTTTGATGTGGTTTTGGGTCACATCTCTTTAGTAAAATACCATGAAGATTAGCTACGGAAACCAAGGAAATTGTGCACTCAAATGTTTAACTCTGCAAAGAATGTCCAGAATCCATGTCCTTCTTAGCATTATCTCCAGGCTGACTCATAGCTAACAAGGCTATAGACTGACATCCATACTAGGAGTTTTCAAATTAGATTAAGAGGGCATGTGCAGAGTATAAAGTTAAAATATGGATATTGCAGATCACATTTTAGGATTTATCTACAGATTGGGCCTAGAAACTGGATTTTCTCTTGTCTGGTGTGTTTAGTTGTAGTTTAGTTTAGAGATCCAGGGCAGACACAGGCCCTTCGGCCCACCAAGTCCATGCCGACCGTGATCCCTGAAAACTAGCACTATTCTACACATTAAGGGCAATTTTATCGAAGCCAATTAACCTACAAAACTGTACGTCTTTGGAGCGTGGGAGGGAACAGGAGCACCCAATGAAAATCCGCGCGGTCACAGGGAGAACGTACAAACTCCATACAGACAGCACCCGTAGTCAGCATCAAGCCTGGGTCTCTGGTGCTGTAAGGCAGCAACCCCACCACTGTGCCCCCGTGCTGCCCAAAAAGATTGTGCCCCCTGTGTTAAAGCTCTTTTGAATTCAGCATACTGCATACAGCAACGTTGCAGTTGGTCGTCAGTCAGCGGTTTCTCGCCCAAAGGGTCAGCGGGGCCGGTGGGAGGGTGAACTGAGGCGATGCCTCCAGCTCCTTCCAGTTCGGCTGCAGGAGCCCCCTGGACACAAGGATGGAGAGGGGAGGGGAGAGGAGAGGGACGTCGGTGCACGGGAACTGCTCCAGTACATCGAGCGCGCTGGCCGACCGGACTTTGGACTTTGAATAATGGCACCAAAAAAGGCGGTGCCAGCACGTGTAATATATATGCCAAAAGGATTTCACTGCGCAGTTGCACGTGTGACAAATAAACACCATTGAAACAATGAATGCCAACGAATGGCCCAGAGAAAACCATGAAATCGTTGTGTAACAGTGCTTATGTTCTCCCAACAAAGAAGAAAGTGCAAAATTGACCAGCTTAAATTCAGCATAAATGTTTAAATGTAGTTACTGTGCAGTGAACAGAGCGGAGCTTTGAAGATGGATATCTGCAGCTGCATACAATTCTGACAGCACTGCTCGTACTTGTCCCCTCAGTTCACCAGGAAACAGTTCACACTCCACCAGGATTTGCTCCGAATTCTCCAGGAAAATCGGGATGCCGCCCTCTCGGCAGTCCGCTCTTCCCCTCGAAAAGGGAACACTGCGCGGCAACACGTTGCCCTGATTAGTTTAGTTTAGAGGTACGGCGCGGGAACAGGCCATTCGGCCCACCGAGCCCGCGCCCACCACCGATCCCCACACATTAACACTATCCTACACACACTGGGGACAATTTACACATGCACCAAGTCAAACTAGCCAACATACCCGTAAGTCTTTGGAGCGTGGGGGGGAAACCGAAGATCTCGGAGAAAACCCACGTGGTCACAGGGAGAACGCACAAATTCCGTACAGAAAACACCCGTGGTCAGGATCGAACCCGATCTCCAACGGTGCTGCAAGCGCTGTAAGACAGCAACTCTACCGCTGACCGCAGAGAGCTCTCACACATCAACAGACGGTTCTCCTACGAAAGCAGTGTGAGCTCCTAGTGTGAGCACCTAGTGTGAGCTCCTGGTGTGAGCTCCTGGTGTGAGTTCCTAGGGTGAGCTCCTAGGGTGAGTTCCTAGGGTGAGCTCCTAGGGTGAGCTCCTAGGGTGAGCTCCTAGGGTGAGCTCCTAGGGTGAGCTCCTAGGGTGAGCTCCTAGTGTGAGCTCCTAGTGTGAGCTCCTAGTGTGAGCTCCTAGTGTGAGCTCAGCGCTCGTCTGCAAGAACAGAGTCATGCAGCAAACGGTGGCATGGCGGGCTTTTTCCAAGTGCTCCGGTTTCCTCCCACACTCCAAAGACAAACAGGTCTGTAGGCTAATTGGCTTCGGGTAAAATTGTAAATTGTCCCTAGTGTGGGTAGGATAGTGCAAGTGTGCGGGGATCGCTGGTCGGCGCGGACTCGGTGGGCCGAAGGGCCTGTTACGGCGCTGTATCTCTAAACTAAAACTCAGCTCCCACTTATACCCTCTTCTTTGTCAATGCGTCCAGCTGAGACTGCACAGTGAGCAGGTGAGGGAACAAAGACAGTCACCTGTGACTTATGGTACACCACCCAGATCAGCTCCAGGTTTACACTTTACAGTTACAGCGTGGAGGGTCATCGAAGGGCAAAGAGGGCCACTGAGAATGAGGGGTGACCCGGCCTGGGGGGGGGGGGGTGATGCCTGTTACCACATATGGCGGCAGACAGTAGATAGGACTGTTCAGTGACCTTTGTCAGTGCCAAAACGTGACAACACTTGTGTACAGCCTGGGTGAGGTCTGATACATGATTTTACTGAATTGTATGAAAAACAAAGCATTTCGCTGTACCTAGGTACAGGTGATAATAAAGTATGATTTATAATGAAGACAATAAAGTATAATGAAGAAGGGTCTCGACCCAAAACGGCACCTAATCCTTCTCTCCAGCATTTTTGTCTACCTTCGATTCTTCCAGCATCTACAGTTCTTTCTTAAACATAAAGTACAATTCAATCATTGAATCCAACCTCATGGGACTCATCCCCTCAACAGGCCCAGGGCAGTCACCTGTAGCCAGCCCATCCTAATGGACAACAGTACGTGTGTGTGTGTGTGTGTGGATGCAACAGTATGGGCACAGTACGTGTGTGTAGATGTAACAGTATGGCCACAGTACCTATGTGTGGATGTGAAGGCACTGCAGGAAGCCCAGTGTCGTCACCAGGCCATTGAAACCCATCAGAAGGGACATGACAGTAGAATGCAGTGTTGCATTCATTGATTGCACTTTGTTATAAATGATTTTCAATACGCAAGTCAGGGAGAAGATTGCTTTAATTTAGCACACAAAACATTTTGCAATTTGTGGAGGGTGACATTGTCAGCAGTGACGTGCAATCTGTTGGCACCTCGCTCAGTAAGATGCAAATGGTTTGATTTTCAAATCAAATGGTCAAAGTTGATACTTGATTGCCGCTGGCTGTTGCTGAATGTTCCTCATGTGAAACGGGTTGCAGTGTACGTGCAAGCATGGCCAGGGTCAAATGTGCTGGGTAATTGGGTAAGGAATGAGCACAACCTCAGATGCGGAGATCAATTCACTCTCAGAGTTCCTGCGGCTCTCTCTGAAGGGGAGGCTGCTTTGAGGGATTGCAGAATACGAGCAAGAATGCTCTCCGTGTCCTGGTTCCCAGAAGCAACCTTGCAATCCTTCTGAACCGTCTGAATTTTGTAGTCGGCAGGGCAGTACTCTGCATATCGCCAACTTGGACAATTTTACATTTTTATCAAGCCAATTAATCAAGCCAATTAACGTCTTTGGAGTGTGGGGGGAAACCGAAGATCTCGGAGAAAACCCACGCAGATCACGGGGAGAACGTACAAACTCCATACAGACAGCCCCGTAGTCGGGATCGATGCCGGGTCTCTGGCGCTGCATTTTGTTGCAAGGCAGCAACTCTACCGCTGCGCCACCGTGACCGCCCACTCATTACAATCAAGAGGCAAGAGTGTTTTATCGCCAGACAGCACAGTGAAATTCTTACTTGCAGCAGCACGACAGAATATGTAAACACTGTACTCCGTAATCAATATAATAAGCAAGAAAAAACATGTTCAGTACAGAAATACAGAAATATAGACACACACACACACACTAAAATAGTCCAAAAAGACCTAACCAATCCCCAAAGAGTATGTAGGTCAGAACTTATTTGGAGGTTGTAGTGTTTAGTCGCCTGATGGCTGTCGGGCAGAAGCCGTTCCTGAACCTGGACGTTACAGTTTTTGCTCCACTCTTTTAAACCTTTCCTCATTGGAGACCCTCAGACAGTCTATAATTGGACTTTACTTGACTTTATCCTGCACAAAACATTGTTCCCTCTGTATCTGTACACTGTGGGCGGCTTGATTCCTGCTGACTGGATAGCACACAACAAAAATGCTTTTCACTGTTGCCTCGGTCGGTACATGTGGCAATAAACTAAACTGAACTAAACTAATCAGTGACTCAATGTTGTTCATTTTGCGAGATAAAGGCTACAAGAACAGGTGAAACACCATTATTCAGATGCATGTGGACGCAAGGGACTGCAGATGCAGGTTTACAAAAAAGACAGAGTGCTGGAGTAACTCAGCGCGTAAAGTAGCATCTCTGGATAACAGGGATGTGACGTTTCAGAACTGGAAATGTTACCTGAACAAGTTCTCCACAGATACTGCCTGACCTGTTGATTACTCCAGACTTTGCGCCATTATTCAGATGCAGTTCCTTAAGCAAGAGAACATGGCAATGCAGTGATCACTTCTGATTAAGATGCAGAGTACGACATGGTGTGTTAATATTAAGACCGCATTGGTTGTCCCCCCAATTGCATCTCTTAGAATGGTCAACTGGTTCATATTGGATCTCATGATACAGTCTAGATCGCATGAACCCAACCCTAATCGTCATACTAGTTTCACTGTCGTCCTGCTGAGTTTCCCTGCTTGGATCATTCATGAACACCTTCTCCACAGCCAACAATGGACCATTGTGGGTTCCACCTTTCCTTGATCATTGTCGCTGGCTTTGATTTGTACTTTCATTCTATGTACCTTTTCATATCTCTCGCTTCCCCCTCCCCTGAGTCTCAGTCTGACGAAGGGTCTCGACTCGAAATGTCACCACTTCCTTCTCTCCAGAGATGCTGCTTGGCCCGCTGAGTTACTCCAGCATTTTGTGTCTATCTCATGATTTAAGATGGGTTCTACATGGAATTTCTCATCACAGTTGGTGTCGACACCACTGGTCTGAAAAGTTGGCTCTTCGATGCATCTTCCTAACCCTTGCAAGCCAAGTTACCACATACAGTGAGATATGCAGCAGTCTTGACTGCATGAACTGGCTACAATGGTGAACACCCAGCATAAACGTTGATGTGGGGTGGCGCAGCGGTAGAGTTGCTGTCTTACAGCGCCAGAGGCCCCGGTTCGATCCTGACTATGGGTGATGTCTGTACGGAGTTTGTACGTTCTCCCAGTGACCTATTGGGTTTTCCCCAGGTGCTCCGGTTACCTCGACCATCACAAAGGAGCAAGGGTTTGTAGGTTAATTAGCTTCTATAAATTGTCCCTTGTGTGCAGGAAAGAACTGATGTACAGTGTTCACTGGTCGCCGTGGACTCTGTGGGCCAAAGTGCAGGTTTCGTCGCTGTACCTCTCAACTACATTTTCAAAGCTTTTGTTCAGTGGTGTGAGAATCATCGAGTTACAGTGAAAAGATCAGGAACGCTAGAAATTATTAAGATGTAGGCCAAGAAATCCATTTTGTGATGATAAAACATGCCGCTGCCCCCACAGTGCTGTTTTAAAGAACTCCGTAAGAGGTCCTAAGATTTGACAGCCCCTTTAGTAATCAACAATCTTTGACTTCCCCATGTAACGATACACTCTTAGTTTAGTTTAGTTTATTGTCACATACCCCAAGGTACAGTGAAAAGCTTTTGTTGTGTGCTAACCACGCACTCTTTCAGAAAGGATGGGCATTACTGAAAAGCTCCATGCCCGTGTCATAAGGTCATAAGGAATAGGAGTAGAATTAGGCCATGCGGCCTATCAAGTCCACTCCGCCATTCAATCATGGCTGGTCTATCTCTCCCTCCTAACCCCATTCCACTGGCTTCTCCCGTTAACCTCTGACACCTGTACAAATCAAGAAGTATGGGGATCGCTGGTCGGCACCGACTCGGTGGGATGAAGGGCCTGTTTCCATCCTCTATTCTACAATTGAACTAAACGTGCAGGTTGATCCTGAAGGCAGTGACTCATTGGTTACAGTCTCCAGCCGGGGGTAGCCTAAAGGCCCAAACCAGCGACATTCTGGTGGAACAAATGTCACGACCGTGCTGACCATTGCTCACTTTTCTTGACCTTCAGCCCCTGGGTTTGACATTCATTGTTAACATGTTAGGTCCTTATAGGGGTGCATGCAACGAGAGACATTTGCAGTTGTATAACACCCTATAACCCTGTGCTTAAATGCAAGAGATTTTACCCATTTAAATCAGGTCTGAAGCAATAGATTTTACTTTCTGAGGGTCACGAGACTTTGGATCTTGTTCTTCAAGGAACGGTGGAAACGGACTCTTGGAGGTTGGTGGTTTTGGAGGATATTGGCTGAGGTGTAAAGATCAACCAGGTAGAACTCCATTCCACTTCCTTGAAATAGGACAATGGGATTTTATCTCAATTAAAGATGGTTGGATGTCATTTCAATCTTGTAGTCCATAGCACCACATCTCAAACAGAATACAGCACAAGGCATGCCAATGGACCAGGCCCTTCAGCCCACCGAGTCCACGCCGACCATCGATCACCCGTTCACATGAGTTCTATGTTATCCCACTTTCTAATCCACTCCCTACACATGGGGGCAAATTTACTGAAGCCAATTTAACAACAAACTCACACGTCTTTGGGATGTGGGAGGAAACTTGAGCACCATGAGGAAGCACACGTTATCATAGGGAGAGCATTTAAACTCTACAGAAACAGAACATAGAGAGAACATGCAAACTCCACATAGACAAACTCCAAACAGACTGGATCGAACCCGAGTCTCTGGCGCTGTGAGGCAGCAGCTCCACCGCAATACTTAATCAGTTTTTCCTCAGTATTCCCAAACTAAGATATATCTTAACACTGTGTAGGGAGGAACTGCAGCAGCTGGTTTATATCGGGGAGAGACACAAAGTGCTGGAGTAACTCAGCGGGCCAGGCAGCATCTCTGGGGAAAATGAATAGGTGATGTTTCAGGTCGGGATCCTTCTTCAGACTCATGTTTCGGGTCAGAACCCTTCTTTGGAATGAAGAAGGATTCCAACACGAATCATCACCTATTCTTTTCCTCCAGAGATGCTGCCTGATCCGTTGAGTTACTCCAGCTTTTTCTGTCTGCTTCTCAATATTTTTTCATTCCTCACAGTGGAAGCGGAACAAAATTAGTTTTAAACCATGAAGTCAGAGGCCAGTTTCACTTAAATTCTTCAGTCTAATGCATCGCCCAGCCTGACCTGATTTGGCCTCCAGCTCCAGAAGCTCCAGTCTGTGACATTAGTGCTGCCATTTGCAGCCACAGATGACGGAATTGATATATTTACATCAAACGTCCAGCGGGCACTGAAGGGGCATTTGTATTTCCCTTGCTGGGGAGGTTAGCAAGGTCTCCTAATCTCTGACCTTGTATATCTAAAGTGCATTTCTGCAGGGGCACAAATGGGTATGAATATTGATTTCTCTAACTTCAAGTAACCCTTGCATTCCCTCTCTCTCCATCCCTCCCCCACCCAATACATACCAGCTTCAAAGTTGTCTTGTTGAGCTTCATTGTCAGTAACTCGTTCTCACCCAGTCCACAGCTACCAAGGTCTGAAGAAGGGTTTCGGTCTGAAACGCTGCCTATTTCTCACCCAGTCCACAGCTACCAATGGCCTGTTTCCTTTATCATCGTTACTCTTTTTGCATATCTTTCATTCATTTGATCTACATCTCTCCACATCTCTCTCTCTCTCCCCTTTCCCCTGACTCTCAGTGTGAAGAAGGGTCTCGACCCAAAACGTCACCTATTCCTTTTCTCCAGAGACGCTGTCTGACCCGCTGAGTTACTGCAGCTATTTGTGTCGATCTTCAGTTTGAACCAGCATCTGCAGTTCCTTCCTACACAAAATATGGTGCTGGATTTAGATAAATCCAGGTAAAACTTCAAACATTCAAAGGGAAATGGCACCCTGGGACAGTTATTGCAATGATAGAGCCAGTTCTCACCTGGACATGCCTTCAGGTATTTATGGAGAACTTTATACATAAGCACTTTCTGACACCAACGTGTAAATTTTAATGGATAGCATATAGCAAACTGGAGCAACGCTGCTTTGCAAGATATCAAAGCACTAATATAACCATGTGATCGATGGTCGGCGTGGACTCGGTGGACTCGGTGGACCAGAGGGCCTGTTTTCAGGCTGTACCTCCAACACTAAACACTGGAACCACAAAATTAAAGATATGATTCTATGATACATTCATTGTTCATAAGAGCAAACTTATTTCATTCAGCCCATTGAGTCTACTCCACCAGACAATCACGGTGGATCTATCTTTCCCTCCCAACCCCATTCTCCTGCCTTCTCCCCATAACGTTTGACACCTGTACTAATCAAGAATTTGTCAATCTCCGCTTTTAAAATGACTTGGCCTCCACGGCCGCCTGTGGCAATGAATTCCACAGATTGACCACGCTCAGGGTAAAGAAATTCCTCCCCATCTACTTTTTAAAGGTGTGTCCTTTCATTCTGAGGTCCTAGACTCTCCCACTAGTGGAACCATCCTCTCCACATTCACCCTTTGGAAACATAGTCTGTGCTGACCAGCAATCCCCGCACACTAACACTATCCCACACACACTAGGGACAAGCCGATTAACCTACAAACCTGTATGTCTTTGGAGCGTAGGAGGAAACCCAAGATCTCGGAGAAAACCCATGCGGTCACAGGAAGAACGTGCAAACTCCGTACAGACAGCATCCGTAGTCGGGATCGAACCCTTGCTTGTGCCTGATGGAAGTGGGAATATGAGGGAATGACAGGGACATAACCCAGTCTATAACCCACACAGACCAGACTCCTCACCATTGACTCCATCCACACTTCATCGGGAAATCATCCAAAATAATCGCAAACCCTGCTATTCCCTCTTCAGTATTAAAGAGCATGTTCCAAAGACAAGGGATAAAGCATAAAATATTACGATAGAGGGCATAAAATATCATTAAAAAGCTGAACGCAAGACAGCAGGAGGCTAGTATGAATCATAAATGCTAGCACGGTAGAACTGGGCCAAATAGCCTTTCTTTACGTTGCAAATTCCTTGTAATTCCGATGAGCCTGTTTCAGTGCTCTATCTCCAAACTAAACTAAAAGAAACATGGCTATTTTCCCAACAGCTTCTTGAAAATACCAGAGGTCAAAGTATGTCATTAGCAACAGATGTTGTAAGCAACCACGGAAGAGTCTGTTGTGGTTAATATCTGCTTACTTGACATCCTCTTACGTCTAACCTTGCTGCAAGTTCAATGCAACAAGCAATGGCTTGTTCACTGCAGTTAGATAAGAACTACATTTAAATATGATCAAAAGGAAAGTGATCAAATGTTTCAGCAAAACCTTTGAAAACAATACAAAATTAAGTAGGCTACACAACATACTCCAAAAGCTGCGAACACAACTAAAAAATCGATAATTGTCCTAAATAACTCACTGCGACTGAACGATGGCTCATTTTAAAAATAGATACAAAATGCTGGAGCAAACTCACACAGCATCTCTGGAGAAAAGGAATAGTTGGCATTTTGGGTCGGAACCCTTCTTCGGAATGAAAGATATGGGGAGTGGGAAGAAAATGGATGCAGAAAGGGGCAGACCAAATCAGGGGTGACCTCAGGAAGTGTGGAGTCCACAATGGTCCATTGTTGGCTGGGGAAGATGTGCTAACGAGAGGGATACAAGGATGCGGACAGTGGAACTGGTGGGACCACTAGGGTGGGGAGGGGAGAATGGGAGGGGGGAGGATTGGTTTAAGGGCCTGTCCCACTTGGGCGTTATTTGCGAGTCACGCAGATGGCACACGAAGATTTTGTACATCCCAAAATCCTGGGGCGCCGCGCGCAACCGCGCCTCACTGCCTACGTCACCACACACCATGCGCGCGTAATGCACACCCTGCACGCATCACCTGTGCTGCACGTCGCGCGTGTCGTGACACGTAAATAATGTCGCGTGAATTACGCGCCAATGACGCCCAAGTGGGACAGGCCCTTTACTCGTTTGGACTTTCAATAAAAGGTAACTCCACTTTGCATAAATCTAATAATCATGTCAAATTATTTGCAATTAATATGAAACTGCCATCCAAAGGTAAGCACTCCATGGCATCTGTGAATGATTACTGTCTGGTTTGAGCTTCCTGCAGAAGTGAACAACGGCCAGCTTCCAAGGGTCATCATCTCCACTGATTTCAGTAATCTTTTCGCCTTACAATCCGTCCTCGTCAGATATTTCGGATAAAAGTGGAAAGCATTTGGTTTCACTGAATAACTGCATTTTGTACTGATCTGCCGCCCCTGAAGGATGACATTGTGTTTCCAAAAAGAAGGCAACCTTAATTTATTTCATACTGTACTGGATGTCTCCAAGTGAGTTACAGCCAGCCCTGTAATCTTAAAGTATAATCACTGAGGTACTGCAGAGAACCTGGCAGCCAACTTGTTCACAGCTCAAGCTCCTGAGAAGAAGAATATGATTGTGACCAAATAATTTGTTATTGTAATGTTGGCCAAGGATTAATACAGGACACGATCACTGGAAATAGCTTTAGACTTTGGAGATACAGCGCAGAAAGAGGACCTTCGGCCTCCCGAGACCACGCCGACCAGCGATCACCCCCATACACTAACACTATCCTACATACTAGGAACAGTTTACTATTTCACCAAGGACAATTAACCTACAGAGCTGCACGTCTTTGGTGTGTGGGTGGAAACCGGAGCACCCAGAGAAAACCCACGCGGTCACAGGGAGAACGTGCAAACTCCGCACAGCCAGGCACCCGTAGTCAGGATCAAACCAGGGTCTCTGGCGCTGTAAGGCAGCAACTCCACCGCTGCGCCACCGTGTTGCCCCGCACACCCTGTTCCTCTTGGGGGAAAGTGGCACTAAAATATTTTAAACCCACCTGAGAGAGAGGGTGTTTAAAATCTCATCAAAAAGCCAGCAAGTCTGACCAGGCAGCATCACCAGTGCTGCATGGGAGAGTCAGCCCAGATTCATATATACTCAAATGTAGACGCAAGGAACTGTAGATGCTGGTTTACACCAAAGGTAGACACAAAATGCTAGTCTGAAGAAGGGTCTCGACCCGAAACATCACCAATTCCTTCTATCCAGAGGTGATGCTTGTCCCACTGAGTAGACACAAGGAACTGTAGATGCTGGTTTACAAAAGACACAGAGTGCAGGAGTAACTCAGGGGGTCAGGTGGTTTACAAAAGGGGGCAGCCGACCCGGAACATTGTCTGTCCATGTTTTCCAGAGATGCTGCCTGACCCGCTGAGTTACTCCGGCACTTTGTGTCTTCTTTTCTCTGCTCAAATCTCTGGGATGTAACGGGAATCCAGATGAAGTGGGCGAGGGTGAGATTGTTATGAGTGGAGCCACTACTATCGCTAAGGGAATAACGTTTAGTGCAAGGTAAAGCAGGCAAAGTCCAATCAAAGATAGTCCAAGGGTCACCCATGAGGATATAGGGTTGTTGATGTGATCAGGGAAAAGTCGAACTTCATCTGTGTCCCACTTAGGCGATTTTTTCGGTGACTGCCGGCGACTGTTTATGACAACCTCCCACCTAGTCGACGTCAAGCTACTGACAACTGGCGACCCATTAGGACGTCCACCTTCGACCACACCTACGACAACCGAAGTCAACCTACGTGTACCCGCGACAAGCTGTCGTCGACAACTGAAGACCAACTGAAGACAATTCAGTCGCCGGTACCTGTCGCCGGTTGTCGTAGGTTGACGTAGGTTGACGTAGGTAGTCGCCAATGGAATTCACCAAAGTCAGCACCCGGTGACAACCAACGTCACCTTGGGACAACCTGCGTCATTCTGGCGACAACCTACGACAGGAGAAGTCAAGTTACGTCAAGCCCACAGTCGCCGAAAAGTTTTGAACATTTCAAAAATCCAGCGGCAACCAGAAAAACGTTACTCCTCTTTCGGAGACTTGAGGAGACTACTCACGACCATACAGGCATCATCCCGCGACCATGTGGCGACAGACTAGTCGCCTGTAGTCGCCAAAAAAAATTGCCTAAGTGGGACAGGGGCTTTACTGTCCACAAGTGGGTTATCATTGATCGCAGCGATGTAAATTATGTTGTCAGCAAGAGGCTAAAATCACCTTAACCCACCGAACACAAACCTTCCCTATCTCTTCCAGCTGAATAAAATGCCTCACGAATGAAAGCAAGGAGAGGTAAAAAAAAAATTCAAAGTGAATAAAAACTTCCAATAAATTATTTTAAAAATCATTATCAAATGATCTTTTCGCACAAAATAAAAATTTCAATATAATGTATAAAAAAAACAGTTGTTCGTTTTGCGTATCTATAAATGTCTATAAACAAACCCATACTGCAGTAGAATTGACAGTTCCTTATCTGGAACCGCAATGCTTCCATTATTCCATTCCCTATCTTCGAAGGCAGGTAACTAAATTATACATTAGTCTGTGTTCAAAAAAAATCTCCAGTCAGATGATTGTGACTTTTTGAAATGTTGATCTTTCTGAACAGGCTCGGTTTTGCCAGAGAACAAAATAATTCTTATTTCAGCTTTGATCTCAGCTTTTGAATTCTGCTCTTTGTTTACTTGTTTGTTGCTGATCTTGAGAATGGATTTTATCCTTAAATGTACTTTTGACTTCAACTATTGTTGTCCAGGTAGAAGTCTTTATTTGCAAAGTGTGATTTTCTTTTTTAGGATGTCGAACACATTACAAGAATAAGAGTCATTGAGTCATACAGTGCGGAAACAGGCCCTTCGGCCCAACTTGCCCGTGCCGACCAGCATGCCACATTTCCACTACCAGTCTGGGTGCTCCGGTTTCCTCCCACATTCTAAAGACACGTGGATTTGGAGGGGAATTAGCTTTGATACACAAAAAAAATAATTGTAAATTGTCCCTGGTTCACAGGATGATGCTGGTGTACGCAGAGAGCTGGTTGGTGAGGATTCAGTGGGCCGAAGGGCCTGTTTTCGCGCTGTATCCCAAAAACTAAAAACGTGCAAACTCCGTACAGACAGCAGCCATAGTCAGGATCGACCCCGGGTCTCTGGCACTGTAAGGCAGCAACTGTACCGCTGCACCACTGTGCCGCCCATAAGAGAAGAGGGATTAGATTTGAGGATTCTGCCTGTAAGAGCCATTTATGTTTAGGCTAGTGACTGTTGGCATATTATATTATTTTGTCTGGATATATCTTGCAGTATTAGTTTGGACACTTGGGAGCAGTCATTAGATGCACAGCGGGGCATATACATTTGGGCATAGTGGACAGGAGTGACCAGACCAGCTACAGGGGTGACGAGTATACAGTTCTCACCAGATCCGGGAGAACAGAAAGCTATAACTTGTCTGCAGAATAAGGAAAACCTGGTACGTTCATCTCTTTGTTTGTACAACTACTTCAATAAAGAACCAACCAAACTAGAAATAATGGCTGGAAGATCCGTTCTATTTGATCTGCGTAAGATCACTCCCAGTTACCTGTGTAGTAATGGCAAAGGCAAGTTGGACGCTGGAAGAATTGGAAATTTGCCATTACACTGCCATTTTTATTCCTCTCGGTCCTGGTATGACGGTTCATTATTGTCACCTACAGTATGCACTGCACAGGGAAATTCGTGCACCAGTCGCAATATTTTGGTGCTGTTGGATGCAATCTCCTCAACAAGCATGCTAATAATGGCCACCGCTATAAGCACAGACCAGCCAGTCTCTCCTCTCTGCCACTGCCTCTGGTTCGGCCCTGCATTGTCGGGCACAGTGGGAGTGTGTACAACCTGGTCACGTTGCTGCAGGGTGAACAGGCTGTGGGGCCAAACGTTGTGACGGTGCAGTCATCCAGATGATGCGTTGGGTGTGAAAGCGAGAGAGACTCGCCGAGGGGAATGACAGGGCCACTGGCGTGGTTGCTAGTTGATATGGCATCCAACGGAGCGTTCACCGACCCTGGCCACCTGCCCCGCCAACTCGGTCTGGTGGCTCCGCATCAGAGCCCATGCGGTAAACCTCCTGGCAGCGACCATCAGGCTCTCAGCACCCACACAGGCTCAGTCTGAGCAGCCTCTGGGGGACATTGAACTATCGCCCCTCACGATTGAATCAATCGATTAAAGATTAAAAGCTACAGCAAGGAGACAGGCCCTTCCCACGCCGACCATCGATCACCCATTCACACAGGTCCTACATTATCCCACTATCATATCCTCTCCCTACTCACCAGGGGGCAGTTTAGAGATGCTAAATGACCTACACATCCTTGGGGTGTGGGACGAAACCGGAGGAAACCCAAGCAGTCACAAGGAAAAACGTGCAAACTCCACCCAAGGTCAGGATCGAACCTGGGTCAGGATCGAACCTGGGTCCCTGGAGCTTTGAGACAGCAGCTCTACCCGCTGCACCACTGTGCCGCCCCTTTGCTCAAGACGTTTCACACATTCATAAAACTATGGGAAACTCTGCCTTGCTCTTACACATCACAGGCCCTGCAATGAGGTAGTTCAGGGGCCAGAGCTGCTAGAGAACGGTCCTGACCTCCTATCTACCTCTTGGAAGACCTTCAAACCATCTTTAATCAGACATTATCTTGCACTAAATGTGGTACCTGTTATCCTTTATAATGCACAGGACAGTTCGATTGCAATCATGTATAGTCTTTCAACTGACTGGGTAGTACACAAACAGTAGCATTGCACACTACCCCAGTACACATGACAGTAATTAACTAAACTAATCATACTGCCAGGACAAATGGCCCACACGTGGAGACAGGACAGACAGGACAGACAGACACACACACACACAGACACACACACAGAGACAGACACACACACAGAGACAGACACACACACAGAGACAGACACACACACACAGACAGACACACACAGAGACAGACACACACAGAGACAGACACACACAGAGACAGACACACACACACACACACAGACACAGACAGACACACACACAGAGACAGACACACACACAGAGACAGACACACAGAGACAGACACACACACAGAGACAGACAGACAGACACACAGAGAGACAGACAGACACAAAGAGACAGACACACAGACAGGCAGACACACATGCTCTTTATACTACCTTTATATTTCCCTTGAAGGGCCTCACCCCACTGTGCTCCACTTGTCCCCATCTGATGGGAGAGGAAGGAAATGAAGGATTCCCGCCACTCATCATGAATCCTGCATGGAGGTATCACTCTCCACAGATACATGCCTCCTTACAGCGAGCTGCTTGTATCTCATTATTAGACGTGTGTGCTTTCAACCATGCTCGCCATTATCCCCCAAAAAAATTAAAAGGGGGAAAAAAAAAATTACATTCCTTCTGAGAAAGGATTTAAAATGTGACCTTTGATGTTTAGCGAACAAAACTAACCGTAGTGAAGATATTCCATTTTTGTGGATTCAGCATGACAAAGATTATGTACTCCACGGCTGAATTACTGAGCATTTCATAATTTCAACTGCTTAAATGGTGCTTAGCTGCCCGTGAACTATTCAAAGAGACATTATTAGGCGCATGGTACAAGATCTACAAATTTTCAACAAAATCGCCCACAATAAAAATCATACAGATCTAATACTTTGAGCCAGGCCACAATTTCAACTTGGTTACCTTGGTTTTAGCTCCAATTCATTGTCAGCTCACCATAGAGTTACGTATAAAAAACACTTGTAGATACAGAAGATTCTTTCAAGTTTAGTCACAGAGTCAAACAGCAGGAAAACAGGCCGTTCGGCCCAACTCACCCATGCTGACCTAAATGCTCCATTTAAGAAAGTCCCATTTCCTGCTTTAGGCATGTATCCTTTCAATTCTTTCCTGTCCAAATGTTATTTCAATGACTTTTATTGTATCTGGCTCAACATCTTCCTCTGGCACTTCATTCCATATGCCCACCGCCCTCTGTTTGAAAATGTTGCTCCTTAGATTCATGTTAAATCTTAAACCTATGCTATCTAATACTTGCTTGCCCTACTCTGGGAGACAAAATATGTGAATTCACACTATATTCCTCTGACGATTTTTCAATAAGATTAGCTTCATTGGTTATATTCTTCCTCTCACCACTTTCTATGGAAATTAATATTTTTTTAATTTCTACCTTTTCCCAGTTCTGATGAAAGATCATTGAAAGGTACTGCCTGACCTGTTGAGTGTTTCCTGCACATCCTGCTTTGGGAATCATAGTTGGTCTATATTGTCCAACATGCCTTTCCCGATCTCGGAATTTTTTTGTTGTTGAGGATTTACTTCTTAACTACACAGCCATTCAGCTTTTAGACTTTGGAGATACAGCACGGAAACAGGCCCCATCGACCCACCAAGACAGTGCTGACCAGCGATCACCCCGCATACTAGCACCATCTTACACACGAGGCACAATTGTACAACCTATTAACCGGCAAACCTGTACGCCTTGTGAATGTGGGAGGACCCGGGAAAAACCCACGCGGTCACGAGGACAACGTACAAACACCGCGCAGACAGCACCCGCAGTCCGGATCGAACCCGGGTCTCTGGCGCTGTAAGGCAGCAACGCTACTGCTGCGCCACCGTGCCACCATTAGCAAATTAAATGTCAAACACATGTCACACAACAGACGCTGAGATCTTGTAAAATAAAAATTTACTTCATTTCCTCTCAAAGAATGAAAATGTGTCACTCGGTAAATCTGTAAGCTTACAAAACAAAAATGCCAAGCGTTATCAATAAGATCAGACAGACCAGATTTTAAGCACAGCTGTTCCCCCTTAAAGCTCAACAATATACTTCTATGCAAAGCCAACTATATCTAACTAGAGGTGACAGGCGGACTCCCCTTCATGCAATTTTCTTTAACTTTATTCCCTTAAGATGCTCAGAGACTTTAACAGTTACTCACATCTTTCAGACCAGACGGAATCCAGACATGGATGAACAACACAAGCCAGCTGAAAGATTAAACTCTCCCCTTCAAAGAATACTTTCAGCACCACAGACGCTGGCTAGCGACATATGGAAGAATATTCATGTTCATTTGATGAACAGGCAATCAAATATTTTGGGTACTAACAAGGAACTGCAGATAGACAAAAAAAGCTGGAGTAATTCAGCGGGTCAGACAGCATCTCTGGAGAAAAGGAATCGGTGATGTTTCGGCTCAAGACCCTTCTTCAAACTGAGAGTCAGGGGAAAGGGAAACCAGAGATATAGACAGTGATATAGAGAGATACAGAGCAAATGAAGGAAAGATATGCAAAAAAGTAATGATGATACAGGCCATTGTTAGCTGTGGGCTAGGTGAGAATTAGTTACATACAATGAGACGACTTTGAAGCTAGTTCAGCGACTTGGGGTTGGGGGAGGGGCGGGGAGAGATGGTTGCAAGGATAACTTGACATTAGAGAAATCAATATTCATTCAGTCTGAAGAAGGGCCTCGACCCAAAACGTCACCCATTCCTTATCTCCAGAGATGCTGCTTGTCCCGCTGAGTTACTCCAGCATTTTGTGTCTACCTTCAATATTCATACTGCTGGGTTGTAAACTGCAGATACTGGATGACACCAAAGATAGACACAAAGTGCTGGAGTAACTCAGCAGGTCAGGCAGCATCTCTGGGGAACATGGAAAGGTGACGTTTCGGGTCAGAACCCTTCTTCAGACTGATGTTTCCTGTTCATTTCTAACTCGTGTCATCTATGAACTGGATACTGTCATTGGAGGATGGGTGGCTCTGCGCGTGGAAAAGCTTTCTCATAGTCATAGTCATACAGCACCGAAACAGGCCCTTCGGCCCACTTGTCTATGCCAACAAAGATGCTCCTTCTATGCTAGTCCCACCTGTCGCCCATATCAGCTAGAACCAAAATCCGTAGATAGATACAAAATGCTGGAGTAACTCAGGACAGGCAGCATCTCTGAAGAGAAAGAATGCATAACGTTTCAGATCAAGACCCATATTTCCTACACATAGCCAAAATCCATTATGAGGCCTGTAATAGCGAAGGTAGAATGAAGTACTTTTCTTCAGCTAATAAAAAAATTACGTTGAGCAAAAAGAGGCTGCTGTCAATGATTATTGAATGTCAGAATGTGGTGTGTATGGTAAACATTCACAACTAAATATCCGAAGCGGAGGAACACCCAGGAGTTGTTCTCCAAACCCTTCAGCATTGAAGGACATGGGAGTTGCTGAAAGGGATCTGACTAGAGAATGGGAGATCTGGGCACCTCAGGCACAAGCCGCTAATCTAACCCACGTGTGTCTGCAAATTCATTAACCAGAACCAAACCAGGAACTGTATCATCACATCTTGCCCCCGACACAAATGCAACAGATATCTGCAGGATAAACAGTGGCGCAGCAGTAGAGTTGCTGCCTTGCATCACCAGAGACCCGGGTTCAATCCTGACTACAGGTGCTGTCCATACGGAGTTCGTACATTCTCCCTGTGACTGCGCATGGGTTCTCTCCGGGTGCTCCAGTTTCCACCCACATGCTCAAGATGTACAGGTTTGTAGGTTAATTGGCTTGTGTAACTTGTAAATTGTCAGTAGTATGTAGGATAGTGGTAGTGCTGATAGTTGGTTGGGGTGGACTTGGTGGGCAAGGAGCCCACTTTCAGCACTGGATCTCTAAAATCGCTTTTTTTATTAAATGCAAAATCGTTAGATTATTCACAGGATATTAATGTTTCACAAACAGCCGAATATATGGGCAAAAAAAAAATGGAGTGATATCACACCTAGATACACATCATCAAAAAGTTCTCATCCACAAATTGTTCTGGTCTTCCATTCGAATGAAAGGAGGCTTGTATAATTTAAAGACAACAGTTCCTATCTTTCGCTTTCAGTAACTTTAGAGGAGGGTTGAAGAAAGAGGTTATTAAAGTTGTCACTCAATTATCTTCCATTATAAAGTGTTAGTTATTGGAACGGACTTTCCTTTATTTTGTTTTCCACGAGGTTTTTTTTTCTGCACACCTGTACATTATTTCAACAAATCAATTAGTTTTAACATCCAGATATTGATCTGACAATGTGTTGTTTCTTGCCTTTGAAAAGGAGAACATGGATAGAATCTCCCATAATCAATGTGCATAGTTAAAGGTTAATTGTTAGGCTTGCGAAACAGTACTTGCTGGCTTAAGTTTTCAAAGTTCTGAGCCTGCATGTTGAAACTGCCCTCTTATTGCCGATTCATAAGCGGCATAGTGGCGCAACGGTAGAGTTGCTGCCTCACGGCGACACGGGTTTGATCCCGACTATGGCGGCTGTCTGCACGGAGTTTGCACGTTCTCCCTGTGACAGCGTGGGTCTCCTCCCACACTCCAAAGACTTGCAGGTTTGTAGGTTATTTGTAAAGATTGTAAATTCTCCCAAGTGTGTAGGATAGTGTGAATGTATCGGGACGGCTGGTTAGCGGGGAATCGGTGGGCCGAACGGCCTATTTCCACGCTGTACCTCTAAACCAAAACTAAACTACACATGACTACAAAAAGTTGCCGTGGGAGATAGAACTGTAAGATTTTTACCATATAATCCCACAACATCTGTCCTTCCCTTACACAGTTAATCCATTGATTTTTTAAATGAGGGTATTAGCCTGTGATTGAAATAGCCCCTGGCTATCAGAATGTTCTCATTGCTGGTAATACAGTAGCACTATTGATGATTCAACTGATTCAGGAAAGAACAGAGATGGAGGTGATTGCAATATGACTCATCATGTCTGTGTAATGTCTAAAGTCAACTATGGACTGCTGATAAGCCACTGCACTGGTACAGTTTATGATAAAGGTACTGCTCTCCTCACGATGATTTGAGATGGATTTAAACGGCTCGACAATTTCCAATTTGAAGACACAAAGTGCTGGAGTAACTCCTCGGGTCAGGCAGCATCTCTGCAGAGCGAGGACAGCTAACCTTTCGGGTCAGGATGCTCTGAAGAAGATTCCCGACCGGAAACTTCACCTATCTTGTGTTCTCCAGAGATGCTGCCTGACCTGACGAGTTACTCCAGTGCTTCGAGTCTCTTTTTGTAAACGAGCATCGGCAGTTCCTTGCTTCTTCCCGCTGACTTTCCATTAGGCATCAGTGTTAAATTTGCACAGTAATGGCCCTGTCCCACTTTCCCGAGTTTTCCCCTTGATTCGAACTCGGAGAATTACGGTAATAGCCATTCGAAGGTACTCGGGGCTATTTTTTTAAACTCATGGACATTTTTTAACATGTTGAAAAAACGTCCCAACTTACCCGATGCTTCGAGTTCCTACGGCTGGCATTACGAGCTGCTACGAAACATCTATGGACTCCTACGCGCTCGCTACCGACATTCCCCGAGTTCGAATCAAGGGGAAAACTCGGGAGATTCGTGAGTAACTCGGGAAAGTGGGACAGGGCCTTAACTCTGAAAGTCAGGCCCAACCTTATTCACAGTCAAAGGAGTCCCCATCTTCTCATGTCATTGAAGGTTATAATATCAAGTTGCCTTGGATTTGCACTCAGTGACCTATCAAACCTCTGTGGTATTATAACCAGAAGATGACAAAGTAACTCAACAGGTCAGGCTGCATTCCTGGAGAACCTGGATAGGTGGCGTTTCAAGTCCGGACCCTTCTTCAGACCATTAATCCATCAGCATTTTCAAGATGG
>CM075980.1:24255911-24334631 GCA_038087875.1 Malacoraja senta
CGCATACCGACATATTGTTGTCTCTAAAGACAGTATTCGGTACAACTATTCCAAAAGTATTCAATAATAATGGATTTATTTTTCCAATCTGCTTTCCTAGCCAAGAACGTCACATACAGGAGTGGCCATGATTTATTTTCCGTGATCTATAGCTACTGTTCAAATAATATGACACAATATTTTAATATTTAATGCAGTAGGTTATAAATCTTTGGGATAAATACTAGAAATATTTATCGTGGGAGTCATTTCACTGTGTATCTATAAGTGTGATTGGTTTTCTTTTTGTGCATTGACAGAGGATGGAGTATGATAGATTTTTCTCTGATAGATAGATAGATAGATAGATAGATATGCCTTTATTGTCGTTCAGACCGAAGTCTGGACGAAATTGCAGCAGTCATACATATAATACAATAAAAACAACAATAAACACATATTAACATCCACCACAGTGAGTCCACCCAGCATCTCCTCACTGTGATGGAGGCAAAAGTCTTAGGTCTGCAGTCTCTTCCCTCCTCTTCTCCCTCTGTGCTGAGGCGATACCCCCCGGGCGAGGTTAAATCAGTCCCACGGCCCAACCACCGCGGCCCGGGGTGGTCGAAGCTATGCCCAAGATTGAATAATCAGTTTGAGAGACAGGAGATCAGGAAGGTTTCCTCGCCCACAAGAGACCACAATTTACAACTCGACAAATTAAATCAACTGAAATTTAGGTTGGACCCATATTAGATTTTTTTTAAATCTCTAGTAGACCCACCCAGGCAATTATCTACAGGTAAGTGCTAAACAAAATGCTTTTTGCTTTGATGTCATAAAAGGAAGTGCAGATGCTGGTTTATACCAAAGAGGGACACAAAATGCTGGAGTGACATTAGGTGACATTTTGTGTCAGGGACCCGTCCTCAGATTGATGATTGGGACCACGTGGGTTTTCTCCAGCTCCTGACCTTCAGTCTGAAGAAGGGTTCTGACACAAAACATCATCTCTCCATTTTCTCCAGAGATGCTGCCTGACCCACTGTGGTACTCCAGCATTTTGTGTCTGTAATGATTTATGCATATTTAATTGTTGTTCTCATTTTCACGGCTCAAACACTGAAAAAAAATCACTTATATATTCAATTTTGGGGAACTGTGTGCTGATCAAACGGTGCAGGTCATGGTGGGTTTTCACCTCCACAAGATCTGTACAAAACAATCCCACTCTAGTGGCAGTTAACCAATGATGACTGTGAAATAGTTAACTGATAACTAAACCAACATGTTCACTTCTTAATAAACAGACAACTCACAAAGCGGTTTGGTGGACCAATTCAAAGCTTTACTAATTATCGGCCGATGGAAGTCGCAAGGAGCAACACAGACCCTTGGCTGTCTCCACCAAAGATCCTATAGCGGAGCAAGATAGATCACTCCTGCTAAATGCAATGGGCTGATGTGTAGTACGCAACGGAGCGGAATGTGGGCCTTTTTAAAAATCCATTTCAGTAACCTGACCCGACCCAACTCGCAGTGTAATCAACGTTGCGGGAGAACAGTTTGAGTTAATAAATTTAAATTCTGAAAATGAGGAGAAGATTTTTACCAAATAACTTTTATTTTTACGAGGATGTTTCCGTAAACCGGCTTCCGTCTCTGCACTAGTTATCTTTGTTCCGCTATGGGATCTTTGGTGCGGAGGCAGAAGCCGGTTACGGAAATGGGGCCGAAAATTACCCATAAATCTGCCCATGACCGTACTACGTCTTTTTCGTCGAGTGATCTATCTTGCTTGCTATAGGATCTTTGCTCTCCACTTCCCTGAACACAGAATTACATGTTATTATATACTGTTCTTTTGTCACCTAAGCACATTCCAAAGACATTATGGTCAGAGGTACAGAGTATACACATTACTACAGGATGCGTCTGAGTTTGTCTCGTCAATAATCAGTTGCATCAAAGGCATCTTGTCATGTGGTGCAAGGTACTTGCATATCAAAGGCATCGGACATTGGTACAAGGACTTACATATCAAAGGCATCAGACATTGGTACAAGGTACGTGCATATCAAAGTCATCAGTCACTGCATACCCCAAAGGCTTCGAACATTGTCTCAATAACCCTTACTGGGATTAATCTGGGCTTCCTCTTTCGTCAAATGGTAGACGCATTTCAAAGTCATCGGTCATTATCTCAATACACAGAAACCTTGGAGAAGTCTGGGCTTGTCCGGGCTTGTCTTTCTGTATCAATCTAGCCGAGAAATCCATTTAATATATTTATTTTATTAACATCATTTAGCCTTATCAACCGTTTGTCAGCACTGGCCTGTACTCGCTGGAGTTTAGAAGAATGAGGAGGGGACCTCATTGAAACATACAAGAATAGTGAAAGGCTTGGATAGAGTGGATGTGGAGAGGATGTTTTCACTAGTGGGAGAGTCTAGGACTAGAGGTCATAGCCTCAGAATTAAAGGACGTTCTTTTAGGAAGGATATGAGGAGAAATGTCTTTAGTCAGAGGGTGGTGAATCTGTGGAATTCTTTGCCACAAAGGCTGTGGAGGCCAAGTCGGCAGATATTTTTAAGGCAGAGATAGATAGATTCTTGTGTAAGAAGGAATTGCAGATTCTGGTTTAAACCGAAGATAGGCACAAAAAGCTGGAGTAACTCAGCAGTTCAGGCAACATCTCTGGAGAGTAGGAATGGGTGACATTTCGGGTTGAGACCCTTCTTCAGACGGATAGATTCTTGATTAGTACGTCAGAGGTTATGGGGAAAAGTCAGGGGAATGGGGTTAGGGGGGATAGATAGATCAGCCATGATTGGATGGCGGAGTAGACTTGATGGGCTGTGTGGGTTTTTTCCGGATGCTCCAGTTTCCTCCCACATCCCCAAAGACGTGTGGGTTTGTAAATTAATAAATTGCCCCATGTAAAAATTGTAATTGTAAAAACAAAATCTGTAGAACTTGCTCCTAAAGTATAGGGAATGGATAAGAAAATGGGCTAACAAACAACAGGTGGTCGATGATTGGCGTGGACTCGGTGGGCTGAGGAGCCCGTTTCCTTGCTGTATCTTAGATTACTTTAGTTTGGAGATACAGTGCGGAAACAGGTCCTTCGGCCCAACGAGTCCGTGCCGACCAGCTATCTCTGTACACTAGCACTATCACTCAGGACAATTTACAATTTCACCAAAGCCAACTAACCTACAAACCTGTCTGCCTTTGGAGTGTGGAAGGAAACCAGAGCACCTGGAGTAAAGCCACGCGGTCACGGGGAGAATGTACAAACTCCGCACAATCAGCACTCGTAGGCAGGATCGAACCAGGGTCTCTGGCGCTGGAAGGCAGCAACTCTGCCGCTGAGCCACTGTGCAGACCCTACCTCGAAACTAAACTGCATTATCGATCCCCACATTTCAGAATTAACGTTCATAGCAACAGAATGAATGAATACTTTATTGTCACGTGTGGCATGTCACAGTTAAATTCTTTGCTTGCTTACCCAAGGTATGCAAATAGTCGCCACGTAAGGGCAGACAAAATGATAAGGAAAACACAGTATCCGCGCCAGCTACCCATTTGTTCTCCCCCTCCCCCATGGCGGGTCCCCCTTTGTTCTCCTTCCCGCTCCCCCACGGCGGTCTCCCCACGCCGGGTCCCCATTTTTCCTCACTCCCACGTGGACCGACCTCCTCAGTTGGTCGGCGACAGCCCTTTACTGCCCTAAATCAACCATGGCCTTCATTAACCAGTTGTGTCATTTACTGTCAAATGATATCTGTGCAGCGGTACGATCCCCGAGGGCATAATGATGAAATGGTTTGAAACTCATTTCCCATCATATGCTTAATGATCAACTGACAGAGAAAACATTCATCCCATCAGACAGGCCGGGATTTGATCTAAGTTTCCAAAACTTAAAAGGACCATGTGTAACCGACTACATCAGTCACCTTCAGTCACGCTGCAAGCTTGTGATGAAAGCCGATAATATTCATGATATTTAACGAGGATCATTTTACCAGGAGGTCTGAAGCAGTCACCAATAAATATAGATGTAGTTAGAGGATTAGATTTAAAGGCGTTGACAAGACTGCAGTGGGACCACTGATTACTGAACAGTATCTAATGTCTAGTCGTCATTAATGAGGGCAAATGGGGGAAATATTAGATCAGCAAAATTACTGAGTCGTACAATACACTGCCTAATACACTGTGGAGCAAAGATACTAGAGCCTTCTACGATCTTTGCTGTGGAGCAGGTAACCTGATACCCACTGAGATTCAAAACTCTTACTGCACTAGTTTCTGAAAGCATTATGGGCCTGTCCCACTTACGCAACTTTTTCGGCAACTGCCGGCACCCGTCATAGTTCGTTTCAGGTCGCCGAAAATTTTCAACATGTTGAAAATCCAGCAGCGACCAGAACAAGGCCTGACTCTTTGGGCGACTACTCATGACCATGCAGGCTTCACCCCACGACATGTCGCCTGTATGGTCGTGAGTAATCTCCTCAGTCGCCCAAAGAGTCGTAGCGTCTTTCTGGTCGCTGCTGGGTGCCGGCAGTCGCTGAGAAAGTCGCGTAAGTGGGACATAGTATAGTAGGCCCCCCTCGGTCATGACTGACCATGGGTGATGCATCCTGGTCGGATACAAGCCTGGGCGATGTCATATGGAGGACAGGCTGTTGCCCATGCAGCACGTCCCCCCCTCACCATGTCGCTGATCGATCCAAAGGAACAGCAAGGCCGTTACAGTTTGGCACCAGCGCCGTCGCAGGAGCTGCCTGAGCGAGGTTGTAGACAATGGCGAACTGCCTTAGGGGCTCCGACTCCGGATTTTCTTGAGGTTTACTCCTGGAGCCTTTTCCATGACTGGATATGGCCACAAGGCAGTGGAGGTTTTCAATCAGAGTTTTCCCTCACCTAGATGGACTGCCTTCCCAGGCTGACGAGCCACATCTGCCCGAGACTCGTGGGGGCGGGAGCGTCTACCTTCCCGTGCAGGTCTATAGCACCTGCCCACTGCCCAGTGACAGGCCCACAAGAATATGTAAACATTGATGAAACACCTCATCCCAAGGAAAATCTATGGGGAGAGTGTAGAGCAGCAGTGGCTTAGCGGTAGACACTTCTACAAGACCACCCCTCATCCTCCTGCGCTCCATGGAATAAAGTCCTAGCCTGCCAACCTATCCGCATAGCTCAGGCCCCCAGGTCCTGGCAACATCCTTGTGAATCTTCTCTGCACTCTATCGCATTTGGCTGCAGATTAGTCACATGGCTGTTTGTGGTGTTGATTATTTGTTCAATATGTTGAGACCTCATAAGATTTAAACAGCAATATAAAATCTATACGGCTTTGCGGCAATTATCTACTCACCACGTTGATGAACCTCAACAGTCCTTTATATCCTTTAAAACCTTTTAAATCTTTTTGCCAGATCATTACAAACCCAGTGGTGAACTGAGGCTTCCTGTTCATGTCAACTGGGAGACACTAATGTTCTCCACAGACCATTCAGATAGAGGAAAGTCGGAAATGATTGAGGTTGTTAAAATTTTACCCCCAATACTCAGGATAAAATACAAACCACTGACAGGATATATCCCCAGAAATTGTGAGAATCCAGCCAAAATACACTCATTTGCATCTAACTGAAGCATAACCTGCAATATGATGATATTTTTATGACAGACACAAAATATTTGGCCTCATAAATTTTGCTTTGCCTTCATCCCACAGATGCTGCCTGACCTGCTGAGATACTCCAGCACTTTGTGTTTTGCTCAGAACTCCAACATCTGCAGTTCCTTGCATCCCTGGGGTGGCAGGGTGGTGCAGCGGTAGAGTTGCAGCCCCAACACATTTCTCATTACGAATTACTTGCAAGATTTAAACAACCTTTTAAAAATTAAAACACTGCAAACATAGAACCAGCAGTTTTTAGTCATCCCACTTGCTCATTTACATGCCCAAGTTGTGGCGACTCGCAGTTGGATCGCTGGGGAAGGTGTTTAAACGATTCAAGCAGCTTTCTATATCACTACCACATCTGACATCTTGGTCCAACATCCAAGATGGCAGCCAACCCACGCGACTCTTTGTGCGCTAGTCAAAGACGTGGCTCTGCAATCACGCTTTACAATCACTCCACACTTGTAAATCTCTACTCCGACAGCAACATTTCTTACTTTAACTACACTCTTTTTTATCTCCTCTCAGATCTGTCCATCTCCGACTCCCGGGAGCAGAAGACCTCCACTATCTACCTCATTGGAAATCCTTGCACTTTCTTTGATTGGACTTTACCTTGCACTAAAAATTATTCCCTTTATCAAGGACTTTACCTTGCACTAAACATGATTCCCTTTATCACTCGATTGTAATCATGTATAGTATTTCCGCTGTCTGGTTAGCACGCAACTTAAGCTTTTCACCCTAACTTGGTACAAGTGACAATAAATTAAACTTAAACTCATCTGCTTCAACACATGTTGAGTGGCATCAATCAGTCTTTTGACCATTCTGTTACAGACATAATGGGGTTTGACAACATCTTTCCCGCACTTGACATCAGAATGAACCGCGACCGTTACTGTGCCACACCACGCCGGCAGCCTTATCAGCAAAGACCAAACACAAGCAACGTTTGAAACTGGTGTTCTTTTGCATTCTTAAAAGCACTTGGGAGATTATAGAGTCATAGAATGATACAATGTGGCAACAGGCCCTTAAGCCCAACTTGCCCACACCGGCCAACATGTCCCATCTACACTACTCCCAACTGCCTGCATTTGGTCCACATCCCTCCAAACCTGTCCTATCCATGTACCTGTCTAACTGTTTCTTAAATGTTGGGATCATCCCTGCCTCAACTACCTCCTCCGGCACCTGGTTCCCTACACCCACCACTGTGTGAAAAGGTTACCCCTCAGATTCCTTTTAAATCTTTTCCCCTTCACCTTAGATCTATATCCTCTGGTCCTCGATTCACCTACTCTGGGCAAGAGACTGTGCATGTGAGATTCAAAATGAGATACAGGTGAATATTCAAGAACAATTATTCAAGAACCAGAGGACACAGGCTTAAGGTGAGAGGAGAAAGATTTAATAGGAACCCAAGGGGAACTTTTTCACAAAAAGAGCGGTGGGTGAATGGAACGAGCTGCCAGAGGAGGTAGCTGAGGCAGGTACTAACGCAACGTTCAAGAAACATTTAGACAGGTACTTGGATAGGATAGGTTTAGAGGGATATGGGTCAAACACAGGCAGGTGGGACTAGTGTAGATGGGACATGTTGGTCAGTGTGGGCAGATGGGCCTGTTCCCACAATGTTTGACCCTATTTGACAAGCAGCTTGAGCAAATATAAATAAGACATTTTACACAAGTAGCAAGCCCCAGCTGGCAATCCTACAAAACTTTATGAACATCTAATCTTGACCACAAGTAGCTGAAAACCCGATCGTCAATATAGACGATAAATTTTGCAAGTAATCTTAATGAGAAATGTGTTTGTAGCCATCTTCAACCAAGCATCTGCTTCACCAGTGTAAGAATATATGGGAATCTGAACACACTCTGCCCAGTAAATTATTCAACGCTGGATGGTTTACTCAACATTAAAACGTGGGCAGGATGGAACTGCAGATGCTGGTTTACACCGAAGATAGACACAAATCGCTGGTGTAACTCAACGGGTCAGGCAGCATCTCTGGACAAAAGGAAAAGGTGACGTTTTGTGTCACGAACCCTCTTCAGATTCAGTGTCAGGGGCGAGTGAAACTAGAGGTATGAAAAGGTACACAACAAATCAGAGCCGGCACCGATGACTCCGGAAAATTGGAGCCCACAATGATCCATTGTTGGCTGTGGAAGATGTGATAACGAAGGGAGATATGGATGCAAACAGTGGAACTGGCAGGGCGACTGGGGGGGGGGGGAAATATAGGGAATACAAGGATTAGAGAAATCAATATTCATACCGCTGGGTTGCAAGCTGCCCAAGCGAAATATGAGGTGCTGTTCCTCCAATATACATGTGGCCTCACTGACAGGGGAGGAGACCCAGGACAGAAATGTCATTTTGGGAAAGGGAAGGGGAGTTAAAATGTTTAGCAACCGGGAGATTGCGTAGGCCTACGTAGACTGAGCGCAAGTGTTCAGCGAAATGATCACCAGTGTGCCCTTGGGCATATTAACTACACTGCAGAATTTCTTTCTCCCTGACTCATGGCCACCCTAACAAGCAACAAGCTCCCATAATATTAGATTAAAAATCCTAACTATAGAACGAGCTTCCCTCTCTCTCTACTTTTAATCATTTTTCTTTCCCATCAGCCTTAAGTTCCTTTGATTCTTCAGACATGCACTTTGGTAAAAGGAATAAAGGCATCAACTATTTTCTAAGTGGGGAGAGGATTCAGAAATCGGAGATGCAAAAGGCCTTGGAAGTGCTGGTGCAAGGTTCCCAAAAGGTTAATTTGCAGATTGAGTGTAGTAAGGAAGGTAAATGCAATGTTAGCAGCCATTTTGAAAGGACTCGAGTATAAAAGCAAGGTGGTAATGCTGAGGCTTTATAAGGCCCAGGTCAGATCACTTTTGAAATATTGTGAGCAGCTTTGGGCCCATATCTGAGGAAGGCATTGGAGAGGTTTACGAGCATAAACGAGGATGATTGGGTTAAAATATGAGGAGCGTTTGAAGGCACTGGGCCTGTATTCACTGGAGTTTGGATCTCACTATTGAAAGGCCTGGATAGTGTGGATGTGGAGAGGAGTGGGGAAGTCTAGGGCCAGAGGGCACAGCCTCAGAATAAAAGGACATACCTTTAAAATGGAGATGGAGGAATTTCTTTAGCCAGAGCATGGTGAACCTGTGGAATTCCTTGCCACAGATGGCAGCAGAGGCCATTTAAAAATCGGGTATGTTTAAAGTGGAGCTGGACTGTTTCTTGATTTGTACGGGTGTCAAAAGGTTACAGGGAGAAGGCAGGAGAATGTGGTCGAGAGGGAACGATAGATCAGCCATGATCGAATGGCAGAGCAAACTCAATGGGCCGAATAGTCTAATTCTGCTTGCTTATTTTCTGAACGCATCCAATACAATACCATGGAGCAATGGTTGTCAGTTTGAGTGTTTCTTTGTTAATTTTCCAACTTACAGACAAAAATCAACTTTTCAATGTCTGTAGTGAGCTGTTTATTACCCAGGTCAGCGTGTGCTACATTCATTGTGCTGGCACAGAGCTGCGTCGGGTTTAGATTTGACAACAGTGACAAACGTGGGGAAGGTTGAATAACTTATATTTATAAACCAGTGAAAAACGATCATTTTGACAACCTGCAGATTCATGAGTTTATTAAAGAGCACCGTTTGTCTTCATCTGTTTTGTTAAAAAGGCTATAATGTAATTTTAAGAAGTAAGAGAGCACAGAAAACCCATGTGTCACAACAGACACCAGTCAAGTTCCATAGTTGTGTCTCACCACGATGTTTTGTGAGGTGAATATAAATGGGACAAACACTGTTCGTTTTCCACATAAAAGCAAAATGTTTTCCATTAATTTTATAAAACTGAATAAGTTATAGGATTAGAATTAGGCCATTCGACCCATCGAGTCCACTCTGCCATTCAATCATGGCTGATCTCGGCCTCCTCATCCCATTTTCCTGCCTTCTCCACATAACCCTTGACACCCGATCTAATCAAGAATTTGTCTATCTCTGCCTTAAAAATATCCACTGACGGCCTCCACAGCCCTCTGTGGCAATGAGTTCCACAAATTCACCACCCCCTAACCCTCTTCAAAAATAAGCATGACCTTTTAATAAGAGGGTGGGGGTTAGAAACATAGAAAATAGGTGCAGGAGTAGGCCATTCGGCCCTTCGAGCCAGCACTGTCATTCAATATGATCATGGCTGATCATCCAAAATCAGTACCCCGTTCCTGCTTGTTCCCCATATCCCTTGATTCCTTTAGCCCCAAGAGCTAAATCTAACTCTCTCTTGAAAACATCCAGTGAATTGGCCTCCACTGCCTTCTGTGGCAGAGAATTCCGCAGATTCACAACTCTCTGGGTGAAAAAGTTTTACCCCATCTCATTCCTAAATGGCCTGCCCTATATTCTTAAACTGTGACCCCCTGGTTCTGGATACCCCCAACATCAGGAACATTTTTCCTGCATCGACCCTGTCCAATCCTCGAAGAATTTTATATGTTTCCATTCTATTAGATCCCCTCTCAAAGCTTCTGAATTCCAGCAAATACAAGCCCAGTCGGCCCAAGTGAATACAAGATGTGTGAAAAGGTTCAAACAGTTTTGCTTCCCTGTTCTCTCTCTTTTCTTCCCCTAGCTCGAGCCAACTGTCCATCACTTGATGATTACAAATTGCCAATGCACACTGAATATATGATTCAGTTTGTTGCAAAATTTCCTCAGACGTTGAAAGATGTCACCTCCTTTTGTCACAAAGCTGTCATGTTTTCCTGTGCTAACTGCATAAACAAGCGTGGGAGTAAAACAACTTCTCATTTTTGCTCAGTTAGGTTTTTTTTTAGTTTGGTTTATTGTCACGTGTACCGAGGCACAGTGGAAAACTTTTTTGTAGCGTGCTAACCAGTCAGTAGAAGACTATAGATGATTACAATCAAGCTGTCCACAGTGTACAGATACAGGGTAAAGAGAATAATGTTTAGTGCAGGATAAAGTCCAATGAAGTCCGATTAAAGATAGTCCGAGGACATTGGTTTACATACACGCTTCTAGATTCATTCAGTTTAAACCATGATAGTTTTTTTTGTTCTGGACACTCACGAGAAATTATAACGCAGCAGCAAAGAAGAACGGAGGCAGTTTTAAAGAGGCTGCTTCATCATTTTCATAAGGAGATTCAATTAAATCAGACATTTCTGATGTTCAGTAACTCTTACTAACTTAGCGAAAACAAAACGCAATGTTTACAGGAACTTTTTTTTTTTTAAGTTTAGTTTAGTGATACAGTGTGGAAACAGGCCCTTCCACCCGAGTCCGTGTCGACCGGCGACCCCTGTCCACTTGCATTATCCTACAGACTACATACTCAATTTACACAAGCCAATTAACCTACAATGGATTGTGGAGAAAACCCACGCGGTCACGGGGAGAACGTGCAAACTCCGTACAGACAGCAAACTCGTAGTCAGGTTCGAACCTGGGTCTCGAGCACAGTAAGGCAGCAACTCTACCGCTGTGCCCCCGTGCTGTCTTGTAAAGGTCCAAGCTTAAAAGAAAATGCAAGCTTCAATATCAAAAAATATAAATGAATCCAGACATAATTGTGATCTGCAGGGAATAAATTAATCCAAAGCAGGCACGACACGCCATGCTTTATCTCTCTGCAATTTGTAATGTTTGACTGCATTTCGGAACAATACTGCAAATCTTTCATTACACCTCATTGATTTTGGACAAATTCTCTGCCAGTCTCAACGGGGAGAAAGCAAATGGGAGAATATTTGCTCGTTGGCAAGTTTTGAAGATGCAAATCCTCAACAATTGGTCCTTGAAGGCCCATTTATCCAAGAGCTTCGCCTTTGCTCACAAGAAACATCTTTCACCAGTTTATTAAGCACCGGCCTATTTTTTTAAAGAAACGCAATAGATAAACGTTAGCGCCTTGTGTGTTCTTCCCCCACCCAGACTAACGCTCAAACATATAATTTTAATGCAATCTGCGTGAAGTTCAGAACAAAAGATTTCCCTTTAGGCGAAATGGATTTGCCATTATGAAAAAAACCCAGCCTTTTACTGGATGTTGATTAAATGAGAGGTCCTGAAGGATAATTTGAGGTAACTTCTCACCTCAACAAGCATGTTAATGGATGTTGTTTTAAAAGCCCTTATTTAATATATATAAAGGACCTTAAGCAATTTTGTAGGTTAAATTAAAACCTCGCTCGGACATACATGTATTGATAGTTCTTTACTTGCATGATGGTTGAATAGAATTTTGCTAATTAAACATAGTTTATTGACCAAAATTAGAAATTCAGAAGGATAAAAGGCCGGCCAATTATTCCATCATCCAGACAGCTGCCTACAGCACAATGAGTAATATGTGGACTTGGACCTCATGGTTCTCAGGAGCTTTTCTGATTGCTCTCCCATAATAACAAACTGGCTGCATTTCAAGAAAATAAAAAAAGAACTGAACAGAATAGGTTTTCAATCAACCATTTATAAGCTGGCCAATTGACATGCACTTTTCTCCTGAGAAGCATCAGTAATATTTTACTGAGAGATGACAAATGCGCAATGTGTGATGTTTCCACCAGTGGGAGAGTCTAGGGCCAGAGGTCATAGCCTCAGAATAAAACAACGTTCTTTTAGGAAGGAGACGAGGATACATTTCTTTAGTCAGAGGGTGGTGAATCTGTGGAATTCTTTGCCACAGAAGGCTGTGGAGGCCAACTCAGTGTATATTTTCAAGGCAGGGATAGATAGATTCTTGATTAGTACGGGTGTCAGAGGCTCTGGGGAGAAGGCAGGAGAATGCGGTTGAGAGGGAAAGATAGATCAGCTATGATTGAATGGCGGAGTAGACTTCATGGGCCGAATGGCCTGTTTTTACTCCTATCACTTATGACCTTATGGAACATGGAATAATAGGTCGTCATACTGAGAGAGTAGCTGCCCGTTTGAGAAGTAGAGATGTTCATAGAGCAAGTTAAAACGATCTTTAATCCATATTTGCCTCTGAAAAAAGCATGATTTTGAAACAGGAACTGTAGCCAATTACCTATCCCCAGAACTAACGTTGTTCAGTCTGATGAGCACAAGAAATGTGCTTTAATAGTCAGCTGAATGCGATTACTTCAGGTCTTGTGATAGCCTGGCCAAAAAAAACTGCTTGGTTTTCTACGTGACTGTGGATTAGACACAGGAGTGCCTACCTTCTAAGGAAAGAGACAGAATAAAGGTAGATATACTGGTCAACCAGAGCTCTCTCCAACACCTTAACCCCCATTATAGAAAAGAGCCTCATTCTATCAGTAACCAAACTGTCCCTTCATTCCTTCTAGATTAGAAAGACAAAGTGCTGGAGTAACACAGCGGGTCAGGCAGCATCCCTGGAGAACAAAATATCCCATAGCATCACCTATCCATGTTCTCCAGAGATGCTGCCTGACCCGCTGAGTTACTCCAGCATTTTCTACATTTCCTCGGTCAACCAGTGTCGACAGTTCCTTGCTTCTCCATCACTTCTAGATACTGAGACTTCATAAGCAGCCAAAACTCAGTAGCTTTCATTGTGTCCTTCCATTCCAATGGAGTGCCAGTACCAACACATGCACAATGCACCTTTTAACATACCACAACAAAATATTTTACCATTAAACTTTCACTAATTTTAAATACTACATATTGTTCCAGCATTTAAGGGTTTTAAAAATGAAGCTCAGCATCTCAGACAATTTTTTTTTCACTTTAAAAAAATGGAGTCCTTATAAATGAGATTTTAAATAATCTAACTGCAGCCAAAATGTTCCCAATTCTTATTTTGCCCCATTTCAAGTGGCTATAAAAGTGTATGATAGACGTTGCTGAAAAGGGAACAAGTTCTGCTTTGTACTCGAGATGAAGCAAGCACATCGAAACGATGCATAGAAATTGGCGTAGAAACAATGGTAGACTTGCTGCCTCACAACGTGCCACAGACCCAGACTACAGGTGCTGCCTCTACGGAGTTTGTTCTCCCTGTGACTGCGTGGATTTCTCCCACACTCCAAAGACGTGCAGGTTTGTAGGTTAGTTGGCTTTGGTAAAAATTGTCCCTAGGGTGGGATAGTGCTAGTGTACAGGGTGATTGCTGGTCAACACGGACTCGGTGGGCTGAAGGGCCTGTTTCCACGCTGCATCTCTAAAGTCTATAGTAAAGTCTAGTACAGGACCACAAACACACCATTGAATCTATAAAGATTGAAGTCTGAAGAAGGGTTTCGGCCCGAAACGTTGCCTATTTTCTTCGCTCCATAGATGCTGCCGCACCCGCTGAGTTTCTCCAGCAGTTTTATCTACCATTGAATCTATAAATCAGTGTAAACTTCCTTTTCATCCCCATGTATATATTTAGCTTGCCCTTACCCAAGCCAAGCTAGCAAACATTGCAAATGATTCCAAGGAACAAAGATGGAAAGATGCAGAAAGTCGTTCCTGTAATCTTTTGGTGGGGAAGAAAGAGCAATAATGAAACACATTTCATGAATTTTAAAGAAAGAAAGGAGTCTAAATGACAACCGTTTGTGAAATCTTTAACTGGGATTAGAACCGCAATACTTAAACATAAAGTGGACACACAAGAAACTGCAGATGCTGGAAACAAAAGACGGGAGGAATTATGCAGCTCAGGCAGCATCTGTGGAGGGAAAGGAAAGCTGGCGCTTCAGATCGGGACCCTTCTTATGAGGGTCTGAGGTTCTGTACCAGCCTGAAGGGTCTCGATCCAAAACGTTGTCTGTCCATTTTCTCCACAGATGCCGCCCGACCCGCGGAGTCGCTCCAATCTTCGTGGGGGGGGGGTTTTGCACCAAAATCATAAAAGTTAGAAAGCCCACAAATTACATGCAACATAAAACTGTTGCAACAAACTTCGAATGAGAAGGGTATTGGTATGAGGATTAGTTTAGAGATACAGTGCAGAAACAGCCCCTTTCGGCCCACCAGATTGCAAGGTTTATTCTCATTGAGGGAGGCACAATGGCGTACTGGTAGAGCTGCTGCCTCACACCACCAGAGACGCAGGTTTGATCCCGACCTCAGTTACTATCTGCGTGGAGTTCGTACGTTTTCCCTGTGACTGCGTAGCTTTCCTTGGGGTGCTCTGGTTTCCTTTCACATCCCAAAGATGTGCGGGTTCTGTGAAACTGCTCTCCATGTGTGTGTGGGAAGTGGGACAACATAGAACTGGTGTGAATGGGAAATCGATGGTCGGCTTGGACTTGGTAGGCAGTAGGGCCTGTTTCCATGCTGTATCTCTAAACTCTGATTTGTATTTTAGCTGGGTCTTTGAAGAATTAGATTTTTTTTTTTAAACGATCCAAAGAAAGTGCCGTCTTGCCTTGCATTAAAGATAGTAGGCCAACGTAATCTAATGTATTGGAGGAACGCAAATTGGAGGACCAGCACCTCATATTTCACTCAGGCAGCTTACAACCCAGCGGTATGAATATTGATTTCTCTAATTTTATGTAACCTTTGCACAACCTCTCTTTCCATCCCTTCCCCACGCTAGTCGTCCGGCCAGTTCTACTGTTTCCATCCATATATCCCTTCGTTATCACCACTTCCACAGCCAACAATGGACCATTGTGGGATCCACCTTTCCTTGGTCATCGGTGCCGGCTCAGATTTGGTCCAAACCTTTTCATACCTCTAGTTTCCCTCCCCCCTGGCTCTCAGTCTGAAGAAGGGTTTTGACCAGAAACATCACCTATTCCTTTTCTCCAGAGATGCTGCCTGACCCGCTGAGTTACTCCAGCATTGTGTGTCTACCCAAGGCATTAGCTACTCACAGACAATGAACAGATTCTTGTCCACGTTTGCCCAGCAGAACAACACTAAAGTGCAAAGCGTAATGGTTTTGAAAAATTGTCCCTTGGCATAGATGAACCTATGCTGACATATGTGGGAAAGACAACAAGCAATGGGATTTATGCACGATGTCACCCTCAGCTGAGAAAGATGGATAATTATTGTAATGAGAGCCCAGAAGGAAATAAAATAGTTTGATTGCACAGAGACTAATGGCTTACAGACCAAGATACCTCATTCAGTCTATATAGATATAAAAGGCTTAAGAAGGAACTGCAGATACTGGAAAATCGAAGGTAGACAAAAGTGCTGGAGAAACTCAGCGCGTGCGGCAGCATCTATGGAGCGAAGGAAATAGGCAAAACTTTTCGGGACGAAGTGTGGCCTGAAGAAGGGTTTCGGCCCGAAACGTTGCCTATTTCCTTCGCTCCATAGATGCTGCCGCACCCGCTGAGTTTCTCCAGCACTTTTGTCTACCTTAGATATAAAACACACTAGTCTGAAAAAGGTTTCCAACCCAGAACGTCACCTATCTCAGGCAGCATCTCCACAGAACATGGATCGAGACACTTCTTCAGACAGAGGGTGAAGAAGGGTCCCGACCTGAAACGTCACCTATCCATGTTCTCCAGAGATGCTGCCTGACCCACTGAGTTGCTACCAGCATTTTGAGTCCATCTTCGGTATAAAACACACATCTTCGAGTGGCAGAGAACACAAAGCTTCAAGCAAATCCAAACTGGATCAGAAACCATTAGACAGATTATACTGTGTCTCTTTAGTAATAAGTTGAACAGATTCTGAGTTGCTGGAAGCATAAACACAGTCACCCTGACTATAAAGGAGGGTGCAGCTAAAGAGCCATCATTACTGCGCTTAGCAAAATGCTCTCTCATAGCAAGTGACAAGGCTAATTGCTCTCTGTCAAAATCTCTCAGAGGTGCACAGAATTGTGATCTGTCTTTCAATAGTAAATCTGGGTCTCTAGCGCTGTGAGGCAGCAGCTCTGCCTCTGTGCCACCCTATCCATGTCCTCCAGAGATGCTGCCAGACCCTCTGAGTTACTCCAGCACTTTGTCTTTTTTTTTTTTTGAAACCAGCATCTGCAGTTCCTTGTTTGTCCAATAACTCAGGGCCTTGACTTGAATGGGGTCCCAGAACCAGTGAGCCAATATTAACAATTATCCTCTATAGGGGATGTAGGTGGATTTTACAGCCAGCCTGCATCCCACTGTGCCCCAGCCCAAATGTAATTAAATAGAGAGAAAACACAGAGCAAGTTCCAGTGAAGTGAAGGGTTAGATCTTCTCCATCCTTTTACTTTAAGACTTTACAGATACAGTGTGCAAACAGGCCCTTCGGCCCACCGAGTCCACACTGCCCAGTGAACACCCCGTACACTAGCACTATCCTACACACTCAGGACAGTGTTACCATTTTGACCCATTAACATGCAAACCTGTACGTCTTTGGAGTGTGGGAGAAAACTGGAGCACCCGGATGAAACCCATGCGGTCACTGGGAGAACGTACAAACTCCGTACAGAGAGCGGCCATAGTCAGGATGGAAGGTACACAAAAATGTTGGAGAAACTCAGCGGGTGCAGCAGCATCTATGGAACGAAGGAAATAGGCAACGTTTCGGGTCTCTGGCGCTGTAAAGGCAGCAACTCTACCACTGCGTCACCCCTTCGTTCAAATTGACGGTTCTTTTACAGAGAGGCAAAGATACTAGAAGATTTCGGAAAATGAATAGAAACATCTCCCGAACCACTTGGGGGGGGGGGGGGGGGGGAGGGGGGGGATATTTCTCTGCAGAAACAATGAAGATAGCAAATATTGTGTTCATTGAGAGGTTATTTCTTAGCCTGCAGTGCAACACCTGCTTTCAAGTATTCTCATTAGTCTTGCTCACAACTCCTGTTCCCTGGTGTATCTGAAACCCTCCAGTTAGGACTGCCACAAGTTATTCTTGAGTGTGATAAGCTGCACAAGTCAAACACTAGTACTTGGTGCAATTAAAGCTGAGTATTTATCATAAATGATTTATTTGTCTGATTGTTATGTGGGATTGAAGGTAAATGCAATGCTAGCAGTTATTTCAAGGGGACCAGGACACAAAAACAGGGATGTAATGCTGAGGCTCTATAAGGCGCTGGTCAGGCTGCATCTGGAGTATTATGAGCAATTTTGGGTCCCATATCTGGGGAAGGATGTGCTGGCTCTGGAGAGGGTGCAGAAGAGGTTTACAAGAATGATCCCAGGAATGAGTGGGTTAACATATGATGAGCGTTTGACGGCACTGGGCCTGTACTCACTGAGGTTTAGAAGGATGAGGGGGGGGGCCTCATTGAAACTTACCGAATAGTGAAAGACCTGGATAGTGTGGATTGAGAGATGGTGTTTCCACTGGCGGGAAAATCGAGGATCAGAGGACCCAGCCTCAGAATTAAAGGACATACATTTAGTAAAGACATGTGGAGGGATTTCTTTAGTCAGAGGATGGTGAATCTGTGGAATTCATTGCCACAAAAGACTGGAGGCCAAGTCAATGGATACTTTTGAGGCAGAGATAGATAGATTCTTGATTAATACAGGTGTCAGGGGTTGTGGGGAGAAGGCAGGAGAATGGGGTTAGGAGGGAGAGATAGATCAGCCATGATTGAATGGCTGAGTAGACGATGGGCCGAATGGCTTAATTCTGCTATCACATGAACGTCTGAACTAATGAACCCTCAAAAAGGTCGCGGCCTGCCATGCGAGGCCAAAGGTCAGGCTCGCTCCCTGCTCAACTCGGGGAAGGTAAGACACCACAGATTCACCATCCTCCGACTAAAGAAATTCCTCCTCATCTCCTTCCTAAAGGAACGTCCTTTAATTCCGAGGCTATGACTTCTAGTCCTAGAATTTCGCACCAGTGGAAACATCCTCTCTGCATCCACTCTATCCAGGTCTTTCACTATTCTGTATGTTTCAATGAGGTGTCCCCTCATCCTTCTAAACACCGGCGAGTAGAGGCGCAGTGCCGTCAAACGCTCATCATTCGTTATCCCACCTCATTCCTGGGATCATTCTCGTGAACCTGCTCTGTACCCTCTCCAGAGCCAGCACATCCTTCCTCAGATATGGAGCCCAAGATTGCTCAGAATACCCCAAATGCGGCCTGACCCAGCGCCTTATAGCCTCTCGCTCAACCCCTGGAGACCGGGAAGCGGAGAGGAGGGTGGAGGGAATCGGCAACAGCGGCGAATACTGGACAAGGGCCGGTGAGAAAGAACCGGGGTGGGTCTTACCTAACCCCCACCCCCCCCCTCAAGCGTAATTTTATCAATGTGGGTGGGAAGGTAGACAAAAATGCTGGAGAAACTCAGCGGGTGAGGCAGGATCTATGGAGCAAAGGAATATGTGAGGTTTCAGGTCGAGACCCTTCTTCAATGTGGGAGGGAATGTTAGTTTGGCCTGAACTACATTTTGGTGTCCAGGTGTACTTATTTAATAGTTCTTTCTGAATGACTGCACAGACAGGTCCAGAAACCCCAGCACTTTGTGTATATCTCTGGTAGAAACCAGCAGTTCTTTGTTTCTACATTTTTTTTTTTTAACAGCCTCTGCAAATGCTGAGTAAAACACAAAAGGACACAAAGTGCTGGAGCATCTCAATGGGTCAGACAGCATCTCTGGAAATAAGTGTATATGGACACCAAAATGGTAGTTCAGGTCAAACTACCATTCTGTCCAGCTTTGATAAAATAATGCTTTATTGGTGGTAACAAAACTCTATAGTGATAAAAACACATTGAAAGAACAAATAGTTTCATAACCATTTCTAATTGTGTGAATATAAATATCGTTATTATTTCACAATGACTGGTAACGTCATTTAATCAGGTAATGGAAACTAACTAGCAGGGTGGCTCAGTGGTAGAGTTGCTAGTTTTGACCTTGACTGCGGGTGCTGTCTGTGTGGAGTTTGCACATTCTCCTCGTGACCGCGTGGGTTTTCTCCGGGTGCTCCGGTTTCCTCCCACGCTCCAAAGGCGTGCAGGTTTGTAGCTTAATTGGCTTCATTAAATGGCCCCTAGTGTATAGGATAGAACCAGTGCACGGACTCGGTGGGCCGAATGGCCCGTTTCCGTGCTATACCGCTGAACTAAAAGCAGTATCGGACCGCTTTTCCATAATGTGGAGGAGTTCCTCAAGACGGCACCTTCTCACTGGATGTGCTGCATGCTTGTCGATTTGAGAAGTTAAGATTTGATTCCCCAAACTCTGCTGAATTCTTCAGATCAAAAAATGCAGGTAGGGAAAGTACCCTCTCCCCATTATGCACCCCTTACTGCCGCCTCATTGAATGAGACCTGCAAACGTCTGTCACTATGCGGTAAAAAAGGGCAACACTCCTGCTTCCTGTGTGTAGTGTACACAAATGTCTCATTGGGGCACACACACACACACAGCCCGACCAAGTGTGGAAGCCAGCCAGCGATGCTTAGCATGCAAGATGACAGGTGGAGGTTCATTGCTTAAGATCAGTCTGCAAGCATGGAGCACTGTTATCTTTCCAGCTGCTTATCCACCTTGGATCGTCTACTCATTACCGCGTTGGTTTGCAGAGCTATTCGGAGCGGAGTGAAACTCATTTCTGCACCTGTGACAGGTCTATCACTCCTTGCTTCCATTGTTGCTCAGTCAGTCGGTGTCCTGGAGTTTTATAGTTGTGCCCTGCGACAATATTGGATTGTATGGGGTGTTGATTTGATGGCTTCACCATTAAAAGTGATATCTTGATACTTTTGTCAGCCTCGGAACAGGCGGTTGACAAGCAAGGTTGGTAATCTCGTTTGGCAGACAGGAAGCAACAGAAACCGAGGCCTGGTGATCACAGCTCAACCCGAGTCTATTATTACCGTTCATCCGAGATTCATCAGCCACGCCACATAGTTCTTCCACACTGTAGAACGTGATATAGGATCACACACATCGAAACCCAATAACCTCCTATCAAGCATATCCAGATATTTGTTTAACCCTCAACTTCCGAGCTGGAGAACCTAGTTCTAAAGGGCAAGAGGAAGTACAAAGATTTTAGACTTTAGAGATGCATCATGGAAACATAAAAAATGGGCCCAGTGCATGTTTCATGGAAACTCAATGGTCAGTGCAAACTCTAGAGGTACAGCACCACGAAAGGCCCACCGGGGTCTGCGCCCAACTAGCGATCACACCGTCAACTAGCACTATCCTAAACTCTTGGGACAATTTACAATTTATACCAACGCCAATTAACCTGCAACCATGCAAGTCTTTGGAGTGTGGGACTAAACCGGAGCACCCGGAGAAAACCCACACGGTCACGGGGAAAAAACGTACAAACTCCGCACAGACAACACCAGCAGTCAGCATCGAACTCGGGTCTCTGGCGCTCTAAGGCAGCAAATCTACCACTGTGCCCTTATAGACCCTGAAAGGCCGACTCTATATTCCTCAGAAACTGCAAAATCAAACCCACTTGCTTTTGATTTCAGGGTTCTCCAAAGCATTTAAAAAATCAGTAGTCGAAGCAACAACATCCTCTGAATGAACAAATCTTGACGAGCACTCCCGATTTCCAAATTATTTATAACAATGGGGATTGGCAGAGATCCCCATGATTGAAAGCTCTTGAGGCTTACGTTTATTGCGTCTGCAATGCTCAATAGATTTTGAAAGGTATTGGAAGATCCAGTTATTGGAAAGAAACAGTTTCTAGGATCCAGCATGGAAACAGGCCATTTGGCCCAATGGGTCCTTGCCGACCATCTATCACCCGTTCACACTTGTTTTTCCCTTTGTCATGTATAGGTACGCGGTGAACGGCTCGATTGTAGTCTTGCCTAGTCTTTCCACTGGCTGGTTGGCAAGCAACACAAAGCTTTTCACTGTACCTCGGTACAAGTGCTGGTAAACTAAACTAGTCTTATGTCATCCCACTTTCCCAAGCACTCTACACACTCAGAGTCATTTGCAGAGGCCAATTAACTTACAAACATACACATCTTTAGGACGTGGGAGGAAACCCACGCGGTCACAGAGAGAACGTGCAAACTCCACACAGACAGCATTTGAGGTCAGGATCTGACGCAGGTCTTTGGCGCTGTGATGCAGTAGCTCTACCAGCTGCGCCACTGTGCCGCCCTTGAGACAACATGCAAGGCACGTCGTGGGTTTATGGAATATTGTAGAATATCAAGGGTTCACGGGAAAGACCACTTTCATTGCGTTAAGTACTACAGGATTCTTCATCAGGTCCTCAAACTGCTCTCACAAAGAACCCGTAAACTACGGAATTACCCGTCAAAATTGTAAATCATCCTCACAGAACCCGAACCCATCACTCTTAAAAACTACTGATGCAAGGTTTTCCACTCGCATCCATCCAGTTAATGGCTTCATCAATGATGCAGATGGAACAGTAAGACCCACTTTCAGCACTTATGATTCAGCCATTTCGGACACAATCCTGCATTGGAAATTAGACCAAACAGAAATCTGCACTTCAATAAAATGGGAACGAAAATGTAGTTGGGAATGAATGAAACGTTTTTAGGATTTTTGCGCTATTCTCTGGAAATTGTCTCGCCCTTGTGATTTCTGCATTACACGTGTACTAAATCCTGCTGTTGACTGGTTGAATCCCCCCCCCCCCCCCCCCGCACCCTCCCATACAAGACTGCTGTGCCAGACCATCAGACATAGAGGCAGAATGAGCCATGTGTGTCGTTGAGTGTACTCTGCCATTCAATCGTGACTCGTCTATTTTTCCTTCTCTACACCATTCCCCTGCCTTCTCCACATAACTGTTGATACCCTAATTAAGGGCAGCACAGTGGCGCAGCATTAGAGCTGCTGCCTTACAGTGCCAGAGACCCGGGTTCGATCCTGACCAAGGCTGGCCGTACGGAGTTTAAATGTTCCCCCCGTGACCTGCGTGGGTTTTCACCAAGTTTTTCAGTTTCCTCCCACACTCCAAAGACGTACATGCTTGTCGGTGAATTGGCTTGGTATAAATGCAACCTTGTCCCTAGTGTGTGTACGATAGTGCAAGTGTGCGGAGATCGCTGGACGGTGCAGATTCGGTGGCTGAAGGGCGTGTTTCCGCGCAGAATCTCTAAAAAAAAATGTTTAAACAAAAAACAAAATTCCTCATCCCCAGTTCAGCAGTCTTGGATTTGGTGAGGTTTGCAGAGGCAGGAATTAAATAAAACAGCAGCTCACCTACTGAGCTACAACCACACGACACACACATTCAGGCACCGTCTGGAATTTCCAGGAATTAGTTCTCTGGTTCTATAATTCCGTGAAGGGCTTGCTGCGTACTTCTCTGACCCATCCACCATCTTCAATGATGGACTGGGGAATGATCATTGAACAGCAAGGTTCAGCATTCCCAGGTACATTGATTGAAAAGGTGCAAGATATCCATCGCACTGGCCAGACCCGTCCCCACCTCTCTCTATCAATGCACCCCAGACTCCCATTACAACCAGTCTGAAGAAAAGTCCTGACCCAAAACGCCACCTGTACATTCCCTCCCAGGTGCTGCCCGAGTCACCGTGTTCCTCCAGCACTTTGCGTTTTGCTCAAGATTCCAGCATCTGCATTTTCTTTTACATCCTTCATAATTGCTTATTTGTAAGAAAATATTCGGTTTCAGGTGAATTCGGTCTTTAACCTGTGAACAACACAGAGGGACACCACTGATACAGGCATGACCTGCTTTGATTCATATTGTTCTCCTTATCAGATGGTAACACTGCTGTCTCAGAGTGTGCTGGCCATTGATGCAACCCCCACTGAAGCAAACACCAGTTTATACTGTTTTAATGTTACACTGTCAGAGATACTTTTAATAAAAGACAATAATCTGATGCCCTCTCTACCCTCTCCATTTAGTCTACTTAATCTGCAACAGACATTGCCTTCAACTGAACATTGTTTGCAGGAACCTGCACGGTGTTTCTTAGATCATAATAACTTATGTGATTATTATAACAAATATGTGAATTTGTCTTCCCTTTCTATTTCCCATTCAGGCTGGTTAAGATAATAATTTTCAAAAACGATGTTCAGAATAATTTCCTTCATGCTCAGAATTCTTAAACCCAAGATTAGGGTTAGACCATGTACGAAATTCAAAACAAGTTGGCCTATGGATTGGTGGCACCCAAATAAAGGAGGGAGATTCCCACATAAATTAGCCCTTCAGTAAAACAAAGAAGTTATTTCACTTCCATGCATATTAAAGCAATATGTCCAAGAACATCCTTACTCGAGAGGACCCAGAATCAATGCACTTAGTGATTACTTTACCTGCAGAGTGGCAGTGGTAGAGTTGCTGCCTTACAGCGCAGAGACCCAGGTTCGATGCTGACTACAGTTTCTGTCTGTATGGAGTTTGTACATTCTCCTCGTGACCGCGTGGGTTTTCTCCAGGTGCTCCGGTTTCCTCCCACACTCCAAAGAGGTACAGGTTTCGAGGTTAATTGGCTTCAGGAAGAAGTTGTAAATTGTCCCGAGTGCGTGGTGCTGAATCATTCAGTCTGAAGAAGGGTCCCGACCTAAACTGTCGCCTGTCCATTACCACCACAGATGTTGCCTGATCTGCTAGGTTCCTCCAACACTTTGTTTTGTCCATTGAATATCTTACTCAGTTATCCTCTCCCTTTCCAGTCAATGGCAGATCAGGAGCAGTAGCATGGAGCATACATGCCACCAATGGAGAGAAAGAATGGGTGACGTTTCAGGTCGAGACCCTTCTTCAGACCATTCTTCAGATCCTTCTTCAGACCCGAAACTTCACCCATTCCTTCTCCACAGAGATGCTACCTGTCCTGCTGACTTACTCCAGCTTTTTGTGTCTATCTTCAGTTTAAACCAGCATCTGCAGTTCTTTCCTATACATGTCACTAATGGACTGGTTGGACCCAATACCCTGTTTCTGTGCTGTAATATCTATTTGTATGTAATATCTACAAACTAGCAAGTAATCCACTACAATTATACTCCAGGCTACACGAACGTCAACACTGAATAACCTCTGGTCTTGGGAAATAGGTCGATTATACTTATTCATGGCATTTTAACCTAATGATGAGTATTCATTAAAAACAAATTTTTAATTGCTATGTATCTATGAAAAGTAGGCAACTGTACATTTAATGATACTACAATAGTAGACAACTAGATTAAGTGGGACCCGTTGGGTCCTATGTTCACGCGGGAGGGCTGGTCCCTCGATGCAATATTCCACCTCTCCACCAATTCCAATATTGGTGGCCAGTGGGGGGGGGGTGGGGGGGCGCTGGTATGGGTGTTGTTGGCTGCAGGGACTACTGGTCTCCAGAGGGCTAGTATGGACATTGTGGGCCAAATGGATTCTTGGGGTGGCAGCTCAGTCCCACAAGCCTGATGTGCTGGCAGCTCACTCACGGCTGGTGGGCTGGCAGTTGACTCACGGCTATTCCTTGAAATTCCATTTTGAGCAGGGTGCAAGGCCATCAAATTCAAATCCGTTTTCCTACCATTTCAAGCAGGGTGCAAGGCCACCAAATTCAAGTGCAGTTTCTTACCTCTTCGAGCAGGGTGCAAGGCCACAAAATTCAAGTGCAGTTTCATACCACTTCAAGCAGGGTGCAAGGCCACCAAATTCAGGTTCAGTTTCCTACCACTTCAAGCAGGGTGCAAGGCCACCGAATTCAAGTGCAGTTTCCAACCACTTCAAGCAGGATGCAAGGCCACCAAATTCAAGTGCAGTTTCATACCATTCGAAGGAGGGTGCAAGGCCACCAAATTCAAATGCAGTTTCATACCATTTCATGCAGGGTGCAACAACACCACATTCAAATGCAGTTTCATACCATTTAATGCAGGGTGCAAGGCCACCACATTCAAATGCAGTTTCATACTATTTAAAGCAGGGTGAAACCACCATAAAAACCACCATAAACCCACACAAAACACCAGTCACAGTTCAGTAGACATTCAGTGTGTTCAGTTGATTCACAGCTCAGACAGAGTCGTGACCTCTTCCCCCATCATGCAGAGACTGAGCCACACCCACACTTCTGGGTTTTATAACCCCTCCCCTCCTGCTGGAAAAGGTGTGGCCTTCATGGCGTGATTGACAGGAGAGAGATTCTCAACATTTTTTAAACACTAATAACACTTTTGTTTTTCATTGATGGGAAGAATCCTCTGCACCTGAGCAGAGGGGGACTGAGTAAGATGACCAAAAATCACAGCCGTAAGTGGTAGCGTTTTATCCAAAATCAATATAGTGCAAACAGGAAGTTGTCAAGTTTAGACAAACAACCATTTGCAGGCAGTGCCTTTTCACTTCAACCCAAACCCCCCAAACAACTATTTACAGGCAGTGCCTTTTCACTTCAACCCAAACCCCCCAAACAACCATTTGCAGCCAGTGCCTTTTCACTTCAACCCAAACCCCCCAAACAACCATTTGCAGGCAGTGCCTTTTCACTTATCAACCCAAACCCCCCAAACAACCATTTGCAGGCAGTGCCTTTTTACTTCAAACCAACCATATTTTCATTTTCAAACCACATTAAGGGCACTCACAGTTGAGTAGACATGTGTTCAGTGTTATTCAGAGCTCAGAGAGACGTGACCCTCTGGCTTCCTCCATCTTGCAGACTGAGTGAGGCACACCACTTCCTGGTTTTATAGTGCCTCCCCCTCCCTCCAGCAGGGGCAGCAGAGAGAATGGCAATTTTTTTTAAAACATTAATATCTCTCTGATTTTTCATCGATGGGAAAAATCCTCTGGTCCAGGAAGGCGGAGGGGGGCTCTGATCGAGGTGGCCAAAAACACGGCCGTAGGTGGCGGCGTTCTCTCGGAAATCACAGAACAGTGAGCCAAAAGCTGTCAAGATCAGACTTTTAGTAATATAGATATTGGTGAACAAAGGAAAACATTTTGCACCTTTTTAAAGTTAATTTTGGTCTGGATTATTATTATTATTATTATTTTTTTTTAAAGAGAACTTGCTGAGTGAGGAATATCAAGAATATACCCACCGTCCTCTTTTCACACAGAGGGTAGTGGGTATATGGAAAGAGCTGCCAAACAACTGCAGATGCTGGTTTATACCAAAGATAGACACAAAGTGCTGGAGTAACTCAGCAGGTCAGGCAGCATCTCTGGCGAAAAAGGATGGGTGATGTTTTGGGTCGGAACTCCTTTAGTCTGAAGAAGGGTGGCAACCCAAAACATCACCCTTCTTTTTTCTAAGAGACACTGCCCGACCCACTGAGTAACTCCAGCACATTGCGTCTATCTTTGCCACAGGAGGTAGTTGAGGCAGGAACTATTACAACATTTCAGACATTTAGACAGGTACATGGATAGGAAAAGTTTAGAGGAAATGGGCCAAACATGGGCAGGTGGAACTAGTGTAGATGGGACATCTTGACCAGCATGGGCAAGTTGGGCCGAAGGGCTCCTGTCCATGCTCTGGGAGTCTGAATGTTTTGGTAATGTTTCCAATTATGTGCTATTTCTAAGACTCACTATGTTACAAAAGTAAGGGCCATGATTACAGTCTCGAGCAGATCGATTTTCTCATTGCACACACAGTCGTGCTGGCATAAAGATGGAATGGCAGTTTGAGTCATGCAGCCATGACATCAGGAAGGTTTATTCAATGAAATCTGGACTCCAGCAAGTTCGGCTACAGGAGAGAGCTGTGGCAATCGCTGCACCATTTCACGCTGCTCTCAACTCAAGTTATATTGCAGCTGCCGCTAATGGCTTGCCACATAAAACCCACACAACATCAAAGCATTATCTTAATGGCACACATCACCCAGTGACCTTCCCCACCACATTAACAGCAAGACGTTTTCATAAATGTTTGATATATATCCCTAACCATAAATCTTTCGTCGTTTGGCCACGACCCCTCTACACTGGTGTTTTATTTTCTTCAAATCTTTCAAATCTATTCCCTATAAAACTTCTCAAGCTTCCAGCACTCATTCTTCAATGCTGTCTCCCTCAATAGGTTTTCATATATATCACCCTGCCACACTGTACAAAGGAATACTGATGTTGCACTACTTGCCAAGATGACTTTATAACTTACTTGTGCCATTTTGAATAATGCCCTCTTCTTGTATTTCACTCTGCAGCATCAGTAACTTTGTCTGAAGAAGGGCCTCGAGCCAACCCGTCACCCATTCCCTCTCTCCAGAGATGCTGCCTGTCCCGCTGAGTTAATCCAGCACTGTGTGTCAATCTTCCATGGCATCCCCAGTGAAAGTACAAACTTACAACTCCAACTAAAACAGTTCCTCATCAAGATAGAATGCATCCATGCCATCAGCAGCAGTTTTGCCAACTATTCAATGGCAAGACTGGCACGACAATGCCTTGTTATAAAGATTAAGAGCGTGCAGCTTATGTAATCTTGGGCCATCTATTTATAGGCCAACTCTCAGAAGAACAACATTTTTCTTAAATGATTCATTGACAGTCTAATCTTTTCATTCTGACCAGCATTTGTCGATCATCCTTAAAGTTTAGTGTAGTTTAGAGATACAGCGTGGAAAAACGTCCTTCGGCCCACCAAATCTGTGCCGACCAGCGATCACCACGTACGCTAGCACTATCCTAAATATTAGGGCCAATTTACAACCTTTACCGAAGCCAATTAACCTACAAACCTGCAGATTTACAAATCTACAGATCTGTGAAATCTGTACATCTTTGGAGTGTGGGAGGAAGCCAGAGCACCTGGAGAAAACCCACGCGGTCACAGGGAGAATATACAAACTCCGTACAGACAGCACCAGTTGTAAGGATCTCTGGTGCTGTTAGGCAGCAGCTCTACCGCGGCATCACCGTGCCATCTCCTCATGCTTTAATTCTGACCAGCATTTATCAACCAGCCTTAAAGATGGTTTGCAAAATGGTCATGATGGGAAGTAGAAAAGGGGAAAAAGGAATAAAAAATGATGAGCAATCAAAGCTGACAGAGAAAGTAGGAAAGGAGATGGATAAGGAGAGAGAAAAAGAAAATAGAAACTAGCTAGGAGCGCATCTCCACAAGCTGTCAGTGACACAGCCTAACAATTTAATATACAAACAAATGCCTGGGTTTATACTGATTATCTCCTTCACCTCAACAAGCTCAGAGCTTTGGGTTTTGCTTTTGAAAACTGACAGAACATGGATGTGAGATTGAAAAGGATTCTATCCACGATTTCTTGCCAATATGGATAAATGCAGGTACAGGATATTCAGCATTGTCAGGTTTGCCCAAGATGTCTGTGCTGGTGTCCATGTCCTCAGAGACATAGAAACACACAAAATAGGTGCAGGAGTAGACCATTCAGCCCTTGGAGTCAGCACCGCCATTCAATATGATAATGGCTGATCATCCAAAATCCTGTTCCTGCTTTGTCCCCATATCCCTTGGTTGTGTTCTCCTTAAGAGCTATATCTAACTCTCTCTTGAACACATCCAATGAATTGACCTCCACTGCCTTCTGTGGCAGAGAATTCCACTGATTCACAACTCTCTGTGAGAAAAAGCTTTTCCTCATCACAGTCCTAAATGGACAACCCCTTATTCTTATGGAGTCAGAGTGCTACAGTGTGAAAACTGGCCCTTTGGCCCAGACAGCATCTCTGGAGAAAATACTCCTGTCTGACTTCTGTAGAAGGGTCTCAACCCAAAACATTTTGTGTCTGCCTTCTATTACAATATAAAAGTCAGGTTCCTTCCCCCGCCCCGCGTTGGGGGACGGGGCCCAACGGGTCTCTCTTGTTCTAGTTACAATGTAAAAGTCAGGTCATTCAATAAGATTCTGATTGCAACCTAAACTTTGTCTTCCCATCTATCTTCAGTAACTTTACATCCCCTCAATTATCAACAATCCAACTACCCATTCCTTGTAAGTATTAAAATATTTTATTTCCCACTCTATGTGGGAATAATTCTAAAGTCTCATGGCCCTCCAAGAGAAAACAAACTTGCCTCATCGCTGCCTTAGTTACTTTTAAACAGTGAACCCTTCTACTAGATTATTTCACATGAGGAGACATCCTCTCCACATTAATCCTGTCAAGATCCTCATGATTAAAAAAAAGTGCTGGAGTAACTCAGCGAGTCCGGCAGCATCTCTGGAGGACATGGATAGATGTTTTGTTTCGGGACCTTTCTTCAGTCCCTTCCGCTGAGTTACACCAGCTGTTTTTAAGGTGAACAAACATCTGCACTTCCTGGCGTCTACAAGATCCTCGGGATTCTATATGTTTCAATCAACCTTTTAAACTTCAAAAGGTTCTCGACCTAAAATGTCACCCATGGATGTTCTCCAGAAAGGCTGTCTGACTCACTGAATTAAGGGCCGGTCCCACTTGGGCGTCATTTGCGCGTCACGCAGGTGAAGATTTTGAGAATCCCCAAATCCTGGGGCGCCGCGCACTACCGCGCGACACTGCCTACGCCACCACGGGCCATGCACGAGTAAACGCATGCCATGCGCGCGGCGTGACGCGTAAATTATGTCGCGTAAATGACTCGCAAATAATGCCCAAGTGGGACAGGCCCTTAACTCAAGCACCTTGTGCCTATAGCAAACCAGCTTCTGCAGTTCCATGTTTCCTCATCTAATTGTTCCTTGCCCAATCACAACTTCATTCTAATAAATCAATGCTTTTAAATTCACCCCTGAACTAAAATTAAATTAAGTACTCCATATACTTCAAAGCATATCCATTCTACTGTTGAAGTCTATTTCCTTTACAATAAACAACAACATTGTTATCTTGTTAAAGAAGGAACTGCAGATGCTGGAAAATCGAAGGTACACAAAAATGCTGGAGAAACTCAGCGGGTGCAGCAGCATCTATGGAGCGAAGGAAATAGGCAACGTTTCGGGCCGAAACCCTTCTTCAGACTGATAGGGGGTGGGGGGGAAGAAAGAAACATTGTTATCTTCTCTAGTTATTTTCTCCATCTGCATACTCAACTTATGCAAATCACACACTAGTACACGCCAATCCCTCTGCATCCCAGGCCTCCCTTCATTTAGATAATCTGCACTTTTTTCTCATTTTCTCAACAAAATGGTCTCACATTTCCCCACATTCCATTGGCCACATCTTTTCCCACTCTCTTAACCTTGCCATTTCACCAAGATATATATTCCTCCCTTTCTTTGTATAAAGTAATTTGCATTTCTTTCTTTTCATATCTGTACATTGTGGGTGGCTCGATTGTAAACATGTATTGTCTTTCCACTGCCTTTGGTTAGCGTGCATAAAGCTTTTCACTGTACCTCAGAACACGTGACAAACTAAACAGCAGCAAATTCAGCAGAGATACCTTCAGGGGTGGCACAGCGGTAGAGTTGCTGCCCTACAGCACCAGGGACCCGGGTTCGATCCCGACTACAGGTGCTGTCTGTATGGAGCTTACATCTTCTTCCCGTGACTGCATGGGTTTTCTCCGGGTGATCCGGTTTCTTCCTGCACTCCAAAGATGTACAGGTTTGTACGTCAATTGGCTTTGGCAAAGTTTGTACATTGTCCCCAGTGTACAGGATAGTGCAAATGGACAGGGAAATCACTGGTCGGCGCGGACTTGGTGGGCCGAAGGGGCTTTTTCTGCGCTGTATCTCTAAACTAAACACGTTGTAAAAAGTTGAATCCCTACCACTAATTCCTCTACCAAACCCCACCCTACACCTTGCCAACCATAAAAGGACACTTCCACAACTGTTCTCCGTTTCATCTGAGCCAGTCAATCTAGCCATGTCAGTATGTTCCCACTTCAACACCGAGTTCCTATTTTCTGCACTAACTGATGTAGCATCAGGCTACATGCCTCTGGAAACCACAGGATTGCATGTCTAGTGTTTCAATAGACATGTTACTTCTTCAAAGATCTCCAGTAAATTGGTCAAATATAATTTCCCTTTCAATAAATCATGCCCACTTTGCCTGACTACCTTGAATATTTCTAAGTGGTCTGCTTTAACATTGCGCGCAGCAGGACTGTCCCAGGGAGCTGCGCGGGCCCGATTCACCCGCCCAACAACCAGGCCGCCAACAACCAGAAGGACGACCGGCCTGACTCTCCCCACAGGGCTCCCAGGGGACGGAGGTGAACCCGGGCGGCGAGCCCGGTCTGGGCAGAAGGAGCCTCAGAGGAGGCGGCGATGGGAGCCTCGACGGCGGCAACGCGGGCCTTGGCGATGGCGGGGACTCGCGGTCGATGAGCGCGAGGAGGGAGGGGAAGACAATGGCGACCCAGCATGGGGGGGACCGCCGTGAAGGTCAATGGGGACCTGTACATCTTTGGAGTGTGGGAGGAAACCGGAGCACCTGGAGAAAACCCATGCGGTCAAATGGATAACGTACAAAGCCCGTACAGCTTTATCCTTTGTTCCATTAACAAGCCTACTTGAGAAATGCAATGGTTTACTAATGTCATGCATTTGATATCAAGAAACTTTATTTGTAGCCCTCATTTTAAAGACAAAGACATCAGGAACAGCAGACGCTGGTTTACAAAGACACAAAGTGTTGGAGCAACTGACATCAGACAGCTTCTCCGGTGAACACAAAAGGGTCCCGACCTGAAACGACGCCTACTCATGTTCTCCAGAGATGCTGCCTGACCTGCCGAGTGACTCCAGCATTTTGTGCCTCACTTCAGAGAGTTGGATGGCCTTTCTCTCCCTCTCATTGTTTTAACGAGATAATTCATGCAATTAATTCAAATGCAGACTACTTCAGAGCAATGATAGATAGTTATTGATTCTTCAAAGCACTCTTCCATTAAACCAACCATTATCACTAAAAGCATGCATCTCAAATAATAAGTCTACAATCAGTAACGTTTCCAGGTGTCAGGCACAGCTTCAGGGGGGAAAGATGCCATTCGTGATCATGCAGTTTAATAATTACTAACTATAAGGTTATGAAATTCTCTGCCTTTTCCTGATTTCACCCTTCTCCATTTCTGAAATTTCCCTTGGTGTACCCCTTAGATATCTCTGCTCCTGCAGGTCAGGCCTCTTGGTCATCAGACTTGCTGTCTCCCACCTTTAGTTGTCAAAGCACAGACTCCAGATACTCTCCACAAATGTTTCCATCTCTTCTTTTCATTCTCTTGAGCTTAGTTCATTTTTCGTTGAGAGATATAGCACGGAAACAGGCCCTTCGGCCCACCGGGTCGGTGCCGACCAGCGATTCCCGTACACTAGCTCTATCCTACACACTAGGGACAATTTTTAACCAAAGCCAATTAATCGACAAACCTGTACGTCTTTGGATTGCGAGCGGCAACTGGAACACCCGGGGGAAACCCACGCGGCCACAGTGAGAACGTACAAACTCCGCACAGACAGCACCCGTAGTCAGGATCGGACCCGGGTCTCTGGAGTTGTAAGGCAGTAACTCTACCATTGGTAGACAAAAGTGCTGGAGAAACTCAGCGGGTGCGGCAGCATCTATGGAGCGAAGGAAATAGGTAACGTTTCGGGCCAAAACCCTTCTTCAGACTCCAGTGCGCCACGCCCTTCTTTTCTTGGGCAGATTGCCAGGATAGAGGATGACTATATTCCACTCTGGTTTAGATGGTTCCGAGATGATTTCGTTTAGAGATACAACATGGAAATAGGCCCTTCAGCCCTCGAGTCCACGCTGACCAACAATCACCCATACACTAGTTCTATCCTACACACAATGGACAATTTATAGAATTCAATTAACCCGCAGACCTGCATGCTTTTCGAATGTGGGAGGGAACCGGAGCATCTGGGGAAGACCCACGTGGTCAAAGGGTGAATGTAAAAACTCCACATAGACAGCACCCTTAGTCAAGATCGAACCCAGGTCTCTGGAGCTGCAAGACAGTAACTCTACCGCTGGGCCACCGTGCCTCTATTACTTTGTGCTCTACACAAAATTACAGATTCGGCAACTATTTGTCTCTCACACAGTCTGACAAAGTGCCCCGACCTGAAACGTCACCTATTCACGTTCTCCACTGATGCTGTCTGATCCGCTGAGTTTCCTCCAGCACATTGTGACTTCAGTGATGTGAAGTACAGCTTCTTCATCAATAACATCCTTGCCCTGCTAATTGTTTGGTGGAAGCAACCACCTTGCCGTAAGATGCACAGCCACGTTAAAGAGTTTGGCATTTGTGCACAAGCTGTGAAATAGCAAAGGTTTTGACCTTTTCGCCAGCACTGTGTAAGCAAGAAAGCATTGCTAATAGCCACGTTGGCATGGAGTGCAATGCAGCATTTGTATAGGTAACATGTCACGGCATTCCTCTCCATAATGAGTTTTCTTGTCTAGCGCAGCTCGGCTTCCGTTTCCTCGAGAATTTTACCTGCTGGGATTTATTTCCATTCAAAAAGGACGGGAGTGGACTGCTATTGATTATCTATTAGTTTTGCGAGACTTTCACCTGGACCATAAAGTTATGAAAATATATCTGCTGTGAGGTGACAGAGTTGCCCAACACTCCTGTGCAAGTTCACAACGAGGGTGGCACAGTGGGGCAGGTTTGTTGGTTAATTGGCTTTGGTAAAATTGTAAATTGTCCCAAGTGCGCGTACGATAGCGCTAGTGTACGGGGTGATCGCGGTCAGCGTGGATTCGGTGGGCTGAAGGGCCTATTTCACTGTCTATCTCTAAAGTAAAGTAGACTCTCATGAGCGGAATAATTCGAGTAGATGCACAGAGTCTCTTGCCCAGAGTAGGGGAATCGAGGACCAGAGGACATAGGTTCAAGGTGAAGGGGAAAAGATTTAATAGGAATCTGAGGGGTAACATTTTCCACACAAAGGGTGTTGGGTGTATAGAACAAGCTGCCAGACGAGGGTAGTTGAGGCTGGGACTATCCCAACGTTTAAGAAACAGTTAGACAGGTACATGGATTGGACAAGTTTGAAAGGATATTGGACCAAGCGCAGGGAGGTGGGACCAGTGTAGCGTGTGGGCGAGTTTGGCCGAAGGGCCTGTTTCCACACTGTATCACTATGACTCACGTGAGCCTTGACAACTAATCCTGCCTGTGTCACATAAACAGCAAGCAGCACGGAATGACGCACCAACTTCATCACCGGGTCGGGCCAGGCCGACCCCCTCAACTCTGACCCAGAGCCGCTGCCAGGGCCAAGGGGCCTTTAAGGTCAAGATATGACTACACTTTTAGGAACTTTGATCTTGAATGGTACAAAATGGCGCCGGAAACGTGGCGACTTCTGTGTACTGCATTCAGCATAATCTACCATTCCGAATATACCATTCAGGACTGAAGGGTCACAACATGAAACATCACCCATCCACGTTCGCCAGAGATGCTGCCGGACCTGCTGAGTTACTCCAGCACCATATGACTTTTTTGTAAACCAGCATCTGCAGCTCCTTGTTTTGTACTATTCTTACACTGGCATGATTGTGTTTACGTAGAGTAAGATTTTATACTGCATTGTGTGCAGGAAAGGAATTTTACTGTATGTAGGTACTGTACATGCGACAATAATGTACCATTGAATCCATTGACTTTAATTAGACTCAAAGAAATGTAGGAGTGTAAGGTGACGAAAACTCCTGTGAATGACATTTACACCAGCTTGACTCCCCATAGCTGGTGATAATCAGAGGTGTTAAAAAAAGACTTCCTCAGTAGAACAGTTAATAGATTAGCATGTGGATTGTGCATACTGCCTGATAAATTAGACACTGAAAAATGAAAAGTTTTTTTTTTGTTTGTTGATGTAAATAAAACAAAGTTTCAATGAAAATAAAGAGGAAGGATTTCAGAGTCAAGATGAAATCAAAATAGACTTTTCATTTGCATTCCCTGTAGACAGCTAGTCACTTAGACAGTTGGTCAACTTCAACGGAAAGCCAGTTGACTTAAGCAGACTTGGTTTCGCAGGGTGAATGGAAAACCTGTTACTGAGGCACTGGAAATGAATCTCAAATGTACACACTATTATTTTGCAGAGCTTTACTGCAGGGTAGTGTGGCTGATTCAATCCGACATTAGCAAAGCATTGGTGTCGGCAGAAATCAAATCCTAACAGCAAACCTCCCGTACAGTTGCTGATCCCCATACTGTTGAGTACCTGATTTCCAATCAGCTTTTGGTACTTTAGAGATCCAGTGCGTTAACAGGCCCTTCAGCCCATCGAGTCCTCCCCGGCCAACGAAGACCCTGCACACTAGCACTATCCGACACGCGCTAGGGACAATTTACAATTTTACCGAAGCCCATTATTCTACAAACCAGCACATCTTTGGAGTGTGGGAGGAAACCGGAGCACCCGGAGAAAACCCACACAGTCATAGGGAGAACGTGCAAACTCTGCACAGACAGCACCCACCGTCAGGATCGAAACCCGGGTCTCTGGCGCTGTAAGGGAGCAACTCCAATGCTGCACCACTGCGCCGACAGGATTGAGCCCAAGGGCTATCTGTCACTTGGGGTTCCTTCAGTTCAGCTGAGTTCTGTCAGTACTCAGTACCTCCACTAGATGGAGAACATTAAATCACAGCCTTGCACCTCTGGAGAGGAGGGGTAAGTGAAAGAGAGCAAACATCAGTGGCAGTGAAAGGCTCCCATGTCAATAAAGAGAGCAAACATCAGTGGCAGTGAAAGGCTCCCATGGGGGGGGGGGGGGGGGGGGGGGAATCCAGAACTAGCTGAAGAGTTAATCAATATGGCAGATGATAGACACAAAATGCTGGAGCAGCATCTCTGGAGAAAATGTGTAGGTGATGTTTCTGGTTAGGACCCTTCTTCAGATAATACCTCAGTTGATTAAAGCAGGCCAAACAGTGGTGGCGCACAGCTGGTAACTCCACAGGAAAACCACTGGCCATCTTCACATCTCGGCCCAAGGATGCCTTGGACTTCAATGCATGCTCAGTCAAACACCAAAGTTCAACTGGCTGAAGATCAGTTGTCCCTTAGAAGTCCCACCACTGAGTTGAAGAGGGAGACTCTGGAGAGACTCCAGCTTGGGTTTAGGCATAACCAGGGTACAACCAGGTCTTGAGGCAATGTTGTGGTTGTCCCTCATTATCACCAACAATCACTCTTCTCCATCCATTCAGACTTATTCATCTCCCACTTTCTCCCCTCTTTGGATGAGGATGGTTGGCAAACGGGAGAGTCTAAGAGGCAGAGGTGTGCAGCCATCAGCTCGGTAACATCAGTGGGGAATGCAGAATTGGGGATAAACTAATTACAGGTTGATCTCAGACTGGAAAGGAGTCTAGAGTCAAACAAATTGGAAACAGACCCTTCCACCCGACTTGCCCACGCCAACCAACATGCCCCATCTACACTAGTCCCACCTGTCCACGCTTGGCCCATAACCCACTAAACCCATCCGATCCATGTATCTGTCCAAATGTCTCTTAAATGTTACGATAGTGCCGGCCTCTACTACCTCCTCGGGCAGCTCGTTCCATACACCCACCACCCTTTTTGCGTAAAAAAGTTACCCCTCAGGTTCCTTTCACATCTGTCCACCTTCACCTTAATCCTATGTCTTCTTGTTCTCGATTCCCCTACTCGATACTCTAACTGTTGAAGGCCTGATGATTATTGTCACGAGATACAATGAAAAGCTTAATCCGAACAGCTCAGAGGTACCATACATAGAACCAATCAGTTCAAACTAAAGTAAAAATGCCACTTCTGCGGACCGAAGTTCCCGTTTCCATGCTGTATCTCGCAACTAAACTAGATTCTGCACTGCACCTAGCCCTTTGCACTTCCTATTGTACTCGAGTTTGACTTGATTGTATTGATGTGTGGTATATCTGATCTGTTTGGATAGCATGCAAAACAAAGCTTCCACTGTCCCTCGGCGCACACGACAATAAAGCTAAACCCAGGAAGGACTTGAGATACCATGCTCCTTCTTTAGTAATCCTTCAGGGTCGAGGTTGATGGTTTGCTCGCCGGTTTGTGGGCTCTAAGATGGCTGATGCGCCAAGTGCAAGATCAGCAGGCAAGTAGTACAGGAGGTGCTGGATGGGCTGAATGGCCAAGTGGGGGTTGAAAATAGGCGCGCATAGTTTGCTGCTTTCGTTGGGCTTTTCAGACTTCACCTGTGGTGGAGAACTATCGTCCATCTAGTAGATAAGACACAAAGTTACAAAGTAACTCAGCGGGTCAGGCAGTATCTCTGGAGAACATGGATTGGTACAAAGTGCTGGAGTAAATCAGAGTCAGGCAGTATCTCAGGAGAAAAAAAGGATGGATGACATTTCGGGTTGGGGCCCTTCTTGTCAGAATCACAGAGGGGGAGCAATGAGAGAGGGTTTCCCATTGGAAAGAGAAGGAGAACTTCTTCAAAGCAAGCATACCTTGAGGAGATTTTGCAGTGGATCAGACAAAATGTGTAGAAAGGAACTGCAGATGCTGGTATATACACCAAAGATAGAAAGTGCTGGAGTAACTCAACGGGCCAGGCTCTTGTCTGTTTTCAACAACTGTTCCCGCCGCACACTCAACATAGCGAATACCAATTGTCACCCCCAATATCCAGGACATTTCCTACTCATCGGTCCAGAGATATTAAGCCCAGAAAAGGAGAAGTTCAGGTTCACTACTAAAGGCCAGAAAATATTTTTTTTTTTGCTGAAACTAAGTTAGCTCAGCACTTCTGGAATGGCTGTCTCTTGGATATTGACTGTTCCTGGATGATATATGTGAGTTCATGGTCCTACAAGAAAGAAATGCTGGGTAATTATCTCCAGTGTCTTAACCAATATCCATCCCTCATTCAACACTCCATAAATAGACTATTTGGTTATTATCTATGGCTTGGTGATTCAAACACTTGTCGAGATACTTCCTAAATATTCCTGTCAACTCACAGACGGCCTGAAAAATGTGCAATGGTAAATATAAACTCAAACAATGGAAAGATCACTGGTGATCAGAAGGATGGACTTGATCATAACTTGATGAAAGAATGCCAAGCGTCATAGAGTTATAGAGTGTGGAAACGCGCCCATCGGCTCAACTTGCTCACACCGGCCAATGCGTCCAATCTACACTAGTCCCACCGGCGGGTAAACCTGCGTTTAGCCCAGATCCCTCTAAACCTGTCCGATCCATGTACCTGTCTAAATCTTTCTTAAACGTTACAATAGTACCTGCCACAACTACCTCCTCCAGCAGCTTTTTTCCATACATCCACTACCCTTAGTGTGAAAAATTCACCTCTCAAGTTCCTATTAACTTCCCCCCCTCACCTTAAACCCATGTCCTCTGGTTCTTAATTCCCCTACTCTCGGCAAGAGACTCGGCATCTACGGGATCTATTCCTCTCACGATTCTGTACACATCTATAAGACCACCCCTCATCCTCCAGCATGCCTAGCCAGCTCACACTCTCCCTATAGCTCAGGCCCTGGAGTCCTCACAACATCTTTGTACATCTTCTCTGCACCCTGCCCTGAGAAGACTTTACAAGAGATTTGCTTGCATTGGTGTATAGTTAGGAATGTAAAAATGCAGCTATTGCCAAGTGAAGCTTCAGTCCCTTTACCCATTATATAGCAGTCTTGTCGAATCACCCTCTCTTCCCATTCACCACTTAATTTGGATGCCGTGTTAGACTTCACGCTGCCTCGGCAAGGCCAGCAGCATAATCAAGGACCAGTCTCACCTCGGACACTCCCCCCTCTCCCATCAGGCAAGAGGTACAGAAGTGAGAAAACGCACACCTCCAGATTCAGGGACAGTTTGTGCCCAGCTGTTATCAGGCAACTGAGCCATCCTCTAACCAAGTAGAGAGTGGTCCACACCTACCATCTACCTCTTTGGAGACTTTACTTTGCACTGAACATTATTCCCTTTATTCTGTATCTGCACTCTACACCTTGATTGTAATCATGTATAATTTAGTTTATTTTGTTTAGTTTAGAGATACAGCGTGGAAACAGGCCCTTCAGCCCACCGAGTCTGTGCCGACCAATGACCCCCACACACTAGCACTATCTTACACAGCAGGGACGATTTACAATTCTAACTGAAGCCAATTAACCTGCAAACCGGTACGTCTTTGGAATGTGGGAGGAAACAGTTAGACAATAGACAATCGGTGCAGGAGTAGGCCAAGTCGGCCCTTCGAGCCAGCACCGCCATTTAATGTGATCATGGCTGATCATCCCCAATCAGTACCCCGTTCCTGCCTTCTCCCCATATCCCCTGACTCCACTATTTTTAAGAGCCCTATCTAGCTCTCTCTTGAAAGTATCCAGAGAACCGGCCTCCACCGCCCTCTGAGGCAGAGAATTCCACAGACTCACAACTCTCTGTGAGAAAAAGTGTTTCCTCGTCTCCGTTCTAAATGGCTTACCCCTTATTCTTAAACTGTGGCCCCTGGTTCTGGACTCCCCCAACATCGGGAACATGTTTCCTGCCTCTAGCGTGTCCAAACCCTTAACTCTCATATCTCAATGAGTTCCCCTCTCATCCTTCTAAACTCCAGAGTGTACAAGCCCAGCCGCTCCATTCTCTCAGTTCTCTCTGTGACCATGCGAGTTTCCTCCGGGTACTCCGGTTTCCTCCCACGTCCCAAAGACGGACAGGTCTGTATGTCAATTGGCCCTCTGTAAACAGCTCCTATTGTGTAGGGAGTGGATGAGACGGTGGGATACCATCAGACTAGTCTGAACGGGTGAGCAATGGTCGGCGTGGACTCGGTGGGCTGAAGATGTTGTTTCCATGCTGCATCTCCAAACTAAACCAAAGTGAGTGGGTGGCAATGGTGGAATATCCCGTGCTTCGTACAGCCCCACACACTGCACTTGAAAAAGAAAAATGACCCCAAGAAATCCCCCAGCTCTGAATCCTCTGACAGACGACCAGAAGCTGCCTATTGTAAGAGAGACAGTGGTACACAATATATAACATAGGAGAATGAAGTAAGTCTTCTTTTAAAAAGGGGCATAACAAATAAAACCCTGGTGCTCAAAACAATCAGAGTTTTTTTTTAAAATGTTGATAATCTTTCAAATGATTGCATGCATCGATTGAATTCCATTTCATTATCTGCCCTCTTTCGGGTATCAATGAGGAGCAAAATTTGCCCGGTCTGAAGTTTATTGTTGCGCGATAATAAACTGCATTCATCCGACTGAATTCCGCACCAGGCAGTTATCACCAGATTGAACTGCCGAGCAAATCTCCCCTCACTACAGTGGCGCGCCATCCAGCTCCATTCTTCAGCTAATCCCCAGTGTTGTCAGTGGCCATGAAATCCTCTCAACAAGCTTGTGAGCTAATACTCACATTATTCTCTTTCCCCGCAAGCCTCCTGAGAACAAGGAAAAAACCCCAACGCCTTAAATGCAGCAACAAAGCTACCTTTTATTTCGGAGTATAACTCTGTCTGTTGTGTTGGTCAACGGCAGCTTTTGACTACAGGCAAGGGGATTACCCTGTAGCTCTCACAAGCTCTGATGTCCAGCTAGATGGCTAAGCCACCCGACCCCCCCCCCCCCCCCCCACCCCCCCAACCTCCCACTGCTATAATCCTTATTATGCACAATCCTCGCAAGTAAAACAGCTGCGTGATGAGCCATTTGTGGACTCACTGAGAACTCCTTGTTTATTGACTGTAAAGTATGTCCAGGTTTTTGCAACTTCCTCCAAATGGGGTCTTTTAAACCTATATACGTGTTATCGCTTAAATTACTGTACTCGCTGGAGTTTAGAAGGACGAGCTGGGGGGGGGGGGGGGGGGAGAAACCTCATTGAAACTTACCGAATTGTGAAAAGCCTGGGTAGAGTGGATGTGGAGAGGATGTTTCCACTAGTGGGAGAGTCTAGGACCAGAGGGCATAGCCTCAGAATAAAAGGACTTGCCTTTAGGAAGGAGATGAGGAGGAATTTATTTATTCAAAGGGTAGTGAATCTGTGGAATTCATTGCCACAGACGGCTCTGGAGGCCAAATCAAATGATATTTTTAATGCGTACATTGACAGACTCTTGATTAATACAGGTGTCAGGGATTATGGGGAGAAGGTTAGAGAATGGGGTTGAGAGGGAATGAGAGATGGCGGGGTAGACTTGATGGGCCGAATGGCCAAATTCTGCTCCTATTACTTATGACCTACTTGTTATCTATCTATTCATGTCCTACATTCTTTAGATGGTAGATGGTGCTTTCAACAACAGAAATAGCTTGCCAGAAACCCAACCTCAAGCTGAATTTTCACTGAAAGCCAAGGTCAGTGAAGAGCAATCAAGAGTCACTTCTCCTTTCATATCATCTAACCATTAAAAGCATTACCTCACTGCTGAGTGTATTGAACGCAACCTGTAAATATTCACTGGGCATTCAGTGACCTATAAGACTTGGTCAATCAGTGGATAAGTGTGCAGAGATAACATGGGAGTCGACCACTCTCATTGGAAACTGTTAAGTTAAGGGCCTGTCCCACTTACACGACCTTTACAGGCGACTGACGGTACTCGTCATAGGTCGCCGAAATTTTCAACATGTTGAAAATTCAGCGGTGACCAGAAAGACGCTACGACACTTTGGAGACCTCTCACGACCATAGGAGACATCTCACGACCATACAGGCGACCCCTGGCGACATGTCGCGGATGACCTCTCAATACCATAGGAGACCGCTCACAACCATGGTCATGAGAGGTCTCCTATGGTCTTGAGAGGTCTCCAAAGAGTCGTAGCGTCTTTCTGGTCGCCGTTGAATTTTCAACATGCTGAAAATTTCGGCGACCTGTCACGGGTGCCGGCAGTCGCCTGTAAAGGACACGAAAGTGGGACAGGCCCTTTAGGCTACTCTTGCCCCGTGGTCTCATCTTGTAAACCAGTACAGCCCGTTCCTCGAGTAAAACACAAACTTTCTGGAGTATCTCAGCAGGTCAGGCAGCTTCCCTGGACAGGATAGACACAAAAAGCTGGAGTAACTCAGAGGGACAACCAGCGTCCCTGGAGGAATGGGTGACGTTTCGGGTCAAGACCCTTCTTCAGACTAAATAAAATAGCCAGCAGTTTGAAATAAAGATAGATAGATAGATAGATAGATAGATAGAGGGTAGAAGATCGTTCTGGGGAGTCCAAGAGGAGGGGGACCGGTGGAGACCGGGGAAGGGGTCACCACTGGGTGGTGAGGACTGCTTCCCATAGAAAAAGGCACCAAGTCAGAGGCGACGGTGACGGAAGAAAAGCTCTACGTCGTGGCGGACCCGGAACTCGTTGAGGCGGGGCGGAGGGGAATGAAAGCTAGGCCTCTGTTGAGGACAGACCATTCTGTATCAGAGAGGGGGAGGTCTGGGGGGGATGGTGAAGGCACGACAAGGGTGGGGGTTGGGGTCAGAGGAGGGCCGGGGAGCGGACAGAGTCCGAGGCGAGGTCTGGAGAGGACATGGATAGGCGATGCTTTGGATCGAGACCTTTCTTCAGACTTTGTGCTTTGCTGAAGATGTCAGCATCTGCAGTTCCTCCTGTCCACCCATCCCTTCTCTGAGTTGTTTCTTCTTGTTGAAGTCACGATGCAGCTTTCTCTGACTTTGGTTAAGCCGCATTTGGAGTGTTGCGTGCAGTTCTGGTCAACTCATTACAGGAAGGATGTGGTGCTTTGGAGAGGACGCAGAGGAGGTATACCAGAACAATGCCCTGATGAGAGGGCATTAGCTACAAGGAGAGGTTAGGCAGACTTGGATTGTTTTCTCTGGAATGTCAGAGATCTGCTAGAAGTGTATAAAATTACGAGGCGCACGGATAGGGTAGACATTCAGAACCTTTGAGGATGGGAAAAATCAAATACTAGAGAGCATAGTTTGTAGTTTTAGTTTTTGAGAAGCAGCATGGAAACAGGCCCTTCAGCCACCAGGTCCTCATTGATCAACAATCTCTCATACACTAGATCTATGTCCTACAGACTAGGGGCAATTTACAGAAGCCAATTAACCTACAAACCTGCACTTCTTTGGAATGTGGGAGGAAACCTGAGCACCCGGAGAAAACTTGTGGTGACAAGGAGAAGGTACAAACTCCGTACAGACAGCACCCGTAGTGAGGATTGAACCCGGGTCTCTGGTGTTACAAGGCAGCAACTCTACCGCTGCGCCACTCTTCCACCCTTTAGCTTTAAGGCAAGAGGCACAAAGTTAAGAGGAGATGTGCAGGTCAAATTTTCTTTTCAACCACAGAGGGTGGTGAATGCCTGGAATACGTTGCCAGGGGTGGTAGCTGGTGCAGATACATTAGTGGCATTTAAGAAACATTGGGTAGGCAGAAGCACGGAATGGAGGGATACGGGTTGTGTACAGGTAGATAGGTAATGATCTTGGCATCATGTTTGGCACAGGCATTGTGGGCCGACGGGCCTGTTCTCATGCTGTACTGTTCTATAGCCTGGATAAGGAGGGCTTGGGTACACCCCAAAGTGGAAGATCATGCACTGTCCAAGGCTTCCTTGAGGGTCCATGGTCATCCATACCAGGGAAGAAATGGGCCCCAACAGATCATTCTGTCTGAAGAGTTACCATTCAGCCTGTGCAATTGAGGGGTAACATTTTTAATCAAAGTGTGATGGGTGCATGGCACAAGCTGCCGGAGGGTGGTGCTATCATAATGTTTAAGAGACATTTGGACAGGTACATGGATAGATTGGGTTTAGAGGGATATGGGCCAAGCACAAGAAGGTGAAACTAGTGTGGATGGGGCATGTTAGTGGTCGTGGGCAAGGTGAGCCGAAGAGCCAGTTTCCACTTCTGCATGACTATGACTCAGGCGGCGGTCAGGTTCGATCCTGACTATGAAGGCTGTCTGTACAGGGTTTGTTCATTCTCCCTGTGGGTTTTCTCCGGATGCTCCGGTTTCCTTCCGCACTCCAAAGACATAGAGGTTGGTAGATTAATTGGTTTTGGTAAATTGTCCCAAGTGTTATTGTATAGGGTGATGACTGGTCAGCGCAGACTTGGGCTGAAGGGCCTGTTTCCATGCTCTACCTCTAAAATCTAATGTTTAAAAGACTCTAACTCAACTAATCTCATTCCAAGATAGACACAAAATGCTGGAGTAACTCAGCAGGACAGGCAGCATCCCTGGAGAGAAGCAATGGGTGACGTTTCGGGTCGAGACCCTCCTTCAGCCTGAATCTCACTCCAGATTGTTCGATGATTAGGGTACAGATCAGTGGAGGAAATGGCTTCATCCAGGAATGACCTGACATTTAGTGGGACAGATAAATAAGCAAAATTAAAAGGAAACTATTGACTTCGTAGAATATTACATCACTAGTTGACATTTCACAGATGGCATCACCATTTCACCATCATGACATGAATCAGGGCTAAACAATTAGGTTTCAAAACCATACAAAATTTGACCATCGTTCAAGAACACCGACCCATGGACAAGAATATAAATTATTTCACCAGCATAAAAGAAAGTACATTTGAAAAAAAAACATTTGAAAAATACTTAATTCAATATCAAGATAAAATATAATCACCAGAATTCCAACACTCTGAACGCATGCATCTTGTCACAGAGCCACCAAGATGTTCGCAGCTCCACCATCCCATCCAACTCAACCAAAATTCCTCGCCCACCTTTTTCAAGTTCATATGTCATAGCAGCAGAATTAGGTCATTCAGCCCATCGAGTACCACTCTGCCATTCAATCATGGCTAATTCAATCAACCTAATTCTCCTGCCTTCCCCTTAGAACCTTTGACACCCTTGCTAATCAGGAATCTCTCAATTTCCGCCTTAAAAATACCCATTGACTTGGCCTCCACAGCCGTCTGTGGCAATGAATTCCACAGACTCACCACCCTCTGACTAATTAAATTCCCCTTCATCTCCTTTCTAAAGGTACATACTTTTATTGTGAGACTGTGTCCGCCAGTTCTAGACTCTCCCACTAGTGGAAACATCCTCTCCACATCCACTCTATCCAGGCCTTTTACAATTCGGTAAGTTTCAATGAGGTCCCTCCTCATGCTTCTAAACTGCAATGAGTACAGGCCCAGTGCCGTCAAATGCTCATCATATGTTAACCCTATTATCCCCTGGACATCTCAATCATAACATACAACTAGTGCAAACAGGTAATCAATGGTCGGTGTTGACTCAGTGAGACAAAAGACTCCTTTCCATGCTGTATCTTTTTACTTTAGGTTAGAGATACAGTGCGGAAACAGTAGGGACAATTTAACCAAGCCAATTAACCTACAAACCTGTACGTCTTTGGAGTGCGGGAGGAAACCGGAGCTCCCGGACAAAACCCATGCTATCACGGGGAGGATGGACAAACTCCATACGGATAGCATCCGTAGTCAGGTTCGAACCCGGGTCTCTGGTGCTGCAAGGCAGCAACTCTACCGCTGCGCCACCGTGCCACCCCATCTCCAACCAGACAGAAAGCTGACACAAGGTCAATTACTAATCGTACTTCTAAAATATTAAATAGCGCTCTGGGATCTCGACAGCATTGATAGTGATTATATATTTTAAATAAGTGTTTAAAGACACTTAAAAAACATAGATATTCTCAAATACCTGCATGTATTAGAAAAGCACTACTGACTAAGTGGCTCAGCAGATCTAAATGCATTTAGCGCAAATTGTCTATTTCAAACAAGTGTTCTCGAGGCACAATGAGTGGGTTTGCATGCAGTGATGCTATCCACTGTGAACAGATACAGAACAGTGCCATAGCCATTGACCAGTAAAATAGTGCATTATTGTTAAGTACTATATGTTTGCTTAAATCCTAAAGGTCCTGACCCACTTGGGCATCATTTGCGCTTCACGCAGGTGGCGAGCGGAGATTTTGTGAATCACAAAATACTGGGCTTCACTGCCTACGTCACCACGCACCATAAGCGTGCAATGCACGCCATGCGCGCATCTCAACGCGCATGTCGTGACGTGTAAATTATGTCGCGTAAATGACACCCAAGTGGGACAGGCCCTTAAGTGTACACTTCTTTGGCTCACATTGTCCCTCTAAGATCATTAGAGGGCCAAGGGCCGCACAATGGCGCAGTGACCAATGGCGCAGTGACATAGGATTGATTGGGGGTGGGGGTCAGTACGGAGTTTGTACATTCTTCCTGTGGCTGCGTGGGTTTTCGCCAGGTGCTCCGGTTTCCTCCCACACTCCAAAAGACGTACAGGTTTGGCTTCAGTAAAAATTGTAAATTGTCCCTAGTGTGTAGGATAGTGTTGGTGTAGGGGGTGATCGTTGGTTGGCGTGCACTGGGTGGGCCGAAGGGCCTGTTACCGCGTTGTATCAGCAAAGTCTAAATTTTTTTTTTTTTTCAGTGTTATTTTTGGAGATAACAAGTTGCCAGTATTCATACCATTTACAAATCAAGCAACTTTTTTTTTCCCCCATCAGTATACCCCCACCTTCAGTTTGATTTTGTGACCTACCAACTTCGAATTTAATAAACTAATAAAATAGAAGAGCCTCACCGCACCAGAGACCCGTGTTCGATCCCGACCTCGTTACTGTCTACATGGAGTTTGCACGTTCACCTGCAGATGCTCTGGTTTCTTCCCACATTCCACAAACGTGCGGGTTTGTATGTTAATTGGCCTTGGTATATTGCTCCCCTTGTTTAGGGAGGGAATCGATGTGAAAGTGGGATAACATAGAACTAGCATGAAGGGGTGATCGCTGGTTGGCGTGGAACCAGTGGGCTGAAGGGCCTGTTTCCCTGGGGCTGTTTCCATGCTGCATCTACTGCCACCGACCATCACAAAAAAAAAGAACAGGTATTTTGCATGTAAAAATGGTGTGCCTCATTGGATCAGAACATGGCCAAAATGGTGTGCCTCATTAGATCAGAACATGGCCTTGTGAGCACGGTGAAACACAGACAGAGGTCGATTTGCTCAAAGGTGGAAGATTCTAATTTGAGAGCTGCAAGTAATTTAGAATGTTATTCTACCTGTAACTGTCAACATTAGCTCGATCAACTTACAGAACAGTGTGGTCCGTACAGCTTCCAAGGGATTGGAATTCATTTTCTACTGGTCTAAACGCAAGTAATAGAAATGAGAATTTATTTGATATTTAAGCTGTTGTAATTATGAATTAGAGCAAAATTGCTTTTTGACGGATACACATTTTCCAGAGCTCATACTGAATAAAAAGATTAGCCTTGCACAAAGATGAAAGTAGTTTAGAAATTGAGACTGGAATATTTTGGTCTGTTTGCAGCCATACTTTAATGAAAACTTTATCTGGATATGATGACAATTTAAATGTGTTAACATTTAGTTTAAAGCTCTCTTGTGCTTGCTCATGTGTTTCTGTGCTTCATATTTTTAGGCAAGACAGAAGAACTAAACTTGATTTGATTTTACAGTGGGACACATGTAACATATCCGCCTAAATGCACAGCATACTGTATGTGTAGGAAGGAACTGCAGATGCTGGTTTACACAGAGGATAGACACGAAATGCTGGAGTAACTCAGCAGGACAGGGAGCATCTCTGGAGAGACGGGATGGGTGCCATTTCAGGTTGAGACCCATTCCTTCTCTCCGGAGATGCTGCCTGTCTCGCTGAGTTACTCCAGCATTTTGTGTCCAATGCACACGTTCAGTTTCATTGGTAGATCAGGAAATTGTGTCTTTTTTTTGTGTAAACCAGCATCTGCAGTTCCTTGTTTCTACAGGTTAGTCATGGACTACTCTCTGTGAGATTTGTTGCAAATGTATCTGGTAAAGCTACTTCCCTTCATGCGTTCCACTCCCAGAAATTGCTTTCCAATTTCTTCCCCCCTCTTCTTGGAGGGAAGCCATGATAACTAAGGCACCTAAAGACAAGAGGGTTAAATCGCAGCAATCATTACTCAAAATATCGGGAAGAATGTCAAGCGATCAGTTTCCGAGAAAATCTCAAAGGTTCAATTTTGAAGATGCTTAAATAACTGAGAAAAGATAACTTTCAGAAAGCCTGTTGGAAAAATGAACTTAAAAACAATGACTGGAACAGTTACCAAGCCAACAATTCAGAGATACGCCCAATCAGGAAATAGTGCAAACCTCTTAGTTTAAAGGTACAGCGCTGAAACAGGCCCTTCGACCCACCGAGTCCACTCTGGCCAACGATCACTCGTACACTAGTTCAATGTTATCCCACTTTCCCAGCCACTCCCGACACACTAGGGGGCAATTTGCAGAAGCCAATTAACCTACAAACCTGTATGTTGCTGGAATGTGGGAGGAAACTGGAGCACCCGGAGAAAACCCAGTCATAGGGAGAATGTACATACAGACAGCACCCGTAGTCAGGATCAAACCTGGATCTCTGGTGCTGTAAGACAGCAACTCCACCACTGAGCTACTCTATGCCACCTCTTACAAACATATAAAGACCTAAGGGTTAAAATATATATATACTCCAATACTTTAACATTTCAACAACCACATTGCCATGGTAGGCAAGCACAATAGTGGACCAACCTCACAGCTCCAGGTTGGCTCCTAACCTCAGCTGCTTTTTAAATGGAGTGTGCACATTCTCCATGTGACTGTGTGGGTTTCCCATGAGGTTCAAGTTCCCTAGTGTTGGTTGGTTGGTCAACTGGTTATTGTAATTAGCTCGGGTGCAGAAGTGTTTAAGGAGAATCAGGTGGAATCAATTAGCAAGTGAGAACAATTATGTGACAGGGCAATGGGATGAACAATCTCCTGATCTTGAGAAAATTGGGATGATTAAATTTGTACAGGAACAAAGTGAATCAATAACCACTCCTCATCCCCTTTGCTTTGCAGCTTTGAACTAAAGGTCTTTGAGTTCAGTTGGGAAACGATTATTTCCTTTGCCAATTGTCCTAACCCATCACATCACCCTCTCCACAGGAGAAGCACGTTCCTTAAATTCACCCCCTCAAAATCTCATTGATATTTCATCTAACTACAGGGGTGGGAGACTGCAACCTTCACGTGGTCCGCCCTGTTTCGACGAACCTGGCGTGCACAATCAAATAAGATCAAATAGAACAAGTTTGTCCTACAACTTTAGGCTGTGCACGCCATACACAAGAAGAAGCTCTAACTACAATATTAAATAATTTAGAAAATAATTTTCCAGGCCTATTTCAATCCAATCATACATCAGATCTTTATTTCAGATAATAGTGTGTTTTATTTCACTGAAAGTTAGAAGGTGCTTTTCCAAATATATTTATCGTTCTCTTTGTGCCCTGACTAGTGTTACCCAGCTTGGAATGGAATATGCTTTAGTAAAAATCTCAAGGTACAGCATCAACCTAACTCCAATGATAGTTTGAATACTTCAAGCATTATTTGTAGAAGCCTGCTTATAATCTGTGCCAATTAAGATGCAGACACAGACTTACAGTTTAGTTTATTGTCACATATACCGTGGTACAGTGAAAAGCTTTTTGTTAGGTGCTATCCAGTCAGTGGAAAGACCATGCATGATTACCATCGAGCCATCCACAGTGTACAGATACAGGATACACGGCATTGTTTAGTGCAAGATAAACTCCAGTAAAGTCTGATTGAAGATAGTCCGAGCATCTACAGTGCGATTGATGGGAGGTCAGAATCGCCCTCCATTTGGTGATAGGATGGTTCAGTTGCCTGATGACAGCTGTGAAGAAACTGGCCCTGAATCTGGAGGTGTGCGTTTCACACTTTTGTACTTCTTGCCTGACGGGAGGGGAGAAGGAGTGACCAGGGTGTGACTGGTCCTTGATTATGCTGCTGGCCTTGCCGAAGCAGCGTGAGGTGTAGATGGAGTCAATGGAAGGGAGGTTGGTTTGTGTGATGGTCTGGGCTGCGTCCACAATTCTCTGCAATTTATTGCGGTCTGGGATGAAGCTGTTCCCAAACCATGCTGCGATGCATCCGGATAAAATGCTTTCTACGGCGCATCTGTAGACATTGGTGACAGTTGTCGGGGCCTTGCCGAACTTCCTAAGCTTTCTGAGGAAGAAGAGGTGTTGGTGTGCTTTATTGGCCATTGCATCAAAGAGCATCTCCCTCTGTCTGAGGAAGGATCCTGACCCAAAACGTCACTTGTCCATTCCCTCCAGATGCTGCCTGACCCGCTGAATTACTGCAGCACTTTGCGATTTGCTCAGAATTCCAGCATCCCTAGGGTGGCACAGTGGTGCAGCGGTAGAGTTGCTGCCTTACAGCACCAGAAACCCAAGTTCGATACTGACTACGGGTGCTGTCTGTACGGAGTTTGTACGTTCCCACCGTGACCGTGTGGGTTTTCTCCCGGTTTCCTCCTGCACTTCAAAGATGTGCAGGTTTTTGCGTTAAATGGCTTCAATAAATTTCCCCCAGTGTGTCGGCTGTGAAAATGGGAGACCACAGAACTAGTGTACACACCCAGAGGCAATTTACAGAGGCCAATTAACCTACAAACCCGCACGTCTTTGGGACGTGGGAGGAAACCAGAGCACCCGGAGGAAACCCACAGGGAGAACGTGTGAACTCCACACAGACAGCACCCGAGGTCGGGATGGAACCTGGGTCTCTGGCGCTATGAGGCAGCGGCTCTACCAGCTGTGCCACCGTGCCGGTTATCGGGATAGAAACTGAGCTCAGGTGCCCTGTCCATTCGAAGTCCCACGGAGCTACGTTTTACATGCTGAAGGCTAGGTCTAAACAGCAAATAAATAATAAGATATTTATCCCTGAATAGGAAGTCAGATTCTACACAACGATAGCCTCGTAAGCCAGTTAGCGATTTTTTTTACGGAGAGTGTCTGAGGTGTCTTGAACATAGGTGGGGAGGGATTTAACCAAGGGGGATAGTATGGAGTCGAGGTAGGTGGAGATGAAGGGTTTCGGCCCGAAACGTTACCTATTTCCTTCGCTCCATAGATGCTGCTGCACCCGCTGAGTTTCTCCAGCATTTTTGTGTAGCCTCGTAAGCCAATTTGTTTGCAGTAATAGAGTGCCTTGTGAAACATTATCTCCATTACATTCCCCTCATCACACAACCTATTGTTCTTGAAGACAGGAGTTAAAGAGACTGTCAACTGTGTGAGCAACTTATTCCATTTGTGCCCTTCTCCTTGAGAAACCACAAACACTTTGTCTCCAGTGAGTCATGGAACACCATGCAGGTCCTGAAAGATCTTTGAAGTTGCACATTTCACAATAGTCCTTACATCACCAGCATAGCACCAAAACCTCTTCCATTATATCCTCACGTTAAGAGCCCTTGATTTACTGCCAGGGTCCTGATAACAAAGCTGACCGTAAAACACAAGTCCCAATTTACTCTCAGTTAAACCCATTTTTCAAACCTCTCTCTGGTTTGTTTTTAAGCATGTCCCTTTTCATGTTTCCTCTCGACAAGGAGCCGTGCGGGAAGGTGCCGCTGTGCCACCGTGCCGTGAACTGTACACAACAAAAATAAAGGACCATTGGACCATTGAACATCAAAGGAGATTATTTCAGCCCAGTAGAGTCACACAACAATCCCATTCCCCCACTAATGTTCTCCGGGGCGGCACGGTGGCGCAGCGGGAGAGTCACTGCCTTTACGGCGCCAGAGACCCAGGTTCGATCCTGCCAACAGGTGCTGTCTATACGGAGTTTGTCCGTTCTCCCCGTGACTGCGTGGGCGATCTCCGGGCAATCCGGTTTCCTCCCGCACTCCAAAGATGTGCAGGTTTGTAGGTTAATTGGCTTAAGTAAGTTATTTAAAAAAAAACATCATTCCTGGTGTGTGTAGGTTAATGTACAGGGCGATCGCTGGTCGGCTTGGACTCTGTGTTTCCGCGCTGTAAAGTCTAAAGCCACTTGTTGCCCGGATTCTAAAATTCACCTCACAGTCACAGAGGACAATTTGCAGTGTCAAATATACCCACTCAGATACCGACACAAATATTAAATATTAAATACACCTACCGACGCTCATGACTTTGGGACGCAAGGAGAAACTGGAACATTCAGAAGAAATACACAAGTGTTGTGATCTGGGTTTAATGCCTATCTTGTGTGTTGTCGTGTGCAAACTCCACACAGACAACACACAAGATGGGCATTAAACCCAGATCACAAGGACTATGAGACATTAGCTTTATTGACTGTGCCAAAGTGTTCCCTTAGATATTTATTAATCAATGAAAAGCCCCCGTCATAACAAAACAGCACATTTATTGACCTGTTCACAACATTTTACATTTTTCTATACCTAACCGCAAGGTCTGACCTTTATATCCCTTTCAGCCATGTCATTTTTGCAAACAGCCAATAAACTACTGCAGGCAATCCAGCAAATGGAACCCGCTTGGTTTAGTTTAGAGATACAGCGCAGAAACAGGCCCTTCGGCCCACCGAAACCGCGTTGACCAGTGATCAGCCGTCTCCTAGTTCTATCCAAACACTAGGGACAATTTACAGATTACAAGCCAATTCACCTACAAAACCGCACGTCTTTGGAGTGTGGGAGGAAACCAGAGCACCTGGAGAAAACCCAAGCGGTCACAGGGAGAACGTACAAACTCCGTACAGACAGCACCTGTAGTCAGTATTGAACCTGCGTCTCTGGCGCCGTAAGGCAGCAACACTACGCTCGTGCCACTGTGCCCCATGGATTGGATAGATTGGGAGATATGTGGGTCAGACGCAGGCAAGTGGGACTAGCTTAGGTGAGGGAACTTGGTGGGTTTGGTTGGCAACCCTACTGCCACTGTGCCGCCCCCTCTCCAGCTGGGAAGCAAACAGCTTTACTCATCCATAATGCGGTTGCGTCTGCCGGCTTTGTGAAGCCTTTAGAAACATAGACAATAGGTGCAGGAGTAGGCCATTCAGCCCTTCGAGCCAGCACCGCCATTCAATGTGATCATGGGTGATCATCCAGAATCAGTACCCTGCTCCTGCTTTCTCCCCATATCCCTCGATTCCATTAGCCCTAAGAGCTAAAGGGCCTGTCCCACTTGACCATTTTTTCGGCGACTGCCGGCATCATTGACTGACGTATCAGGGTCGCCGAAAGATTTTGAACATTTCAAAATCCAGCGGCGACAGAAAAAATGTCGCGACACTTGAGGAAACACCGCGCGTCAATACGTCATGGCGCCGCGTCACCCCGCGACTTTTTCGGTGACCTGATACGTCAGTCAATGATGTCGACAGTCGCTGAATAAAATCGCCAAGTGGGACAGGCTCTTAAATCTAACTCTCTCTTGGATACATTTGCAGCTAAGAATGTCAAATTATGAGGGGCAAAGAGAGATAGATGGTCAGAAACTTGCACCAGGGTGAAAATGGCAAAGACAGTTTTATTTAACAGAGGGTGGTGGGTGCCTGGAACGTGTTGCCAGAGGTGGAGGTGGAGGCTGATATGAGAGTGGTCTTCAAGAAGCTTTTAGATAGGCACATGGATATGCAGGGAATGGGGGGATATGGATTAAGTGCAGGCAGAGGAGATTAGTTTAACCTGGCACCATGTTTGGCACGGACATTGTGGGCCGAAGGGCTGTTCCTGTGCTGTACTGTTCTACCGTTTTAAGTACAACTTGGGTACAGTCACAGAAGAATAACAAATGAAGCAGTCCTGCTGGTACCTATTAAATATATGGAGTGAATAGATGTGTTTAATCCTGTGTTTGGGTAAAGGTTACGCTGTGAAGCAGAGGTTTCTTTGTATAGTAAATGAGATTTTCCAGAATCACCATTCCTGCCCTTTTCCCAGACAGAATGAAACAATAAAAGATAAAAAATAAACAAGTTTCAATTCTACTTGATGAAAACAAAATTGCTGCCAAATCCAAGTGCAATGAGTGATTCTCTCACACACACTAAAACAACAGCTGCAGATGGAGAGGTGCGAAAACACATTTTAAAACAACAAAAAACACACGCACCAACTTCGATTACTCAGCGCTGGCATCAGTAGAGATGGGCAGACAAGGGGCCCTGAAGAAAGTTGTGATGAGAGAAGGTGAATGTCCTCAGGCCTTCTCCTTCTGCAACACTGCGATGCCCCATTTAATCTGTTAACAATGTTGAGCTTCAGCGGAAGGATCCCAACCCCGGATATTTAAAATGGCGTCCACTGTTCTATTCTCCTTCCAGCCTCCTCTCACTACACCCAAGCATGACCCGAAACGTCACCTATTCCTTTTCTCCAGAGATGCTGTCTGACTCTGTTTAACTGAGATTCTTGATTAGTACAGGGGTCAGAGGTTATGGGGAGAAGGCAGGAGAATGGGGTTAGGAGGGAGAGATGGATCAGGCGTGATTGAATGGTGGAGTAGACTTGATGGGCCGAATGGCCTAATTCTACTTCTATCACTTATGACCCGCTGAGTTACTCCACCTTTTTGTGTCTATCTTCGGTTTAAACCTACATCTGCAGCTCCTTGCTACCCAGGCATCCAATATGGACCAATGGTATGGACAAGTAATTCTCCAACATCATAGAACAAGCTTTTCAGTTGATCCTACTCTTTGTGATGTGGAAAATAAAACAAATGGCATTCACCAGTACTTTGTTAGTCATATGCATCCTGTATAGATGACAAGGTTTAAAATATTTTTTAGCAAATTTAAATACTGCAGTCACACAAAGGTTAAATGTCTCTTCACATTCGGGGATAAACAACATGTTTTAATTTAAAATATTTAATTATGGGGGTAGCATGGTGGCGCAGCGGTAGAGCAGCTGCCTTACAGCGCCAGAGATCAGGGTTCGATCCTGACTACGGGTGCTGTCTGTACGGAGTTTGTGCGTTCTCCCCGTGACCTGCGTGGGTTTCCTCCGGGTGCTCTGGTTTCCACCCACACTCCAACGACGTTCAGGTTTGTAGGTTAAATGGCTTCTGTAAAATAATTGTAAGTTGTCACTTGTGTGTAGGATAGTGCTAGTGTACGGGGATCGCTGGTCGACGCGGACTCGGTGAGCCGAAGGGCCTGTTTCCGCACTGAATCTGTAAACTAAACTAAGCTAATGTCTATGTAAAGCACCAGAGAGGTGAAATGCAAAGCACTGCAAGGTTAATAGGCTCGAATCTTCATTGCAATATGGATTGGAACCATCTCCCATTAATCACGCAGATGTCACAGATGCAGGTTAATCATTTGCTTCCATTAATAACTGAAGAGCGGAGTGGATGGGGTGGGGGGGGGGATAAAAAAAAATCAGGTTTCATTACCGTCAATGCATAATAAAGAGAATGAAAGGCAGACAAGGGGTATTTAGGATGAGAAGCCCACTCGGCAAAGGATGCGTGTTAGTGGGGCAGCTTTATTTCATGAAATTCATCATCAGAGCTATTAAAGGAATTAGTAATGATAACTGAAGTACCATGTGGTGCCAATTAGGCACCGCATGTGGAAAATATACGACTTGGGATGATAAGCTAGCAAGGGAAAAGACCTTGGAACATACACCAGGATTATCACAGAATCTGGGAGGAGGCTTCCTGACACTTGTTCAAAGGCACGCTGTTTCGTGCTGATATGTATTCCACACCGTACCATGTTTCCACTGCACAAACCCATCACACCCACCGCTGTCTAGACAGCCGAGAGGTCATTTTCAGCTGTTGGTCACCAGGTTCGTGCCTGAAATTGAGGGTCAGGTGAATGAGATCCCCCCCCCCTATGAACCACTCTGCAGCACGGTGGCGCAGGGGTAGAGTTATTGCCTCACAGCGCCAGAGACCCGGGTTCGATCCTGACTATGGGTGCTGTCTGTATGGAGTTTGTACATAGCCCCTGTGACCGGGTGCTTTGGTTTCCTCCCACACTCCAACGATGTACAGGTTTGTAGGTTAATTGGCTCCGACAAAAATTGTAAATTGTCCCTGGTGTGTGGAATAGTGTTAGTGTGTGGGGGTCTCTGGTCAGGGTGGTCTCAGTGGGCCGAAGGGCCTGTTTCTGCACTGTGTCTCTAAACTACACTAAAATAGACCCAAATTTGGGTGGAACTTGCAACAGGCAGTAAGTATGCCTGCCTGTTTTCTGCGGGACACTGATGAAATACGGTGCACAGTTTTACGAGACGCATTGAAAGCCTGAAGAAGGGCCATGACCGGAAACATTACCTATCCATTTTCTCCACAGCTGCTGCCTGACCCGTTGATTTACTCCAGCACTTTGTGTCGTTTTGGTGCAATACTCAGCATCTGCTGATGCTGTAAAAATGTACAGAAACAAAGAACTGCAGATGCTGGTTTATACCAAAGATAAATACATAGTAACTCATCGGGTCAGGAAGCATCTCTGGAGAAAAAAAAATCCCTGTAGACTTCACCCATCCTTTTTTGCACCAGACCCACCCCCTACTTTGAGTCTGAAGAAGGGCCGAGACCTGAAACATCACCTATCAACGTTCTCCAGAGATGCTGCCTGACCTGCTGAGTTACTCCAGCACTTTGTATATACTCAGTATCCTTGAAGGAGGCGTATTCTCCAATATGGACCAAGAGGCCATTCAACAGACTACCACCATTCTAGGAAGAGTCCTCCTCCTTGGTGCCAAACATCTGAAGCTTCAGAAGCTGCTTGCAATGTCAGGGCGTTACAGGATCTCGATGCCCCCAATCCTTGCCCAGACAGGGAGCATAGCAGGGCCTTGCAGCCTGCAACAGATTCCTACACGTGCACCATCCTCACTGCTGGCTTCTCACCCCACTGTGGAACTATGCAGAATCGATCCTGCACAGCCCAAGGAAGGATGATTGATGGGAAATGCTCTTGCGTGTTAACAAGGCCAGAGGCACAGGGTCCTGAATCATCTTTCCTGGATAAATCTGGAGCCATAAAGCAGAGGTTTGAATGATTTGCTTAGGATTGGAGCACACATGCAATGATTCAATGATACATTCCTGTCATGTGTACCTAGATACAGTGAAATGCTTAGTTCTGCTTACAACCCGGTAAAATCAGACAGCAGAGCTCAGCTAGGCAGTACACAAGTGTTGCCACGTTTCTCAGGCGCCGACAAAGTTACAAAAAGTTACCGAACATTCCTATCTTCTGCCAGCCGCCGCACGTGGGTTCCCCCTTCATTATTACCGGGTCCCCATCGTTTCTTGGTGGCCCCCCCCTCCCACCACCTTGTCTCCCCTTCATTCTCAGCGGCCCCCCTCATTCTTAGTCATAGAGTGATACAGTGTGAGTGATACAGGCCCTTGGGCCCACCTTGCCCACATCTGCCAACATGTCCCAGCTACATTAGTCCCACACTAGAAACATAGAAAATAGGTGCAGGAGTAGGCCATTCGGCCCTTCGAGCCAGCACCGCCATTCAATATGATCGTGGCTGATCATCCAAAATCAGTAACCCGTTCCGGCTTTTTCCCCATTTCCCTTGGTTTCCCTTATCCCTAAGAGCTAACTCTAACTCTCTTGTTTGTCACTTTTACTGGAAGCAGTGAGCATTGACAAGAGAGTTGCATGGTTTGGTTTCACCGATAACAAACGCGGCATGCCGCAAGAAGCAAGCAGATTGTTATACGGGTAAATGCTCCCACAATCCTTCACCTTAGATGACCCCTGATTGCTGATTTAGGGTGCTGCCGCAAGTCACGGCTCCACAAGTCTTGTGGGTCAGCTTGCACTTGGAGGAGAGACACAAAATGAGAGGCGTCATCATTTTGCCCAGATAGACACAAAGTGCTGGATTAACTCAGCAGGTCAGGCAGCATCTCTGGAGGTAAGTCTTTTTACATGTTGTGTGACACGATATGATAGAACTTTATTTATCCCAAGAGGGAAATTGATCTGGCAACAGTCATAAATACCACGAGATACGTGAAACATGAAATTAAAGTGATGAGTAGAAAGGATTGGGGATGTGCAAAGATTAGGGAGGTGGGGAGGAGGGGGTGCAGTCTACCCCACGACAGAAGGAGGAGGAGCTGTACAGTTAGATAGCCACAGGGAAGAAGGATCTCCTGTGGCGTTCTGTGCTGCATCTTGGTGGAACCAGTCTGTTGCTGAAGGCGCTCCTCAGGTTGACCAGTGTGTCATGGAGGGGGTGAGCTGTATTGTCCTGGATGCTCCGCAGTTTGAGGAGCATCCTCCCCTCCGAGACCACCTCACATGAATACAATTCCGCCCCCAGGAGAGCCAGCCTTCCTGACGAGTTTGAAGACGTTCAGACGAGCCAGAGCACCACAGGAGAGCTGTGGTCATGGTTGGAGAGACTGGACTCCACGAGAGGCACTTGCAGGCTAATGTATTAAAGCAAGGGAATAAATAAAGGTGTTCGATAAAAAAATAAGCTTGGGCAGAACATGTAAGCTCATACGTTCTAGGAGCAGAATTAGGCCATTCATCCCATCAAGTCTACTCCACCTTTCATGGCTGATCTATCTTTCCCTCTCAATCCCATTCTCCTGCCTTCTTGCCATAACCCGACACTCTTACTAATCAAATATTTGTCAATCTGCGCCTTAACAGTAAGCAATGACGACCTCCACAGCCGTCTGTGGCAATGAATTCCACAGATTCACCACCCTCTGAACTAAAGATATTCCTCCTCATCTCCTTGCTGAAGGTAGGTCCTTTTATTCTGAGGCTATGGCCTCTGGCCCCAGACTCTCCACTAGTGGAAACATCCTCTCCGCATCCCCATATACATGTACAGAGCTTCCCGGTGGGGACGGATGGAAAGCAAATCAAATACTTTCAACATAGTTAGGGCTGGGGTGCGGAGAGGTGGCTGAGAGCTGTGACTTTTTCTCTTAATTTGGCCCGACCTGGTCAATCATTAAATACTTTGAGTCGCTGGCTGTCAGTTCATCAATAAGTGGGTCTCATGGCAACTAAATCTTCCTTCCACTTATCTGACGATTGACAACCTGTTCAGTCTGAAGAAGGGTCTCGACCCAAACCGTCACCCATTCCATCTCTCCGGAGATGCTGCCTGTCCCTCTGAGTTACTCCAGCATTTTGTGTCTGTCCTCGGGTTATCCATCACCTTTCTTTACCCTGAGACTGATCTCCTTGGTTCTGACCTCCCCACCAGCATTGGTGACCTACAAGAGTCGCTGCCTCAAAAAGGAACCAGCATCTCCTGAGAGACCCACACCACCCTGACCATGCACTCATTTGACACCTGCCTTCGGGAAGAAGGTACAGGAGCTTGAAAACTGTAACGTCCAGGTTAAGGAACAGCTTCTTCCCTTCAGCCATCAGGCTAGTAAACATTACAACCAAATAAGCTCTGAAATACATAGACTTGGAGGCATTGGTTTTGTCTCTTTGCACTATCATTGTTTTTGTTTTTTTTAGGTAGGTGTGTGTGTGTGTGAGTGTGTGTCGTGTGTGTGCGTGCTTGTCGTGTGTATGTGTGTGCGCGTGTGAGTGCGTGCGTGTGCGTGCGCGTATGTGTTGTGTGTGTGTGTGCGCGTGCGTGCATGCGCGTGTGGAGGCCAAATCACTGGATGGATTTAAGAGAGAGTTAGATAGAGCTCTAGGTGCTAGTGGTGTCAAGGGATATGGGAGAAGGCAGGCACGGGTTATTGATAGGGGACGATCAGCCATGATCACAATGAATGTGTGTGTTTGCCCACGCGTACACACTGTTTATTATATTGTTTCCAGATTACCATGTTTACATATTCTGTTGTGCTGCTGCAAATGAGAATTTCATTGTTCTGTCTGGGACATATGACGATAAAACATTCTTGACTCATGGCCACGGGGGGGGAGCTCTGCCCAGAGACATCATGGGACCTCTGACGTGGAGACCACGCGGGAACTCCGACACAGAGATCATATGGGCGTCAATGGGCTTAAAGAATTGCTTATGTAAGTGTGATTTTATCACGTACGTCGGGGAGTGCCTGCATTGCCGGCTGGTGTGTGGTGGACCCTTTATACCTACTGCAGGAATTCACTGATCCCAATCCACAGTATCTTCCCCCAATGGTTGAGCTCTCAAAAAGAGACATAAGCAAAATCCACAGTTTATTCAGAAACGTCAGAAGATCCCTGCTGGTGCCAAGTTGGCAGTTTACTACTTAGTTAGGCCGAAGGGGCCGTTTCAACACTGTATGACTATGAAATATCAAGGCTGCTCTTTCATGTAGCCTCTGTCCGAGTCTCTCACATTTCATGCCTGGCCATTAGGCGCTCACCTTGTTAGAGGAACAGATATTGCCTCATTAGCTCTGGCGTACATTGTTGAAACAACATTAAATGTTCTTGTGTTACATTCACATAATTTACACTCATAACACTATGAACTCTGGAGTACAAGCATAAACCGATGCAGGAGTGCTGAAGAAACAGTCGGATGGATGTTATCATCAGCTACTGAACCCTGCCTTCTTGTGCTTAACCAAATCTGCTGGGATCCACCTTCAATTGCTGGATGTTGCCAGCTATGGAGAGCTGACTTCTTGCTGGTCTTTTCACACTGCTAATCAGCCCCGAGAGGGTCTCCTGACTTACGCTGCCCTCCCGACTGCACACAAACGGTTATTAAAGAACACACGGCTAAAAATTGGAACACGTGCTTTCAACTCCGTTTTAGTTTTAGCTTTAGAGATACGGTTCGGAAATCTTGCCGTCCGCAGTGGACAGATACAGGATAAAGGGAATAACGTTTAGTGCAAGATAAAGTCCAATGAAAGAGTCTCCAATGAGGTAGATGGGAGGTCAGGACCGCACTCTAGCTGGTGAGAGGACGGTTCAGTTGCCTGATAACAGCTGGGAAGAAACTGTCTCTGAGCCTGGAATCTGCAGCACCAATCCTTCCCCACTCACCCCTTTCCTACCCCAGGCACTTTCCCCTGCAAACACAGGAGGTGCAAGCCCTGTTCCACCAGGAACCTACAGGTGATACAGAGGTTTACACGCAGCTCCTCCAACATCATCTATTGCATTCAATGCTCTCAATGTGGCCTCCTCCACATTGGTGAGGCCAAGCGAGATTAAGCCACATTTGGTGCACACTTGCATTCTTATCAGCAGAAAGATAGACACAAAGTGCTGGAGCAACTCAACGGGCCAGGCAGCATCTCTGGAGAAAGAGGTGATGTTTCGGGTCGGAACCCTTCTTTGGACTTAAAACATAGAAACATAGAAAATAGGTGCAGGAGGAGGCCATTCGGCCCTTCGAGCCAGTACCGCCATTCATTGTGAGCATGGCTGATCGTCCCCTATCAATAACCCGTGCCTGCCTTCTCCCCATATCCCTTGACACCACTAGCCCCTAGAGCTCTATCTAACTCTCTCTTAAATCCATCCAGTGATTTGGCCTCCACTGCCCTCTGTGGCAGGGAATTCCACAAATTCACAACTCTATGGGTGAAAAAGTTTTTTCTCACCTCAGTCTTAAATGACCTCCCCTTTATTCTAAGGCTGTGGCCCCTGGTTCTGGACTCGCCCAACTTGGGAACATTTTTCCTGCAACTAGCTTGTCCAGTCCTTTTATAATTTTATATGTTTCCATAAGATCCCCCCTCATCCTTCTAAATTCCAGTGAATACAAGCCTAGTCTTTTCAATCTTTCCTCATATGACAGTCCCGCCAATCCCAGGGATCAATCTCGTGAACCTACGCTGCACTGCCTCAATCACAAGGATGTTCTTCCTCAAATTAGGAGACCAAAACTGTACACAATACTCCAGATGTGGTCTCACATCTCACAAACCCAAAAGGTCACCTGTTCCTTTTCTCCAGAGATCCTGCCTGACCCGCTGAGTTACTCCAGCACTTCTATTGTCTATCTTTGGTGTAAACCAGCACCTGCAGTTCCTTCTTACACCTCTAATCTGCCAGGGCCTGCTGAAGCTCCTAGTTGCCAGCCACGTCAATGATCCTTCCCATTCCAAACTATCTCAGTAATCTGTTATGGGAACCGAACCATACCGAATAATTATTAGCCTCATCTATTGTCAGAGTGAAGCCATGGGCAAACTGGAAGAATTCCGCTTGTTCACCCAACAACCCAATGAATTCTCCAATTTCAGGAACCCTCCCCTCGCCTCCTCACTCCTTCTGGATCAACTCAGGTTGGCACGGTGGCGCAGCGGTAGAGTTGCTGTCTTACAGCACCAGAGACCAGGGTTCAATCCTGACTACGGGTGCTGTCTGTACGGAGTTCATACGTTCTCCCAGTGACCATGCAGGTTTTCTCCGGGTGCTCCAGTTTACTCCCACACTCCCAAAGACTTAAGGGGCTGTCCCACTGCAGCGACCTTATTGGTGAGTTTAGAAGAGTTAGGAGAGTTTGAAAAAGTGTCATGTTGAAGACCTCCTTCGACTGTTGAAGACTAGCTTCGACTAGCTTCGGAAAATTGGACACTGAATAGTGGAGAGTGAAGACGACCTCCTTCGACTATGTTGAAGACTATCTACGACTACCTTCGACAACCTTCGATTACCTACGACTACCGCGATTACCTACGACTAACATGCCGACCTACTACGACCTACCTCGACTAAACCTACGAGTAACAAAAATATCGTTTTTTTCCATGGCGACCTTGTGTTACTCGCGGCATTTTTCAGCATGTTGAAAAATACGCCACGACCTAGCTGAGGCCTCGAGTACGCGGGGACTATTCTCGAGCATGAAGGAGAGTTACAAAGACCTCCTAGGACCTCGTGTCGACCATGCTGCGAGTATGAGTCGAGGGCAAACTCTTCTGAACTCACGGATTAGGTTGCTGCAGTGGGACAGCCCCTTAAAGCATTTGTAGGTTAGTTGGTTTCAGTTAAAAAAAATTGCAAATTGCCCCGTGTGTAGGATAGTGCTAGTATATGGGGGGGATCGCTGGTCGGCGTGGACTCGGTGGACAAAGGCCCTGTTTCCGCGCTGTATCTCTAAAGTCTAAAGGTCGACGTATACACACCGCTTTGGTCACTCCCCCTCTCAGCCCTGTCACCCAGTATTATTCCCTGCCTCCACCATTTCCTTCTGCTTCTCACCCATCCCTAACCCTCCTCCCCCCACACCCCCAGATCCCAAATTACCCCTCCCTCCACGCCCTCATCTATCCACCATCCCTTCCTTTGGTTCTCCATATCACTCCCTCACCTTCCTCTCTTATCAACCTCCACCATCTGCAGCCCTCTGTTGCCTTCACATCTCCTCCAGCTTTGGCCACCATCTTCACCCTTCTCCTCCCCAGCTGATTCATCAACCCATCCACCCCTCATCGGGACCCACCTGTCACCTGCCAAGGAGAGACACAAAATGCTGGAGTGACTCAGCGGGTCAGGCAGCATCTCTGGAGAACATGGATGGGTGATGTTTTGGGCCAGAACCCTTCTTCAGACTGAAGTAGAGGTGGTGGGAGGGGTAAGGGGGGGGGGGGGTGGTGAGGGGAATAAATTGGAGGCGAGTAAAGGCCAGAACAAATCAGGGCCGGCAACAGACGCCCCCAGGAAGGGCCGAGCCCACAATGGCCCATTGTTGGCTGGGGAAGATTTGATAACTAGAGGGATAAAGGATGTGCCCAGTGGACGTCTAGGGTGGGGGATGGCAGGGGGAGAGAGGGGAGGGGAGGGGAGGGGGTGCAGGAGTTACTTGAAATTAGAGAAGTCAACGTTCACGCCGCTGGGTTGTAAGCTGCCCAAGTGTAGTATGATGTGCTATTCAGCTTTAGTCCAACCCTTCTTCTCACCACCTTCTATCAGCCATCTTCCCTCTGGTCCACTCTCGAAGAAGGGCCCAGACCTGAAAGATCCTTTGTCCATTTCCCTGACCCGCTGACTTCCCCCAACAGCTTGGGGGGGGGGGGGGGGGGGGTTTCGGCTTCAAATTGATTTGCTGAATGATTGATTGCTATTTTATATCACACACGTGACGTCACAATGAAATTCTTTGTTTTGTAAACCACGAACAAGTATGCAAAGAGTCGCCACGTAGAGGTCGCTGAGAAAGCTACAAAGTGTGCAATGTAGTTCCCAATGGTCCCTCTTTGGTCTCGGGCCCCCACCCCCCGCCATCCCACGACGGGTCCCTCTTTGGTCTCGGCCCCCCATCCCACGACGGGTCCCTCTTTCTTCTCTCAGAGACTGCGCACTGCCGTCTCCAGTGGCCCAGTTTAAATTCAAAGATGTTTTAGTTCCCCGTAGCCGAGGAGCTGCGGAAAATGTCTCCTGTGTGACAATATCAATTTTGAATTGAATACATGAAGCTTTATTGGAAAAAAAAAAGTGCAAATGGTGAAGGGCAAATTCACCCATTTGCGAGTATCCATTATACTAAATCAATTTGCCAGAAATGCTTTGTCAGGCAAAGTTGTTTGTTGCTTTCCAAGCAAGTAAATCGACAAGGAGAGGCAGTTGCTCACTGTCACATCAGAGAAGAAATACACACACACACACACACAAATGGGACCAAATACTGCAAAACGCAGGCATTTTGCAAATCAAACAGATGCAGTTAATTTTACCTTCACTGTTGTGTTCCATCTACACTGAATGAAAAGCATGGCTGATTCAAGCTGAAGTCCACAACAAAGGCTGCACAGTGGCACAACGGTGCCCTACAACTCCAGAGTCCCAGGTTCGATCCCGACAATGGGTGCTATCTGTACGGAGTTTGTACATTCACCCTGTGACCGCGTGGGTTTTCTCTGGGTGCTCCGGTTTTCCTCCCACACTCCAAGGACGTACAGGTTTGTAGGTTAATTCACTTCAACAAAAATTGTAAATTGTCCCTAGTGTGTACTGTAGGATAAAACTAGTGTGCGGGGATCGCTGGTGGGCACGGACTGGATGGGCCGAAGGGCCTGTTTCCGCGCTGTATCTCTAAACTAAACTACAAGCCGAACGCTCGCAGTTTCCATCTCACTGGGGGGTGCTTCACGCCAGTAAATAAAGCAACACCCTGGGAGACACAAAAAGTCAGTCAGCATCTGTGGAGTAATGTTGTAATGGTGCATCCTATGGGCATTGTTGAGCGTAGCTATACGCTGAGAGGGGGGAAATTTAAAGGAGGTATGCGGGATGTTTTTTTACACAGAGTGTGGTGGGGGCCTGGAAGGCACCACCTTGGAAGGTTGAATTTAGTTTAGGGGTACAGTAGTGTGGAAACAGGCCCTTCAGCCCACTGAGTCCACGCCAATCAGCGATCACCCCGCACACTGGTCCTGTTCTACACACTAGAGACAATTTACAGCAGCAAGTTAACCTACAAACGTACACATTTTTGGAATGTGGGAGGAAAATGGAGCACCCGGAGAAAACCCACATGGTCACAGGGAGAACGCACAAACTCCGCAAAGAAAGTACCCGTAGTCAAGATCGAACCTGGGTCTCTGGCGCTGTAAGGCAGGAACTCTACTAGCCCTGTCCCACGGTACGAGTTCATTCCAAGAGCTCTCCCGAGTTTAAAAAAAATCAAACTCGTGGTAAGCACGGAGAATGAACGTAGCGGGTACGTCGGAGCTCGGGGACGTCTCTTAGCGCTAACGGCAGGTACTCGGGAAGACTCGCTAACGGCAGGTAAGCACGGGAAGACTCGTGAAGATTTTTCAACACGATGAAAAATGTCCACGAGAGCCCCGAGTACCGACGAGTGGCCATTACCGTAAATCCCCGAGTTCGAATGAGGACAAACTCGGGAGAACTCTTGGAATGAACTCGTACCGTGGGACAGAGGTTTACCTCTGCGCCACTGTGCCGCCCATATAGGGGTGGAGGCAGATACAACAGAAGCGTTTAAGAGGCTTTTGGATAGGCACATGCAACTCCGGGGAATAGAGGCGTATGGATCATGTGCAGGCAGATGTGATCAGTTTAACTTGGCCTCATGGTCGGCACGGACATTGTGGGCCGAAGGGCCCCGTGCCTGTGTGCTGTCCTGTTCTATGTTCTAAGTTCTTTGTCAGCAGGAAAATAACTTGCCAGTTGTGCACGCAGAATCCATCCCGATCCACTAAATAGTTTCTACTCCCACGGCTCATTTCCGACATCTGTGAACTTTCCCGTTTATATTATTATTATTATTATATGTAAATTTGCTTTAAAAGATAATTCAATTTATGCAGCCCGCACGGAAAGCACTCGAGTGAATTTGAAGTACGGTTAAATTTATCAAAACATTATATCTATATTGAATAAATACGTTTAAAAGAGATTGAATTCCTATTACTGTTACAATGACCTGGTTAGTGTGTCCCACGAGAGGATTAGCTACTCCACTCTGTAATTTCTCATGCTCTTGTTTTCTGATGTTTGTTGGTAGATTTACATTTTCGACCACATTTACCGCTTAAATATCGGTAGTGTTCTCTCAAGGTCAACCATATCTTACTTGCCCCCATGGTGCTGTATGGAATAAATTCTATTTTTTGAGATGACTTTACTAGCCAAACATTTCCTGCCCATGTGAAACACATTTCACCAGGTTCAATTCTTTCACCTTTACTTTTTTTTCTCTCTCTAAAAGGCATTTTTACCCTGGGACTGGTAATGGGAAACATCGTTTTACAAATCACTTCAACATTCCTGCTGCAACCAACATGTGCTGTGCGTCAAGTTGTGCAGACGGAGGAAGAGTTAGCTGAGGCACCTCCGAAGAGGCAGGGATAGGCAAAGAGAGGGAGAGAGGGAGGGAGGGAGAGAGCGAGGGAGAGAGAGAGGGAGAGTGGGAAAGGAGGACAGGGAGAGGGAGGGAGGAATGGAGAGGGAGGGAGAGGGAGATGGGGAGAGAGGGAGAGCGGAGGGGGGAGGGAAGGAGGGTGTGTGTGTGCAGGGGAGACTGGAGAGGGGACGGAGGGGAGAGAGGGGGAAGGGAGAGGGAGAGAGAGGGGGAGAGAGGGGGGAGGGGGAGAGGGAGAGGGGGAGAGGGAGAGAGGGGGAGAGAGGGGAGAGAGAAAGTTAGGGGACAGACAGACAGACAGACAGAGACAGACAGACAGACAGACAGACAGACAGACAGACAGACAGACAGACAGACAGACAGACAGACATACATACATACATACATCTGGGTAACGCATGCTACTCTGCAAGATTCTTCTGTTGTGAAAGGAAATACAATAAAGTAGCATCCAGTACCAAACTTCCCAGGATGTGGTGATCTACATCGACTGAGAAATGAAATGACACTCTGCAAGTCTACAGCCTGCATTAACGTTTGATCACCTTACTCTACAGTCTTTAATTGAATCTATATATTATTTTTTAAGTCAACAGGAAGTAAATATCAGTTGTAAATAACAAATCTTAAGTGCTAATAACAGATGCCAGAGATTGTCCTTGCTGGCATAAACCAAATCTAATATTGAAAGAGAGAATAAAATATCATTTCAACTTTTACTGTTTTAAGCTCATTTTTGCTTCAGTAACTTTCAATTATTGCAGGGTGTGAAATTTTAACTGCAAAGAATGGATTACAGGCAGAGTCTTATAAATTCTAATACACTTACTTGTAGCACATCCACCTAATTAATTCATTTCACTGATTTTGGATTATGAAAATGTAATTACATTGTAGATTTTACATTCCAATGGGCTTGTTCTAGTGTTGGAAGGAACTGCAGATGCTGGTTTAAACCGAAGATAGACACAAAATGCTAGAGTAACTCAGCGGGACAGGCAGCATCTCTGGAGAGAAGGAAATCAGACATCAGTCTGATGAAGGGTCTCAACCTGAAACGTCACCCATTCCTTCTCTCCAGAGATGCTGCCTGTCCCGCTGAGTTACTCCAGCATTTTGTGTCTATCTTCGGCTTGTTCTACTTGCCGATTTCACTTGGATTCAACAGGTGAACATGGATGTAGCAAGCGTATGGTATGCTTACTTTCACCAGTCGAGCTAGTAGTACAAAAAGTCCTGTTGCAGCTAGATAAAACCTTAGTTAAACTGCATTTGGAATATTGTGTGCAGTTCTAATCGCCCCATTACAGGAAGAATGTGGGGGCTTTACACAGGATGCAGAAGAGGTTCACCAGAATGCTGCTTGGATTAGAGTTTTCAGGCTATAAAGAGAATGTGTAGGAAGGAACTGCAGATGCTGGCTTCATCCGACGAAAGACAAAAAATGCTGGAGTAACTCAGCGGGACAGGCAGCATCTCTGGAGCTAAGGAATGGGTGACATTTCGGGTCAGGACGTCTATAGAAGGGTCCCAACCTGAAACGTCACCCATTCCTTCTCTCCAGAGATGCTGCCTGTCCCGCTGAGTTACACCAGGATATTGTGCGTGTCGTAGCTATAAAGAGAGGTTGGACATGGATTGTTTTATCTGGAACAGCAGAGGTTGAGGGGAGACCTGGTGGAAGTTTATATAATGATGAGAGGCATAGATGGAGAAGACAGCATCTTTTGCCCAGGGTGGAAAAAACAAAGACTTGAGGACATAGTTTTCAGGTCAGATGGGGAAAGTTTAAAGGGGGTGAGCAGCATGGGGTTTTTTTACCCAGAGAGTGGTGGGTACTGGGAACGCACTGTCAGGTGGTAGTGGAGGCAGGTATGATAGTGGCGTTTAAGAGGCTTTGAGTTATACGCATGGATACTCAGGGAATGTTGGGATAAGGATCACGTGCAGGCAGAGGAGATTTAGTTTAACTTGCCACCATGTTCGACACGGACATTGAGGACTGAAGGCCCTGTCTGATCAATGTCCAATCTCCCAGTAAAAGATCGGGTAAATCTGTGGAAATTAGAACCACTCCATTGGATTCCATGCTGAGTTCAACGTAGAAATCCCACCGTTAGACTACACCCTCCTCCTGGGAATTGCCCAGTCTGGGAATATCCTGGGATGAGTTGTAAGTTCTGATGGACAATTAGTTCTGTTGGCTCTGTTCCTCTCTTCACGCACGCTGCCTGGACTTATGAGTGTTTCAAGCATTTTTATTTTACTTTCAGCTTTTTAGCATTTGTGGCAATCCAGGGATCAGATCAAATAAAATAAAATCAGTTCAAATCTCAACAAGGATGAGAATCTACACCATGTCAACATGGAATGAGGAAGATAAGGTCAACAGGAATGATTGCAAAGATATTGCACACCATTAATTATTTTACCTACCCGCTACAGAAACATAGCAAAACTATTCAGTTGCACACTAATTCATTCTCTGAAGTTGGATTTATTAAGAAATTGGAGCGCCTCAATTTCAGTCCACTTCTCACTATATTAGTTTAGTTTAGAGATACAGCACGGGGACAAGCCCTTCGGCCCACCGAGTCCACACCGACCAGCAATCCCCATACCCTAGCACCATCCCGACTGACTAGGGACAATTTATAATTTTTACCAAACCCAAATTAGCCTACAAACCTGTACATCTTTGGAGTGTGGGAGGAAACCAGAGCACCCAGAGAAAACCCACGCAGTCACAGGGAGAATGTACAAAATCCATATGGACAGCACCCAAAGTCAGGATCGAACCCGGGTCTCTAGCGCGTTAGGGCAGCAACTCTACTGCTGCGCTACTGTGCTGCCCCAGCCTTATGTCGTCTTCCCATCTCTGGCCTTTGTCCACCCATCTGCCTGTCAATGACCCCTCATCTGTAATCCACCTAACACTTTCCTGGAAATAGACAAAATGCTGGAGGAACTCAGCGGGACAGGCAGCATCTCTGGAGAGAAGGAATGGGTGATGTTTTGGGTTGAGACCCTTCTTCAGACTCTACTTGGCTTTGTCCCACCCCCATCTCTCTTCCTGCCGCTCCAATCAGTCTGAACAAGGGATCCGACCCAAAATGTCACCTATCCACGACCTCCAGAGATGCTGCCTGGCACACTGAGCTTCTCCAGAACTGCCTGACACACTGAGCTCCCCCCCCCCCCACCTCTCGTGGAACATTATTGCCAGGATTCACCGTGTTTTAAAAGTGGTTATTAGTTTTGCTTTCTCGTTCTAAAGCAATGGGGTAATATATACTTTCCACCAATCTACAGACACCATTTTAAAAGCGTCACCTGGTAAAATTCATAAATATTCCAAACTGCTTAAAACCATGTACACCAACAGTTGGTGATTACCCATTCTCCACAATAGCAGGTATTAATCAATTATTAATTTACAACGGCAAACTCCTCCCCACAGTACAACATTAGACAATGAAGGTGACGTTTAGAGCATGTGGCAGTACAGAGCCTATTTACTGATTACAGATTTGCTGTCTCCGATGACTGGATTTGAAAACTGAATGATTAAATGAGATATGGATGTCTTGCGTCACAGCTACATGGCTCCACTTTGCTCTGATTGTTGTAAGAGATATTGACTGCTCTTTCACTAAGGAGTCCCATTGAACTTTGTGGTCTGATACTTTGGCATCAGACTCTCGCTCGTCCTTCTGCTCCACATAAGCACAACCACAAAAGCTCCCGTCGCGAACAATGCTTTAGCTCTTACAAGAAGTCTTGATTTGGAGTGACTGCATCAATGGGGTGAATAGATGTAGGCAGCCTTAGATACAGTGTGGAAAAGACCCTTCAGCCCAACTTGCCCACTCCGACCAATGTACTCCATATACACTAGTCCCACCTGCCTACAATTGGCCCATATCCCTCTAAACCTGTCCCATCCGTGTACCTGTCCAAATGTTTTATTCAAACCTTCTGCTAGTATCTGCCTCAACAACTCTTCTGGCAGCTCGTCCCATACACCTAGCACCATTTGTGTAAAAAAGTTGCCCCTCAGGTTCCTATTGAATATTTCCCCTCTCCTCAAACCTATATCCCCTGGTTCTTGATTCCCTCTGAGGTTTATAAGCCTTCGGGTGAATGTGCCTCTCTAGGGATCCCAATCAAATGTAAAAGTATCTTTCAGGGACTGTTTAATTACTTTAATTCTCCACTGCTTGCCACCATGACCAAGAATCATTCAGGACATCTCACATGACCTGCCCTGGGCTCAGCCTATTGATGTAATCATCTAGTTTTAGTCTTAGTTTAGAGATACAGCACGGAAACAGGCCCTTTGGCCCACCAAGTCTACACCGACCAGCGATCACCCATACACTAGTTCCTACACACAAGGGACAATTTACAGAATCCAATTAACCCACAAACCTGCACGTCTTTGGAATGCGGGGAAGAAACCAGAGCACCTCAAGGAAACCCATGCCGAGAAACTCCGTACAGACAGCACCCGTGGTCAGGATCGATCCTGGGTCTCTGGTGCTGTAAGGCAGCAACTCTACCGCTGCGCCACCGTGACACCCAAACTTTTTCTGATTGTGTTTTGCACTCATTCCTTGATTTTTGCACAGTCTTTTTCGTCTCACTCTCGTGGAATTTATATGTTAATTTATGCATAATGTATGTTGTTTTGCCGACTATGAGTCTCTGAGGCTGCTTCAGGCAAGATGTTCTTTCTACCCGCACCTCGCCATAGATGTGCATGGACAACAAACACAGCGGGATGTGACTTGGATCAATACGTACACAGTTGGCAGTCTTTGTCAGACCAGAACAATGAATAAAAGAATAAAATGTTCTCAAATATATTTGGCATGAAGTCTACGATATGTTTTCAAAACCATAAAACACAAACTTTTCTTTAGAGAGAAAAGATATTTCGAATGCTGGCGGCACGGTTGCACAGGAGTAAGGCAGCAACTCTACAGAGACCCGGGTGCGATCCTGACCATGGGTGCTATCTGTACGGAGTTTGTGCGTTCTCTCCATGACTGCGTGGGTTTTCTCTGGGTGCTCTGGTTTCCTCCCACACACCAGCAACGTGCAGGTTTGTAGGTTAATTGGCTTTGGTAAAAATTGTAAATTACCCCTAGTGTGTGGGATAGTGCTGGTGTACAGGGGGATCGCTGGTCGCCGCGGACTTGGTGGGCCGAAGGGCCTGTTTCCGCGCTGTATCTCCAAACTAAACTAAACTAATCAATGCATTCACAGTTGGCAGTCTTTGTCAGACAGGAACAATGAATTAAAGAGAAATCTTCTCTAATATACTTGGCATGAGGTCAACCATATGTTTTCAAAACCATAAAACACAAACTTTAATTTGCAGAGAGAGAAGAAAAAATAAAAAGACTAAATTCGACCCTTTGACCATTTCCGAGTGGGATCTTTGTATTTTAAATGTACCGTAAGCACTGTAACTAGTGTCATTTCAAACGTAAAATTGCATGTACAGTTTTAATTTATTTTAAGAAGTCATCTTCTTCTTCACCAACTTCCCAGGTGATTTCTTCAAATTCTTCCTTCAAATGAGTTCATTTAATTACCACATGGAATTTACTTGAACCTCAAATAAAATTAGATTTCAGATTATAAAATATTAAATGATCTGACATTTGCATGACAAATGATCCGGAAATGTATTTTCTCTTCTGATTGAATTCGAAAAGTAACTTAATCAACCCCCCGTTTCACCCACCCACTCACCAAGTAGGGGTGACAACACTAGATAAACAGTGCTTCTGGTGTGCTCAACTCATAGAACCATAGAAAATAGGTGCAGGATTAGGCCATTCGGCCCTTTGAGCCATTCAATATGATCATGGCTGATCATCTAAAATCAGTATCCCGTTCCAGCTTTTTCCCCTATAATCCCTTGATTCCGTTAGCCCTAAGAGCTAAATCTAACTCTCTCTTGAAAATATCCAGTGAATTGGCCTCCACTGCCTTCTGTGGCAGAGAATTCCACAGATTCACAACTCTCTGGGTGGAAAAGTCTTTCCTCATCTCAGTCCTAAATGGTCTAGCCCTGATTCTTAGGTAGACAAAAATGCTGGAGAAACTCAGCGGGTGAGGCAGCATCTATGGAGCGAAGGAATAGGTGACGTTTCGGGTCGAGACCCTTCTTCAGACTGTTTAGGAATATCCCTTATTCTTAAACTGTGACCCCTGGTTCTGGACTCCCCCAACATCGGGAACATTTTTCCTGCATCTAGCCTGTCCAATCCTTTAAGAATTGTATATGATTCCCTCTCATCCTTTTAAATTCCAGTGAATACAAGCCCAGTCGACCCATTCTTACATCAGATGTCATACAGTATATCTCCATTTATTTCAGCCCACTACATAATGATTTCAAACGCCACGTCTGGAGAAAAGGAATGGTGACGTTTCTGGTCGGAACCCTTCTTCAGACTGAAAGGTGGAGGTGTTGTGGGTGGGGGGTAGAAAGGGTAAAATTGGAGTCGAGAAAAGAACAGAAAAAAATCAGGGCCGTCAACAGGTGCATCCACCTCTATCTTTCAGTCTGAAGAAGGGCTGGGCTCTCACTTAACTTTTTTTCTCTGTTTCCAGCCGGGCAACCTAGGCAGCTTTTTAGGTTGCCAAATGACAGTTTAGGTGGCCATTTAAGATGGCTTGCATGACGCGTGCGATAATGTGCTCGGACGAAGTGCGTAGTTACCAGTCGGAATTATGCTCAATGAAGCATTCACATATTATTTCTGCTTCAAATAAAGTCACAAACTAAACATATTCACCAATCAAGACATGATATATACCACAATGACATGCAGCAAAATTATAATACAACATCTCAACTCTTTTTACACGTTGCAATGAATGCAATTTCTGTTAGTTCTTTCCACTTCCAAACAAAAATGTGGTTGGATTATTCAGCATATGAACAACCTCAGTGAGACCAAGCACAGGCTTGGCGATCGCTTCGCACAACACCTCCACTCAGCTCGTAATAACCAACCTGATCTCCCGGTGGCTCAGCACTTCAACTCCACCTCCCATTCCGAATCCGACCTTTCTGTCCTGGGCCTCCTCCATGGCCAGAGTGAGGCCCACCGCAAGTTGGAGGAACAGCACCTCATATTTCGCTTGGGTAGTTTACACCCCAGTGGTATGAACATTGGCTTCTCCAATTTCAGGTAGTCCTTGCTTTCTCCTTCCCCTCCCATTCCCAGCTCTCCCACAGCCTACTGTGTCCGCCTCTTCCTTTCTTTTTCCCGCCCCCCCCCCTCCCCCCCGACATGTCTGAAGAAGGGTCTCGACCCGAAACGTCGCCTATTCCTTCGCTCCATAGATGCTGCCTCACCCGCTGATTTTCTCCAGCTTTTTGTCTACCAGCCATTCACACAAGTTCTGTTATCCCATTTTCCTCACCCACTCCCTACACATTAGGGGCAATTTTACAGAGACAAGTTAACCTACAAAGCCAATGCGTCTTTGGGATGTGGGAGGAAACCCACACGCTTGCAAGGAGAATGTGCAAATTCAACACAGACAGTGCCCGGGGACAGGATCTCTGGCGTGTGAGGCAGCCAGCTGTGCCACTATATTTTGTTTTCCACACACAAATAATTATACGTTGATAACTTTGGTTACTGAAAAAAAGAAACTATCCATTTTCAGTCTTAAATCTCGAAGTGACGCTATGTCCCCCTTTACAGCTACTGTATGTTTTTATTCAGTTCAAGACTATGGGGCAGTACATTGGCCGTAAAGTTGCTGCCAAAAAGTGCCAGAGACCCGGAATTGATCCTGAATAAGGGTGCTGTCTGCATGGAGTTTGCTCCTTTTCCCTTTGATTGCACCGGTTTTCTCCGGGTGCTCGATTCCTTCCACATTCCAAAGGTGTGCAGGAACCTTTTTCAGACGCAACCCAAAACGTAATATTTTCCTTTTGTCCAGAGATTCTGTCTGACCTGTTGAGTTACCCCAGCTTTTTGTGTAACTGGGACGTGAGAGAATAAAACACTCTTGACTCACAACGCTAATGTGTGGGATAGAACTAGTGTACGGGTGATCCGTAGTCGGCGTGGACTCGGTGGGCCGAAGGGCCTGTTTCCACGCTGTATCTTTAAATTAAACTAAAAACACTAAAACCAGAGGGAGTCTAAAGAAGGGTCTCTACCCGAAACATCACCCAATTTCTTCTATCCAGAGATGCTGGCTGCTCCATGGAGTTCCCCCGCACAATTAAAGCATGGAATAATCTTCACCCTACCATCGTTACCCAACCAGACGCAACTAAGTTTAAGGTAGCTCTTCTTTCCCTAGAACCCTTTTTTGCTTAAGTCTAAGTCAAGAGTCAAGAGAGTTTTATTGTCATGTGTCCCAGATAGGACAATGACATTTGTGCTTGCTGTAGCACAACAGAATATGTAAATATAATACAGAACAGGAGATAAAAATTCAGTGTGTCTATATACCATAGACCATATAAATACACGATAAATAAACAGATAAAATGCAATAGGCTGTTATTGTTCAGAGTTTGGAGTTTGGTGATGGACCCTCCACCACCTCCAGTTTAAATGCTATTTGGAATATTTTTGGAGGACCAGGAAACCAAGAAGCAAGAGTTACTCCAGGGAGTTACTCCAGTTCCAGGGAGTGATTCTGCGTTGGTTTTCACTGGTCGCGGCGAGGCGGCGACCGGACAGCAATGGCGGCCAGATCTCCCTCAATGCAAAGGGAGGGAGAAAGTGCCCGGAGCCGACCAGTTGCCGTGGCAGTGCGCATGTGCAGGGTGGCCGATGATGTGCTGGCATGTGCAAGGCGGCCAGCCGTGCCGGCGGATGAGGAGCGGCCGTAGAGCGGAGACCCGGACACGGATGGCGGGCGGAGACGGAGAGTGACATAGAGAGAGAGAGAGAGAGAGAGAGATAGAGGGGGGGCCCGTTCAGAGTTGAACGGCAGGTGTCCCGGGTGCTTGCCAAGCCGGGCAAAATGACACGGCTTTTAGGTTGCCTGGCGGGACTTTAGGTGGCAACCGGGCCACCGTTAATTTCGAGCCCTGAAGGGTCTCGACCCAAAACCGTCACCAATTCCTTTCCTCCAGAGACTCTGCCTGAATCAGCTGAGTTACTCCAGCATCTGCTGTTACTCCCCGCACGTGATTTCGAACACGTTTTTTACTAATCTGCTGCAGACCTCGTTCACGTTCGGCCATTTAATTGAATCAGAAATTAACAAGGGATTGGAAAGAGCGAAGCTCAAAGTGTTTGCTCTTATCTCAAAGCAGCAATGAGCAGGAATCCACCAAGGGGAGGTTCAGTACCGACCTAAATCTAAACTGGTTTTCCTCCTGTCCTGATACAGTTAAATGAAGGTAGCCTACAATGAGCCTATTCCATTGGCACTGACAGCATGCCAGCACTGTGTGAAGTGTTCGATTCAAGTACCTGGAAGGAGTTAAAAAAAAGGGGACAGAATATCAAGGTACGCTTCCAGTTTTATCTGCAAGCAGGAACAGTTGCTGAAAGGGAGCAGTTAGTACAGAATCCTCACAATCACAAGAGCCAAATTATCCAATAATATTTAATGCCTCCATCCAATTCTTCAGTGAACCTGTATATGTTGTGCCAGACTGGGCTCGATAAATACTGAGATGATATCTATGTTCTGAAGTGAAGATATATCTCAAGAGCAGGTTCCTGGTACATCGTGTTCCCCCATTGAAGTGTCGTTGTCAACCAGCCCCACACACCACGGCTTTTTGCTGTTGCCAGCATCAAGCTAGCAAAGTAAATAAATGACTTTGAAACCCACGGAAACTTATCGCATTGAGTTTTCCCACTGAAATCAATTGTCTAATAATATTCTCTGCCTCCGTCTGCGCTGAGGCCTAATGGAGCTGATGACCTCGAGGCTCCGGAGTCAGAGCCCATCAGGACTCGCCCTGAGCTCGCTCCCGTGAGGGTGGTCTGGCTCAGGGCTGGAACAGTGCTCCCGTGAGAGGTTGTGGACAGCGCTCTCGTGAGGGCGGGCGGCCAGCCCAAGGGTGGAACGAGGCTCCCGTTGGAGCGGCCGAGTTCGGGGAGGTGCGGCGCTCGCAGCCCGAGGGAGGTTCGGCGCCCATGTCGGGGCGGCCCGGCCGGGGGGAGAAGCGACGCCCAAGTCGGGGCTGGCCCGGCCGGAGGGAGAAGCGACGCCCAGGTCGGGGCAGCCCGGCCGGAGGGAGAAGCGACGCCCAGGTCGGGGCGGCCCAGACCGAGGCTGAAGACGGCACGGTACTCATGTGAGGGTGGCTGGGACGGTGTTCTGGCGGTGGTGGCCTGAGTCCGGGGTTCGGCCGCGGGCCAGCGGGCCTGCGTCTGCAGGACTGGTGGGCGGCAGCTTCGCCCACCCCGGGCCGCGGTGTTTGAGCCGCGGGACTGATTTATAACATCGCCCGGGGGGTATCGCCTCAGCGCAGAGGGAGAAGAGGAGGGAAGAGACTGCAGACCTAAGACTTTTGCCTCCATCACAGTGAGGAGATGCTGGGTGGACTCACTGTGGTGGATGTTAATATGTGTTTATGGTTGTTTTTATTGTATTATATGTATGACTGCTGCAATTTCGTCCAGACTTCGGTCTGAACGACAATAAAGGCATATATATCTATCTATCTATCTATCTATCTAGGTCAGGGGCCTCCAAACTTTTCGGCATGAGGGCCACATTATATATTTGGCATATTTTTGCAGGCCGTAGGAAAAAATAAAGAAATGTCACACACACACACATAATCACACACTCACACATACCCACACATACCCAAACACAAACCCCCACACACACCCCCACACAAACCCCCACACACACCCCCTCACACACACCCACTCACACACCCACTCACACACACTCATACCCACACCCACACACAATCACACTCCACACACACCAACCCACACACACTCACACACCCACCCACACCCATCAACTCACCAGAGTTCCAGCTCAGCACCAGGCCCACAATCTCCACGATGTAGACAGAACGTGGTCTGGCTTTGCTGGGTCCTAGTCCCCCCCTCCTACGTGTTAAGAGCTTGCTGGCAGGCCGGATGTGGCCCGCGGGCCATAGTTTGGAGACCCCTGGTGTAGGTTATCCTTAAAGAACATCCTTTAAAGAGGCAGTATATTTTCTTTCTAAATAATTTCATTGGCCTCTATTAAAATAAAATCCAAACAACCATTCCCAAAGAAGTTTCTTCAGTGATGAAAAACTGCAATGCAAAGTTTGTTTGTAGCTGTCTCATTTGCAATTCATTATCTGTGGAGCGTGAAACAGGGGCAGAGAAGGCAGTGCAGCCACACAGATTCCACCCCGACCTGATACAGACACAAAATGCTGGAGTAAATCAGTGGGTCAGGCAGCATCTCTGGAGAAAAGGAATGGATGACATTTCGGGTCGAGACCCTTCCTCAGACAGAGAGTCAGGGGAGAGGGAAACTAGAGGTATGAAAAGGTACAAAGAACAAATGAATGAAAGGTTATGGAAAGAACAAATCAAAGCCAG
>CM075980.1:24334831-24382331 GCA_038087875.1 Malacoraja senta
CATCCTCATCTCATTCCTAAACAAACGTCCTCTAATTCTGAGGCTCTGACCTCTGGTCCTCTGTGGAAACATCCTCTCCACATCCACTCAATCCAGGCCTTTCATTATTCGGTAAATTTCAATGAGATCCCCCTCATCCTTCCAAACTCCAGCGAGAACAGGCCCAGTGCCGTCAAAAGCTCATCACATGTTAACCCACTCATTGCTGGGATCATTCTCATAAACCTCCTCTGGACCCTCTGCAGAGCCAACACATCCTTCCTCGGATATGGGGCCCAAAATTGCTGACAATACTCCAAATGTGGCCTGACTTGCGCCTTATAGAGCCTCAGCGTTTGTGGCAACACGTCAACAATTGTAACTTTCAGACTATGTGGTGGGGGAAGAGAGCCGTTTAGGCATATTGCAGCAATCAACCAATGGTTTCTATCAATTCTGAATGGAATTGAAAACCGGGCTCTTTCTTTAGTGGGCAGCTGATCTCTCAGGCCCGTACGAAGCTTTTCAAAAAGGGGGGTGGCATGACAGGATTTGCAGAACCAGGGTTGGTTTACAGGGCAAGGCCAATGAATGCCCTTGCATTAGTAGTAGTGGTAAATGGCAATATACATTCAGGAGCATCTGTTCCGTTGTTTTGCACAATCCGCAAGCATTGCCACTTTCATTTACTGCACATCTTGTATGTATATGTGACACATAGACTTGACTTACCTTGACTTGACGACAAGTGATTTCCTGTTGTTCACAAACAAGGCACAAGGTAGGCAAAAGAATCCATCCACATGATCGCTATATACAAGCCAGGGATATGCTTTGAAACCAGTCAGGGTTAAATATTCGCCAGCATCCATTCTTATACAAAGGCACCATATTTGTATGTTGGACCCAGTTTAAAGTGATCCTGTATGAGGTACAGCTTCTGAGAGGTTGGCAATAGCTTTAGCAGCTTCTTCATTGGTTGTGGTAGAATTAAGGAGAACTAGACCAAGTGCAGCCCCGTTGGGTCTGTTCCCCCAACGTGCCGTTGCGGGGGGGGGGGGGGGGTGGCGGCATGTGGCGTCACACACATTAACCACCCCCACACACTAACTACCCGCCCCCACACATGCGCTAACTACCCTCCTTGTCAATATATTAATATTATTAATTTGCTCCTATTACCCCATAACCGCCCTATCTACTGACATAGCCCCCAACTCGCAGGCATGTCTCGGAGAGGGAGAGGGGGTAGAGAGTGAGGGCAAAGAGAGATGGGGGGAGAGGGAGGGAGGGAACAGGGAGGGGAGGTGGGGGGGAGAGAGAGGAGGGGGAGAGAGAAGAGGGGGAGAGAGAGGAGGGGGAGAAAAAGAGAGGGGGAGAGAGAGAGAGGAGGGGGGAGAGAGAGAGAGAGGGGGAGAGAGAGAGCAGGAGAGAGAGAGAGGTGGGGGAGAGAGAGGTGGGGAGAGAGGGAGAGGTGGGGGAGGGAGAGAGAGAGAGAGGAGGGAGGAGAAAGAGAGAGAGAGAGAGAGAGAGAGAGAGAGGAGGGGGGAGAGAGAGAGGCGAGAGAGGGGGGGTCGCAAGGTTTTTATCAAAGACTGGTAGCGCGTTGGGTTTGCAGCGGGAGGGAGGGAGGGGCAGCCCATGTTCTACCATCGGGCGGGGGATACGGAAAGGATTCTGAAGCCGGTGGCCTCCGGTGACCAGCTGTAACCTGCTGTGACCTCCCGATCTGCAGAACGCTCGTTCTTTCAGCGCATTTGTACGGGGGGGGGGTTGGAGCGGGCGGACGTGGGAGTCCAGCTGCGGGAGGCATGGCTCGAGCGTACTTGGGCGGGGGCGGGGCCAGGAGCCAGGTGGGCCTCGATTGGTGGGCATGTGGGTCAGTATAACACTGCATTAGTAGTAGTGGTAAATGGCAATATACATTCAGGAGCATCTGTTCCGTTGTTTTGCACAATCCGCAAGCATTGCCACTTTCATTTTACTGCACATCTTGTATGTATATGTGACACATAGACTTGACTTCCCTTGACTTGACGACAAGTGATTTCCTGTTGTTCACAAACAAGGCACAAGGTAGGCAAAAGAAGCCATCCACATGATCGCTATATACAAGCCTGGGATATGCTTGAAACCAGTCCAGGGTTAAATATTCGCCAGCATCCATTCTTATACAAAGGCACCATATTTGTATGTTGGACCCAGTTTAAAGTGATCTGTATGAGGTACAGCTTCTGAGAGGTTGGCAATAGCTTTAGCAGCTTCTTCATTGGTTGTGGTAGAATTAAGGGAGAACTAGACCAAGTGCAGCCCCGTTGGGTCTGTTCCCCCAACGTGCCGTTGCGGGGGGGGGGGGGTGGCGGCATGTGGCATCACACACATTAACCACCCCACACACTAACTACCCCCCCCCACACATGCGCTAACTACCCTCCTTGTCAATATATTAATATTATTAATTTGCTCCTATTACCCCATAACCGCCCTATCTACTGACATAGCCCCCCAACTCGCAGGCATGTCTCGAGAGGGAGAGGGGGTAGAGAGTGAGGGCAAAGAGAGATGGGGGGAGAGGGAGGGAGGGAACAGGGAGGGGAGGTGGGGGGGAGAGAGAGGAGGGGGAGAGAGAAGAGGGGGAGAGAGAGGAGGCAGAGAAAAAGAGAGGGGGAGAGAGAGAGAGAGGGGGGAGAGAGAGAGAGAGAGGGAGAGAGAGAGCAGGAGAGAGAGAGAGGTGGGGGAGAGAGAGGTGGGGAGAGAGGGAGAGGTGGGGGAGGGAGAGAGAGAGAGAGGAGGGAGGAGAAAGAGAGAGAGAGAGAGAGAGAGAGAGAGAGAGGAGGGGGGAGAGAGAGAGGCGAGAGAGGGGGGTCGCAAGGTTTTTATCAAAGGACTTGCGAGCGGCGCGACTGGTAGCGCGTTGGGTTTGCAGCGGGAGGGAGGGAGGGGCAGCCATGTTCTACCATCGGGCGGGGGATACGGAAAGGATTCGGAAGCCGGTGGCCTCCGGTGACCAGCTGTAACCTGCTGTGACCTCCCGATCTGCAGAACGCTCGTTCTTTCAGCGCATTTGTACGGGGGGGGGGGGCGGTTGGAGCGGGCGGACGTGGGAGTCCAGCTGCGGGAGGCATGGCTCGAGCGTACTTGAGCGGGGGCGGGGCCAGGAGCCAGGTGGGCCTCGATTGGTGGGCATGTGGGTCAGTATAACACCGAGTCCAGCACTGGATCAACTAAAGGGCCTGTCCCACTGCGGGACGTAATTTGCGAGTTTAGAAGTGTTTGCACTCAACTCAAACTTGCAGCATGGTCGACACATGGTCCTAGGAGGTCTATGTAACTCTCCTTCATGCTCGAGAGAAGTTCGAGCAAGAATTTCATTGTCCTATCTGGGACACATGACAATAAACTCTCTTGAATCTTGATTAGATTATAGCTATTGACAGTTCACAAACCCAATCAAAAAATTCACCATTATATTGTTTCTACAGAAACATCTAGCAGGAAGACAGTTTACAAAAGAATAGAAACATTTCTCCAGGTAGTATAAACAATTTGAACAAGGCTTCACACTTCACAAGATAACAGCACAAACACTCTACAACATAATTAACAGTACTTTACAACACCTCCCTATCTGACCAAACCTAATCATGCATATGCAACTCCTCTTAGCTCTTCTACAAAACCCTCATACATATAGACAAAAGGAGAGACATTTTGACCTTGCCTTATCCGCAACTTCCATCTAGGGTCCAGACTCCTTGGAGCGTGACTCGCAGCTTGCAACCTTCCACAGAAAGTGGACAAACAGGCTTTGCAAATACAGAGATTCTCCATTTTGTGACATATTTTATTTGGCCAATATTATCATTAACAGGACTTAAGACATGACATGTATTCAACAAATATTTTACTGATAGGCTGCATATATGTGAAGTGTTCACAATTCTTGTAAGAACTCATGATATAGAATCATAAAACGTTTGTTTTTTACTGCAGCAAGGAGATCTTCCAACTCCATCTTCTGCCTAGCTTCCACAGCAGCAACAGCATCAACGGACTGCTGCATTACTGCGGACAGATCCATGATGACCATGAAAACATGCACATTTTTGTAATATTCAAATTATATTAAAAATATGCTGCAAAAAGAGTCACAAACCTTGGATTTCATATTTTTCAGTATTGTTATCAAGGCAAAGAAAGCAGTTCCAATTGTCTGATATTATTTGATATTATTCATGAGGAAAAAATATAATAGCTCTAAAACCTACCTCAATTTTACAATCTCATTAAAGATATTCCCCCTTTCCCTCTCCCCTCCCCCATCTCTCTCTCCCTTCCCTTCCTCTCTCTCTCTCTCCCTCTCCCCCTATTTCTGGCAGGGGGGCGAAGATGAAGGTGGCGTGGGCCCAGCGGGGGGGGGGGTGAGATGAAGGTGGCGTGGGGCCCAGCGGGGGGGGGGTGGATGAAGGTGGCGTGGGTCAGCAGGGGGGGGAGATGGAGGTGGCGTGGGCCAGCGGGGGGAGATGAAGGTGGCGTGGGCCAGCGAGGGGGGGGGGAGATGAAGGTGGCGTGGGTCAGCGAGGGGGGGGGAGATGAAGGTGGCATGGGCCAGCGGGGGGGGGGGAGATGAAGGTGGCATGGGCCAGCAGGGGGGAGATGAAGGTGGCGTGGGACATTTGGGGTCGGCAGGGCGGCAGGGCGGAAGATGGCTTGGGCCCCGGCGGCAGAGGAAGGCGAGGGCAGCGGGCCCCGCCGCAGCGGCGTCTGGTGTTGGGGTTACAGCCGCTCCCGCCCGGCGACGGGAGGACGGTCTCCTGGTCGCCTGACTGGCCGTTGGCGAGGCTCCGACGCCGCGGATGGAATCGCTGGACCGGGTGGGCGGGCAGACACCGCACCGCCCCCCCCCCGACGCCGTGGATGGAAGCGCTGGACTGGGCGGGCGGGCAGACGACGCGCCACACCCCCCCCCCCACTACTTACCTGGAGTAGACGCGAGGCATCCAGCTCAATGGGTGGAAGCACAAACGGCAGTCTGATCCCGCCCGGGCCCACTGCGCACGCGTGGAGAGACTGCGTCATTTTGCGTCGCTTCCCCAACTGCACGGGCGCGGATGGGCGCATTGGTTTCTCCCCCAGTGGCCGGAACCAGAATTTCGTGCGATTTCGCACAAAGTGGAAATGCTGATTGAGCTCCGATTTTAAAAATAAAAATTCTGGGGATTTTTTCTTACTCTGGGGAAAATAAGGGGTGTGCGGTCGCATCCCGCGCACCCCCCCCCCTTCGGATGGCCATGTCTCTGACCCCAGATTACATCAGAGCAGGAACTTCAATATTTCCCCCAGATACAATGCTTCAAACATGAAGTATTACACATGAACAGTTCCCCATTTCCAATATCCAATTTCTGTAAGAACAATGTCCGGTTAGGTTTATCATGGCACGATCCAGGGTTTATCATGGCTCTAATCAGTTCCTTCAAGGCAACAAGTGTCACTGCCCACACCAATTGAACTCTCTTGTTTGCAGTCTCGGAGACCACCACTTTAAAAGCTAGTTGTAGCATTTACAGTTATCAGTTGGTTACTTCCAGCTGAGCTGTGGTAGTTTATTGAATTGTTTTTGTTTATTAAAGGAATAGGAATACTTTATTGTCACATGTGGCTAGGCACAGTGAGATTGTTTGCAGCCACCTACAGCGCTGCCAAAGTTACAAAGCAGGCCACCCCCCCCCCCCCCCCCTCAACAGCGGTTCCCTCACGCCCGGTCCCCATTGTCTCCTCCCCCCCTATTGTCCATTGTTTGACCGGGTCGACCCATGAGGCGTCGCCGCCGCCGCGAGGCATCACCGCTGCCGAGGCCCCATCATCGTGAGGCTTCACCGATGCCGCCTCCCCATTTCACGCCTTCGTGGTGCTGACCGGGCCCCAGCCGCAAGCTCCATCGGCCGCTTCGCCCAACCCGGGCTTCTACCCGCGAGGCCCCGGCTCCTCCGTCCGGCCGGCCCCGACCTGGGCTTGTACGCGGTGATCCGGGAGGCATCAAGATCGCGGCGCCTCATTAAAGGCCCTCCGGCTGGGTTGCCAGTCCACAGCCGCGGCCTGTTGGGAAGCATTATCTATGTGCATTGTGTTTCCATCCATGTCTGTTATGCTGCTGAATCTTGGTCATATTTGCTACCTATCACTATCGTCCATGGTGTTTGTACCTATGGAGTACACATAGAATCATACAGCATTGAAACAGGCCCTTCGGCCCATCTAGCCCACACCGGCAAAGTCCCAGCTCCACTAGTCCCACCTGCCCACGTTTTGTCCATATCCCTCCAAACCTGTCCTATCCATGTACCTGTCTAACTGTTTCTTAAACGTTGGGATAGTCCCTGCCTCAACTACCTCCTCTGGCAGCTTGTTCCATACACCCATCACCCTTTGTGGCCCTTGGTTATTGAATGTGCTTATCTTCCGACATTAGTCTTGTGATATAGAGGTTGGATTTCGTTCCTTTTGGGCATTCGCACCACAATTTACCAGCTGTGGCACAAATACTATTTTAAAAAACAAACATGCAGCGGCTTTACACTTTTAGACTCGAGAGGTACAGCGCAGAAACAGGCCCTTCGGCCCACCGAGTCCGCACAAACCAACGATCATCTCATAACCCAGCGCCATCATACACACTAAGAACAGTTTACAATTTAGTTACCGAAGCCCACATTAACCTGTGGGGGAGGAATCCGGAGCACCCGGAGAAAACCCTCGTGGACACAGGGAGAACGTACAGACAGCACCCATCGTCAAGTGGGAACCCGGGTCTCTGGCGCTGTAAGGCAGCAGCTCTGTCGCTGCACCGCCCCAAAACGCCTCTTAATATAAAACAGTATAGTAGAACTGCTGAGATTCAGTTGATCATCTTGGTAACCAGACCTAAGTGACAATGGTGCAAAGAAACACTGTCAACACAATCAATGTCAAAATGTAGGCTAAAACACAATGTTCTCACTGGAGTAACTCAGCAGGCCAGGCAGTATCCGTGGAGGGAATGGATAGACGATGTTTGAGGTTATCCTATCCATTCCTTCCACAGATACTGCCTGTATTCCAGTACTTTGTTTTATGAAGATTCCAGCATCTGCAATTCCTTGTGTCTCGTCCAATGTAGCCAGTTCCCACCCCAGCTCCTCAATGCATATTCTTAATATTACTCCACACACTACATGCCAAAGATCCTATAGCAAGCAAGATAGACCACTCGACGAAAAAGATGTAGTACGGTCCTGGGCAGATTCATGGGTAATTTTCGGCCCCATTTCCGTAACCGGCTTCCGTCTCCGCACTAAAGATCCCATAGATAACTGCAAAGATAACTAGTGCAGAGACGGAAGCCGGTTACGGAAACAGCCTCGTAAAAATAAAAGTTATTTTGTAAAGATCTTCTCCTCATTTTCAGAATTATAATTTATTAACACAAACTGTTGATTACACCGCGAGTCGGGTCGGGTCAGGTCACGGAAATGGATGAAAAAAAGGCCCACGGTCCATTCCGTTGCATACTACACATCAGCCCATTGCATTTAGGAGTGATCTATCTTGCTCCGCTATAGATCTTTGCTACATGCCATTGTGCCCGCAGCTTACCAAAGTCAAGCACCTTTTGCCCCATCTGTGGCCAAAAATGACACATCTCACATTGGCCACCACTCTCAGTTCAGACAGGCTAATGCCTGGACAAAGGCCAGACGTGAAAAACAGTCCGAGACAAAAGGATTGAAGAGTTGTAAACTGTGAAGCTTGGGAGGGGGTGGGAGTTGGAGGTGGTTCGGGATTACTTAAGAAAATAACGACTTCAATCTATCTTACATTGTGAGCCACACAGGCACAGAAATGCTTGTTTATCAATTGGATAATGTGGTCAGCGCTGCTCAGTCCATCACGGGTTCTGACCTCCCCACCATTGAAGGGATTACGGGAGTCGCTGCCTCAAAAAGGCAGCCAGCATCATCAGAGACCCACACCACCCTGGCCACACACTCATTTCACTCCTCATCGGGAAGAAGGTACAGGAACCTGAAAGCTGTAACGTCCAGGTTCAGGAACAGCTTCTTCCCTACAACCATCAGGCTATTAAACACTACCACCTCCAAAACTGCATCGACTTGGGGGCATTGGTTTCGTCTTTTTGCATATTCTGTTGTGCTGCTGCAAGTAAGAATTCATTGTTCTATCTGGGACCTATGACAATAAAACACTCTGGACTTGATCTTGCGCTTCCATTCAATTGCTTCGTACATGAAAATCATGCCTACGACTCTACTAAACGTATAGACCTATGATTATTCAAGGTCAGAAACAAGGTCAAGATAGCAAAGAATGTTTCCAAATAAAATCTGGTCTAAAACAGATGAAGCCCAGAGCATGAAGCTTGCTCACATGTACAGAGACCGGCCTGCTACAAATGCCTGGCGCAATCAGCATTAGTGTCTGAAAAATCAACACAAAAACCTGTAGTTGCTGAATTCTCAAGTCCTCATTTACTTTTGAGATGCAGCGTGGAAACAGGCCCTTCGGCCCACCGAGTCTGCACGTGCCAACAATCACCCACACACCAGTTCAATCCTACAGACTGGTGACAATTTGCAGACGTCAATTAACCTACCCAAGCTGCAGGTCTTTGGAATGAGGGAGAAAACCGGAGCACCCGGAGGAAACCCACACAGGTCACGGGGAGAATATACAAACTCCAAACAGACAGCATCCATAGTCAGGATCGAACACGGGTCTTTTGGCGCAGTAAAGGCAGCAACTCTACCGCTGCGCCACCTTGCTGCCTAAAAGTCCAAACAATATTGAAAGCACACAAGGGGTCAGTCAGCATCTAATGAGATGGGAACTGATAACGTTCCGTGAACTTTGTATCTTTTTTGCAAACCTGCATCTGCAGTTCCTTGTATCTCCGAGCTATAGCAAGCCTGGGAAAAACCACAATTTGAAACAAACGGGATTGTTTGCACCTCAATGTAGAGAAGAGTCATCCGCTCTTTATTACCCAGTGAGGCAGATGCTTTACTACCCACCAACAATAATCGTGATTAGTTCAGCTAAAGTTCACTGCCAGCATTATGTAAAGAAGTCTTTGGGTACGACAGAGAACGTACTGGTGAATTCAGATATAAAAAGATTCTGAGTTCCGCCAACCAATTAAGTTATCTCGGCCTTTCTTTAGTTCTCTCCATGACGCATTCTCCTCCCAATTTACAAGCCAGACAAATTACCCATTCTGGGATGCTGCCAACTCTTCCCCTGCCAATTGCCGGGAAGCTGCAGAGAGCGGAGCCAAATGATGGCTCTCACATTTGCAGCCCATCCCTTTTGGAAAACGTCTCCTTGGCCACTTTCCCAGTCGCCCAAACCTCACAGCTGGGAGCGACTCTGGAAAGAGAAAGGGAATGTGGGGGCACAACGAACATCAATCGTCCTTTTAATGTCATGCAGGATCCGTTCCAGAACCTCCAGCTCCTGCCTTCCAGGTCTGGTGTAGTTGGAGGTGAAGCGTGCAGATTTGCCTGATCTGGGCTCTCCACAGGGTATCAGGCTCTCTCTCTCTCCCTCTCCCTCTGTGTCTGCACTCTGGGTACAAGTACCTGTTTGAAACCAACCATCGACATGCTTGTGTAGGAAGGAACTGCAGATGCTGGTTTACACTGAAGGCAAACACAAAATGGTGGAGTAACTCAGCGAGTCAGGCAGCATCTCTGGAGAGAAGGAATGGGTGTCAATTTGGGTCGAGACCCTTCAGACTGAGAGTTCAGACAGTCTGTACAGAGTTTGCACATTCTCCTCTGGTTTTGCCTGGCTGCTCCGGTTTCTCAACTAAAACCAAAATAAGAGCATTCAACACATCGAGTCTACTTCGCCATTCAATCATGGCTGGTCTATTTTCCTCTTTCAACCCCATTCTCCTGCCTTCTCCCCGTAAACCTTCAACACACTTACTAATCAAGAACCTATCAACCTTTGCTTTAAAAACCACGAAGTACAACCTCAGGCTCTGTGTCGCTCGCATGTGCTGTGGAAGGTGACAAGGGTGTTACAAAGCAGCCCACAGCTAGTGGCTCGTCTAGTGGAGCCACCGCCAGACACCTGGCTCAATCCTGACTTTGTGTGTGTCCTTGGCGGACATTTTAGTTTAGTTTAGTTTCGAGATACAGCGCGGAAACAGGCCCTTCGGCCCACCAAGTTGGCACCGACCAGTGATCCCCGCACATTTGCACTATCCTACACACACTAGGGACAATTTACATTCCTAGAAAGCCAATTAACCTACAAACCTGTATGACTTTGGAGTGTGGGAGAAAACCGAAGATCTCGGAGAAAACCCACACGGTCGCGGGGAGAACGCACGTAACTCTGTACAGCACCCGTAGTCGGGATCGAACCTGGGACTCTGTGCTGAAACTCTACCGCTGCGCCACTGTGCCACACTGCGCCACCGTGCCCCCTTATTCAATTTAATCAACTGGGCACAGACAAACCTTTAGTCCATGGTACTCGGACTTAAACATTCAAATGAAAAAGGCACTCTCAGTGTCCAAATATAAAAGCAGTTCTGTTGAAAGAGCAAAATATAAAAAGTATGAGAGGAACTCAGTGGGTCAGACTGGAGAAGGGTCCTGAACTGAAACATCTCCTGTCCATTCCCTCCATAGATGCTACCTGACCCACTGAGTTCCTCCAGCACATTGTGTTTTGATCAAGATCCAGCATCTGCAGTCTCTTGTGTCAACTGAAGTGCCGACCTGAAGATAAGACTTGACGTTAAAATTTAATTCAATTGCCCTTTATTCAAACAAGCAAGTTTTGAACGAAATTTCGTTCCTGCAGTCATAATAGCAAAAAAAGACCAAAACACACAATTAACACAATTCCCACATAAACATCCATCACAGTGAATCTCCAAACACCTCCTCCCTGTGATGGAAGCAAAAGTCTTATCTCTTCCCTGTCCTTTGTTCTTCTCCTGTGGTCAGGCAGCCAAACTGCACGTGGGGGCGACTGGGGCTCCCGATCTTAAAGGGCGATGGTAAGTCCCGCGACCGTTTAAGCCGCGCCGGGCGATGTAAGGCCCTGCTCCGGGCCGATTCAAACCCTCGATTCGGGCGGGAGATGTTGCCGTTGTGGGAGCTCGGCAAATCGGTCTCCCACGAGGGACCTGCGAGCTCCCGATTCCACCGTCCACAGGGCCCGTGGCAGAAGCCCCTAAGCTCCGAAGTCGGGTCGCAGCCGCAACAGCTCCGAAGTCAGCCAGCTCCGCGCTGGTGAGACAGCAGGCTCTACGGCTGGAGCCCTCAGGTGGAGGCCGCCAGCTCCACGATGTTAGGCCCAACGACAGTCGCGTCCCCCGTTCAGGGAAGAGATTAAGAAGTTTCCCCCACCCGCCCCCCACCCCTCCACATATACACATCTAAAATAAAACCAAAAACATACTCCCAACAAAGACTAAAGAAAGAAAAAAAGCCAGACGGACTGCAGGTAGCCGCTGCCACAAGGCGCCGCAACTTCCGAAAAGATTGAAGTAAAAACTGAGACTGTGGAGGCCAAGTCTCAGTTTTAGTTTAGTTCAGAGATACAGCGCCTAAACAGGCCGTTCAGCCCACCGACTCTGCGCTGACCAGCGAATCCCGCATACTAACACTATCCCACACACACTAGGGACAATCTAACCAAGCCGATTAACCCACAAACCTGCATGTCTTTGGAGTGTGGGAGGGAACCGGAGCACCCGGAGAAAACCCACACGGTCACACGGAGAACGTACAAGCTCCATACAGACAGGCTCCGTACAGTCAGGATCGAACCCGGGTCTCTGACGTTGTTAGGCAGCAATTCCACCACTGAGCAACCATGCCGCCCAATGCCCAAGTCATTGGGTATTTTTAAATAAGTTCCCAGAAATTGATTCTTGATTAGTAAGGATGTCAGGAGTTACGCGGAGAAGGCAAGAGAATGGGGTTGAGAGGGAAAGATAGATCAGCCATGATTGAATGGCGGAGTAGACTCGATGGGTCGAATGGCCTAATTCTGCTCCTATGACATGAACTTATGTAGAGCTTCTCTTCTTATTTCAGTCCTCGAGCATCTGCAGTCTGCTGCTCATGAATAACCGATGTCATTTGACAACATTTTAGAGAAACTAAAGAATTCAAATACATCCAACATAAACCTGGTGATAACTTGCGAACTCACCGATGACATTCCAGATCATCGCTATCTAAGTGCCTGGTTCTAACATCAAGGGGAATGTAATCACTGCAACTCTGTAGCCGGGAAGGGAAAGGGTTTCAGGAAGAAAGGTCTCGACCTGAAACGTTACCCATTCCTTCTCTCCAGAGATGCTGCCTGTCCCACTGAGTTACTCCAGCATTTTGTGTCGATCTTCAAGTTTTCAGGCTGTCTGACCGCAAGTGCAGGTCATATGAACACAGAGACACTTGGGGATTGAAATATAACAATCTATGTGAAGTAGAACAATCTGAGAATCTTTTGTTTGCCGCCTGCGGAGCAGACAAAAGTGGTCTTCCATGCACTTACACACGGATTAAACTTGGCAGATAAACTGTTCAAATGGTTACTGTGTCAGTGTGAAAATGGAGCCCCTCAGAGATGATTTTCATATTATTTCGGTGTGATTAATGTAAAAGCGTACTTGCCCCGTGTAAATACACGTCTGCCTTCACCCGAGAGTCAGATTTCAATCTCTCTGGGCTGTCTCCAGCAACACGTTTTGCACAAGACAGTTACTTTCACTCCCATTCACAGCAAAACCATAACCTCAGCTTAACAAGCAAAAGCACAATAGCATTACCGGAGTATTTTTATTTGCGCCAATAGTCAAATCTACAACTTGGATTTACACAACACCTTTAAACTGATTAAATGTTCCAAAGCGCATTTTCAAACAAGGTCTGGCCTGAAGCCAGAGGTGACTACTAGCTATTGTCAGAAAATTCAATTTGTATGGGCATCATAAAAGGTGGAGAGACAGAGAGGTCGTGGGAGCAGATGGGAAGGGATGATCGGGATGTGCTATTGTGAAGTTACATAGAAAACATAGATACATAGAAAATAGGTGCAGGAGTAGGCCATTCGGCCCTTCGAGCCTGCAGCCTACAGATCTATCGGCGGCACTGGGGCCCAGCGGTAGAGTTACTGCCTTACAGCTATAGAGACCCGAGTTCGATCCTGACCAAGGGTGCAGTCTGCACAGAGTTTGTACATTCTCCCTGTGACTGCGTGGGTTTTCTCCGGGTGCCATAGTTTCCACCCACACTTCAAAGATAGACAGGTTTGTAGGTTAATTGGCTTTGGTAAAGTTCTAAAAAAGTCCCTTGTGTGTAGGATAGTGTTAGCGCATGGGTGATCACTGGTCGGCAAGGACCCGATGGGCCGAATGGCCTGCTTCTGCTCTGTATGTCTCTAAAATCCAAAGTCTCTTTCTTATGTCGAGACTGCTGAACCAGGTCTCGAAATTAACGGTTGCCCGGGTGCCAATGGTCACCTAAAATCCCGCCGGGCAACCTAAAAGCCGTGTGTCATTTTGCCCGGCTTGACACTACAGATACTGGTTTATACCGAAGATAGACACAAAAAACTGTTGTAACTCAGCGGGTCAGGCAGCATCTCTGAAGAAAAGGAATAAGTGACGTTTCTGGTCTGTGGCGGCAACGGTGTAGTGCGGGGTGACAGAGGGTTGGAGTGAACGACGGGCCCCACACAGCAGTGGCAGCAGCGACGGCGGCTCCAACTCCTCCTCCCGCACCCCACCCGCCCTCATAGCTGCCGCTGCGTGCCACTCCGCCAACGGCGATAACCGTTTTCAAAACAAACCCTCCCGCACGCCGAGGCCGGAGGAGGGAGGAAGGGGGAGGCCCCCTTCTGCTGTCTGAAGCACCTGCACCACTCAGTCCTGCACCTTTCTGTTGATTGGCAGAGGAGAGGAGGCGGTGGCGAGGAGATCGCAACTGCCTCCGCCCTTTGGTGGCGGCACTTGGCGGTGGACAGAGAGGGCCAAGGCAGCGGGACGATGATGCCGGTGTTGTCCGAGGAGCGCTGACCTGCCTTCCTCCCCACCTCCTCTCTATCTCTCTCTCTCTCTCTCACTTGTACGCCCCTTCCACCCTCCCTTATCCTGGGACCCCTCCTTTCCATCCTGCACTGATCTCCATTCCCGCCTCTATTCAGCCCTCATTGACATCCCCTGTGCTACCCTCCCCATCTACCCCGGCCCCATCTATTCATCCTGCACTGCTCCCTATCCACCTCGCATTGATTCTCCTGCCTACCCCCATCCATCCTGCACTGTTCCCCCCATTCACCCTGCACTGATCTCCCGATCCATCCTGTACTACCCCCCCCCCCCATTCATTCTGCACCGAACTCCCCATCCTGCACTGATCTCCCGATCCATCCTGCACTGATCTCCCCCATCCATTCTGTACTGATCCCCCCATCCATCCTGTACTGAACCCCCATCCATCCTGAACTGAACCTCCCATCCATCCCATACTGCTCCCCCCCATTCAACCCTCACTGACATCCCCCTCGCTCTCCCCTCACAATTTTACCTTCTCCAACCAACACACACTAATACCCCTGACTCAATCCATCCATTCCACACCAATTGCCTTCCCAAACCCCCCCTCCCCCCCCCCACCATTTATCCATCCCGCACTGATTCACCCCCCACCCCCCCAATCCTACTGCGCTGGAAATGTCTTCAGAGCGAACAGTGACTATGTTTGATAATGGAATGCAATCAAATGTGTTTTAATTCCCAATGTTATTATTTGTTTTAATCCATAAAGATGGATTAATTAAATTGGGAACACGTGAAACATTAAAACCGCAGTGTTCGATTGTCACTGCTACCGTTGACACGTTATTACAGAATTCATTTTAACGGCAAATCAATGCTCTTAATATGGAGTATCAGTACTGTAGTTATTTAATGAGCAACATTCACAACTATACGTTGGATTTATCCAGGTTTTACTTCTACAGTTGGTCATATACATCACAAATTTGGTCAGGAGATATTTCAGTTGAAATTTTAACGTTAATTCTGAAGTGGGAATGATGGAAACAGCGTTTATCAATAATTCTTTTTTAATCTGGTGCGTACAACTGGGTATCTTCATTGCTGTTCACAACACATACATCTAATCTGAATGTCCGGTAATGTGGCGTTTTGACACCTTTAAACATATTGCCAAAAGATTTGCTGCAGTTATGTCCTTTGGCCATCTCTTGTCAGTTAGTGTAATGTTTAACCTGCCAGATGGGTATAGTCGGTTTTAACAGCTAATATCATAAAATGCCTTTAGAAATTTCCTTGCAACCTGTATATTTTGTTGTGGATAAATTATGTGGGAAGCGAGAGTGTTTCTGTACCAATAGCAATACGACCCATGCTATGGCAATGTCATGACAATTTCCGGTCCTTCATAGAAAACACGCTTGCATCAATCTGTAGTGTGCATGGTTAAGCATATTTGTTACCATGGTCCAGGATTTATTGACACAGGTTGATCATATGCTGAATAATCCAACCACATTTTTGTTTGGAAGTGGAAAGAAATAATAGAAATTGCATTCATTGCAATGTGTAAAAAGAGTTGAGATTACTGTATTATAATTTTGCTGCATGTCATTGTGGTATATATCATGTCTTGATTGGTGAATATGTTTAGTTTGTGACTTTATTTGAAGCAGAATTAATATGTGAATGCTTCATTGAGCATAATTCCGACTGGTAACTACGCACTTCGTCCGAGCACATTATCGCACGCGTCATGCAAGCCGTCTTAAATGGCCAACTAAACTATTATTTGGCAACCTAAAAAGCTGCCTAGGTTGCCCGGCTGGCGACAGGGAAAAAAAGTTAAGTGAGAGCCCAGTGAACATATGAGCAGCAATTAAAACTTGGCAATGTTCAATTAGTCAAATTTGAAAAAGAAAAGGTCTCCTGGAAAATTGTAATGCTAATATTAACCCTTCACATTTAGTTCACACTGGCAAGCTGGGATCAAAGCAATGCCTTTTCTCTCAATGATTTTAGTGGATACCACAGCCAATTTTGAAGCAAAGATGAACAAAAAAATTCATACCTTTAGTCACTCCTAAATTGTATTGCTTAGCATTAACAAATATTCAAAATGTATGACTAAATATTAAATATTAAAATTTATGTCACCCGTCTAGTACCAATTTGCATTCTTTACCAATAACAAATATTAAAATTGCCTTAAGAACTATTTACTATGTTTAATTTAGTTTGTTTACTTTAATTTAGAGATACAGCATGGAAACATGGCCTTTGGCCCACCCGGTCCATGCCGAACTTCGATCACCACGTTATCCAATTAGGCAAACACCAGCAGCAGCAATTACTTTACACACCCGCACGTCTTTGGGATGTGGGAGGAAACCGGAGCACCCAGAGAAAACCCACGCGGTCATAGGGAGAACGTGCAGACTCCATACAGACAGCACCCGAGGTCAGGATGGAACCCGGGCCTCTGGCTGTGAGGCAGCAGCTCTACCAGCTGCGCCACTGTGTCACCCTCTGACCTTTTTTAAGATCTTAAGAACTGGTTAGTCTCTTACGAATTTAGATTCCTTATCATTAACTAAAATTCAAATTGCCTTTAGACTGTTTCATTTCCTTTGACATCAAAATCTGAGAACAAGTCAAACATCTCATCCTTAAAACATTAATGTTTTGCTTTGTCTGACGAAGGGTCCCGACCCCCAAACGCCACCTATCCATTTTCACCAGGGATGCTGTCTGACCCGCTGAGTTACTCAAGGCATTTTGAGTCTATCTTTGAGATAAATCAGTATCTGCAGTTCCTTTTTAGTAAATTATTAAATTTTGTTCATTCTTTCATCTGATCACAGTTGCTTCCAAAATTTGGTTCTATTATGAATTGCAGCCGTTCTGATGACTGAAAGTATAACAATATAAAAGTCCTAGAGTCAAAGAGTAATAGAGTCAAACTGTGGAGACAGCCCCTTCGGCCCAACTTGCCCATACCGGCCAACATGTCCCAGCTACACTAGGCCCACCTGCCTGTATTTGGCCTATATCCCTCCAAACCTATCCTATCCATGTGCCTGTCTAAATGTTTCTTAAACATTGCGATAGTCCCTGCCTCAACTACCTCCTCCGGCAGCTTGTTCTATACACCTACTACCCTTTGTGCGAAAAAGTTACTCCTCTGGTTCCTATTAAATCTTTCCCCCCCCCCCGTCACCTTAAACATATGTCCCCTGGTTCTCGATTCCCTATTCTGGGCAAGAGACTCAGTGCGTCTATTCATTCTATTCCTCTCATGATTTTGTATACCTCTATAAGCTCACACCTCATCCTCCTGCGCTCTAAGGAATAGAGTCCTAGCCTGCTCAACCTCTCCCTGTAGCTCAGACCCTCGAGTCCTGGCAACATCCTCGTAAATCTTCTCTACACCATGTGTGTGGTAGGTGAATCATGTATTGTCTTTCCGCTGACTGTTTAACATACAACAAAGGCTTTTCACTGGTACATGTTACGAACAAACTATACTGGCAATAAAACTAACTGGTGCCATGGTCCGGGATGTGTCTGAACGTGTCCAAGATATCCTGAAATGGGAGGGAGAGGAGCCTGAGGTCGTGGTACATATAGGTACCAATGACATAGGTAGAAAAAGGGAAGAGGTCCTGAAAGGAGAATTTATGGGGGTTAGGAGGAGAGTTAAGGAGAAGGTCCGCAAAGGTAACAATCTCGGGATTACTGCCTGTGCCACGCGACAGTGAGAGTAGGAATGGAGAGAGGTGGAGGATAAATGTGTGGCTGAAGGACTGGTGCAGTGGGCAGGGATTCAAGTTTCTGGATCATTGGGACCTCTTTTGGGGAAGGTGTGAACTGTACAAAAAGGACGGGTTGCACTTGAACCCGAGGGGGACCAATATCCTGGTGGGGAGATTTGCAAAGGCTACTGGGAAGACTTTAAACTAGAACGGTTGGGGGGAGGGACTCAAATAGAGAAAGCTAGTAGACAGTGTGTGAGGCAGGAGGCAGAGAAGGGAAGCACTCAGACCCAACATGTAGGGGGGAAAGAAGAAAACAATAATAAACAGAGAACAAGAGGTGGTGGGTTTCTTAAATGTGTGAGCAGAGAGACAGAGGGGTGTAAAATGAGGGTAGAAGCAATAGGTAGCAAGGTGAAAAGTAAACGTGGCAGGCAGACAATTCCTGGGCAAAAATCAAAAAGGGCCACTTTTCAACATAATTGTATAAGGGGTAAGAGCGTTGTAAAAACAAGACTGAAGGCGTTATGTCTCAATGCAAGGAGCATTCGTATAAGGTGGATGAGTTGAATGTGCAGATAGCTATTAATGATTATGATATAGTTGGGATCACGGAGACATGGCTCCAGGGTGACCAAGGCTGGGAGCTGAACATCCAGGGATATTCAATATTCAGTAGGGATAGACAGAAAGGAAAAGGAGGTGGGGTAGCGTTGCTGGTTAGAGAGGAGATTAACGCAATGGAAAGGAAGGATATTAGCTTGGAGGATGTGGAATCGATATGGGTAGAGCTACGAAACACTAAGGGGCAGAAAACGCTAGTGGGTGTTGTGTACAGGCCACCTAACAGTAGTAGTGGAGTTGGGGATGGCATCAAACAGGAAATTAGAAATGCATGCAACAAAGATAAAACAGTTATAATGGGTGACTTCAATCTACATATAGATTGGGTGAATCAAATTGGCAGGGGAGCTGAGGAAGAGGATTTCTTGGAATGTATGCGGGATAGTTTTCTAAACCAACATGTAGAGGAACCAACGAGAGAGCAGGCTATTCTAGACTGGGTATTGAGTAATGAGGAAGGGTTAGTTAGCAGTCTTTGTTGTGCGTGGCCCCTTGGGCAAGAGTGACCATAATATGGTTGAGTTCTTCATTAGGATGGAGAGTGACATTGTTAATTCAGAAACAAGGGTTATGAACTTAAAGAAAGGTAACTTTGAGGGTATGAAACGTGAATTGGCCAAGATTGACTGGCAATTGATTCTTAAAGGGTTGACGGTGGATATGCAATGGAAGGCATTTAAAGACTGCATGGATGAACTACAAAAATTGTTCATCCCAGTTTGGCAAAAGAATAAATCAGGGAAGGTAGTGCATCCGTGGATAACAAGGGAAATCAGGGATAGTATCAAAACAAAAGATGAAGCGTGCAAATTAGCCAGAAAAAGCAGCCTACCAGCGGACTGGGAGAAATTCAGTCCGACAGAGGAGGACAAAGGGCTTAACTAGGAAAATTATGAAAGAAAACTGGCAGGGAACATAAAAACTGACTGCAAAAGTTTTTATAGATAAGTGAAGAGAAAGAGATTAGTTAAAACAAATGTAGGTCCCTTGCAGTCAGAAACAGGTAAATTGATCATGGGGAACAAGGACATGGCAGACCAATTGAATAACTACTTTGGTTCTGTCTTCACTAAGGAAGACATAAATAATCTGCCGGAAATAGCAGGGGACCGCGGGTCAAATGAGATAGAGGAACTGAGTGATGTCCAGGTTAGCCGGGAAGTGGTGTTAGGTAAAGTGAATGGATTAAAGGCCGATAAATCCCCAGGGCCAGATAGGCTGCATCCCAGAGTACTTAAGGAAGTAGCCCCAGAAATAGTGGATGCATTAGTGATAATTTTTCAAAACTCCTTAGATTCTGGAGTAGTTCCTGAGGATTGGAGGGTAGCTAATGTAACCCCCCTTTTTAAAAAAGGGAGGGAGAGAGAAAACGGGGAATTACAGATCAGTTAGTCTAACATCGGTAGTGGGGAAACTGCTAGTCAGTTATTAAAGATGGGATAGCAGCACATTTGGAAAGTGGTGAAATCATTGGACAAAGTCAGCATGGATTTACGAAAGGTAAATCATGTCTGACGAATCTTATAGAATTTTTCGAGGATGTAACTAGTAGACTGGATAAGGGAGAACCAGTGGATGTGTTATATCTGGATTTTCAGAAGGCTTTCGACAAGGTCCCACATAAGAGATTAGTATACAAACTTAAAGCACACGGTATTGGGGGTTCAATATTGATGTGGATAGAGAACTGGTTGGCAAACAGGAAGCAAAGAGTAGGAGTAAACGGGTCCTTTTCAGAATGGCTGGCAGTGACTAGTGGGGTGCCGCAAGGCTCAGTGCTGGGACTCCAGCTATTTACAATATATATTAATGATTTGGACGAGGGAATTGAATGCAACATCTCCAAGTTTGCGGATGACACGAAGCTGGGGGGCAGTGTTAGCTGTGAGGAGGATGCTAGGAGGCTGCAAGGTGACTTGGATAGGCTGGGTGAGTGGGCAAATGCATGGCGGATGCAGTATAATGTGGATAAATGTGAGGTTATCCACTTTGGTGGCAAAAACAGGAAAGTAGACTATTATCTAAATGGTGGCCGATTAGGAAAAGGGGAGATGCAACGAGACCTGGGTGTCATGGTACACCAGTCATTGAAAGTAGGCATGCAGGTGCAGCAGGCAGTGAAGAAAGCGAATGGTATGTTAGCATTCATAGCAAAAAGATTTGAGTATAGGAGCAGGGAGGTTCTACTGCATTTGTACAGGGTCTTGGTGAGACCACACCTGGAGTATTGCATACAGTTTTGGTCTCCAAATCTGAGGAAAGACATTCTTGCCATAGAGGGAGTACAGAGAAGGTTCACCAGATTGATTCCTGGGATGTCAGGACTTTCATACGAAGAAAGACTGGATAGACTCGGCTTGTACTCGCTAGAATTTAGAAGATTGAGGGGGGATCTTATAGAAACTTTACAAAATTCTTAAGGGGTTGGACAGGCTAGATGCAGGAAGATTGTTCCCGATGTTGGGGAAGTCCAGAATAAGGGGTCACAGTTTAAGGATTAAGGGGAAATCCTTTAGGACCGAGATGAGAAAAACATTTTTCACACAGAGAGTGGTGAATCTCTGGAATTCTCTGCCACAGAGGGTAGTTGAGGCCAGTTCATTGGCTATATTTAAGAGGGAGTTAGATGTGGCCCTTGTGGCTAAAGGGATCAGAGGGTATGGAGAGAAGGCAGGTACGGGATAATGAGTTGGATGATGAGCCATGATCATATTGAATGGCGGTGCAGGCTCGAAGGGCCGAATGGCCTATTCCTGCACCTATTTTCTATGTTTCTATGTATCTAACTAAACAATACGACCAAGCAGAGAGAGACACCATTGCCCAAGATTACCAGTTACTGAAGTCTGTTCTACACCAATAGAAAAAAATAACAATGGTCTTGAGGTTCAGTAAGCAGTCATTATGTTGTCCGTCGAGCAATCAAATCCCACAACGGCAATGCACGGTGGCACAGCTGGTAGAATTGCCACCTCACCATGCCAGATATCTGGGTTCAATGCTGAACTTGGGTGCTGTCTGTGTGGAGTTTGCCCGTTCTCCCTGTGACCGCAGGAGTTCATTCCGGGTGCTCCGATTTCCTCCCACATCCCTCAGGCATGCATAACTGTCTGTTAATTGATCTTTGTGTAAAAAAAAATGCCCTTAATTTGTGGGGAGTGCATGAGAAAGTATGCCTTACATAGGACTATTGTGAAGGAGTGATTGATGGTAGGCATGGAATCGGTGGGCAGAAGATATACCATATTCCATGGTATATATATCTCTAAACTAAACAAAACTTCCAAAAAATAAACAATTCTACAATTAAAATATTCATATTTAGTATCGAAAAAATAAAAGAGTGAGATTTTTATGAAAGCACTTCTGATTTACTACTGGCCGGAGGGAAAAAGAGCTACAATCTGTATTGTGACACCATCTAAAAAGCATTGTGATTAATACTCAGCTGCCCACTGAGATGACCCAGGAGTCTGCTTAGATCAATGGCAATCAAGTAGAAGCAAGGAACTGCAGATGCAGGTTTACAAGAAAAAGACATAAAGTGCCGGAGTAACTCAGCAGGTCAGGCAGCAATCCTGAACAACATGGATAGGTGACGTTTCGAGTCTGGAACCTTCTTCAAAAGGGTCTGAAGATGGGCCCCGACTTGAAAAGTCACCCATCCACGTTCTCCAGTGATGCTGCCCGACCCGCTGAGTTACTCCAGTTCCTTGTGTCTTTTGTTTTAAAAAGGAACAGGTTAAAAAGCTGGATTTGCCTGCAACATCCGCATCCGATGAATGAATGAAAACGTTTGGGGCTCGTGAGTGAAGTCCATCTTCTCGTTTAGTGGCGGCTATGTCGTTGCAATGAGATTGTGACCCTCAGCTAATTCAAAGTTCAGGCAGGTAGACACAAAATGCTGGAGTATCTCAGCGGGTCAGGCAGCATCTCTGGATAAGGAAAAGGTGAGGTTTCGGATCGAGACCCTTCAGACCCGCGCACGTTGGCTAGCTTTGTAACAATTTAATAACAATTCGGCATTGAATTGTTTATCCCTTTCCGAATCGGAAGAATGGGATTTTGAAAGTTCCTGCTGCTCGGTGGATGGGAATGCCCTCGGAGACTGCGCTCGTTTTTGACCCCTGTCATCAACAGTAGCTGATGAAAAGAGACAGCCAACAGCGAACAAACAGGTCCTTAGATAATGGACAACCTGGAGACAGGGCAGTGGAGGCTGCAATCACAAACCATCCACAGCGGGGATGTGAAGAGGTGAACAGATCACGTAAATGCTAAAGAACACAACCAAGGGATTAAGTTCCACGGTGATAGTGGAGCCAATGGAAGGTCTCCTGTGCGACATCTCTGCCCCATGTTTGATTTCACTGGATGGAGGAGCAGGGTGAAAGGTATTAAGGCGAGTTGATCTCCTATTGCTCGCCTTGTTACCCCGTTCAGGTTTAATTTCATCAAACTCACGGCAGCAACGTGCCAAAGACAAGTGGAACTTCCTTTCCATTCAGTCTCAGCATGGCAATAAGCTCACCTGCACGTAGCAAGCCAACCCATTTCCCCCAATGTTAGCTCTGCCTGAGGTGGTCCACTTATGAGCAATTTGCTAAAGTGCGCAAGAGCTTGTCAAGTGCCCGATGCACTCTGATGGTCAAACATGCGTCACTTCAGGCACTGTTATACTGCCCTCTTACAGCTGGAGGATATCCAGCAACACGATATGTTGATCTGTAAAACATTACACCGGCAACTGAATTGGTTCAGGAAAATTGATAGTACAGGCCCACCAACGATTTTCCAGCACCGACGGTTCTAGTGGCTTTGCCATATTACCCGTTTTGCCGGTGTAACAGAGGCCACGGCCTTGGGGGGCCGAGATACCGGCTTACAAAAGTCAGCCGTGGAAGTCGGCAATAGGAACGGCTCGGCCGGGCCGGAGTTCCATAGCCCTGGCCGCAGGCGGCAAATTTGGCCGCCGATCAGCCGCGGAAGTCCCAATGAGCTTGAGATCAGCCGCCTCACCTGGCCTAAGCACCACATTTTTGGGGGGACTTTGGGAGAGGGGGGTGAATTTTGTCCGGCTTAAAAGAGGGTGCCAGACCACCAGTTCCTGGAAAATCAGTGGTGGATCTATATTTTGAAATGCAATTGATGAAAAGGGAACAATAAGGGGATATTTTATTTTTGTCTGCACCCTTTACATGAAGAAAGAACCAGGACAGATAGCATTTCCCCCCAGTTAGCACTCTCTACATCATTATGAACCCACTACATGGTTCATTTCCTCTCCTATTCACTTTTTCCTTTTAATGAGCCTCCATTCCCCAAGATCTTTGGGCATTGTGAATGTTCGTACAAACTAGATATGTCACAACTTTTAATCTCAAGGGAAAAAGAAGGATCACCCGTCAGTATTTCCACAGGGCGGCACAGGGGCGCAGCGGTAGAGTTGCCTCCTTACAGCGCCAGAGACTCGGGTTCAATCCCGCCTATGGGTGCTGTATGTACGGAGATTACACGTTCTCGCTGTAACCGCGTGGGATTTCCCCAAGTGCCCCGGTTTCCTCCCACACTCCAAAGACGTACAAGTTTGTAGGTTAACTGGCTTCGGTAAGGATTGTAAATTGTCCCTAGTGTGTGTAGGATGGTGTTAGTGTATAGAGATTGCTGGTTGGCACAGACTTGGTGGACCGAAGGGCCTGTTTCCGCGCTGTATCTCCAAACTAAACAAAAATTTTGGTCTGGGTTCAAATACTCGAGCAGATAATGATCTTTCTTCTTTATAGCGGTAACAAAGTAATCTCTTTTTGAAATGGGATTCATCAAATCCTTTGATTTGTTTCCAGTATTCTTTGGCGTCAAATGAGCCTATTGTATCTTAAACTGTAACAATGCCAGGCATGTATGAATTATAAGCAGCCAGCTTTCTCTTGAGACATTATTCTACCTTTAAAGCTTGACCTGGTGATACCCAGTAACACATTCTATTGATGCAGTTGTTAGTCTTTGCTTTGTACCAAAACTGGAATGGAAATAACTTAAAATGTGCTAGGCATAAATGGTGTCTCACATGGAGTGGCTTTGAATGCAAATGTTAATATTTACATTTGAATTTCACCAGCATCTGGTCAGACTTATTTTGGTAGAATAATCACAGTGTAGGGTGGCTGAGAGCAATTTTGTCTCACGTCACTGTTGGGGCAATTTAAGACCAATATTGTCATTAAATATCACAAACTCCCATGCAAGATCACATAGCAACATAGGCATTAGACGCAGCACAGTGGTGCAGCGGTAGAGTTGCTGCCTCACAGCGCAGAGACCAGGGTTCCATCCTGACCAGAGGTGCTGGCGGGACGGAGTTCGTACGTCCTCCCAGTGACCATGTGGGTTTTCTCCAGGCGCTCCGGTTTCCTCCCACACTCCAAAGACGTGCAGATTTGTAAGTTGTGTAGAAAGGAACTGCAGATGCGGGTTGATGTCAAAGATAGACACAAAGTGCTGGATTAACTCAATGGGCCAGGCAGCATCTCTAGAGAAAAAGGATGGGTGAAGTTTCGGGTCGGGATCCATCCTTTTCCTCCAGAGATGCTGCCTGACCCGCTGAGTTACTCCAGCACGTTGTGTCCATCTTCAATAGAATGGTGCCAGGAGTGGTGTTCTGTTATATGGGGAGAGTTTGGGCAGAGAGGGATTGTATTCTTCAGAGATGAGAAGGCAGAGGAGAGATCTCAATGAAATTTACAAAATTCTTAACGGGATTAACAGGCTTGATGCAAGAAGGTCATTTACCCTGACTGAGCACTCTAGGACTGGGGTGAAGTTTGAGGACCGAGATAGAAATATCTTCACCCAGAGAGTGGTGAATGTCTGGAATTCTCTCCACTGGAAGCTCAATAGTCAAGATTGTCATATGTCCAAAACAGAACAAGGAAATTCTTACTTGCAGCAGCACAACAGAGTAAACATAGTACCCTGTAAACAATATAAGAAATGAAAAGTATACATATACATACATACACATACATACATAGACATACATACACTGCCAAATCAACAATACTAGTGCAAAGAGATAAAACCAAAGCCCCCAATGTTAAGTAGCTCAGAGCTTATTTGGAGGGAGTAGTGTTTAAAAGCTTGTTTGCAGAGTTCATTCAAGACAGGGATTAATATATTTCTGAACATTAAGGCAATCAAAGAATAGTTCTGGAAAGTAGCATTGAGGTAGGTTTTATTGAATCGTGGAGCAGGCTCAAGGAAGCACAAGGGCCTTGTCATGTCCATGTCCTTGTGTTCTCTTGAGTTGAGCAGCATTTACTGTTTGTGCAGGAGACAGGACACCAATGTGGCTGGAATATAGACTGGGCCTCCAGGCAGCCTGGGACTGCAATTGAACGATGCATACTAGGAAAGAATGGAATTATTGCTTATGGCTAATAATATTTTCAAAGTCGAGGATCATGTTGAAAATGTAAAGGCAATGAATAATGCTACAAAAGAGTACAAGAGAGGTATTCTTCATCAAAGAATGGCTCTGAGACACTTTGTATGTCCAAAGAAAGTCAATGATATTACTTTCACAGAAATCAGAGGATTATATCAATCCACAGCGACTCAGAAGACCAGAGTGTTACAAGCTCAGCATGAGAAATCAAAGGCAGGGAGAAACAGCCGGTGACTATATTGTTGTGTTGAAAGATTTATCCAGACTCAACAACTTGGGTGAATTCTTAAACCAAGAGCCCAGGGACAGTTTGGTGTGTGGCATAAATCACAAACAGATTCAGTCTAAAATTGTCAGACCGAGAGAGTTTTGTTTTTTTGACCTCGCATTCACGATTGCAACCTCGATAGAGATGACAGTGAAGAGTGCCACTTTGTTTATTGCCAGGCGTCAATCTGATGGTATCCCACATGAGCAGCGAATCCTCTGTACCTGACCAAAGGTTAGCAACCGCCACAGTGCAAGTGACTGGAATCCCGACTACAGCTCCAGGGGTCATCTTCACTTCAAGCCCATGCCTTGAAGGAAGAAAGTGTTCAATATGTCAGAGGAAGGGTGATTGAGTGGTGACACAAAATCATAGCGGGTAGCATGGTGGCGCAGGGGTAGAGTTACTGTCTTACAGCGCCAGGTTCCATCCCGCCTATGGGTGCTGTCTGTTCTCCCTTTGACCACGTGGGAGTACAACCTAAGAGCAGAATTAGACCCTTCAGTCCATCGAGTCTACTCCGCCATCGAGTCTACTCCGCCATTCAATCATAGCTGTTCTATGTTTCCCTGTAAACCCCATTCTCCTGCTTCTCCCTGTAACCTTTGGCACACTTGACGCAGTGGCGTAGTGGTAGAGTTGCTTCCTTGCAGTGCGAGAGACCTGGGTTCGATCTTGACCTCGGGAATTTTGTCGAGAGTTTGTACATTCCCCCTGTGACCTGCGTGGGTTTTTCCCGGGTACTCCGGTTTCCTCCCACACGCCAAAGATGTACAGGTTTGCAGGCCAATTGTCTTCGGTAAAAATTGTAAATTGTCCCCAGTGTGTAGTTTGTACTATTGGAACAGGGATCGCTGGTCGGCATGGACTCGGTGGACTGAAGGGCCTGTTTCCGCGCTGTATCTCCAAACTAAGCTAGATATAAATCCAAAGCAAGATCCAGGCCCTTCGGCCCAATTTTCCCGCAGCTCCAGGATTTTGTGTCTATCTTTGGTATAAATCACCGTCTACAGTTCCGTTGTATTACTATTTTTACCTCAGTGGATGATGACTTTCCACTCACACCTGCAAATATTGCTGAGACCGCAGCAAAATAGTCTTGTGAAAGAAGTCTGGAGCATTACCCAAGACCTTGGACCATTTTACATAGATTCAATGGAGCTTTCATTCTCACATACATGTGCAATAGTACAGTGAAATTCTGATTGCATATTTACACATGCGGACATCGCCACGTTTGACGCCGATTCCACACTCCGAAGTCCGGTCCGCCCGCACGTTCGATCAACTGAAGCGGTTCCCGATCCAGGGAAGCCCCAGGCTCCTGCAGGGCCTTCCTCCATCGCCTTCGACCAGATCAAGCTCCCGGGGACGCCTCCTGCAGCCGACCACTCCCAAGACCTGCAGCTTTGTAAGTTAATTGGCTTCAATAAATTGTCCCTGGTGTGTACGATTCTCCTCCTGGGTTAGGAGGGAGAGATAGATCAGCCATGATTGAATGGCGGAGTAGACTCGATGGGCCGAATGGCCTAATTCTACTCCTATTCTTTATGACCTTATGAACTAGTGTACGGGTATTCGCTGGACGGCATGGACTCGGTGGCCGAAGGGCCCGTTTCCACAATGATTCTCTAAACTAAACAAGGGACTACGAATGCTGGAATCTTGAGCTAAATACATAACACTGGAGGAACTTAGTGGGTCTGGCAGCATCTACACCTTCAGAACTTTTGAGTTTTGCTCTTAAAATAACTCAGTGTGTGACAAAAGCTACTCCTTTTTCCCCCCAATCTGGAGGAAATACGTTCCAGGTTATTACCCAGTGATTCAAAATCAGACAGGCTCTGTAAACAGTCTTCTTCAAATCACTTGTTCGTCTTCACTCCCCCACGGAACAAGATCAGGTGGATTGAATTTGATGCAGTCTGGTGCACATCCATCTTCGGCTGGAAGAGGATGGGAAGCAAATCCAAAGGGTGATCTAATTAAGCCGACACCACGAGATCGATACATCTGCATGGAATCTGTTTTTGTCCATGGAGTTTGACAACATGTATTGTAAAGAGGGCGATGGCATTACTTTTTCCTTCAAAGATCATAAGTAGAATTGTGGAACAACTCAAGCTGAACAAAAGGTACTCGGTCCGAGCAAGTCATGACAAATTTGTCTCACGAGAAATTCTATGACATCTAGTTTTAACACCATGGTGGCAATGAAAATCATTGACCTGTGGGTTTATAGACAAAACTCTGACAAGCACCAGCATCGACTCAGTAGGAAAACACTCCATTAACAGCCAAACTTCAGAAGAACTCGGCCTCCTTGCTCGGTGTAATTAATTCTTTGACTGCCACAGTGGGACGTTGTGAGTGAAAACACACTCTTACGAGTTAACGATTATGTTAATAGCCCGAAAGACTGTGCAGTAAATGAATGCAGCGCTCCCTTTAGAGAGACCGTCTTCTGGAGATTTCTATTAGCCATGTCTCCGCTGCATTTCCACGTTCAATCATCAGCTGGGGTCTTGGAAGCTGCTTTCAGTCGGGCAGCTTTATCCCTGGACAAACCCGGTCACACAGTCTAATCGGGGAATAAAGTCTTCAAAGTAAACAGCGGCAATGGTTAGCCCTCTCAGCTTGAGATGTTAATAAAAGGAACCCCTCGCTGGTAGAGCCAGGCGATCAATCCGTAGTTCTGGTCTGGATCCCGGCCAGTATCAACAAACAGTCAGCTAGTGTAGCAAATATCCTGCCAGCATTTGCTGTTGCCTAGCTATATAGTAGCTTGTGGAATAATACCCGTACATTGTGTTATGGTGTGTTAGTGCAACAGCAGGCAATATTCATTCTCAGGCTTAACAAACATGGTCAGATCGTTCTTATGTGATAGCAGTAAAAAAGGGTTAGTCCTAATAATTAGTCATGGGATCATACAGCGTGGAAACAGGTCCTCGGCCCAACATGCTCACACCGACCAACATGTCCCACCTACACTAGTCCTACCTACCTGTGTTTGGCCCATATATCCCTCTCAACCCATCCTATCCATGTATCTCTCTAATTGTTTCTTGAACGTCGCGAATGTCCCGGCTTCAACTACCTCCTCTGGCAGCTCGTTCCATACACCCACCATTCTTTGAGTTAAAAAGTTACCTCTCAGATTCCTATTAAATCTTTCCCCCTTCACCTTAAACCTATGTCCTCCAGTTCTGGATTCCCCCACTCTGGGCAAGAGACACTGTGTGTTTACCCGATCTATTCCTCTCATGATTTTATACACCTCTACAAGATCACCGCTCATCCTCCTGTGCTCCAAGAAATACCCAGCCTATTCAACGTCTCCCTATAGCTCAGACCCTCAAGTCCTGACAACATCCTTGCAAACCTTCTCTGTACCCTTTCCAACCTGACACCATCTGTCCTCTGACACGGTGCCCAGAACTGAACACAATACTCAAAATGTGGCCTCACCAACATCTTATATAATTGCAACATATGACTCTATGAACTAATAAGTAGATTTTAATATCTCAGTTGATACAGGCAGATGATTATTGAATCTACAGACCAGTGTCAATAATAGGAATTATTCAAGATAGACTCAGCGGGTCAGGCAGCATCCCTGTGAATTGTTAAGCTGGGGGATAGAAAAGCTGTGAATTGTGTATCCATTGTGAACAGGTACAGGTGGAGGTGGGCTTGGGGAGTGGGGGGGGGGGAGGAAAACTGGAGCAAGGTCAGCTGGGGAGGGGGAGGAATTATTCGGGTGCACCAGTGCAAGGTGGGTGTTGCATTGCTAGAGGCATCAGGAGTCCTAATGTACACAAAATACCTGCCGGAGTTGGATATAAACATTACACGTTTTCAGTGGTGCAGCTGGTAGAGCTGCTGCCTCACAGCATCAAGAGACCTGGGTTTGAAACTCAGGTATGGGGCCCAAAATTGCTTACAATGCTCCAAAATGCGGTCCGAACAGTGCCTTATAAAGCTTCATTCTGCGTTACATGGGTGACATTTTGGGTCGAGACCCTTGTTCAGACTGAGTCCGAGTCTGAAGAAGAGTGTGGCCCGAAACGCCACCCATTCCTTCTCTCCAGAGATGCTGCCTGTCCTGCTGAGTTACTCCAGCATTTTGTGTCTGTCTTTGGTGTAAACCAGCATCTGCAGTTCCTTCCCACACACTCAGTATTACATCCCTGTTTATAGAGAACTATTGAAATTGAACCTTCTGTCGATGTTGTGATTGGGACTGACTTTCAACATTTATGCAGTGTATGGTCCTTTTTCCTCTTGCATCTGCAGGCAGCCCGAAAGCAAACCTTGGGTTGACCCGAGGCAACTGGCCGACGGACTTGTCAACCTGCCTGCCAACTGGAGTGAATTTGAGCAAGTTCACTTTAAGGTTGCAGCCAGCTGCAGAGTACACAGGGAAGAATCTTCGCACTACGTAAAAGCAGCTAATCTGTGAATAATGTGGCGTGGTGGAAAGATTTGACACAGAATCCGCTTACAATTAACTTTTATTTCAAAGCACTTCCTATTCTGCCCCACAAACACCAGCTTCTCACTCATTGTTCAGGTTCTTGGCAAATTTTCCCCTTGCTTTTCATTCTGGTGTTCCCCCAGCTTTCATTACACTCTTTTTAAACAATTATAAACTAGCCTCCAGGCCTAAGATTTGCAAAACCCTGTCTTTGTACCTCTATATAAAAGCTCTTCTAGTGTGCATGAGCCATCTCCTCATTGATCCACGAATCATCTGCAACTTGCTTTCATTTATTATTTAATTATCAGGCAGAAATAAAACATAGAGTTGAAAACAACTCCTGTTCATATTGGCCTGGTCTCCTCATCAGCACAATGGTCATGAGAATCTAATTTAAAAGAAGCAGCGTGACAAAGCATTTCCAAACGTAATGAATAATTCATCATCGTCTGGGGCCCGTTGGTTAGTTTAATTTAGAGCTACAGCGCAGAAACAGGCCCTTCGGCCCACCGAGTCCGGGCCAAACAGTGTACACTTGCACTGTATACTTGCACTATCCTACACACTAGGGCCAGTTTACAATTTTAACCTACAAGCCTGTACCTCTTCGGGAGGTAGCAGGACCACCCGGTGAAAACTCACGCTGTCACGGGGAGAACGTGTAAACTCCGCACAGCCAGCACCCACTGTCAGGATTGAACTGTGGCGCTGTAAGGCAGCAACTCTACCACTGTGCCACCGTGCCATTTTGTTAAACCAGTGAGTTTGGCAATTGCTTGTGCACCAGACTAGGTGAAAAACTATTTTTATTTCACTACTTTTACAGGTCATCCTTTCTTTACTTCCATGCCCAGTAATAGTCTTTCTGAATGAAATAAAATGTTGTTGCTACTTTTAGCTGCATATTAACATGTGACACCACATAATTCTAGAAGCACTTAAAAACTCAAAGGCTTGGCTAAGGATAACAATGCAGCTTTAAGGACAAGGAAAGTTCCTAAAAGAAAAATACATGAAGGGAAGATAGACACAAAATGCTGGAGTAAGTCAGCAGAGCAGACAGCATCTCTGGAGAAAAAGGATAAGTGATGTTTTGGGTCGGAACCCTTCTTCACACTAGTCTGAAAGAGGATCCCGCCCTGAAACGCCACCCATCCATTTTCTCCAGAGATGCTGCCTGACCCGCTGAGTTAAGGGGCTGTCCCACTTGGGCGACCTAATTGGCGAGTTTAGAAGAGTTTGCCCTCGACTCATACTCACAGCATGGTCGACACGAGGTCCTAGGAGGTCTTTGTAACTCTCCTTCATGCTCAAGAGTAATCCCACGTACTCGAGGCCTCAGCTAGGTCGCGGCGTATTTTTCAACATGCTGAAAAATGCCCGCAAGTAAAAAAAGGTCGCCATGGAAAAAAATCTATATATTTTTAACTCGTAGGTTTAGTCAAAGTAGGTCGTAGTAGGTCGGCATGTTATTCGAAGGTAAACGAGGGTAGTCGAAGGTAATCAAAGGTAGTTGAAGGTAGTCGTAGATAGTCTTCAACATAGTCGAAGGGAGGTCGAAGGAGATCGAAGGAGGTCGTCTTCACTCTCCACTATTCACTATTTTCCGAAGCTAGTCAAAGCTAGTCTTCAAACATAGTCAAAGGAGGTTGAAGGAGGTCTTCCACATAGTCGAAGGTCTTCAACATGACATTTTTTCAAACTCTCCTAAACTCTTCTAAACTCGCCAATTAGGTTGTCGCAGTGGGACAGCCCCTTTACTCCAGCACGTTTTATGTCTATCTTTGGTATAAATCAGCATCTGCAGTTCTTTATTTCTACTTCATATTAAGAGAATTATTATTATTTTTTTAACACTAAAATCTATTGATTTTTGAATAGTCATTTCTAAAGCTGAGAGGTGCAATTTGTGGAATCAAGGACAGAGCCGAGTGCCGCTGTAAAAACGAGTGGCACTCTCCCAGTGACTTGGCAACTGCGCGGCCTCCAGCAGCTGAGGTGGCGTGTTAGACAACAGTTTACAGCATTCACGGGATCCAAACAAACCAGCGACTCGGGCTGCTCCATCTCACCCAGGGTCCCACGACAGATTTTCAGGCTTCCTGAGAAATTAGCGCGAGCACAGAACAAACCTTGTAATATAATTTGGCCGCTAATCATCTTGGCAAAGGATCGGATGCTGCGGACTAGAGGAGGGGGTGGCTGCGGCTACGTTGGGGGAGGTCTGATTGGATTGTTGGACGCTGTCAGCTCGCTTCACAAGACTGCAACTTTCATTGGCAGCTTTTTTAAAAACTTTACTTTATACCTTAGAGACACAGTGCGGAAACAAGCTCTTCGGCCCGCCGATTCCTCGCCGACCAGCAATCACCCTCTAGTCTTGCACTACCCTACACACATTTACAATTTACAGAAGCCAATTAACCTACAAACCTGCACGTCTTTGGAGTGGGGGAGGAAATTGGAGCACCCAGAAAAACCCACGTGGTCACCGGAGAGTGTACAAACTCAATAGTCAAGGAGTTTTATTGTCATATGTCCCAAACAGAACAAGGAAATTCTTGACCAGTGAAGAAGGGTCTCGACCCGAAACGTCACCCATTTCTTTTCTCCAGAGATGCTGGCTGTCCCGCTGAGTTTCTCCAGCTTTTTGTGTCTATCTTCGGTTTAAACCAGCATCTGCAGTTCCTTCCTACACAATGAAATTCTTACTTGCAACAGCACAACAGAATATGTAAGCATAGTACTCTGTAAACAACATAATAAATGGAAAGATATATATGCACACACACATGTCAAAGTAATTCAGAGCTTATTTGGAACTTGTAGCCTGGTAGCTGTAGGGAAGCTGTTCCTGAACCTGGACGTTACAGCTTTCAGGCTCCAATACCTTCTTCCTGGTAGCAGGGGTGAAATGAGTGTGTGGCCAAGGTGGTGTGGGTCTCTGATGATGCTGTCTGCTCAGTACAGACAGCAATCAGAGTCAGGATCAAAACCTGTACGGCTTTGGAGTGTGGGAGGAAACCGAAGCACCCGGAGAAAACCCACGCGTTCACGGGGAGAACGTACGAACTCCGCACAGACAGCACCTGTGGCAGGATCGAACCCAGGTCTCTGGCGCTGTGAGGTAGCAACTCCACCGCTGCACCACCGTGCCGCCCTGCGATTATGAGGACGTTGTCTGTCTTTTAAGCTGATGAATCTTGGGGTGCCAAAATCCAAATGCATCGGTTTAAAAGACGGGCAAAGTCCTGGCTGGTGCCCAATTTCCAACGCCCAACTCACCGAGACGCTTCCCACCCCTATAAATTACAACCCATTTTTATTTCAAGAATTGAAACCACAGGGAAGTTCGTGGATTTATTCATAAAATCAAAGAGACCCATTAAAGGAATTGTTCTAACAGAAAGTAATTTAATACCTCTGACAGATACAATTGCATATTACACGCCATGAAGTCTCCTCTTCCTGCAGTGGGAACAAGGTACAACTCTGGAACAGGAATTCACTTACAAACAGGTGGCACTGCCACTGCAGTTATTAACCTTTGACATTTTTCGTCATCTATAAAATTAAATCTCTGAATATACCCAATTATAACAGTTGTGTTTTCCATTACAAAAATTGCTATCACCATGGACCTCAGAAACAAACTACTTCAATAGATCAACTCTTACAACCAGCCAGTTATGGGGGTGGGGGCTTGAGCCTTTGATAATAACCCCAAACTGTGGGCAAGTTGTACAAAGAAGATCAGGCATCTACAATGAGGAGAAATGGTGAATGACCAGACCTGGTTTGTAGATGGTTGCTCATTTTATTCCCATCACTTCATTATTATTTATATCAATCAGAAGATACTGACACATGCAACCAACTGTTGGCATCCACATTTATTCAGACCGCCTGCGGCTCGATTAGACCAGGCACCGCTTCAAGGGCCGAGATCGCCTCAGAGTGATACAGAGTGGAAACACGCCCTTCGACCCAGCTTGCTCACACCGGCCAACAATGTCCCAGCTACACTAGTCCCACTTGGTCCATATCCCTCCAAACCTGTCCTATCCATGTACTTGTCTAACTCTTTCTTAAACGTTAGGATAGTTCCATCCACAACTACCTCCTCTGGCAGCTTGTTCCATACACCCACCATCCTTTGTGTGAAAAAGGTTACCCCTCAGATTCCTATTAAATCTTTTGCCCTTCGCCTTGAACCTATGTCCTCTGGTCCTCGATTCACCTACTCTGGGCAAGATACTCTGTGTATCTACCCGATCTATTCCTCTCATGATCTTATACACTTCCATAAGATCCCCCCTCATCCTCCTGCACTCCAAGGAATAGAGACCCAGCCTACTCAACCTCTCCCTACAGCTCACGCCCTCTAGTCCTGGCAACATCCTCGTGCCTGGCCTTGGCCTTGTGCCAAGAATGGATGTTTCAGAAACTTGGACGTTGTAAGATGGCACCAGAATGTGGCACCTCTCTGCATGCTGTTCCAGAAGATGATCTGTTGTACGATTTTGTGTATAGTACGATTTAATGGGCAGCTTGCACAACCAGCATTACACTATCTTTGTACACGTGATAGTGAAGAAACCGTTGAAACATTGGATGATATTCCGTATTTCTACCAAGCTCGTTATCTTGCAAAGCAAAACCAATTAAAAACTAAGTGGGCCTGGTCTTCGTTCCCATCGTAACATATTAGAAATAATGCCCCAACAATGAGAATACATTCTGCAACAAGGTAAATAAAGATTTGTTTTAATTTTACTGCAGAAAATATCAATTTGCGAATGCAATCCACCAAGGTAGGAATGCATTCCTATACACCAAGAAATATTACTTCCCCAACAAGCAAGGCAGATGGTATTATCCTGCGATGTGATGTTTCATGGAACTGCAGATATAGTCAAAGAAAAATAGAGAAAATGCAAAAAGGGATTACCAGAATGAGCGAGATTGTCATTGTAAAGAGTTAAGTGATCATTTATGACGAAATGTAGAAACAAGGAACTGCAGATACTGGTTTAGCAAGAAAAGACATAAAGTGCTGGAGTAACTCAACGGGTCAGGCAGCATCTCTGGAGAAAAAGGATAGGTGACGTTTTGGGTCAGGACCCTTTTTCACATTAGTCTGAAAAAGAGCCCCGATCTGAAACATCACCTATCCTTTTTCTCCAGAGATGCTGCCTGACCTGCTGAGTTACTCCAGCACTTTGTGTCTATATTTGGTATAAACCAGCATCTGTAGTTCTTTGTTTCTACCTCATATTAAGAGCTTTTTAAAAAACTATTGATTTTTGAATAGTCATTTCAAAAGCTGAGAGGTGCAATTTGTGGAAAAGAGACAAAGTGCTGGAATAACTCCGCAGGTCAGGCAGCATCCTTGGAGAACATGGATGGGTGATGTTTTGGGTCGGGAGCCTTCTTCAGACTCTCAGGAAAGACACAAAATTCTGGAGCAGAGTCTGAAGAAGTGTCGTGACCCGAAACGTCACCAGTCCATGTTCTCCAGGGAAGCTGCCTGATCCGCTGAGTTACCCCCCAGCACTTTGTGTCTTTTTTTCCAAGTGAAAATTTATGGCTGGAAAAAGGCAGAGCTGAGAATGTTGCTGCTCTTTAAGTCCTTCATTAACATGAACATTTGCTGACCAGGAACAACTGAAATCATGCTTCACTCATGCGTAAATCAAGCCAGTCCTTGAATAAACCTTCCCTTCAATTCCCCACGAGCTGAATCGCAGCCAAGATTCAATTAATTTGTCCTTGTGTGCAGCTTTCCAATCACTCAATTGGCGTTTTTAACCCTGCGGTTTAAATTGCCGACTGCATGCCCAGAAAGCCTGCACTTTTTTTGGAATGCAATGTGTAGTCACACATCAGAATATATCTGACCGGGTCCCTTCTTCAGACTCCAAGGAAAGACACAAAATCCTGGAGCAGAGTCTGAAGAAGGGTCTCGACCCGAAACACCACCCATTCCCTCTCTCCAGAGATGCTGCCTGTCCCGCTGAGTTACTCCAGTATTTTGTGCCTATCTTCGATTTAAACCAGCATCTGCAGTTCTCTATGGGTTATTGATTGGGGATGATCAGCCATGATCACAATGAATGGTGGTGTTGACTCGAAGGGCCGAATGGCCTCCTCCTGCACCTATTTTCTATGTCTATGTTTTCTACATTGAATATATTCTTGTGTGGATTTTGTTTTAGCCAGCGTGTGGAATCCTGCTGTGAGATTTGGATGGGTTGAGTCCAAGCATTATTAGACCACCTCCAGCAGTTACTGCTTCGAACGCCTGCAAATCTCAAGGCAGCAAACCAGCGCAGCACAAACTACAAATCTGCCACTTATAAACCTTCCACATGTCCCTAGTTTCACGAAAACAGCTACATTCCACATAGGTGCACTGATTAGATTCAATGCACGAACCCTCCATATCATTCCAGTGCTTCATAGATTAGTTTAGTTAATTATTGCTACATGTACCGAGGTACAGTGGAAAGCTTTTTTTGTTGTGTGCTATCCAGTCGGCAGAAAGAATGTATATGATTACATTCGTGGACTAGACTTCGAAAATGGCGGCAAAACATGGCGCCTCTTGCATGCGGGCTCAGTAGACCATTTCTGTACACTTGCTAATCGGGGATGAGCTTGGGTATGGCAGTCTATGGGACTGTTTGCAAGAAAATAATTTCACTGTGAATTTGCACTTCACACATGCGACAATAAAAGCCAATTCATCATTGAATCAAGCCGTCCACAGTGCCCAGATCCAGGACAAAGGGGATAACGTTCAGTGCAAGATAAAGACCAGTAAAGTCTGATTAGAGATAATGGCAATTTAAAGAAGTCAGTCAACCTACAAACCTGCACGTGTTTGGAATGTGGGCGGAAACTGGAGCACCCGGAGAAAACCCACAAGGTCACAGGGAGAACGTATGAACTCCACACAGACAGTACCCGAGGTCAGGATCAAACCGGGGTCACGAATGCTGTGAAGGAGCAGCTCTTACCGCTGCGCACCCACAGTTTATTAGTGAAAATGAATAATTAAACACGACTTCTTCCTGAACCATGGCTGCTCCTGTACCATTAGTTACAGGCTAGCTCATATAACCAAGTGCCGGAGGAGATTCTTGCTGCATATGCAGCTGATTGAAGAAAATGCTTATAAAGTGCAACTTCTATGCAACATCAAACATTGCAAAGGATTGCGGGTACTGATATTCCAAATGAATAACCACACATGCCAACAATTACCTCAGAAATGTTTCCAGCCCTCCTCTGGAGATTTCCTCAGCCCAGTTACCGCATCAAGCTATGCAGAGCATCACACCGAGGAACAAGCTGGGAAATACTGCTTTCACTCAACACATAGCTTTGCTTTTCCTTTGTTTGCCAGCACCTGTTTCACAAAGTACATTGATACAGTGCATCAGAGTGATCATCTTGGATTCATGACCCGGCGACCTGTGACCTGCGGCCTGCAGGGGGAGCCACCGAGCCTGTACCCTGTGGCCGAACACAAGGGCCGGTGGAGCACAACGTGCCGGTGGCGGCAGCCAAGCCCGTCCCTGCTCATAGCACCCACAGCCTGCCGCTGCTCATGGTCTGGTTGGGAATTTGGTTCAATGATGCTTTTATCGTCACCAATGCAATTGCACAGTGAGATTCTTTTCATACAAAAACACTTCAGTAGAGTATTGCCAAACCCAAGCACAACCCCAATCAGCAATTGTACAGAAACCGTCTACTAATCCCGCTTGCAGGAGGCGCCATGGTTTGGTGACATTTTCAAAATCCATCCCACGTTCTGGTTCTTATGAGGGGAGCCCACCCCTGCTCGTCCCCCGAAGACCAGAGTCGCGGGGAATGGAGCCGGTGACGATGATGGAGGCGATGGGCGAGGATGGGAAGGTAGGCTAGGGACCGGGGTCTGGCCTACCACGCCCTCTAGGTCGGCTGCAGGAGGCGGCCCCCCAGGAAACAAAGGTGGATGGGCGAGGAGAGGGACGTGGGTTCCCAGACCGATCCACACGTCCAAGGGAGGCCCAGCAGCAGCCTGGAGCTGGCTTAGACCGGGCACCACTCATAAGAACTAGAGCGTGGACTGGACTTTAAAAATGGAGCCAAAACATGGTGCCTCATGCAAGCGTAATCAGTGGACTATTTCTGTACACTCGCTAATCGGGGAGGTGCTTAGGTCTGGCAATACTCCACTGAGGTGTTTGTTTGTTTTTTAATATTTTTTAATAATACAGATTTTTTACATAGCTTCAATTTTTTTGAAGTGTTTATATGAAAATAATTTCACTGTGACAACAAAAGCATCATTGAACCAGATCATCAACTCTTCTGTCGGAAGGAACTGCAGGTGCTGGTTTACACCGAAGGTAGACACAAAATGCTGGAGTAACTCAACAGGACAGGCAGCATCTCTGGAGAGAAGGAATGGGTGACGTTTCAGGTCGAGACCCTTGAAACGTCACCCATTCCTTCTATCCAGAGATGCTGCCTGTCCCGTTGTGTTACTCCAGCATTTTGTGTCTATCTTCAGCTCTTCTGATCTGTGTACCTTTCAATTTGATCTTGCTAATCTGTATCTGAACTACATCAGACACACGCGTTTGTAGCACTTACTATTATTACTTAACAAAACAAATTCTTCTGTTTTGAAATTTCAAAGTAATATTCTCATGAAAACTCAAATCACCATTTAAGTTCTTTATTTTAAATCACGTTTTCCCAATTGTTGTATTATTCACACAACAAGCCAATTGTGAGTCTATTTTGTCAGTGGGATACTGGTTTCCTATATATTTATCAACTGGCTTCAAAGCTGGATTTTTCTCAATGGGAACATACTTAGTGAATTATATTTCATTATCCAACATAAATACAGGTAATCCTGTGTGGCAATGTACAATAAAAAGATTAAGAAAATCCATAGTTAAAGCTTTGGGGACTAAGCATTTTTATTTAGTCTGCTTTAAAATGAATTTCAAATGGATTTTATTTATGGCATTTGTCAAGATAAATAAATGCAGGAAGAAAGTTCTCCCGAGTACAGACATATTAGAAATGCATACATCCTGAAGAAAATTCTCCTCTGAATATTAACACGTTAGAAATGCTTACAGCTCACATTTGACAAATAAGCTTAGCTGGGTTTTCAGCCTCTGCACAGTAGAATAGAGAACAGAATTCTGCTGACATCTTCAGTCACATTTTCTAAATGGGCAGGGGATGTAGCACAGTGGTAGAGCACACGCTTTGCACGAATGAGGCCCCAGGTTCAATCCCCGGCATCTCCACTCTTTGGGCAGTACAGTGGCACAGCGGTAGAATTGCTGCCTTACAGCGTCAGAGACCCGGGTTCGATCTTGACTACAGGTGCTATCTGTACGGAGTTTGTACGTTCTCCTCGTGGCCTGCGTGGGTTTTCCCCAGGTGCTCCGATTTCCTCCCACCCTCCAAAAACAATACAGGTTTGTAGACTAATTGGTTTGGTAAAATTGTAAATTGTCTCTAGTGTTTCGGATAGAGTTAGTGTGCGGGGATTGCTGGTCGGCGCGGACTCGGTGGGCTGAAGGGCCTATTTCCACGCTGTAGCTCTAAACTAAACTAATGAAACAAATTGGAAAGCAGTTATAGAATGTTGACTCGCCAAACAGTGGCGCAGCGGTAAAGTTGCTGCCTCACAGCGCCAGAGACCCTGGTTCAATCCTGACGACGGGTGCTGTCTGTGTGGAGTTTGTACATTCTTCCTGTGACCACGTGGGTTTTCTCCAGGTGCTCCGCTTTCCTCCCACATTCCAAAGACGTGAAGGTTGTAGGTTAATTGGCTTTGGTAAATTGTTCCTAGCGTGTTGGATGTGAGAGTGGGAAAACATAGAACTAGTGTACGGGCAATCGCTGGTCGACATGGACTGGGTTAATTTTAATTAATTCTTTTTTTTAAATTAGCAATACATTCAGTCAGCCTTCCAGAGGACATTTCCCCCACTTTTTTTTGTCCCTGCTCGATGCAAAGAGTGGAGATTTGTATGGCAATAGGAGAGCAAACAAAATACAAGAAGGTTTATCGGTAAATGTCTTCATCTTCTGTCCCTGTCTAATAATACACTTGGTTAAAATAAAACCTCAGGATTCATACAAAAGTTTCAGACTCATGGGCAAATTTGCAAGGATGGAGCCAAGCTGATATTCAGCAAATTATGAAAGCCTTGGACTTGTGGGGCAGGGAGAAAAGGGACGGATAAGCAGTCCTTTCCGTTCCGGCTGCAGGGTCAGGATATGTTTCAACATTGTTCACCCAACTTCAAAATGTGTTTCTGAAGAAAGCGAGTTACTGAGTCTGGATGCAATCACGCTGAAAAAAACACTGCTCGAAAAACTTAAATGATCAAAGCACATTCCTGAAGAGATTATAGCCAGAAATTAGATTTCACCCTTTTTTGTCACGCTAAACCATCACAGCATGTTGGACTGAAGCTGAATAGCAAAAACTTGTGAAAGCGGCTGATACAAATTCTAGAATAGCGTTAGGGCAGTGTATATCTAGAACATGCACTATAATGGAATGTACCTAGTTCTTGGCTTCTTCTTCTTCTTCTTGCGTTTGGCGTGCACAGCCTAAAGTTGTAGGACAACTTTTGTTCTATTTGATCTTATTTGATTGTGCACACCGGGTTAATTGCATTCGTCAAAACAGGGCGGACCACGTGAAGGTTGCAATCTCCCACCCCGAGTTCCTGGCAAGGTTGCACTGTTGACCATTTACAGCCTAGCAATAGTAGAAGATCAAAAGGGTGAAGATCGGCTTTAAAGGTGCACTCCCTGTGACAGTCACGGACGGGTAAGAGGGAGGTTGTGAGGGAGAGGCAAAGAGCTCCCAGTTTTTTTTCCCAATTAGGCACAAAATGCTGGAGTAACTCAGCGGGACAGGCAGCATCTCTGGGGAGAAGGAATGGGTGACGTTTGGGGTCGAGGCCTTTCTTCAGACATGACTGAGTCTGAAGAAGGGCCTCGACCCAAAATTTTTGGATAGGTGGATGGATATGCAGGAAAATAAGGGACATAGAATATATGCGGGCGGACAAGGCCTGGTGTGGGCATCATGTTCGGCACAGATATTGTGGACAGAAGCGTCTGTTCAAATGATGACCAACTTATTCAGACGGACGTCATATCTATTTTGAGTACTAAACAAATCAGACTTACTGACAATGCTGCAAACTTCAGCAGGTCAGGCTGCACTTGGAGAAACAAGTTAATATTTCAGTTGAGCTCTGGCGAGGGGAGAGGAGCTCTTAAACTGCTGGTAGGAAGGGGATGGGGAGTGTTGGCCAGTGTGGGCAAGGTGGGCCAAGGGCCCAATTCCATGCTGTACCACTACATGACTCTATGAGTGACTCCGATAGAGTAAAAGCCAAGGGAAACTAGGAACTGCAGATGCTGAAATCTTGTGCAAAGCACAAAGTGCTGGAGGATCTCAGCGGGTCAGGCAGCATCCATGGAGGGACTGGACAGGGCCAGTTCCTGTGCTGTTCTATCTTCTATGTTCCAGTGGGTGTTGCTTTGAATAATTATATTATTTGATTTTTTCTTTGCTGGGAAAATGGCAGGCCCAATGCGATTAATGTGATTGGTAAACATCACACAGAAATGATTGCTAGTGCGATTTATTCTTGATAGTGGTTTTATTTGCACTATTTCTTCATAAAAAACAGGTGCTAATTGATTTAATTTCTAGGCTAATCTCTTAATAATTTATGAACTTTCCGTAAAAATGCTGTCGAAAACTTTTAAGGCCACACATGCACCGACACTGTGATGCAGGTTGAGTTAGCTATGTTAGACTGTCATGACTATAACTGGTGCACAGAGATAGGCGCAACATGCTGGAGTAACTTAGTGAGACAGGCAACATCTCTGGATAGAAGGAATGGCTGACGCTTTGGGTCGAGACCCTTCTTCAGACAGCTTCAGACCAGTCCGAAGAAGGCTCTCGACCCAAAACGTCACCCATTCCTTCTATACAGAGATGCTGCCTGGCCTGCTGAGTTACTCCAGCATTTTGTGTCCATCTTCAGTGTAAACCAGCATCTGTAGTTCCTTCGTACACTGGTGTAGGGAGGGTGAAAAAATAATTTTAATGGAGTCAGAAATTAATTATCTCTTTATATCACTGAGCATACACAGAATTACAATATTATTTGTCACATGAAAAACAACTCTAGATGTATTGAGATCATACAGGCAAGTGCACAAGTTGTGAATATTTAACAACATAAAAGATGTGGTGCTATTAATTATTAGTGATCTATTTAACAATACAATTATACCAAAACGTGTTTAAATAAACTGGTTCAAGTGTCGGGTTTTATGGATTAAAATTCATATTCCCACTTCTGCATTCACTATTTAAAATTAGATTTTGATTTACCCGTGCATAGCTAAATGAAGTTTTATGTATTTTGGGATTAAAATTGCTTGTCGTGTAATGTTGTTTTTATAAAGAATAATGTTCATCATAAAGACAAACAGATGTGCTGTGGACACAAAGGCAAATGTGCCAACAAGTGGAGTGTTAGTTTAGTTTATGTAATTTAGAGAAACAGTGTGAAAACAGGCCCTTCAGCCAACCGAGTCCGTGGTGACCAGCGATCTACGTACACTAGCACTATCCACACACTAGGGGGCAATTCACAATCTTTACCAAAGCTAATTAACCTGCAAATCAATACATCTTCGGAGTGTGGGAGGAAACCGGAGCACCCGGGGAAAACCCACGCGGTCACGGGAGGAATGTACAAACTCCGTACAGACAGCACCCGCAGTCAGGATCGAACCAGAGTTCTCTGGTGCTGCGAGGCAGTCACTTTACCCGCTGTGCCACTGTTTATTGCTGCAGAATTGAACATACTGAGTAGTTTTAGACATGCATAAGCACAGACATACACACACTCACATCATCTAAACATCCCACGATAATATTCCTAATACCCCTTCTTTCCTTGTCTCAGGAACCCCGTTAATAGAGTTACCATTCTAACCGCTCAAATTTGCAGTCACAACTGCATCAAAGATACATAGTGCCCCTTGCCTTGGTCACACTTGCAACAATGCTGCCAATTGTATTTGGAGGCCCTAATACACCTGTCTGGAATGTCCACGTGGGAATGGATTCACAGGATAATGCTCAACTCTTCCATCAACTGCAACATCATAATTAATAAGGGCAGCACAGGGGTTCCACAGTAGGGTTCCAGCCTTACAGTGACAGAGGAAGGTACATCCTTTTATTCTAGACTCTCCCATTATTAGAAGCATTCTTTCATTGTAATTTTTTGTTTCATAATATTCCTATGAAATACCTCGGGATATTTTGATACATGAAAGGATCTATATAACACAAGCTGTTGCTAAGTCTCTTCCCACACATAGGTGAATTAGTGTCTGACCATGGAAATAGATGGTGACAACCAAAGGTCAATGATATATGTATTACCCTGACATAGCAGGCGGCACGGTGTCGCAGCGGCAGAGCTACCGCCTTACAGCGCCAGAGACCCCAGTTCGATCCCAACAAAGGGTTCTGTCTGCGTGGAGTTTGTACGTTCTCCCTGTGACCTGCATGGGTTATACCGAGATCTTCGGTTTCCTCCCACACTCTAAAGACGTACAGGTTTGTAGGTTAATTGGCTTGGTAAATGTAAATTGTCCATAGTGGGTGTAGGATAGTATTAATGTGCGGGGATCGCTGGTCAGCGTGGACTCGGTGGGCCGAAGGGCCTGTATCTCTAAACTAAACTAATCTAAAGCAAAAGGAAATGCAATGACCTGCAGTAGGGATAGAAATACTCTACTTGTTGGATGAAAGAAGAACAAAAGGAGATAGAAATATCTGGATGCTCACCAACTGGCTGCTTTCAAAAACACGGCACAACACACAGCGTCTCATTAAAAGAAAGATCCATTTAATGGCACCCTCGCAAAATGTTTCAATCTTTTGACCTTAAACCCAAATGGCAGTGAACATCTCGAATGTCTCGAACATGACAAACTAAATAATTAAGCCCCCTAATGCAAGCAATTATGTTGGAATCACCCACCAACTTGGCAGCCAGAGGTCGGGCTGGCCGGCGGTGGGTGTCGGAGGCCGGTTGAGGACACACCACCGACAATAAAGAGCGACCCGGCGTGAGGTGGGCCACAGAGAACAAACAAGGAGTCAGAGTGGGGGGAGTGAGGTGCCAAGAGAACAGAGAGGGACCCAGCCTGGTGTGGGGGGGAGGGAGGTGGGTGCCAAGGGAACAGAGAGGGACCCGGCCTGTGGGAGTCACCATGAACCAAGAGGAACTACTACGGACCACATTGTAACTTTGGCGGGGCCCCTTGCGTAGCGATCCTTTGCATTACCACCACACCACCTTCAGGTCCCTCAGGTCGGCCGACTTGGGGTTACTGAACATCCCGCGGTCTAGGCATAAGCTCAGGGGCGACCACGCCTTTGCGGTTGCAGCTCCTAGACTGTGGAACAGCATCCCTCTTCCCATCAGAACTGCCCCCTCCATCGATTCTTTTAAGTCGAGACTTAAAACTCATCTTTACTCTCAAGCCTTTCTTGACGTCCTCTGAGGGAGGGCTATATGCATGTATTTAAGTGTGTACTTAATCTATGAACCACTGTTGTATAACGTTAGTTCCTCCACCAATGTAAAGCACCTTGGTCAACCAGAGTTGTTTTTTAAATGTGCTATAGAAATAAAAGTGACTTGACACTTTGTGTATAGGGTGCAAAGCAAAAAAAATCCCTGTGACATGTCACATGTGTGATAATAAAATATCGGTCAAATTTCTAACCTTGAGTTATTAAAATCATTACATGTTTCCAAGTGAGCACATTACAACCAAATTCAATTTTTTGCGACGTTTTAAACTATTTTGACGAGTGAATCAGCTGGAGAAGGTCGGCAAGTTGTGCGGATTGAAAGATAAAAGGATGATCTTTTTGGAAATGTTGCTTTCAATTGTAAACATTTTTTGAAAGATTATTACGATTCCAAAGGGCGTTGAAAAATGGCGAGTAAAGCAAATAATGTGGAAAAGAAATGGTGACATTTTACAGGATACCATCGATTTCCTTCTGTAAGATGAAGGGTGCTTCGGAGCAAAATGGGGAACATTGTGCCTCAAAGTTGTTGATAACTAATTTAGCAGGAATGCATTCCAGTGAATATAATCTCCTTGATTTTCCCTGATCACCTGATATAGTTTCTCTTTAGCCTTTAGAGATCAAATGAAAGAGGCCCTTCGGCCCACCGAGTCCATCCCTCACCAACACTATCCTACACACGTGGAACAATTTACAATTTTACAGAAGCCAATTCAACTACAAACCCACACACCTTTGAAGTATGGGAGGAAACCGGAGCATCAGGAGAAAACCCACGCAGTCACAGGGTAGAACATAGAAACTCTCTACAGAAAGCACCTGTAGACAGGATCGAACCTGGGTCTCTGGCACTGAAAGGCGGCAACTCTACCCCTGTGCCACCGTGCCGCCCAGTTTAAGTTTAATGCTTCGCCACTTATTAAGGACTTTACTAATTGGATTAGCAATTGAGCACAGATGATGAATGGATAAATTGATGGTTCACACAGTTCTGCAATTTTATACCCTGCCTTTACCGTCCAATATGTTTAATGTTATTTTATGCTCCATTTTTTAATGCTTGTACAGTCTTATAAAGTGCAGCACTGTGGTAGAGCTGCTTCCTCACAGCTCTGGTATGTAGCCTCACAGCTTCCTTCAGGGACCCGGATTTGACCCTGACCTCAGGTGCTGTCTGTGTGGAGTTTGCACGCTCTCCCTGAGACCAGGTGGCATTCCTCCCTGTGCTCCGGTTTCCTCCCACATTCCAAAGACGTGCAGGTTCGCAGATTAATTGGTCTCTGTAAATTCCCCCAAGTGTGTAGGGAGTGCATGTGAAAATGGGATAACATGGAACTAGTGTGAACAGGTGATCGATGGTCGACAGGGAGCATCACCTGAGGACATGGATCGGTGATGTTTTAGACCAGGAACATTCTTTAGGCTAAGTAAATGAGGTGATTACTTTAATGGAGATATTATAAAGGTCATGTTCACCACAGCTGAAGAGGAAAATAAATATAAGCAGAATGAAAATGTTTTATTCCGAAAAACATATGTATACACACACACACTCATATAAACACACACATGCATATAAACACACACACATAAACACATGTGGACAACAAAGTTTGAGATATATATCTCTATGTATACACATATTTTTACACATACATATATACATACACACACACACACACATATATACACACACACATACATACACACACACATACACACACACACACACATACACACACACACACACACACACACACACACACACACACACACACACACACACACATACATACATACATACATACATACATACATACATACATACATACATACATACATACATACATACATACATACATACATACATACATACATACATACATACATACATACATACATACATACATACATACATACATACATACATACATATATACATACATATATACATACATATATACATACATATATACATACATATATACATACATATATACATACATATATACATACATATATACATACATATATACATACATATATACATACATATATACATACATATATACATACATATATACATACATATATACATACATATATACATACATATATACATACATATATACATACATATATACATACATATATACATACATATAT
>CM075980.1:24387331-24510920 GCA_038087875.1 Malacoraja senta
CACAGGCTGCTTGACCCCCGACCTTTTGTGTTGTTAACACAGTATATCCATTTATCAAAAGATCCTTTACAGCTCCAAACACAAAGCATTCAGTCACACAGTACAAGGAGTTAACATGCATAGACAGTGTCTGCACTGTGGAAGCAGCCGAATATATTCCCTCTCTCCATTTCTCAACTCGATGAAAGCCTTTGGTGATCAAGATAGTTTCTGTTTCTTCATCTGTCGTGCAAGACTAATAGAAAAGGTGTTTACGAAAAGTGAGGGGGGGGGGGGGGTGGAATGAAAATCAGATGTTGGAAAGGAAATACATTTAGCAAATAGTGTGAGGAAGGGTCCCGACTCGAAACGTCACCCATACGTTCCCTCCAGAGATGCTGCCTGTCCCACTGAGTTACTAAAGCATTTTGTGTCTATCTTCGGTTTAAACCAGTAACTGCAGTCCTTCCTCTGCTATTTTCCATCAAAGCCAAATTGGATAAAGTCATGTATAAAATTGTGAGGGGAAAAGGCAGAGTGAATGCACACATAGTCTTCTAGCCAGGGTAGGGGCAAGCACAAACCAGAGGACATGGGTTTAAGGTGAGATAGGGACAGGATTTAATAGGAAACTGCATTCAGAGGGAGGGGGGTGCCAGAGAAGGAAATGAGGCAGTACAATAGCATTTAAAAAGCGAAGGGTCTCGACCTGGAACGTCACCGAAACGTCGCTCATTCCTTCTATCCAGAGATGCTGCCTGCCCCGTTGAATTACTCCAGCATTTTGTGTCTATCTTCCGCATTTAAAAGAAAGTTGGATAGGCACATGGATAGGAGAGGTTTAGAGAGATACGGGGCAAATGAGGGGAACATGGGACTAGCTCAGATGGAGCATCTAGGTCACCATGGGAGAGTTGAGCTGAAGGCCCTGTTTCCGTGCTCTATGGCCCTGTGGTTCAATGGTGCTTTGACTGTCACCTGTGCAAATGTACAGTGAAATTATTTTCTTACAAACAATCCAGTAGAGTATTTACATCCCCAAGCACATCCCTGATTAGCCAAATGTTACAGAAATGGTCCACTGATCCCGCATGGAAGAGGCGCCATATTTTGCCGCTATTTTCAGTCCATATCAGGGATGACCGTTCCAGGCGAGCCCCAGGCTGCTGCGGGCCTACTGCCGTTGCCTTCCTTGGATGTGAGGATCGACCTGCGAATGGCAGTCCTCTCCTTGCCCGTTCATCTTTGTTCCCTGTGGACGCCTCCCGCAGCCGACCTTCAGAAATACCCTAGATATACAGCATGGAAACAGGCCCTTCGCCCCATCGACCAGCGATCACCCAGTACACTGACACTATACTACGCACCAGAGACAATATACACTTTTCAGAAGTCAAACAACCTACAAACTTGAAGGTACACAAAAAAAAAATGCTGGAGAAACTCAGCGGGCGCAGCAGCATCTATGGAGCGAAGGAAACAGGCAACGTTTCGGGCCGAAACCCTTCTTCAGACTGATAGGGGGTGGGGAGAAGAAAGGAAAAAAGGAAAAGGAGGAGGAGCCCGAGGGTTGGGGGAGGGGAGGAGACAACCAGATGGCTGATGAAGGGGAGGGGACAGCCAGGGCTAGCAGAATTGGGAGAATTCAACGTTCAGGCCACCAGGGTGTAGACTGCCCAAGCGGAATATGAGGTGCATTTCCTCCAATTTACGGTGTTGCTCGCTGTGGCCACAGCGAGCAACACCGTAAATTGGAGGAAATGCACCTCATATTCCGCTTGGGCAGTCTACACCCTGGTGGCCTGAACGTTGAATTCTCCCAATTCTGCTAGCCCTGGCTGTCCCCTCCCCTTCATCAGCCATCTGGTTGTCTCCTCCCCTCCCCCAACCCTCGGGCTCCTCCTCCTCCTTTTCCTTTTTTCCTTTCTTCTCCCCACCCCCTATCAGTCTGAAGAAGGGTTTCGGCCCGAAACGTTGCCTGTTTCCTTCGCTCCATAGATGCTGCTGCGCCTGCTGAGTTTCTCCAGCATTTTTTTTTTGTGTACCTTCGATTTTCCAGCATCTGCAGTTCCTTCTTTAACACAACCTACAAACTTGTACGTCTTTGGAGTGTGGGAGGAAACCGGAGCACCCGGAGAAAACCCACGTGGTCACAGGGAGAACGTACGAACGCCGTACAGACAGCACCCGTAGTCAGGATCGAACCCGGGTCTCTGGCACTATGAGGCAGCAACTCTACCGCTGCACCACCATGCCACCCCAAAATACTGATGACCTTCAGAGATACTGATGAAAACCCCAGCATCCGATGTCGATCGAGGTGTTTTCATGCCTTGCTGCTTTCCACGTATTTCTTGTCCATGCATCTTTTTTTTTTACTATCCAAGAACAAAAAAGGTTTGTGATAACCTTAGACACAAGGCACACGAGGGAGTTTTAAACCACTTTAGATTGCTCTTAATCAGTTGGATCCGTAAGGCTCGAGCCTAAATAACATCCATTGTAAAGCTCTACTGAGAGGTGCTCACACAACAAATGGTCTAAAAGTAACACACACTTCCTCAGGCAATCCTTGCTTTATTGCAGGTCACTCATGGAAGATAAGAGCTCTCGAAAATTGGTTTGTATTTCAGATCAGAAGGCATTCGAAGTAAGCAAAGCAAAAAAATCATCAAGGCCACACTGGTTAACAGATCACCGTAAAATGTTGGCATTAACTGCTCCTGAGGAGCACTGCAAAGCATAATTTGAAATATATATATTAATGCTTAGCAAAAATAGTTTTTTTTAAAAATCAGACTGTGTCTTGGCATTTTGCACTCAACACGTTAACTTTCTCAATTTCCCACTGTTCGAAACCTTGCCACGTTTCCATTAGAGCAGAATGCTCACCTTTTATAGATATGGGTCACTGATTGTGAAGAGGCGTCATAACACTGTGTCTTTACTACTGTTCATTCATGATACACATACTTTACTGCCCTAGCTGTTCGTGGTCTGTCACCGGAACCAGAGAGAGCGAGCACTGGGTGGGAAGGTTGTAATTATACTAGTGATGTGGGGAGTGGTTAGTAGTGGTGAGGTCACTATGTTAAAGGTACATGCACATGTCATCTACACTGATTAGGATATGTTTTAGTTAGCATGGAAACAGGACCTTCAGACCACCGAGTCCATGCCGACCATCGATCACACATTCATACAAGTAATTACATTATATATACACATTAGGGGCAATTTACAGAGGCCAATTAACCTACGAACCCACACATCTTTGGGATGTGGGAAGAAACACGAACACCTGGAATAAACCCACATGGTCACAGGGAGAACATGCAAACTCCACACAGACAGCACCAGAGGTCAGGATCGAACCCGGGTCTCTGAGGCTGAAGAAGAGTCCCAAGCCGAAACGTCACCCATTCCTCAGAGATGCTGCCTGACCCGCTGAGTTACTCCAGCACTGTGTGTCTATCTTGGGTTTGTAGGTTAATAGGTCACTGTAAATAGCCCCTAATGCACAGGGACCTGATGCAAAAGTAGAGCATGATAGAACAAGCGTGAATGTGTGCTCGATGTTCGGCATGGACTCATTTCCTTGCTAAATCTCTAAACTAAATGACCTGATCTCTGACCTGCTGCAGTTCTTTTGGTGTCAATGATACCATGCTGTAGCAGGGAATGCAATCGTAAGCCATTGTAAGAATATCATTTGCTCCAAGTCAAGGCACTGAGTGAATTAAACATTCTAATGGACAGTATTCCTGTCATCTTACAACCCTTCCTTTTCACGCGTGAAGGAGGCAATTCCACAGAGAGGGGTAACTTGGCAATTATGGGCAGAGCTTCTTCCCGGAGTTGTATGCTGCTCCCACACAGCACGTGTGGTGAAGTGACGAGGAACTGCAGGCGCTGGTTTACACAAAAGGACACAAAGCGCTGGAGTAACTCAGCAGTTCAGACAGCATCTCTGGAGAACCTGGATCGGTGACATCGCTGGTCGAGACCCTTCTTCAGACCGACTGCAGGGGCAAGAGTGAGATCGGGGGTGAAGGAAAGCTGGAAGAGAGGATGAGAGAGGAGGCAGGACAACCCGTGGCAAGTAATAGGTGCACACGGATGACGGAGCAGTTGTGATCATCTAATGGTTGGACAAAGGCCAGAGATGAAGCAAGTGGCCTGAGAGAGGATTGAACTGTTGCAAATTGTGAAGCCAGAGGAAGGAATGTAGAGGGAGGTGGAGGGAAGAAATAGGCGCGAGTCCAGGTGGGGCACAGGGATGGGGGTGGTTGTTAGAGGTTACATAAAATTGGAGAATTTACCATTCAATTGAGTATGATGATATGATAAAGTCCTCCAGCCGTTTGTTTCTTGGTTTAGTTGCCGTTTGAAGTTTGCACGTTCTCCCTGTGACTACGTGGGATTCCTCCGGGTGCTCCAGTTCCCTCACGCATCCCAAAGACGTGCTGGGTGGCAGGTTAATTGGCCTCTGTAGCATTGCTCCTGGTGTGCAAGGTGTGGATGCAAAAGTGAGATGCGGTAGGACTGGCGTGAACGGGTGATCGATGGTCAGCGTGGCTCGATGGGCCGAAGGGCCTGTTTCCTTGCTGTATTTTCCAATCAATCCCAGCATCTGCAGTCTCTCGAGTTATTTCAGGGTTTGCTGGAGGAATTTTGAAATCTCGCTACTCTGGATACAAAGATTGTCATGTTAAATCTAAAATTGAGGATGTATACAAGAGCATTGAGGTGCTGTGGTTTAACCAGACCATGGTATTCCAGCCAGTGTGAATGAGTTTTACAGATGCAATTCATGCACACCCCTCTGGTCACTGGTTTAAGTTCTGTATTTTCCAGTACATTTAAGAGACCTTTGGATTGTTTAGTTTAGTTTATTGTCACGTGAAAAGCATCTAGTTGCTTGCTATCCTGTCAGCGGAAAGACTATATGTCATTACAATCGAACCGTCTACAGTGTACAGGTACTGGATGAAGGGAATATTGCTCTTGAGTCCCGACAAGGATATGCAGGGAATGGAGGACATGGATTAGGTACAGCCACATAAGGGTTAGTCTTGGCATCATGTTCGGCACAGACATTGTGGGCTGAAGGGGCTGTTCTGGTGCTGTACTTGTTCTTGTTCTATCCTCTATGTTCTATGACACTCCAGTGCTCCACTCCATTTACAACTCATCCACAAAGTAAATAGACACAGTGAAAGCACAATCCTTGAGAGCTACTTACGACCACTCCTACTGAATGACAGTTTATTTAATCAGATCTCCTCACTGACCTTTAATCATTAGAAAGCCTGTCTATCAATGACATCGTGGTTACGGTTGCCCTTTAAGTGGCAGTAAATTTTAAGGTGTTTAGCTTATTCTGATAATCCCCATTTTGATGTTATTGGTTATATTTGGAAGTTGTCATTTAGTGGCAGTGTTGACAGGACATAGAACGGTACTGCACGGGAACAGGCCTTCAGCCCACAACGTGATGCTGAGATAAACTAATCTTCCCTGCCTGCACGTGGTCCATATCCCTCCATTCCTTGTATATCCCAGTGCCCATCTAAAAGCTTCTTCAACATTTTTGTTTGTTTTACTAAAACGATTCTAGTTTAGATTAGTTTAATGATACAGCATGGAAACAGGCCCTTCAGCCCATGCCGACCATCGATCAGGCTACCATCCCTTTCCCCCGACTCTCAATCTGAAGAAGGGTCTCAACCTGGAACATCTTCTATTCCTTCCCTCCAGAGATGTTGCCTGGCACGTCGCGTTACTCCAGCATCGCATCGTCCGACCAAGTTCCCATGAGTTCTATGTTATTCCACTTTCCCATCCTCTCACTACACACTAGTGCACTTTATAGAGGCCATTAACCTCCAAATCTGCACATTTTGGGATCTGGGGGCCCCTTAGCAGAAGCGTCCACGTCACGGGGCTGCAAACTGGAAGTGTCCTGAGCTAATTCTGCTCCCACCATCATCTATTGTAACAAGTGGTTGGAAGCTTGCATCCTTTTCAGGACGGACAATGACAGCGATGTCAACATTTGTAACAAGATGAACTCGAAAAGAAGAACGTGGTGGTGTGGGCAGAAACCAGAGCCCCTGGAGGAAACCCACACGGTCATAGGGAGAACATGCAAACTCCAAACAGATAACACGCGTATATTAAATAATGGAGAACAGGAAGGAGATCGAGAACGTCGTAACCTGGTGCCGAGACACAAACGTTTCCCTAAACATCAGCATGACAAAGGAGATCGCTATTGACTTAAGGAAGCAAAGCTGTACACGTACCCCTGTGTATATACATTGACAGCACTGACGTATAGAGATTGTTGAAAGCTTCAGGTTCCTAGGAATAAATATCACCAGCAACTTGCCTGGACTAGCCATTTTGAAGTAATGATCTAGAAAGCACACCAATGCCTCTACTTTTTTTTTTAGAAGGCTAAGGAAGTTTGGCATGCCCCTAACAACTCTCACCAACTTCTACAGATGCACCTTAGAAAGCATTTCATCGAAATGCATCACAGCTTCGTTTGGGGACAGCTCCATCCAAGACCGCAAGAAATTGCACAGAATTGTGGATGCAGCCCAGACCATCACACAAACCAACCTCCCTTCCATTGACTCCATCTACACTTCATGCTGCCTCGGCAAGGCCACCAGCACAATCAAGGACCAGTCTCATTACAGATACGCTCTCTTCTCCCTTCTCCCATCAGGCAGGAGATACAGAAGTCTGAAAACACACACCTCGAGATACAGACACACTTCTAGATTCAGGGACTGTTTCTTCCCAGCTGTTATCGGGCAACTGAACCATCCTGTCACCAACTAGAGAGCGGTCCTGAGCTACCATTTATCTCATTGGAAATCCTCAGACTATCTTTAATCGGACTTTACCTTGCACTAAACATTATTCCCTTATTATCCTCAATCTGTACACTGTGGACAGCTTGATTGTAATCATGTATAGTCTTTCTGCTGACTGCATAGCATGCAGCAAAAAGCATTTCAGCACATGTGACAATAAACTAAAATAAACTAGAGGTCAGAGCTTGTACCAGAAGTCAAAATGTAACAGTCGTCTGGAGTTTGCTCACAACCTACTATCTGCCTCCACCACCCCAGGTAATGCATTCCAGGCACCTACCACCAGTCCGCCTTACCCTACGCAATCTCCAGTTTGCCAAGATTTTAACTCCCGTTCCCATACTGACATGTCTGTCCTGGGCCTCCTCCACTATCAGAATGAGGCCCAGCGCAAATTGGAGGAACAGCACCTCATATTTCACTTGGGCAGCATACACCCCAGCAGTATGAATGTTGACTTCTCCAATTTCAAATAACTCCTGCATTCCCTCCCTCTCACCCTGCAGCTTCCCCATCCTAGCCATCCTACCAGTGCCTCTGTTCGCAACCTTGTACCCCTTTCGTTTTCTCCTCTTCCACAGCCAACAATGACCTTCATGAGCTCCACCGCTCCCCTCCCTGTCTAATTTAACCGCTCCCCTCCCTGTCTACTTTCACTCTGAAGAAGAGTTCCGACCCAAAACATCACGTATTCTTTACCTCCAGAGATGCTGTCTGACCCGCTGAGTTACTCCAGCACTTCCCGTCTACCCACCACTACAATTTGGAACTTTTCTCCCTTTGTGACAAACTTTTCACGATAATTTGCTATGGTGCATCTAGAAATGCCCCGGCAATAGATTCATGAAAGAAATACTGAAAAAGGTAGAAATACCAGTTTTCTTTTCTCTCTAGTGTCCCTTAACAGTAACACATTTCCAGTGTTGTAAAGATACTTTTTATGAAGATCTATTATAAAGGATGTGACAACAGAACATTTAGAAAATATCAATACGATTAGACAAAACAATCATGGATTTATTATTGGGAAATCATGTTTAACAAACCTTCTGGTAGATTAGATAAGTGAGAACTGGCAGTTGTGATGGTTTATTTTTTATTTTTAGGTCTTCAGAAAGTGACACATACTAGGTCAGTTTGCAAAATTAAAGCACATGAGATTGTGGAAGGGTGTAATATACTGGCTTGGAAAATTGGTTCACAAACATGGCGGCACAGTGGCACAGCTGGCTTCGATCCCGACCTCAGATGCCATCTGTGTGGAATTTGCACCTTCTCCCTGGGACCGCGTGGGTTTCCTCCGGGTGCTCAGGTTTCCTTCCACATCCCAAGGATGGCATGTTTGCAGTTTAATTCGCCTCTGCATTTTTCCCTGGAGCGCCGGAGGATGATGGGTGATCTTATTAGAGGTGTACAAAATAATGAGAGGAATAGATTGGGCCGATTTCCATGCTGTATGGCTCTAAAACCAGAATCTCTGACAATGTAGCACATTGGACATACAAAAGGATGCACCATTAGAAAGGACATGGAGGTATTTCTTTGTCAGAGGGTGGTGAATCTATGGAACTAATTACCACAGACGGCTGTGGAGGTCAAGTCATTGGGTATTTTTTAATGCAGAGATTAACAGATTCTTGACTCGTAAAGGTGTCAGGGGTTATGGGGAGACGGCAGGAGAATGGGGTCGACAGGGAAAGATAGATTAGCCATGATAGAATGGCAGAGGAGACTCGATGGACCGAATGGCCTTATCAACCTTATCTGCATAAATAAAATACGAGTACGGCTAGAATGAAAAGAGATTGATAATGACAGTAAAGTCACATTATTTATAATAGAAACATAGAAAATAGGTGCAGGAGTTGGCCATATCAGCCCTTCAAGCCAGCACCCACCTCCCCCCCCCCCCCCCACCACCACCATATCCCTTGATTCCTTTAGCCCCAAGAGCTAAATCTAACTCTCTCATAAAACATCCAGTGAATTGCCTCCACTGCCTTCTGTGGCAGAGAATTACACAGATTCAAAACTCTCTGGGTGAAAAAGTTTTTCCTCATCTCAGTCCTAAATGGCCTACTCCTTATTCTTAAACTATGACCCTTGGATCTGGACTCCCCCAACATTGGGAACAATTTTTCCTGCATCTACCCTGTCCAATCCTCTAAGAATTTTATATGTTTCAATGAGATACCCTCTCAACCTAAATTTCAACGAATATAAACACAGTCGACCCATTCTTTCATCATATTCCCGCCACCCCGGGAATTAACCTGGTGAAACTACGCTGCACTCCCTCATTAGCAATAATGTCCTTCTCAAATTAGGAGACCAAAATTGCACACAATACTCCGGGTGCGATCTCACCAGGGTCCTGTACAGCTGATGGTACAATGTACAATCCATAGCTACTAGCTATAATATCACATCCATAAGCTCTTGGTACATCCAAAGCACCAAACCTGATAATCATTTCAACAATTACTTCACAGCCACGTGCAGCAGCCAGCCTGCTTTGTCGCTCCGAGATAAGACTCTTCAATGAACTTTTTGATACTTTGTCGGCACCAGAAAGGCGGCGACTCTTTGCGAGCTGCCCAGATGAGATGTGCTGTACGATTTTACTGGATTGTATGCAAAAGCAAAGAATTTCACTGTAGTTAGGTACACGTATTGTTGAAATCGAATCATTGATAATGCCCCTCATGTGTGATGACATCAGTTGTGGAGGCACATCAAATAAAATAGGATTTCACCATCGCCGTATCTACTCGAATCTTAGTGAGTGTTTAATTGTTTAGCTTATTGTCACGTGTACCGAGATACAGTGAAAAGCTTTTGTTGCTTAAGTGGAAAGACAAAGCTAACCAGTCAGTGGAAAGACAAAGCATGATTACAATCCAGCCGCCCACAGTGAAAAGATACATGATAATGGAATAATGTTAAGTGCAAGGTAAAGCCAGTGAAGGCCGATCAAGGGTAGTCTGAGGGTCACCAATGAGGTAGATAGTAGTTCAGGACAGCGCTCTAGTTGTGGTAGGATAATTCAGTTGCCTGATAACAGCTGGGAAGAAACTGGCCCTAAATCTGGAGGTGGGCATTTTCACAGTTCTATGCTTACCTGATGGGAGGGAGGGGTGGGGGGGGGGGGAAGAGGGAGTGGCCAGGGTGCGACCCATCCTTGGTTATTCTGGCGGCCTTGCCGAGGCAGCGCGAGGTATAAATAGAGTCAATGGAAGGGAGCTCAGTTTGTGCGGTGGTCTGGGCTGCGTCCACAACTCGTTGATTTGGCTCAGCTGGTGTGTGAGCATTTCCGCGTTTATCACCCTTTACATGCAATGCACTTCACTGCATATTTGCGTTGAGCTTGTAATGTTTGCTCAAATAACCACATTTACAGCTGAAGACTAAGACACAGTGAGATTCTTTGTTCCATTCTCTGCGGCTCATTCATTGTGTATTCAGCGCGGGCCGAGCAAACTAAAGTCTAACCACTTTGACCACCTCAGTTAGCCCGTTGAGCTTAACATAGAGTACATCATTTGCCCTGAGAGTGAAATAAAACAAGAGATATTTTGTATATAAACACATTTGTAAGTATGCCATGTTTAACACACTCAAGAATAAAATAAATCAAGTTTGGATGTATACTTTCGGAGATGCCTCAAGTGCATTTACAAAGCGATTATCTGCTGGAGGCCAGTTGAGTGAAGTCCTTTTGCCAAAATAATTATTCACTTGACAATAATTCACTTTGAAGGACAGGTTATACTCTTCCAAAAATATCCTTACCTTTTTCTTAAGATCAATTTTAGATGAAATAGCAATTTGAAAAGAACCATACTGTTCATCGATGGTACCAGTTCAGTAAGTTTATCGGTTGCCCCCGAGAGGGATTAAATAAAGGCAGCAATGCAAAAAATGAAAATGGTATTAATATCAGCAGGAATTGAACACTCAAAAACATTCAACTGAAGTGATATTTTTTAGGCAGGCCCTCATTGATCCGAGTCTATTCTCCAGATCTTCACCACTCCCACACTTTCAGTCTGAAGAAGGTTCTCGACCCGAAACATCACCCATCCTTTCTCTCCAGAGAGGCTGCCTGACTTGCTGAGGTACTCCACAACTTTGTGCCGGTATTCAGTCTGTTGTTTTAATACAATCGCCAATTGTTTTAATTAGACAAGATCCTCCACGACACCAGCAGAAGAATGTCAGAGAGAGAAAGAAAATAAAAGACAATGTGCTGGAGGGTTCAGCAGCATCGTGGAGAACATAGATAGGTGGCGTTTCAGGTTGGGACCCTACTTCAGACTGATTGAGGTGGAGGGGAGAAAGCTGGAAGAGAAGTCGTGGCGGGACAAAGCCTGGCAAGTGATAGGTAGGTACAGGCAAAGGAGGGGTTTTGGTTAATGGATGGTTGGACAAAGGCCGAGACAAAGTGTGAGATAAGGAGATAAAGGTGTTCTGTCGTTATGTGGTGGTGCTGTCAACGGTTAGATCCAAGTTATGGAAGGAATTCTATGTTTGGTTGCGAATGGGAATGGGTGTGAAGTCAGAGATGGGCCACAAAGAAAGGAGTTGGCAAATGCTTTATAACCCTTTAGACTTTAGAGATATACGTGGGAACAGGCCCTTCGGCCCACCGAGTCCTCAGCGACTAGCGATCATGCCATACACAGGCACTATCCTATACAGTAGGGACAATTTACAATTTTACCGAAGCCAATTAACCTAAAACCTGTATGAATTGGGAGTGTGGGTCGAAACCAGAGCACCCATCATTGAAGGAACAAAGAATGAAAAGCAGCCGTCAATTCACACAAGAGTTAAATGCTCGAGTGGGAAATCTGAAAAAGAAATAGAAAATCTTTGCAGGTAAAATAGATGCTGCCTCATCTACTGTAACGTATTTCTTTAAATTCTTCCTGTACACCAAATAAACCACTTAACTCAGATGTTGATACATAGAAAATAGGTGCAGGAGGAGGCCATTCGGCCCTTCGAGCCAGCCATTCATTGTGATGATGGCTGATCGTCCCCAATCAATAACCCGTGCCTGCCTATAGAAACATACGTTGAGCTGTACCGCACAGGAAGAAGCCATTTGACCCATAATGTCTGTGCCAAACTTAAAATAATATAATCCATATTCCGCCATTCACTACATACCCATAATGTCAGGTTAAACTAAGCTCCTCTGCCTTCATGTGATTTATATCCCTTCATTCCCAGGTCTGCCAACATTGGGTGAGAGTTGAGAGTGAGAAATCTGGACCCACCCTACGACAATGTCTACGGCAAGCTACCACCTGGTCGACGTCAAGCTACGTCAACTGGCGACACAATTCCTCGCGAATTGGGACGTCCACCTATGACCACACCTACGACCACACAGGCGACAACCTACGACAACCGAAGTCAACTTACGTCCACCCGCGACAAGCTACGACCCTATCGGCGACAACTGAAGACGTCACGTTATAGTGACGTCACGGCACTAATTGCACTGCGTCGGTGTGGTGGTGAAATGCGCGAGTCTCACACTCATTGCGTGAGAGTTGGCAGCGCTGCATTCCTTGCATATACATGTGCATATCTAACAGATGTCTGTGTAGAGTTTGCACGTTCTCCCCGTGGGTTGTCTCCGGGTGCTCCTGTTTCCTCACACATTTCAAAGACGTGCAAGTTTGTAGGTTAATTGGCCTCTGTGAACTGTCCTTAGTGTGTGGGATAGTGCCAGCATATGGGTGATCAATGGTTGGCACGGACTCAAGGGCCTGTTATCTCTAAAATAAACTGAACTAAATTACCACAACCATTTGCAGCTTGACCCTATAGCGGGTAGCGAAGGCACAAAGGAAGTCAGCCACAGGGACAAATGAATACTGCACTTCACTTCTAATTGTGTTTTCAAACCACCCAGTCTTCACCCTTGATCCTCTGTTCCCCACGATGTTTATCCAGCTACTGATCTGCCCAACCTACCCTCGTATCTAACAGCCTCTGTTGTAGCTGCTTCCAACACCACCCCTGGCAGCACAGTCCAGGCATCAACCATCAACCAACCGTTAAAAAAATCTGGTCCCACACATCCCCTTTCAACTTTGCACCTCAGCTATTCTAAAGTTGCAGAGGATGCAGAAAACTACCGAGAAGGACCCTGCGAAATATAAAAGCTTAAGTTTCAGATCATGTTCTGCCTGATTAATGCTGGTGAGGGTTGCAGGATTAAATAAATTACGTTATCTAGAGACGGAGAGACACACACCTGCTATGATGTCTTTCTTCAATTTCTTCCTGTAAGTCACAGGCACACACACACACAAAGACGCACAATAATGTGTTTCTTTACATTTTTCCTGTAAGGCAAATACGGCCACAAACACACACACTGACACACACACACAGGCACATTAAAAGGATGATTCCGATTTAATCCCCATGACTTTGTCTTCTGTGCGGATTGAATGTGGACGCTGTCGAATACAACAGATGGCGCACCCCAAGCTGGAAAACAGCTCACCTTTCTCGTGAACTGTGCCAATTTGATGAGAGCGGACAAATGAGAGCAGTGGAGAGAGGAATGATCTACAGTCCCCTCCATAATGTTTGGGACAAAAATCCATCATTTATTTATTTGCCTCTGTACTCCACAATTTGAGATTTGTAACAGAAAAACATCACATGTGGTTAAAGTGCACATTGCCAGATTTTAATAATGGCCATTTTTAATACATTTTGGTGTCACCATGCAGAGCATACTGCAGTGTTTATACATAGTCCCCCCCATTTCTACGGATGTTGCACACAGTGCTGTGTCATACACAATGTAATGATGTGCATTTCCACACGTCACGGCCATGCACTAACCTAACGCGTACCTGCTTATTCGCATTGTCCCATCTGTTCCCTTCACACCACGATGACAAACCAGTCACACCACAATGTGAAGAGCGCCACTCTCCAGAGCTCCAAATGTCAGCACCCAGACCTGCAACAAGTCACCGACACGGAGGCATGACGATGATGAGAAGGAAGTGGAGGGTGAATCACACAACACCCACGGCTGAGAAAATGAGAACCATTCAGTGCCAGCCGGCAGTGTTTCCAACTGACATCACCATTCCTGGGGCACACATTGGCCTGATTCATGCACATAGTCTCATTCCTCCCAGAATCTGATTTGGGCAGATCCCACTTCACTCACAAGTAGAAACTTAGAAGAGGCCACTTGGCCCATCGAGTTCATACTGGTTCTAATACTAATCCCATATACTCTTTCCTACATGCCAATTTACAAGCACCTCAACCCACTACCTGGCCCCCATTCTTCCACAGCCCAAACTAAGGAGATCTTGAACGTAGTTAATTATCCCAACAGCTACCAAATTTACAGAATAGTGAAAGCCTGGATAGAGTGGATGTGGAGAGGATGCTCCCACTAGTAGCAGATTCTAGGACCAGGGGTCATAGCCTCAGAATAAAAGGACGTACCTTTAGAAAGAGATGAGGGAGAATTTCTTTAGTCAGAGGGTGGTGAATTTGTGGAATTCATTGCCACAAACAGCTCTGGAGGCCAAGTCAATGGATATTTTTTAAGGCGGAGTTTGACAGATTCTTGCTTAATAAAGGTGTCAGGGGTAATGGGGGGAAAAGACAGGAGAATGGGGTTGTGAGGGACAGATAGATGAGCCATGATTGATGGTGGAGTAGATTTGAAGGGACAAATGGCCTAATGAACATGAACTATTTTGTAGTTCAGCACAAACATCCCAGAGCTGTTCTGGTATAGCTGGCATAACTGGCACAGCGGTAGAGTTGCTGCCTCACAGCGCCAGAGACCCAGGTTCGATCTTGACCTCGGGTGCTGTCTGTCTAGAGTTTGTACGTTCTCCCTGTGACCGCGTGGGTTTTCTCTGGGCGATCCGGTTTTCTCCCACACTCCAAAGACGTACAAGTTCACACCTTACTCTTCCATATCTGTTGTTTCCCCATCCCCGACTCTCAGTCTGAAGAAGGGTCTCGACCCAAAACATCACCCATTCCTTCTATCCAGAGATGCTGCCCATCCCGCTGAGTTACTAGTGTGTCTATCTTTGGTGTAAACCAGCATCTGCAGTTCCTTCCTACACCAGACATGTAGGTTAATTGGCTTCTGTAAATTGTTCCCAGTGTGTCAAATAGAATTAGTACGTATATGGGTGATCGCTGGCTGGCACAGACTTGGTGGACCAAAGGGCACGTTTCCATGCTGCATCTCTAAAATAAACGGAACTAAATTACCACAACCATTTCCAGCCTGACCCTATAGCGCACAGAGATGGCACAAAGGAAATCAGCCACAGAGACAAATGAATACTGCACTTCACTTCTAATTGTGTTTTCGAACCAAACTGTCTTCACCCTTGGTCCTCTGTTCCCCGTGATGTTTATCCAGCTACTGATCTGCCCAACCTACCCTCAGCATCACCATTGATACTTTAGCCCCTGTGTAAACCACTACAATATTCAACCTAGCTGTTCAACTGTTAAACCATCATCCCCACATCCTTAAGTCCAGTGGATACAGAGTTCAATGGAACCATGATAACTGGTTTAGCCAAACATCTTCCTGTCGCCTAGCCTCAGCCCGGTAGAGGTCAGCGCGCAAGACCACCACGCGCCCCCCTTCTTGGCGGGTTTCATTATCAAGTCGGGGTTGCTGCAAAGTGAGCGGGGGGGCTGTACGTTCAGGAGGGGAGAGGTTAGAGTAAGTAACAAGTCTGAAGAAGGGTCTCGACCCAAAATGTCACCCATTCCTTCTCTACAGAGATGCTGCCTATCCCGCTGGGTTATTCCAGCTTTGTGTGTCTACCTTCCCAATGTGGATTTCTTTAGTCAGAGGGTGGTGAATCTGTGGAATTCTTTGCCACAGACGGCTCTGGAATTGAAGTCAATAGATATTTTTAAGGCGGAGATTGACGGATTCTCGATTAGTACGGGTGTCAGGGGTTATGGGGAGAAGCAGGAGAATGGAGTTGAGAGGAAAAGATAGATCAGCCATGATTGAATGGCGGAGTAGACTTGATGGGCCAAATGGCCTCATTCGGCTCATAGAATGAAAACTGCCTTTTGAAATCTACTTTCTCCGTCTCTCCAATTCCCAGGAACAAGCTCAAGGAGTTTATAGACATCTTCATCAATGAAGCTGAGCACATGGATTGAGATCCCCCCCCCCCCCCCACCACCCCGTGGTCTTACATTTATTTCCCCATCACCCTCCCCCCTACATTCCTTCCTCTAGTTTCACAATTCACAACTTTTCAATCCTTATGTCTCACACCATTTGTCTTTCCATCTCTGGCCATTGTCCAACGAAACCTCCCGTCACATGTATCAACCAACTACCTGCCAGGCTTTGCCCTGCCCCTCCTCTCTTCCAGCTTACATCTCTCCCCCTCCCCCCACCTACCTACCCCACCCCCTTACAATCAGTCTTTTGAAGTGTCCTGCCTCTAAACGTTATTCATCCACGTTATCCAGAGATTGCTGCCAGACCTGCTGAGTTACTCTAGCACTTTGTGTCTTTTTTTGTGAGACGAAATCTGCAATACCATGCATCCTCTGTGGCTTGTTGGTTTTACAAAAAACCAATGATCAAACTTTGCTCGTTTATTTGAGATAAACATGTAACAACAAGAAAGCTTATGGAGGAACTATTTGCGATGGGATATATGATCATCTTATTAACCAGAGACCTCCTTCAGCACATAGTACTTGTTTGTAGGAATAAACCTTAGTGATATCGCTTTCTCCAAAAAGCACGTTAAACGTCAAGACCATATGAAGAAACCATTTGGGTTCTGTCACACCACATCAAAAGATAAATTACATATGAGAAATTTGTTCAATGTTGCTGCATTTTAAAGTTCCTTCTGAAAATAAATTGTCAGCTACATCTCTGTAGCATTAAAGTTCAGGAGCACAGGAGGCTTTACTGCCACTGGTCAAACATTGCAATTGATTGTGCTTGTTAGTCTTTTGTGGATCAGAGAGCAAACCTCGATCACAGACTCTATGGACAGTCCAAGCCTTGGGCGCCACCATTTCATATCCCATTTTCCTTGTAGCAATATCCACCACAGCAGAGACACACACACACACAGACTGGAAACACCCTCACTTATTGTGAGCAGTGCACCTCCCATACAGTGCTGGCTCATCTTTCCCCACCTTCTCCACAGCCATACAATGCCTGATATTCATTATTCACTGACAACATAAACGCCTGTCCCTGCTGCGATCATAAACATAGCATTTGTTAAATGTGCCCACCTGGAAGAAAGTCATTTTTTGATTTCACACATAGCGGCGGTGTGCTGCGGGAGCTTCTAAACCAACAGCATCGTGCAAGAAATAGACTTATTTTACAGTAAATGTTAAAGTGTTCTGTGGTGTAGGTTCGTAAAGGGGTTCGGTCAAGTAGTGGACATCCTCAGAGAAGTATCAAACTCACAGGAATGGCCCATTAGAGCTGGTTTGATGCCCAATGGCATCAAATATTTTTAACATCAGTCAACGGAAAACATAGCCTAACAGTTTCATGTGCAGTGAAATATAATAATAAATATTTGTGAACTCATTTCGTTTTTGAAAGATGTGAAGTGGTGTATATTACATCGAAAGCACCAAGGATCATGGGCTGTAATGTAAGCAGGCTCATTAAAAAGGTGTCCAAAAGTGGCCCAAATTATGTAAGCAAATTAAGCCCTATGATCATACAGGGACACAAGTAACTGCAGATGCTGGAATCTTGCATAGAACACAAAGTGCTGGACTAATTCAGTGAGTCGGGCAGCATCCCTGGAGGACATACCGCTAGGTTGTAAACTACTTTAAGTTAGAAGCAGAAGAAATGCGCAGGAAGGAACTGCAGATGCTGATTTAATTCCAAGATAGACATAATATGCTGGAGTAGCACAGCAGGACAGGCAGCATCGCTGGAGAGAAGAAATGGGTGATGTTTCCGGTCAAGACCCTTCTTCGAGAACCTGAAGAAGGGTCTCGGCCCGAAATGTCACCCATTCTTTCAGAAGAAGTGTCTCGACTGGAAACATCACCCATTTCCTCCTCTCCAGAGATGCTGCCCGTCCCGCTGAGAATACTCCAGCATTTTGTGTCTATCTTCAGTGTAAACCAGCATCTGCAGTTCCTTCCTACACTTATCCCAAGGAGTCATTTTATTTCCCACAATCTGTGTGGCATGAATAACATTGCAGGCTGACTGGAGTTGCAAAGATCAATTTATCTTTTACAGGACTAAATTCGTCTTCTACGTCCCATTTGCAATCTTCAGCAGGAAAACAACAGGAGAGAAAGGGCAAAGAGTGCACAATATTTCAGATTATGCAAGGACATTGGGAGCTGAGTGGTGGAGGGCATTAGAGAACAGCACCACTATGCTTTTAATCAGGGCACCTAGGTTTACCTTAGACTGTTGGCATTACCCTGGTCCCAAGCTAAATGCAGTGAACAACTGCAACTCACTACCTAATGCCAACATGCACACAGCATTAAAGTAACAATAATTTGGTTGTAGAGGTATAGTAATCAAGCAGGTAAAATAGACTTCAGAGATAGCAGGCACCGAAAGTCAAAGCAATATGAATCGTACACCTCCAGAATCAGGGACAGTTTCTTCCCAGCTGTTATCAAACTACCACAACCAGAGATCAGTGCTGAACTACTATCAACCATTTTAGTGACCTTGGAATATCCTTGATTGGACTTTGCTGGCTTTACCTTGCACTAAACGTTATTCCCTTATCATAGAATTTCATTGCAAAATTTAATTGTCCTATCTGGGACACATGACAATAAACTCTCTTGACTTGATATATCTATACAATGTAAATGGCTCGATTGTAATCATGCATTGTCTTTCTACTGACTGGATAGCACGCAACAAAAGCTTTTCACTATACCTCGGCACATGTGACAATAATAAACTAAACTGCGGTTATATTCTCAAAGAACTGGCCCTATTTTGCTTCTATTTTCCTCAAACATCTCTGACTGCAAAAGAAAATTGAATAAACTATTACATGGACAGAATGTGCTCACAAGGCAGGAGCTGGTCTGCATTATCAAGAAAAAGTGAATTGCTGTTTCATTTTACACTTTAGACACTGCACCGTAAGTGACAACAGCGGAAATGACCAGCGCTCAGTATTGAAATCTTCCACGAGAAGGAACAGAACAATATTTCTTCAAAATGATCAGTGTCAACATACATGGCTATCAGGATTATTCACCCTTGATAAACATTGCAACTGATGAAGCAGCATGCAAGGTAAAATATACCCGCAGCAGGACCCGATTACAATGAACACCAACGAACATGAAGCAGAGAATCCGCACGCTATCTCTCATAGCCTGATAAAAGAAAAAAATTAAATGCAGCAAATCAGCCCACCTCAGCAACATCGACTGCATAGTGCTTTAAATTAAATGCAACAATAAATTGTTTGTCCTCAAACAGTAATAACTTTAGCAGAGATTCAATCCAACTGGCATGTAAGCCACATTGCATTGTTAAAAGGGAGGAAGAATCCATCCAAAAGCTGGTGCTATCCTTTTAAGTGTAATGCTGCCTATTTTAATCAGCAATTGGACACCTTCAAAGAGGTTCTTTTAAGGATCAATGAGTATTTTCCAAATAGTAGCGCTCAGTTCTTAACTTTTATATTGTTTTTGTTTTCATTTTCATAACCATGCTCTATTATCTGATGCAGCTCAATGTAGGATGTGTTCATAAGTTATAGGAGCAGAATTAGGCCATTTATCCCATCGAGTCTACTCCACCATTCAATCATGGCTGATCTATCTTTCCCTCACAACCCCATTCTCTTGCCTTCTCCCCATAACCTCTGACACCCGTACTAATCAAGAATCTGTCAATCTCTGCCTAAAATATACTAATCGACTTGGCCTCCAGTCTTCTGTGGCAATGAATTCCACAGATTCACCACCCTCTGACTAAAGAAATTCCTCCTAATCTCCTTTCTATAGGTACCCCCTATAATTCACTATATGGCCTCTGGTCCTAGACTCTCCCACTAATGGAAACATTCTCTGCACATCCACCCTATCCAGGCCATTCACTATTCAAAGAGCCCCCCACCCCCCCCTCCCCCTCCTCATCTTCTAACTTCAGATCATTATCATACTCAGCGATACGATAGAACTTATTTATCCCAGGAGGGAAAGCAAAATAAATGTCTCAATGTAAATCTATGAGATGATACGGTCACGTTTACTGGACAGCAGGCGGGTATCTCAATGATGCAGCCCTAAACCATATAACCTACAGACGTTTTAAACGAAAGATATAAAAGCATTTTTCAAAGAAACACTTAGTATTCAGTTATCAGAACATTCGAGGAACAGAAGGGGCAAATTGATGAAGTTAAAGAGTATTAACACCTTCGAGGATTCGACCAGATATTCTTGATCAGGGTGTCAGGAATAGACTCGATGGGCCGAATGGCCCAATTTTGTTCCGAGAATTTATGACCTTATGACTTGGCTCCCCGATTCCGAATGAAATGTCAAGTTCACCCGGGCCGTATCCGCCCACCTTTGAACTGTAGGAATGATGGTGCATTTCAGAGAACGAGTTCAGATTTGTTCCCGTCTTTGGAGGGCTGATGTCGAGTCAGAGAGGGCGAGACTTTCGGGGTCTTGGAGAGGGAATGAAATGTCCAAGGATCAACCACCGGAGCTTGACGCAAATACCTCGACTATAAAACAGCAGGTCGCCCGTTGTTTAGAAAATGTACACCGAGATCTTATGTACCGAAATGTACATGTTTACACCGAGATTTTATACCAGGTCTCCAATCTCAAGGAGACCACTCATGAGGACCAGGGGTCGCAGTTTGTGGATGTTGGTGGAAGGGGCGAGGGTGGGTTAGAGAAGGGTGAATGGACAAGAGGGGAGGGGGTCGGCAGGGGAGGGTCGGGCAGTTGGGGAGGACGAGGGTTCGGAGGGAGAATGGTGAAGGAGGAGAGGGCGCTGTGTGTCCGGAAGGGGGTCGCCGGCTCTCAGGCTCAATGAAACCGCTCCCCATTTCAGCGACTAACAACAGCCTCGGGCATACACGCCTGGGTGGATAGAACCCGTAGTTCCATCTCCAGAGAAAGAATACGAAGGAGAATTGGTCATGGACATTTATTGGCCCCAGACCACCGAGATGTTGATAACTATGTTGCAGTGGTTAGGTCCGGATGGGAAGGTGTAGCGAGGGAGATACAGGCACCTCTCAGGGATATATATATATATTGTGTGTGAGTGTGAGTGTGTGTGTGAGAGAGAGAGCTAGCTTACGAAATGTTGCAATCTAACGGCCCCCTGCCCCTGTGGTTCGTAGCCTCGCGGTTCTAATTAGATCCATCCATTTCTGCTCTCTTGCATCGACTTTAGCTACAGGGATCTCGGGCAGACCGTGGCGAGAAGAGGAATGTATCGTTGGGGGAAACGTGTTGAAAAGCAGCGCTGCCTTGCAGAATCCTAATCACGAGGGCAAACTTTAAAAGATCTCGAAAGTTTGGTGTCTTTTTTTTAAGCGTTCACCCGCGGCTAGCCCGGGTGTATAACACTTGGTGTTAGACACAAAATGCTGGAGTAACTGGTATTTAGTTACACCAGTATTTTGTGTCTATCTTCGATGTAAACCGGCATCTCCAGTTCCTTCCTACCTATAACATTCGGTGATCTGTTTATTGTAGTTCCACAGTTATTTCAGAACTCACTGCGTAATAGACACAAAATGCTGGAGTAAGTCAGCGGGACAGGCATCATCTCTGGAGAAAAGTCTGAAGAATGGTCTCGACCCGAAACATCACCCATTCCTTCTCTCCAGAGATGCTGCCTGTCCCGCTGAGTTCCTCCAGCATTCTGTATCTATCTTTGGTGTAAACCAGCATCTGCAATTCCTTCCTACACACTATTGTGAGGAACTGCCAAGATGAAAGGTTCATGGTATTTTCCCTCTCGAGTAGTTTATAAATACCGACAATACATGCACAGAGGGCGGCTTGGGTCTGGCAGGTTTCGGTGCAATTACCGCACAGACCGGGCTGCTAACGTGAAACATGTGTCAGCGCTGAGCAGACAGTCACCGAACCGGGACTCGCGTTAACTCCAAACCAATCTCCACCTCCTTCCTGACGGTGAAAGCGACAGGCTTCCACTGCCGAGGGTGTCACTTGGCAACGGTTTAATGGCCGAGAGTGAAGCAAGCATCGGCGGTCGAAAAGTCAGCAAAACAAACCTAGCCCTGACTCCCAGACAACGCACGGTCACTGGATTAAAACAATAATCTATTTTCAATCTTTCAACATCACGGCCGGCAATTACTTTTTTCTTATCAAACATGAATTGGAGGCAATGCATTGAAACGTTCAACTTTCTGCCTGTTTAAGTTGAGATATTGGTCTATTATTAAGAGAAGGGGAAGAGCTACTATCGGGAGGCTTCCTTGGCGTTTCTGCACCAAATTACGTCTCCTGCATTATCCGCTGGTCTACCCCGCCCCTCATTTCTATGCAAAGACAGTTCTGTTAGGAAATGCGCTCACTGGTTTCAATCGGGTACTTTATGAATAAAGTGTTCAGCTTCCACCCCCCCCCCCCCCCCCCCGGCGGCTGGGTGTCAGCTACAAGGCATCTTCAAACACAGGGGTTTCCCTCTTCACGCTGGAGCCGAAGAAGTAGTGCGTGATACAGCTCCAATCTTGGGCTAAGAGGGGCGCCGCCAGTGACAGCCCTGGGATGGGATTCAACGCCAAGTCTTGGTACTGGAAGGAAGCGGGAGAGGAGACACCGATCTCTGGCCCATTCAAGCACCACACTGTCACAAACAGACACTGTCAATAACATCGTTTCAATCACATGGCAGCAGCCCTTATCACAGCGTCTCGCAGAACAGTTCGTGCTATCGAATCCGAGCTCCGCAATCCTCCTTGAAGCCACACGTTTGTTCTTTCAGTGAAACATGCAAGTTGTTGCTAAACTTCAAACTTACCTTTGCAGAGTAAGGCGGCAAAAATCACAATCTCAGCCATGCAAAGGCGAAATGTAGCCAGCTTTGAAAATCCCAAAGTCCGCATATTGCCCCAGGAATTCCTTGCGGCGCTCCCACCGGGACAAGTCGCTCGCCCTCCCGCTAACGGGAGACTTTGCAGAAGCTGCAGTTTCCCCCCCCTCCTTGTTAAAACTCCATGCACTCTCCAGAGCTGTCCGCGCCCAGGGCAGTGAGTCCCTGAAGTTTGTACAACAGCCACTCCAAGTCGAGAGGAAGATGCCCAGAGGAAGAGGAAGAAGGGAGAGAGGGGTGGAGGAGGAGGAGAGGGTGGGAGGAGATGCCGGGGCCAAGTTTGCCCGCTCCCTCCTGCCCTTATCGCCACAATCAGCCTGCACTAGCTCAGCGCCTTCGCGGAAGTAGCGGGGCCGGCACGTGACGGGCAGCCGCCCCGGCCAATGGCAGGCCCGCAGTGGGAGGTGCTGGCCACCGAGCAGCCAATGGTGGCGGCGGGGGGGGGCGGGACGAGGGCGGCCCTGCCAAGTTGCTCACTGCTGGTGGTCTGATGTCAACAGCGTTGACCTGCCTGAACCCCCCATCCCCATCCCCGACCAAACCACCGCCTGCTGCCCCCCTTTGCAAAGCTTAACCCGGACAGTCAACCTTGCACACAAAAAAAAACGATGGAAACCCATGCATTTATTCCGCAAATTTATTTAATTATACAAACTGCAAACCTGCTTAGCAGAGGAGCAGGAGATAAATAATAGCCAGTGTGGGTTTACAATCTGAGATTATCCCCAAGGTTTCCGACGGTATTTTCTTGTCAGAGTTACCTCTACGTTTGTTTGTTTTTGTTCCATTGCAGCATTTTCAATCTCTCCTTGCATTTCTCATGTTTTCTATCAAGTTTTCAATTAAAAACATATCAGACTACTACGTCCAAAAAGTTTATTCTGCCTCATAAATAACAACCTTCACCACGTTTATGGAGAGTGTATCTCGAAATACCGGAGAATTATTCAATTTGAAAGGTAATTGGAATTGTGACATCTTTAACTCACATTAATTAGCCTCACGTTGACTAATTCGGACTTAAAAGATTAAATGGTTAATAAACTAATTTTATTTCAATTGGAAATGAATTACAAGATGCACATTCAATTCACCAGTGCACACACACACACATTTATATATATATATATTTCCTAATGTTATTTTAGTTAAATGATTATTTTCCAATTTTTAAAAAATGTGATATATCATACTTTTCGCATTTGTAAATATACATCTTTAATCCTCTTTAAATACAACATAAATTAAATAAAAAATATCCCGACCCTAAACGTCGCCTATCCACTTCCCTCCCCAGATGCTGCCTGACCCGCTGAGTTCCTCCTACACTTAGTGCATCGCTCAAGATTCCAGCACCTCTTGCATCTCCAAAGGTCTTTAAATATTTGCTACGGTAAAATGCAAAGACTTTATTCTAAATGTAGTTCAGACTTTTCGAATTTCGTTCTTGCGATTTATATGTTGACATCAGCCGATTTTGGTTAACAGCCAATTCACAAAAGAACGAAGCCAAGGAGACTATTCGGGCAGGGTTTTCTTAAAAAGCAAACTAAACAGTGAAATTGTTCAATTGAACCAGCCTTTATTTATATCTCAGACGAGCAACGCCAAATGAATATTACAGATATCCTTGACGAATGGCACAAAATTATACCTTGTCAGTAAAGCATTCAGAAACAGTGGACAATTAGGAGTGAAGTTTTCTGATTGATGTCTCATTTCCAGCGCGTTGCAGTCTGTGCTGCTGTTAAAATATTTAAAATTCAGCACCGGATTGGTTCACAAGCCATAGATAGCTAAGTCTCCAAGCTTTATTCCCACCTGTTTGTCTCCTACTACGAGGTAATCACGACACCTAGTGGCAGCCTTTCATTGTCTTTGCTGCCGACCTTAAACATTCTTGCCAAGAACCCCTCTGTCTGCAACTCTGCACCAAAGCCGCTCGCCGCCGCTCAGAAACTACGAGCTGGACAAATCAATAATTGCGAACGTGGTCACAGTTATTGGTGCTATCTTTAATTACGAGCAGAGGGACAGAATATTCGCCGCTCCTGGTGTTAATGGTGTTAACATTTCCATAAACCACAATTCGTTTCAAGTGATGACAACACTTGATTTCAAAAGTATCGGATGAAAACTATAGTCTGTACTCAACCCCGCGCTGAGAGAAGGGCGTTACTCCAACGGGCAAGCAGTTATCCAAGTCAGAAAGTTTGCAAATGCAACCTTCTATTGGGTCAAGCAACATTTCGGAAACATTCAGACAGGTACATTGGATAGGATAGGTTTAGAGGGATATGGGCCAAATGCAGGCAGGTGGGACTAGTGTGCTAATGGTCGGCATTGGAAAGTTGGGCTGAAGGGCCAGTTCTATGACTATTTTTCGCCAACATCTTCAACTTCTTAACTCAACAGTCTATTGTCTCCGAAGATAGACACCAAATGCTGGTGTAACTCAGCGAGACAGGCAGCATCTCTGGAGAGAAGGAGTGAGTGATGTTTCGGGCCAAGGCCCGTTCTTCAGACTCTGTATCTACCTGCTTCAAGGACAGCTCCGTCTGTCCAGTTCTAAGAAAAATAAGGATGACTCTAGCGTTAACGTTGTCCCCAAATTCTCCTCATTGATGCATTCGGTCCCGCTCAGCACGCTGTTCACTGACTGGAGGCATGATGGGAGCATTCCTCTGGTCTGTGTGACAAACACCACTTGATTAAAGTCCCAACACCGTAAATTGCAGGAAATGCACCTCATATTCCGCTTGGGCAGTCTACATCCTGGGGGTTTGAACATTGAATTCTCCCAATTCTGCTAGCCCTTGCTGTCCCCTCCCCTTCATCAGCCATCTGGTTGTCTCCTCCCCTCCCCCAGCCCTCGGGCTCCTCCTCCGCCTTTTTCCTTTTTTCCTTTCTTCTCCCCACCCCCTATCAGTCTGAAGAAGGGTTTCGGCCCGAAACGTTACCTATTTCCTTCGCTCCATAGATGCTGCTGCACCCGCTGAGTTTCTCCAGCATTTTTGTGTACCACTTGATTAAAAGTGAGTTCGGTATTCCGACTGTGCATGCCCAGGCCATAGGTCACTCACGATAAACATTCCCGGCAGCTGTGCTGCTGCGTGTGTGCAGGCCTTCGCATGTCATCCTTGGTCGGGGTCGGGCCCGGGTCTCCGGCGCTGTGGGTGCTGCTGGGTTGCTGCTGGGCCGCCCCATCACCTCTCGAGTGTCCCGTCCCTGTCCAGGGGCGGCCGGAGGTGTCCGGGGCGGCCCGGGCTTGCAGCCGGCGTGGGCAGTGGGGAGGCGCTGGCTCCAGCTCGGCTCTGCCTGTCCCGCCGGATTGGCCGGTAGCCCTGGGCTGGCGGGGCGCCAGCCCGGAGCGGAGCGGTGGTGACCCGGGCTTGCAGTCGCCGCGGAGTGGGAGCGCTGGCTCCGGCTTGGCTCTGCTCAGGCTCCCGGGGGGGCCGTTCCCCAGCAAGCCGGGGACCATCGCTTGCGCCTCTCGCCTTGTCCAGTGGCTGTCGGTTGGCCCCCTCGGTGACGGCGGGGACGCACACGGAGTGCTGCGGTGTCTCGGCGGGTCGGTATTCTGAAAAACACAAGGAATCATGGCATTTGTCAAAGGTCATTCATGATAAAGAAGGGTCTCGACCCGAAACGTCACCCATCCCCTTTCTCTAGGGGTGCTGCCTGTCCCGCTAAGTTGCTGCAGCAGCGTCTTGTGTGTCCACATTGATGGCTGGTGCTCGGCTTTCGCTGGCACCGGGGTGGGGGGGTTGCCGGCGGCTGCTGGGTGGGGCGGGGGGTGCGGCTGGTGGTCCCCGGCCCGTCGGCGAGTGGGTCCCTCGTGAGTTGGAGCGGGGTTGGGCTGGAGTTGGCGCTTCTTCTCCGCGCTGGCTGTGGGTCTGTGGGCCGCTGCTCCGGGCCGGTGTCCTGTCTGTCCAGGGTCGCCCTGGATGTCTCCGGCAGTCCCCCGGGCAGGGATATGACCCTTTGGGGGGGGGGGGGTGGCGGGATGGGGACGGTCCAGTGGCGGTTTGGCAGTGCTTGCAGTGCCAGGGACCCGGGTTCGATCCTGGCTGTGGATGAGGCACGGGTCTATGTGTGCGCAGCTGCTGAGAATGTCCACCGGTCCAGTCTCTCGCCCAGTCTCCCACCAGCATCTGCCCCCTCTCTCTCGCTGTAACACGCTACCTGGCACTCCCGTTCTTCAGATTAAATATATTTTTACACATAAATTATGAATAATGATAAGAATTTATACACAGTTTATACAGCCAGCGCTTTGTTCGCTTTTTCTTTATCGCGAATGACTTTTGACAAATCTCATGATTCCTTGCGTTTTTCGGAATACCAAACTCGCTTATTGACCGGGATTGCTTCACACTATTTAAAGGGAAACCGTGAAGGATGACAGCACTAGAGAGAGCAGGCTGCCTGGGTGAAGGATTCCACAGTGATGGAATAGATAACATGAGATCAAATGGGTCTGGGAGGCAGGCAGGCAGGCAGGCAGGCACACACACACACACACACGCACTCTTACATGATTACAATTGAGCCACTCACAGCGTAGATACATGGATGGGGCAGCAAAATGGTGTCACAGTAGAGTTGTGCCTCACAGCGCCAGAGATCCGGGTTCAATCCTGACTATGGATGCTGTTTGTATGGAGTTTGGACGTTCTCCTGTGAGAGAACCGTATAGTACATGGAACAAGTCGCTGGAGGAGGTAGTTGAGGCAGGAACTATCACAATATTTAAGAAACATTTAGACGGGTACATGGATGAGATAGATTTATAGGGATACTAGATTAAGTCAGACCCGTTGGGTCCCAGTCACACGGGAGGCCTGGTCCCCCAATGCAATCCGTTCCCCCAACGCAATATTCACCCATAGCCCCTAACTGCGCATCCCCAAGCACTCCCTCCCCTCCTCTTCATGTGGGGGAGGGGAGGAGTGGTGTGTGTTGACGGGGAAGTGTAGGAGGGGGGAGAGGGTGGTGTGGGGCGAGGGGGTTGTGGGGGGGAGGGGGGAGTGGTGGGGGGTGGTGTGGGTGGGGGGGAGGTGTGTATGTGGGCAGGAGGGGTGTGGGAGGGGATGTGTGGGGAAGGATGTGTGGGGGAGGGTGGGCAGGGGAGTGTGCGCGGGGGTTGTGGGGGCGGGGTCTTTTGGCGGCGGGCTGTGTGGGTGGGGGGGGGGTTGTGGGGGAGAGGGGTGTGTGAGCGGATTGGGAATGAGCTCGGAGAAAAGAAGGGGGAAGAGGGGGGCATCACGGAGGAGGGGGGAGGAGGAGCCAGCGAGGGGGACCGGAGGAGGGGTAGTGGCTGGATTGGCAGTGCGATGGGTCGTTCTCCTCCGCCGGGATCAGAGTCTTCGATTTCCATTTGGCGACATCGGCGACATCTCCGACTCCGGGCTGGGCTGGGTCGGGTCTCCAACGCTGGGCGGCTGCTTGGGGTGGGGCTGCTGCTTGGGGCTGGGCTGCTTCGGGTCCCTCCGAAAGTCCGGTTGGAAACCTCCTCCGGCCACCCTCAGCTCCAGTAAGGACGCGATGGTGCAGGAAGGGGCGGACCGTCCCGGGGAGTGACAGGGGAAGAGACTAATCCGCGCGGCGCTGACTGCCAGGAGAAGCGATCGATCTGCGCACGCGCGTGTTTTAAGATTTTTAAACCTCGCTAACTTTTACAACATTCATCCGATCGCGATCGCAAAATGTTTTTGCACAAATAGAAAGACCGCCAAACCGGAAGATAACAAGATCAGAGTTTTAGTTATGTATAGCCAGACAGACAGACGGACGGACGGACGGATGGACGGACAGACAGACAGACAGGTAGGTGGGTGGGCCAAATGTAGGCAGGTGGGACAGTTTCCACAGAGTATGACAATATGACGCAGGTGATATCTCTTATAGGTCCAGCTAAGGCAGAAGACTGTGTCTCTGGTTGCACTACAACTTTGGTTTTGAGCACTAGTAAAACAGCTACCAATTTTATGGAATTTTTTGATGATTATATTTCCCTGTGTGTATTCTCGGAGAAGGAGAAAGAGGTGCAGCGCACAGGCCTTGAACCTGATGAGACGCAGGAGGAGCCCGGCCAGGACTCACCCCACAGAGCCCAGTCCCTCCACGCACTAGAGTCTCCCAACCCCTGCAGAGTAGTTATTAAGAAGGCTGATCCGTGGGCGGTTGCTGTTGGGACACAAGTCGGGGCCTGATCAATCCCGGCTGGGTCGCCTGGGCGAGGGGGTCTGATGTTGTGAGACCCGAAACACCCGATGACCGCAGGTCACATCACTGAGGATGCGTCCCAGCGCATCTAGAAGATGTATATTTTTCACACTTTTACTGCCTACTAAGCTGCTGCAAGTTGGTATTTCATTGTTCTGTTGTTGGTGCTTTGACAATTAAACACTCTGGACCCTTGTATCAGAGTACCTAGTTTCCGTTGGCCTGACCCGCTGTGTTTCTCCGGCATTTTGTGTCTATCTTCGGTGTGAAGCAGCATCTGCAGTTCCTTCCTACACTGGTGAAATAGTAACGGCCATTGGAACCCCACCAGCAACCAAGCGGTAAGTGGCTGATGATCCAATTAAATAGTGACGATCCAGGGGATTCATTCCAGATGCGGGCCATATGTTGAGATGAACACAAGAGGATGTTAGTTGGAGCCTTGAGCTCCAAAATGTCAGGTCTGTCCTCAAATCAGTGCTGCACACGATGATTATCATTATGATCTGTCTAGATCTGCATTCAGTGTAGTAATCAATACAGCATCTGGTGTAAAGTGCACCTGAGTATGTCACATGCCATTTTAGATTGCACAAAACAGATAAAGATCAACATGCCTTCAATAATTGCAGTGCTTGCTATTAAAGTGCTGATATGCCAAACTCTGCTGACAAATTCACTGAAACTTGTTGATTTTTTCCTTTGATTTTTTAGACTAATATAAACTTGAAACTAATATTAAATGAAACTAATGGGTGTGGAGAGAATGTTTCCACCAGTGGAAGAGTCTAGGACCAGAGGCCATAGCCTCAGCATAAAAGGACGTACCGTTAGAAAGGCGGTGAGGAGGAATTTCTTTAGTTAGAGGGTGGTGAATCTGTGGAATTCATTGCCACAGACGGCTGTGGAGGCCAAGTCAGTGGATATTTTTAAGGTGGAGTGAACTTGGTGGGCCTAAAGGCCTGTTTCTGCACTGTATTGCTATAGTCTAAAGTATGCAAATAAATTATTTCACCGTACCTTGGTACACGTGATAATAATAAAAAAACATAGAACCATTGAACTCCAGAACCTTCGGTGGTCTTCAGTTCAACGCAGGCTGCTAATATGGTCTCAAATGAAAATAAAGTTGTTTTTACCAGCAAAGGATTTTGAAAGTATCACACTGCTAAAAAATGCATCTTTGCTTCATGGATTGTGGTACCCATGTGTAAAAGTTGTTCGTGTACAGCACAGAAACAAGCTATTTGGCCCATCTCATCCGTGCCGAACAAATTGCCTAAGCTGGCTACTCCCACCTGGTCCATATAACCCCCAAACATTCTCAATCCATGTAGCCGACCAAGTGCCTTAAATATTGTAACAATACCCACCTCTAGCACTTCTCCTACCGGTTTGTTTCATACTTGCATCACCTTCTGCGTGGGAAAAAGTTGCCTCTTGGGTCCTTTTTAAAATCTATCTCCTCTCACCTTAAACCTATAGTCTCTAATTTTAGAATCCGCTACTCTGGAGAAAAGACTGTGGCAATTCACCTTATCTATGCGCAGCATGATTTTATATACCTCTAAAAGGTCACCCTTCTGTGTCCTATGCTCCAGGGAAAACAAGATCCAGCCTCTCCTTATAGTTCAAACCATCCAGATCCAGCAACATCCTTGTACATCACCTCGGCACATTTTCAGTTTAATGACATCCTTTCTATTGCAACACCACCAGAACTGTACACGATACTCCAAATGTGGCCTAAACAATGTCCATTCAGTTGCAACATGACATCCCAACACCTGCACTCAATACATTGACCGATGAATGCAAGTATGTCAAATGCCTTCTTCAACAATCGGTCTAAATGTGACACCACCTTCATGTACCTGTATCCTTAGGTCCCTCATCCATAATGGGGGATATGGGGAGAAGGCAGGAACGGGGTACTGAATGTGGATGATCAGCCATGATCACAGTGAATGGCGGTGCTGGCTCGAAGGGCCAAATGGCCTACTCCTGCACCTATTGTCCATTGTCTATAACGCTCCTGAGGGTCCTCCCATTTACTTGTCCTGATTAGTCTTGCCAAATGTTACACCGCATTATCTGAATTAAACATCATCTGCCATTATTCAGTCTATCTTTTTTGTTGTTTAGTTTAATTTAGTTTATTTTCACATGTACCAAGGTAAAGTGAAAAGCTTTTTGTTGCGTGCCAACCAGTCAGCGAGAAGACTTACAATCGACCCATCCACAGTGTACAGATACCTGTACATGATAAAGTGAATAATGTTTTGTGCAAGATCATGTCCAAGGGTCTTCAATGAGGTAGGTACTAGATCAAGCCCGCTCTCTAGTTGGTGGTAGGATGGTTCAGTTGCCTGATGACAGCTGGGAAGAAACTGTTCCTGGATCTGGAGGTGTAGGTTTTCACATTTCTGTACGTCTTGTTTGATGGGAGAGGGGGGAAGAGGGAGTGACCAGGGTGAGACTGGTCCTTGATTATGCTGGTGGTCTTGCCGAGGCGGTGTGGTCTAGATGGAGTCAATAAAAGGGAAGTTGGTTTATGTGATGGTCTGGGCTAGATCCACAATTCTTGCGCTCTCGGATGCAACTGTTGCCAAACCATGCGGTGATGCATCCTGATAAAATGTTTTCTAAGGCACATCTGTAGAGGTTGGTGAGAGTTGTCGAGGACGTGCCGAACTTCATAAGCTTTCTAAGGAAGTAGAGGGGTTGTTGTGAGCCAAGCCTTCAATCAGAAATTGGATGTTTCTCCCTCAGGCCTATCAGCCAGGCTTCATTCATTTGAACCTTCCTGACTCTGTAACATTTAAACCATAAAAAAAAATAGAAATAATGAAAGTCTTTTCAAAACGATTAACTTTTTAAAACTATATAAAATCAACTAAAACACTTGAAAATGCTTTTTAATTTATTAAAATCAAAACAGAACAATTTAAATTTAGAAATATAGAAACATAGAGAATAGGTGCAGTCTTCTCCACTACCGATGTAAGGCTAACTGGTATATAATTCCCCATTTTCTCTCTCCTTTCTTAAAAAGTGGAGTTACATTGGCTACCCTCAATCCACAGGAACTGAGTCGAGAGAACATTGGAAAATGATCACCAAAGCATCCACAATTTCTAGGGCCACCTACTTGAGTAATCTGGGAACAGTTCACCTAGCACCATTTTCTGAATAATGTGGATTCCCTTCAGTTCCTCCCTCCCACTAGATCCTCAGTCCCCCTGTATTTCTGGGGGTTTGTTTGTGTCTTCCTTAGTGAAGACAGAACCAAAGTACTTGTTTAACTGTTCTGCCATTTCCTAATTTCCCATTATAAATTCACCTGTCTCTGACTGTAAGGGACCTACATTTGTCTTCACTAATCTTTTCCTTTTTACATACCCAAAGAAACGTTTACAGTCCCCGCAAGCTTTCTTTCACGCTCTTTTTCCCCCACTCTTATTTAACCCCTTTGTCCTCCTCTGTTGATTTCTAAATTTCTCCCAGTCCTCGTTTGCCGCTTCTTCTGGCCAATTTAAATGCCTCTTCCTTGGATTTAACACTATCCTTGACTTCCCTCGTCAGCCACGGTCAGCCCGCCTTCCCAATTTTATTTTTTTGCCAGATAGGGATGAACAATTATTGGAATTCATCCATGCGGTCTTTAAATCTTCGCCATTGCATCTCCACCGTCAACCCTTTAAGTATAATTTGCCCGTCTATCCTAGCCAATTCCCGTCTCATACCATCAAAGTCTCCTTTATTCAAGTTCAGCACCCGTGCCACTCTCCATCCTAATGCAGAATTCCACCATATTATGGTCACTGTTGCCCAAGGGGCCTTGCACAACAAGATCGCTAACTAATCCTTCCTCATTACACAATACCCAGTCTAGGATGGCCTGTCCTCTAGTCGGTTCTTCTACATATTGGTTTAAAAACCCATCCCGTATACATTCCAGGAAATCCTCCTCCTCAGCGCTGTTACCAATTTGGTTGGCCCAATCTATATGTAGATTAAAGTCACCCATGATAACCGCTGTACCTTTGCTACACCCATCCCTAATTTCCTGCTTGATGCTATCCCCAACCTCCCTACTGCTGTTTGGTGGTCTGTATACAACTCCAACAAGCGTTTCCTGCCCTTGACTATTTCGCAGTTCTACCCATACCGATTCTACAGCATCCAAGCTAATGTCTCTCCTGGGGCTATTGCATTAATCTCCTCTTTAACCAGCAATGCCACCCCACCTTCTCTTCCTTTCTGTCTATCCTTCCTGAATATCGAATACCCCTGCATGTTTAGCTCCCAGCCTTGGTCACCCTGGAGCCACGTCTCTGTAAATCCAACTAAATCTAGCAATGTTACAAAATTTTGAGATTTTAAAAATCAAGTCTGCAATTTATCTCATCAGATAAAGCATAAAAAGAAGTTTAATTTGACACCTAATTCACTTTTATATCTTCAGTATTAAAAACGTTATGGCCATTTTCATACTCGGAAATTAGCATCCTGTTCCCTATTGCTTTTCCATTGACAACACAAAAGCTGTGATCCAGGACAGTCAAAAGCCCATAACTTTCTTAAAAATTAAGAGAACTGAATGAAATTTTCAGTTATTATAGATTGAAGCATTCTGAAACAAATATAGAACATCTTACTTGGATGACCTGAAATTAAAGCATATGATTAGTTAATTACCTAAATGTAGCTAATTACAAAATTGGCCGTTGTGACGGAAATAGTAATAAACACCCAGACTGCCTTGAAAATTCAAAAATGTGATATTCTCAAGATCAGAACTTTAATATTATTGTATTATATGCTGGAAATCCGTAACAGATAGGTAAATAAATTAAAATGTCTAGCAATAGACCAAGTCTTTATGGAGAAGATCAGTTGCTAGCTGGTACATTGGCATATCATAATCAGTAGCATCATCATACTCCTCAGATTGTAACCAATAAGCAACTCTGTACACCTTGTTTTTCCTCAACTTTTGAATTTTGCCATTGTAAACTGCAAGTGTTTGCTCTTCAAACCACACATGACATGCCTTTCTGCCCACTACTTTCCCAGTAACAATGTCCTGTAGATTCCATTTCTTAAGAAAAGGAGAATTTTGTTTAATAGCCTAAGTATCCAAATAACAAACTAATCCCATTCACACAAGAATTCACAATATAACATGATTTTTAAATCTCACTCATGAATTTATATCCCAGATGGAAGGAATTTAATGTTTAATTCCCATAAATTAATCTAGAAACATCCACCCAAAATATAATCAAATTATTGTTTTTTGCACAATATATGTGACTCAAACTGTTGTGAATATTTAGTTTAAAAATAGTGATCATGGAGAGAGACAATAACACAATATATAGACAATTTAGACCCAAAAAATGGCATTTTAATCATCTTGCTTCTGGAACGCGATCGATTGGAACGTTGCATTTGCGGTGAATTTGAACCCCATATCGGCAGGGAAAACACTGCCGGTTCGTATGGGGCCCAAATCACATTTTCGCTTATAGAGGATTAATTAAAGTCATCCCAATAAGCAAGTTTATATGTAAAATAAACTACTTACACCGTGTTTTGTCCCCTGTTTGAGATCCGTCACGTTGTAGGCATTGAGGGCGTTCAAAGTCACTTATTATTTTAATCCCAATATTAAATTGTCCAGCGATTAAAAAAATATATATAGCGTGAACGGGAGGCGGATCGATTTTTCTGCAGCATCTTAGCAGCCCAAGGAAATCCGCCTCCGACAGGCAGGAGAAAACGGCATTTTAATCCCACCCCCCCCTCAAAGGCGCCAAAGTCGCGCACACGGCCAGTGGCAGAACTGCAGCGCCGCTGAAGGTAAGTTTTGTAACATCGCTACTATATCATATTCCTTAACTACTAACTGCACATTCAATTCATCCACCTTATTTCGAATGCTCGTTGCATTAAGGCATAAAGCTTTCAGGTTAGTTTTTCTTATCTCCCTTCTACCTTTTGCTTCTGTCTTCCTTTTATGGCCCTCTGTCTCCTTGCATTGGTTCCCATCCCCCTGCCCTGTTAGTTTAAATGTGACCTTTCCTACACTCTCCCGTTAGCTGCACACATACGTGACCACGTTGTTGACCCCTCCCCCCCACTGTTTAGTTTAAACCCACCCGTGTAGCACTAGCAAACCTGCCTGCCAGAATGTCGGTCCCCCTCCAATTAAGGTGCAATCCGTCCCTTTTGTACAGGTCACCCCTGTCCCAGATGTGATTCCAGTGATCTAGAAATCTAAATCCCCGCACCAACTCCTCAGCCACATATTCAGATCCCCTGTCTCCCTGTTCCTACCCTCACTAGCATGAGGTACTGGAACCAACCCAGAGATAACCACCCTTGAAGTCCTGCTTTTCAGCCTCCTGCCTAGTTCCCTATACTCACGAACCTCCTTCCTATTCTTAAGGGCCTGTCCCACTGTATGAGGTAATTCAAGAGCTCTCCCGAGTTTTAAAAAAATCAAACTCGTGGTAAGTACATAGAATGTACGTAGCGGCTACGTCGGAGCTCGTGGATGTCTCGTAGCGGCTCGTAATGCTAATGACAGGTACTCGGGAAACGCGGTAACTCGTGAAGTTTTTTCAACACTGTGAAAAATATCCACGAGTGCCCCGAGTACCTACGAACGGCTATTACCGTAATTCTCAGAGTTCGAATCAGAGGAAACTCGGGAGAACTCTTGAATTACCTCGTACAGTGGGACAGGCCCTTTACCCATGTCATAAGTCTTACATGCACAGCTACTTCCGGCTGTTCACCTTCCCTCTCGAGGATGTTCTTAAGTCGGTCTGAGACATCTTGGATCCTGGCACCAAGGAGGCAACTCATCTTCCTTGAGTCTCGCCTGTCGCCACAGAATCTCCTGTCCGCACCTCTGATAATGGAGTCACCCACCACTAAGGTGGAAAACAGCCTTATACTTGCTTTTCTTCCTCACAAATTCCTTTGAGATAAATAGGTTCACAGGTTCTGTCCCAGGTATAAACCAACCCACAATTTGAGAGCGGATTCTCCAGGATAAATGACAGGGAAATTCAAGCAAACTCCGGGTTCGTTGCTGGTCACATTGGGGAAAGCTGTGAGCAAATTTGGGCCCCATATCTGAGGAAAGATGTGTTGGCTCTGGAGAGTGTCCGGAGGAGGTTTACCAGAATGATTCCAGGAATGAGTGGGTTAGCATATGATGAGCATTTGACAGCACTGGGCCTCTACTTGTTGGAGTTTAGAAGGTTGAGGGGGGGGGACCTCATTGAAATTTACAGAATAATGAAAGGCATAGATAGAGTGGATGTGGTAAGGATGTTTCCACTGGTGGACGAGCCTAGGACCAGAGGTCATAGCCTCAGAATTGAAGGCCGCTTTTTTAGAAAGAAGGTGAGGAGGAACTTCTTCAGTTCGAGGGAAGTTAATCTGTGGAACTCATTGTCACAGTGGAGGCCAAGTCAGTGTATATATTTAAGGCAGAGATAGACAAATTCTTGATTAGAACGGGTGTCAAGGATTATGGGGAGAAGGCAGGAAAATTGGATTAGGAGGCAGAGATCAGCCATGATTGAATGGTGGAGTAGACTCAATGGGCCGAATGGCCTAATTCTACTATAACTTGTGAACTTGTGAAAACACCACCAAAGTACAGTTAGAAAATCCACCAACTACCTACTGACGATTAACATAGGAACAGATTGTTTATCCAAGGTCTAGCAAGAGACACAATATTGTAGTGATGGAAATCACAAGGTCAAATGCACGTCCAATGGTTCAATGATCATTGATTGTCACATGTACCTAGATACAGTGAAATGCTTAGTTTTGCATATAACCTGGTAAAATCATACAGCAGATCTCACCTAGGTAACAGAACTTTATTGGTTTTCATTATAATATATTTAACTAGAAGCATAACTTGGAAGTTTGACTAAACCTTGGTTGAACTCTTTAAAGCTTTTGGTACATTCAAAAACTCCAGGTCAATGTTGGTGATCTTCAAAGGTTAAACCAGGTGATTAACCAGTTCCATAATGGTCAGATTTATAGTATGCAGTAAACCCTTGTTATAATGGCCCATAGGTGGGGGGGAATGTTGTCCGTTATTACTGATAGTTCACTATAGCTGAGTAAGGGTTTAAGATTGTATTAGTAGTGGAAAAACAAACAACTACAGTTGCACAAAAGGACACAAAGTGCTGGAGCAACTCAGCGGGTCAGGCAGCATCTCTGGAGAAGGTGGATAGGTGACGTTTCGGGTCGAGACTCTTCTTCAGACTCTTGGTCTGGAATCCAGGTGAATCCACCTGCTGGCGGCCAGGGGAAGGGGGCGAGGATCGGCGGAGTCAATGGTCACAGCCCGCGGGCGGAGTGCAGGTGAGGATCGGTGGCAGCAGAAGGTCTGGCCTGGATACAGAGCAAACCGGGGCTGGCCCAGGCAACCATCGGTAGGTCAGTCCGCTATAACCAAAATCCGTCATGAAGAGGTCCGTTATAGCTGTATGCTTTCGGCAATAAGCGTATTTGACCTTGCCCTCACCAGCCTGTTGGTGCAGAAACAAATGTCCATTAGTAAGTATGACCCATTACACGTACATGTCCCACTCTTGCACAGGGGGGACCCTCCGTCATGTTGTGTGGCTCTAGTGTTGTACTGAATGGACTTGGTTCACAACAGACCTGGTTCCGTTCAAAGCTGAACAAACCATGAGACCCCAATGGCCATCTACGGTGGTAGAATTGTATCCCACCACAAGTAACCCTGCATATTCCGCCTCGTGCCATTCCATTGAGCCAATCCTGACTCAACCCATGAAAAGACAAATTGGAGCAGCAGCAGATGGGCGGCACGGTGGCGCAGTGGTAGAGTTGCTGCCTTAAGGGCCTGTCCCACTGTACGAGCTAATTCAAGAGTTTTCCCGAGTTGCCCCTGATTCAAACTCGGAGAATTACGGTAATAGCCGCTCGTAGGTACTCGGGGCTCTCGTGGACATTTTTCAACATGTTGAGAAATCTTCACAAGTCTTCACGAGCTTACCGCGTTTCCCGAGTTCCTGCCGTTAACGTTACGAGCCGCTAAGAGACATCCCGAGCTCCGACGTACCCGCTACGTACATTCTACGTGCTTACCACGAGTTTGATTTTTTTTTTAACTCGGGAGAGCTCTTGAATTACCTCGTACAGTGGAACAGGCCCTTTACAGCGCCAGAGACCCGGGTTCCATCTTGACCTCGAGTGCTGTCTGTATGGTGTTTGTACATTCTCGCTGCGACCATGTGGGTTTTCTCTGGGTACTTTCGCAGAGACCTGCAGGTTGGAAGTTAATCGACTCCTTTAAATTGTCCCTAATGCGTAGGACGGTAATAGTGTGCAGGTTGATTGCTGGTTGGCGTTTCCACACTGTATATCTTAAGTATATACCCAAAATTAGGTGCCAACTCTTGGTAAGCACTAAAGTGCATGAAGAATTTTCATGGGACTGTTCAATTTTGCTTGATAACAGTCTTGTTAAGTTCCTTCGGATATTTTACTACTTTAAAAGCCTTATATAAAAGGCAACACCCTCAGTTTGCTGCTCAGTTGAACAAGAAAATAGCCCAGTTCTGTCACAAGAGCAGAATTACAGTGCTGTCTTGGTATAACTCATTATATCTCAGTTTTACATATACTGAGGATATTATCATGTTCCCTAAGATGGAAATTATATAAAGGTACGTTTCACCCGTAGCACTGGTGTTAAAGTTGGCCATCTACAGCCCTGTTATAACAAGATTATAATTATTTAGATTTTAGTTTACAATTACTTATTTTCAAAAATAAGACTACCTTTTTTTTGTCAATTATTCATTTTTTTCAAGTGGAGAGAATTTTTCCTCAAATAAAAGTCATCAATAGAAACCAAAGCACATGCATTGGCTCAAATGGATTCAATACCCACCGTAAATATCTTTTCTCCCACCTAAATCCCCACCTTGGGTGTTATTCTGAATGGAGTTGCTTGTTCTCCCTGTGACTATGTGGGTTTGCTCTGGGTGCTCCAGTTTCCTCGCACATCCTAGAGATGTGCGGGTTTGTAGGTTAGTTGACATCCGTAAAATTGCCCCTACTGTGTAGGGAGTAAATGCGAAACAAGATAACACGGAACTGGTTTGAACTGAAAGATCGATGGTTGGTGTGGACTCGAAGCCCGATTCCATGCTGTATCTCCAACGTAAATTATGTCATTGAAAAGCATTGAAATTTAGTTTAGTTTAGAGTTTATATTTTTGAGTTTTTAGTTTAGAGATATAGCAAGGAAATAGGCCTATCGGAATACCCCAGAGGGTGATATTCTTTGCCACAGAAGGCTGTGGGGGCCAAGTCAATGGATATTTTTAAGGCAGAGATAGATAGTTCTTGATTAGTATGGGTGTCAGGGGATATGGGGAGAAGGCAGGAGAATGGGGTTAGGAGGGAGAGACAGATCAGCAATGATTGAATGGCGGAGTAGACTTGATTGGCTGAATGGCTCCTATCACTTATAATTCTGCTCCTATCACTTATAACCTTATGACCATTGGCCCACCGAGTCCGTGCCAACCTCTGATCCCCCGTACACTAGCACTATCCTACACACACTGGGGACAATTTACAATTTTCACCAAAGCCAGTTAACCTACAAACCTGTACGTCTTTGGAACGTGGGAGGAAACCGGAACACCCGGAGAAAACCCACGCGGTCACGGGAAGAAGGTACTAATGCTGTACAGACAGCACCCGTAGCCAGGATCGAACCCCAGTCTGTGGCGCTGTAAGGCAGCAACTCTACCACTGCGCCATCGTGGTTTGTGTGGTTAAGGTAGAATACTGAACAATCAAATTGAATCAAGTGGCTGTAAGAAATTACTGGGCCCATTTCACCAAAGCTTTTCCCACAGCCTGCTTGAGATTCAGTGAAGCACCTTGGCTGTCAGTGTCAGAAAATAAATAGTGCGCTGATATTTCTATTCTGATCGAAAGCACAGCTTTACTGCACTATTAAAAGAAGCAACAAGCTCTTTGCTTCTTGTTATGATTCCCTGAAGTTATATCGTTCCTAAGAGGGACAGCATCTGCCAGGGCCTATTGCAAAAATAAAAATAAAATGGATTAGAAAACATCAGCACCAGGAAGGGAGAACATATTGGTGTGTGCATTCCATTCACCCTGAAGCTGTCTTGTGTTGACCTGTATATGTCAAGCTGCAGAATAGCCTGTTATGAATCCAGCGTGGAATCACAGAGGATTTAAAATAGCATTGTTAGTTGGCAGAAGTAAGTCATCATCTGTAATTGTACATTTATACAAACAAAATAGGAAAATCTCTTTTGTCAATTTACTTATATTTCCTCCACTGCAGATGCCTTCTCCTCCTCCTGAGTCACAAACTGGCAAGTGAACAGGGAAACCATCTGTTCCCAACCATTTGTCAACGCGGTTCTAAACTCGGATTATAAAGACTACCTCTGTTATTACTTTAGTTTACGGATACAGCGTGGAAACAGGGCCTTCGGACAACCGAGTCCGCACTGACCAGCGATCCCCACACATTAACACTATCCTACACACACACTAGGGACAATTTACACTTATACCAAGGCAACTAACCTACAAACCTGTACGTCTTTGGAGTGTGGGAGGAAACTGGAGATCTCGGGGAAAACCCACGCGGTCACGGGGAGAACGTACAAACTCTGTACAGACAGCACCCGTGGTCGGGATCGAACCTGGGTCTCCGGTGCTTAAGCGCTGTAAGGCAGCAACTCTACCGCTGCGCCACCGTGCCACCCTTATTATTGCTGATGAGAAAGGAGGGAAGAAATGGAGCGGTGTTAGAACATAGGACATAGGACAGAGAACAGTACACCACAGGGAAAGCCCTTTTGTCCCACAATGTCCAAATGTGCCAAATGCCAGTGCCAAACATGGTGCCAAGTCCAAAGATAGACGCAAAAAGCTGGAGTAACTCAGCGGGTAAGACAGCATCTCTGGAGAAATGGAATAGATGACGTTTCGGGTCAAGACCCTTCTTCAATAGAGACCTGGTCTGAAGAAGGGTCTTGACCCGAAACGTCACCTATTCCTCTTCTCCAAAGATGCTGCCTGACCCGCTGAGTTACTCCAGCATTTTGTGTCCATCTTCGATTTAAACCACCATCTGCAGTTCCTTCCTACACATGAGGCCAAAACCAACCATTATCTGGCTGCACCCAATCCATATCCTTCCATTACCTCCATATCCATGTGCTTATACAAGCCTCTTAAACTATCATATCTAACGTGTTGCTGTAATGGCTGCCATCTCCAGTCCAAACTTAAAGGGAGAAATAGTGTGCAACGATTCTAGTTCTCCAAATTTGCTCACACATTTTCATCTGGATTGCAATGTTTAGGTATTCTCACACCTCTTTCTATACCCACCAAAATAAAATGGATTAGAAAACATCAGAAGATGCAGAGTGCTGGCGGGACAGATGGTGGAAGATTGCTTTTTGGACTGGAGGCCTGTGACTAGTGGTGTGCCTCAGGGTTCGGTACTGGACCCATTGCCGTTTGTCATCTCTATCCATGATTTGGATGAGAATGTACATGGCATGATTAGCAAGTTTGCAGATGACACTGAAGTGGGTGGTATTTTAGATATGGTTGTCTACAATTGCAGTAAGATCTCGATCAGTTGGGCCGAGGAATGTTTGATGGAATTTAATACAGAGAACTGTGAGGTGTTGAATTTTGGAAAGACTAACATTTTGGAAAGGACCTACACAGTGAATGGTGAGTTTAGTTATGAGTTTAGTTTAATGTCATGTGTACAGAGGTACAGTGAAAAGCTTTCATGCGGGTTAACCAGTCAGCGGAAAGATAATACATGATTACAATTGAACCATCCACAGTGCACAGATACATTATGAAGGGAATATCTTAAAGGGAGAATAACATATAGTGCAAGATAAAGACAGTAAAGTCTGATCAAAGATAGTCTGAGGGTCTCCAGTGAGGTAGACAGAACTGCTCTACAGATGTTGGTAGGATGGTTCAGTTGCCTGATAACAGCTGGGAACAAACTGTCCCTGAATCTGGAGGTGTGCGTTTTCACACTTCTATACCTTTTGCCCGATGGGAGAGGGGGGAAGAGGGAGTGGCCAGGGTGTGACTAATCCTTGATTGTGCTGGTGGCCTTGCCAAGGCAGCATGAAGTGTAGATGGAGTCAATGGAAGGGAGGTTGGTTTGCCTGATGGTCTGGGCTACATCCACACCTCTCTGCGAGCTTGGATGAAGCTGCTCCCAAAACGGCTTGTGATGGATGGCGATAAAATGCTTTCTACAGTGCATAGAGTTCGCGACACTATCCTCTGAGAATGATGAAGAAAGGGCAGAAAAGTGTCGGGGATGGAGCATGTGGAGGTGAGTGCAGAGATTGTCAATTTCTAGGAAAGCTGATGAAATATTTAAGAGAGCAAAAAGCTTGAAAATGCTCCAAGAACAACGATCCAGGTGTGGTGTGGGAATGGGTAGAAGTGGTAGCTTTAATGTTATACAGGAACTATGACTCGGGTGTGGTGAGGGGATTGTATTGCGTAGGAAGGAACTGCAGATGCTGGTTTAAAATGAAGATAGTCACAAAGTGCTGGAGTAACTCAGCGGGACAGGCAGCATCTCTGGGGAGAAGGAAGGGTTGAGACCCTTCTTCAGAGGGAATTGTACTGTTGGTCTCTCTCCTTCACAAACTGGAGCATTTTGACCACCCGCTACTCAGCTGTAGATCTGAAGAAGGGTCTCGACCCGAAACATCACCCATCCCTTCTCTCCAGAGATGCTGCCTGTCCCGCTGAGTTTTACTCCAGCTTTTCGTGTCTATCTCGCCCAGGTGACTGATAGGTTGCCTCACTTTTTTCTTCCATGACCTTGCCCGTCTGCTCCCCGTGGCTTTATTGCAGCGCTGACCTGCTCCGAGAGTACGTTCTTCCAATTATACCAACAGTGGAGTTAGATGGAAGAAGTTAGGATGAGAAGTGATAAATAATTCAGACAAATCTTACACTAACTGAACCTTTACACTGCAGATTCATTTGCCAAGCAGAACAATTAGAAGGGATCCACATTATAGCCATCTGGTTTTCACAGCAGGGCTAAGTTAGCTATCCTTCTTAAGATAATTAGCGTGAGAGATAGCTTTGCTGCCGACTCTTTAATGTTTCAAAGAACAGCCCCAGACTTTGCAGAATAAATTAATTGTTGTGTGAAGTTGGGGGGGGGGGGGGGTTACTTACTGGTATTAATGGAATATGGTGAATAATAGAGTGAACCTGAATGAAAAAAACATGGGCTTGCGTCACATTGCCGCTGTTCCGGCTGCAGGGAACACGTCTGATGGGGCGGTCTGCCGCCATGCCGAGCTGGGATGATCGTCCCTGCGGAAAGGTTAACCAAAGCTTAGCTGCGGGATGTCCACTGACAGCTTGTGGGGAATTAGCAACGAGAAGAACAGGGATCTCGCAGTGGCTTGTGAACTTCACGAGTATGGATGACTGATACGATTGCAAGCACCATTTTTTTTCCCCCCCCAAAAAACGAAAACTCTGCAGATTCAGGACATTCAGCATTAAAAAAAGAAAGTGCAGGAAATAGTCAGAAAATCAGGCAATATTTTGCAGAGAGAGAGAGAGAGAGAGAGGAGAGGCTCAGTTGATGTTTAAGGGCCCCGGCAACCTTTGGTCAGAAGTGGGAGGAGGTAGAAATGAAACAAAGATAGACACAAAATGCTGGAGTAACAGGCAGCATCTCTGGAGGGAAGGAATGGGTGACGTTTCAGTTCGAGACTCTTCTTCAGACTATGGTCGGACAGAAGGGTCTTGACCCGAAACGTCACCCATTCCTTCTCTCCAGAGATGCTGCCTGTCCCGCCGAGTTACTCCAGCATTTTGTATCTATCTTTGATTTAAGCCAGCATCTGCTGTTCTTTCCCACCTAGAAATGAGACACATTTGACTGTTGGGAGAAAGGGTGGAGTTAAAAGCGAGGATTTGAGGTAGGATGGTATGTAGGTGAGGCTGATACAAGTGGTTTTGGTACTGGGTGAAAGAAGGTGGTGGAGGTCTAACTGGAAAAGGTCTAAATAGGGGGAGAACATAGAACAGCACAGGAACAGGCCCTTGGCCCACAATTTCTGTGCCAAACATGGTCAAGCTCAATGCCAGCAGCACTGGAGTGTCATAGAACATAAAACAGTGTAGCACAAGAGCAGGCCCTTCAGCCCACAATGTCTGTGCCGAACATGATGCCAAGACCAACTCTTATCTGCCTACACATCAACTCTAAATCTCTAAACTAAACTAAAGATTTTGGCACATTGGCCTTCAACAGTCAGAGTGTTGAGTCTAGAAGTTGGGAGGTCATGTTGCAGTTGTATAAGACGTTTGTGAGGCCGCATTTTATGCAGTATTATAGTTCAGTTCTGGGCACCATGTTATAGGATGTCAAGCTGGAAAGGGTGCAGAGAAGATTTATGAGGATGTTGCCAGGACATGAGGGCCTGAGCTCTAGTGTTCAGAAGGATCCTGACCCAAAATGTCACCTATCCATGTTCCCCTGAGATTCTGCCTGACCCAATGAGTTACTCCAGCACTTTGTGCCTTTATTTGTAAACCAGCCTGCAGTTCCTTGTTTCCAGAAGAGCTTTCTCTCCTCTACTCCAAATGGTCTGAACACGGGTCCCAAAACAAAATGTTGTCTGTCCATTCTCCCTGTCCATATCCCTCCATTCTCTGCATATCCATGTGCCTGTCCAAATGTCTCTTGAATGCCACTATCATATCTTCCTCCACCATCATCCTCAGCTGCACATTCCAGGAACTCACCTCCTTCAGTGTAAAAAAACCTTGCCCAGCACATCTCTTTTAAACTTTGCCCCTCTCACCTTAAAGTTATGTGTTTGATACTTCCATCCAGGCAAAAAAAGGTTCTGGCTGTCTACCCTATCTATGAGAAATACTGTACCTGGGAGAGAGAAAAAATGAAGAATGCTGGCGAGTGAGAGGTCTGGAATGAAGCCATGTTGTTCAATTCAGTGTCCATTCCTGAGGACTGTAATGTGTTTAGATGGAAGAGAAGGTGGTGATGGTTGAGTGAATGTTGATCTTCAATGGAATAGTGTGGAAGGCCAAAAACTAGAATGAGAGAGCAGGTGGTGGTAGATATTGCAGTTACGTACACGGGAGGGTTGTGTGAGGAGAGTAGTGGGTGTTGGTGCATATGGAAGAGCAAGCACAAGGATCTATTTAAACTTTAAACTTCAGAGATACAGCATTGGCCCACCTAGTCAGCACCAACCAACTAGCAGTACACTAGTCTACCACAATCTAAGACTAAACCATACAATCCTTTTCAAGGAGCCTCAATAACATAATTTATTTTAGAGATACAGTGTGGAAACAGGCTCTTAGTCTCCACCATCGATCAATCAGTTCACATTATTTCTATGTTGTCCCGCATTAGCATCCGCTCCCTACACACTAGGGGCAAAGGACAAGGACAAAGGACATTAATTGTCACATACACCAATAGGTGCAGTGATATTTGAGTTACCATGCAGCACACAAATAAGATAAACACAACATTTAACATAAAACATCAAAAACATCCCCCACGGCGGAGTCAACGTTTCCCACTGAGAGGGAAGGCAACAAAGTCCAGTCCTCTTCCTTTTGTTCACCCGTCATCGGAGCCTATTGAGCCCTCCGCAGTCGCCGCAACGTCGGCCCGATGTTTCAGGCCCTCTCGCTGGAATGATGGAGCTCCGGCGTCGGAACGGAAGAACACTCTCAGCGGCTTTAAGTTTCCGAATCGGCCACTTCCTACCGGAGACCGCTGCTCCCGAAGTCCACAGGCCGAGCTGAGCGGAGCTCCAACACTGGCGATCCTCGGCGAAAGATCCCAGGCCTCCATGATGTATAAAGTCAGCGCCGCCCGCAGCTGGAAGCTCCGCAGACCACAGCTACACCGTGTTCAAGTCGGCAGGCCCAACACTCTGGAGCTCCAACATGGCGACCCCGGTGAGGCATAGTCCCGCTCCGCGATGGAATTCAGCACTGCACCGCCATTGAAGCTTGGCCGGTCTCCGGCAGGAAAGGCCAAAGCCAATCCAAATAGTAGGCCACGAGGGGGGGGGGGGGGGGGGAAGATGCGACTCGGTGGAAAGACGCATCCTCGACCAGGTAGTGACTGAGAAAAAAATGGTTTCCCCTTCCCCCCCCCCACACATAAAAAGGACTAAAAAACCTCCCAAAACAAACTTTTTGACAGACTAAAAATAACAAAATGGATGAAAGGACAGACAGCTGCTGGCGAGGCTGCCACACTCGATGGTGCCATCACTCGACAATTTTGCAGATGACAATCAACCTCCAAACCCGCATGTCTTTGAGATGTGGGAGGAAACTGGAGTAACCCACGTGGTCACAGGAAGAACATGCAAACTCCACACAGACAGCATCCGAGATCGGGATTTAGGTGCGAGAAAAAGTATTTAGGTTGGGCATTGAAACCACTTGAGCCAATGCATGTGGTTTGGTTTCTATTAATGGCTTTTAGTTGAGGAAAAATTCTCTCCACCTGTAAAAGGAATCATTGCCAAAAAAAGGTTGGTCTTTTTAATGGGAAAAAAAGTTATTTTAGACTACAATCTAGATAATTGTAATCTTGATATAACAGGGCTATCTAAAGTATGCCAACTTTAACACGCGTGTTACAGGTGAAACGTACCTTTATATACTTTCCATCTTGGGGAACATGATAATATCCTCAGTATATATAAAACTGAGATTTAATGAGTTATACCAAGACTGCACTGTAATTCTGCTCTTGTGACAGAACTGGGCTATTTTCTTGTTCAACTGAACAGCAAGGTGAGGGTGGTGCCTTTTATATAAGGCTTTTAAAGTAGTAAAATATCTGAAGGAACTGTACAAGATTGCTATCAAGCAACATTTAACACAGTCCCATGAAAATTGTTCAAGCATTTTAGCACTTGCCAAGAGTTGGCACCTAAATGTGGGTATATACTTTAGAGATACAATGTGGAAACACAGACCAACGATCACCCCATACACTAGCAATATCTTACATGCTAGGGATAATTTACAGAATTTACCTACAAACCTGCATGTCTTTGGAGTGAGGGAGGAACCTGGAACACCCGGAGAAAACCCACTCGGTCACAGGGAGAATATACAAACTACGTACAGGCAACACCTGTGGTCAGGATCAAACACGGGTCACTGGCGCTGCAAGGCAACAACTCTACCGTTGCGCCACCGTGCCACCTTTATTGGATTCCTTGCAACCTTGTTTCAGTGATAACCTTTGCCATTTGCATTGAAAGGTCATGCTGTTTCTTCCACCATGGATGCTGCTTGACCTGCTGAACATTCCCAGAATTTTCTGGTTTTCTTTTTGTTCATGATTCAAACAGGAAAAGATCAGGAAGAGAAATCCGGACACACGAAGGTGAAACAATCGGGGACAAAGTGCTGGGGGAACTCAACGGGTCAGGAAGCATCTGCGGAGAGAATGGACAGACAATATTTCGCTTCGGGACCCGTGTTCATACCATTTGGAGTAGAGAAGAGAAAGCTCTTCTGGAAACAAGGAACTGCAGATGCTGGTTTACAAAAAAAAGCCACAAAGTGCTGGAGTAACTCATTGGGGCAAGCAGCATCTCTGGAGAACATGGTTAGGTGACATTTTGGGTCGGGATCATTTTGAGCCCTATAGCTCAAGCCCTCGTGTCCTGGCAACATCCTCGTAATTCTTCTCTGCACCCTTTCCAGTTTGACAGCATCTTTCTTATAACATGGTGCCCAGAACTGAACTATAATACTGTAAATGTGGCCTCACCAATGTCTTATATAACTGCAACATGCCCTCCCAACCTTTATACATAATACTCTGACTGTTGAAGGCCAATGTGCCAAAATATTTAGTTTAGTTTAGAGATACCACATGGAAACAGGCCCTTTGGCCCACCGAGTCCGTGCCAACCAACGATCACCTCGTTCTATGTTATCCCAGCTTCACATCCTATACACTAGGGGCAATTTACAGAAGCCAATTAACCTATAAACCTGCACGTCTTTAGAATGTGGATGGAAACCAGTGCACCCAGAGAAAACCCACTAGGTCACAGGGAGAACGTACAGACTCCATACAGGCAGTACCCATAGTCAGGATCGAATCCCGTCTATGACACTGCGAGGCAGCAACTCTACCGCTGCGCCACCATACCTGACTGGATATAATAATCAACATCTTTTGAGTTATTTTTCTTTGGTTGTCTGGGAGCTGATTTAATTTTTGAAAATATTTTGCATGCTGTTTTTAATTAATCATATTTTATTTCCTATATCATCTGCCATCCTTAGCCAATATGTTATTAGGTCAGAGATAGGAAGAATATTATGAATGTTTCTCCATGTCTAGCAACTTCTTCTTCTTCTTGCTTATGGCGTGCACGGCCTAAAGTTGTGGGTCAACTTGTTCTATTTGATCTACTTGTTTGTGCACGTCGGGTTGATTGCATTCGTCGAAAGGGTGGACCACTTGAAGGTTGCAATCTCCCACCCCTGTCTAGCAACTGAGAGGAGGGAACAAGGCAACACATTATAATTGGCCCTTGATTTATCCCTCTCTGTAATTCCAATTGTAAAATGTTTGGCTTATCCATGGTTACTCCTAGTTAAAAAATGATCAATATTCCCCTCAAGCCACCACGGTACCGGCTACCATATTCTTGTGCAAATACTCCACGTGGATTTTGGCAATGGGTGGCCTTGGCTTTACCGACATTCCCACCAGGTGGTTGATTGATTGCAAGATACAGCACGGAAACAGGCCCTTCAGCCCACTGAGTCTGTGCTGACCATCCATCACCCATTCACACTAGTTCTATGTTATCCCATTTCCTCATCCACTCCCTTCTCATTCTCATCCAGAGGCTCAATTAATCGACAAACCTGCACGTCATTAGGATGCGGGAGGAAACCGGAGCACCCAGAGGAAAACCACATGGTTACAGGGAGAACGTGCAGACTCCACACAGATAGCACCCGAGGTCAGGATTGAACCCGGGTCTCCCGTGTTGTGAGGCGGCAGCTCTACCTACCGTGCCAGTGTGCCAGTGTGCCAGTCTGAAGAAGGGTTTCAGCCCGAAACGTTGCCTGTTTCCTTCGCTCCATAGATGCTGCTGCACCCGCTGACTTTCTCCAGCAATTTTGTGTACCTGCCTAATGCATAACTCAGTTAACATATTATAATTTAAAATTGATATATTCAGTGGAAGCTTGTGAGCAATGGTGTCCCACTGTTTAGTTTAGTTTAGTTTAGAGATACAGCAGTCCCTTTGGCCCATCGGGTCCATGCGCACCATCGACCATCCGTTCACATTAGTTCTACATTATCCATCTTTCCCATCCATTCCCAACACAGCAGAGGCAGTTTTACAGAGGGCACGTGCAAACCCGCACGTCTTTGGGACGTGGGAGGAAACTGGAGCACCCGGTGGAATCCCATGCGATCACGGGGCGAAGGTGCAAACTCCACACAGACAGCACCCGAGGTCGGGTTCGTACCCGGGTCTCTGGAGCTGAGAAGGGCCTGTGCCACTTAGACGACTCTTTAGGCGACTGCCAGGGACTAGTTTTAATGGAATTCACCTACGACACCTGGTGACAACCGACGACAGCAAAAATTGTCGCCACTGACACAGAATATTTTTCAACATGTTGAAAATTTTGCGGTAGTCGCCCATAAAATCGCCTAAGTGGGACAGGCCCTTGAGGCAGCAGCTCTACCAGCTGCACCACTGTGCCGCCCTGATTTTATGGCTCATCTGCATGTGTCATCTTGGTTACAGTCGGTAACTCGGCACAGAGCTGGTACTTGGGGATTTCACTGGTAGCTTGATGAATGTTGCTCCTCAGCAAAGCTTCATTTTGTCATATGTTGCCCCCCATTTAATGCAGCACATATCCCCGACAACATGTCTCCGGACGTGATTTTTATCGTATGATGGAAAATGTTTTATGTAGTGCATTAAGTGTCACAAGGCGGTCAGGAGCAATATTATTCCTGTGACATTTTCAGCTTTATGGGCCCATTTAAGCACACCACTGCTTCAAAAGAACTGAACCAATAATCTAGTTATGGCATCAGCAATAAACGGAATCAAGGTTTATCAGGGAAATATTACTGGAACAGTGTGACAATAGTGTTAATAACATGACGTCTATAAGCATTGATGTGTATTAGACAAATTTCTTCATAATAAAACTCACACACATTGAATAACTGTCATTCTTCCTTTCATTTTGCCAGTCTCAAGGCAGCAATGGCAATGTTTCTCTCCAATATAATGCTACTTTCCACACGGAAATGTTGAAGATGAATCATCTTGAGGTCAAAATCACTTTGTTGCAAGTCTGGAACAGTCCTCGATGACGACAGCAGCAGCCTTTTGGAGACTTAACTTTATTGCTCAGTTAAAGGGGGCTGTCTGCTTTGTGCCAGTTGATTTGCAGCAAGGTGTTTATCTGTCCATTATCAGTAAAGTGGTGATGTAGATCAGGTCTATTTTAGTTTAGTTTAGAGAGACAGCTCGGAAAACCGAGTCCACCGAGTCCGCGCCGACCAGCGATCCCCGCACATTCACACTATCCTACACACACTAGGGACAATTTTACACTTACACCAAGCCAATTAGCCTACAAACCTGTACGCCTTTGGAGTGTGGGAGGAAACTGAAGATCTCGGAGAAAACCCACGCGGTCATGGGGAGAACGTTCAGACTCCGTCCAGACAGCACCTGTAGATGGGATTGAACCCAGGTCCCTGACACTACAAGGCAGCAACTCTACCGCTGCGCCTCTGATTTAATTGCTGTGTCGGAGTGTTAGTTTAGTCTAGTTCAGACATCCAGCGTGGGAATAGGCCCTTCAGCCCACTGAGTCCATGCCGACCAGCAATCACCCATACATTACTTCTACACACTGGGGACAATTTACAGAAGCCAATTAACCTACAAACCTGCGTAGGAAAGTACAGTAGATACTGGTTAGCACCAAAGATAGACATTAATTGCTGGAGTAACTCAGCGGGTCAGGCAGCATATCTGGAGCAAAGGAATATGAGACGTTTCAGGTCGAGTCTGAAGAAGGGTCACGACCCAAAATATCACCTATTCCTTTTCTCCAGAGACAATGCCTGACCCGCTGTGTTACTCCAGCCTACAAACCTGCACGTTCTTGGAATGTGGGAGGAAACCGGCGCACCCAGAGGAAACCCACGCGGTCACTGGGAGAACGTACAAACTATGTACATACAGCCTTAGTCAGGATCGAACTTGCGCCTCCGGTGCTGTGAGGCAGCAATTCTACCGCTGTTCCACTGTTCCGTGTGATAATGACATCAAGGAGTATTAATCCATCAAGCATTCAAACGTAAGTAAAAAGTGTTCCTAAGTTTGCTTTAAATTTCAAGTCTCCATTCATGAAGATAAATCCAAATTCTGGTCTGAGTTTTACAATTATAAACAGAAAGTGCTGCCAAGGTTTGGCAGCTTGTCTCCATGAGTAGACACAGCATCAGAGTTAATGTTTCTGGTTAATGCTGCATTGTCAGCATTTAGTGTTTTAATTTCCCATTCAGAATTTCTGCTTCCAAACTTGTGGGAATTACATAGCATTTATACTACAGGGACCGGCTATTTGGCCCATCTAGTCCGTGCAAGTGTTTGTATTCTGCCTCATGCATCTTACTTAATATAAGCCTGTCAGTGGGGTGGGAGATTGTAACCTTCACGTGGTCCACCCTGTTTCGACTAATGCAATCAACCTGGCGTGCACAAACAGAAGATCAAACAGAACAAGTTATCTTACAACTTTAGGCTGTGCACACCATATTCGCAAGAAGAAGAAGCCTTTCAGTGTGTATCCCATCACACCCATCATGGTGTCATACAGCACAGAAGCAGGTCCTTCAGCCCATCGTCAACAGTGGTAGGGTTACTGCCTTACAGCACCAAAGACCCGGGTTCGATCCTGACTAGGGGCGCTGTCTGCATGGAGTTTCAACATTCTCCCTGTGACTGCATGGGTTGTCTCTGGTTTCTACGGTTTCCTGCTCATTCCAAAGACGTGCAGGTTTGTATGTTAATTGTCTTCCGTAAAGAAATTGTCCCTAGTGCGTAGGATAGAACAAGTGTACGGGTAACCGCCGGTCGATGCAGACTCAGTGGGGCACTGGGCCTGTTTTCACAGAGCTGTATCTCTAAACCTAAATTCTAAACATAATTAAACTAAATTAAACTAAATTCCATGCCGACCAGTAAGCCCCTATTAATGCTCATATAATTTTATTTTACCTAAATTCCCCTCCACTCTCCCCAGAGTCGGTCATTCCTGTACACTCAGATTTACACGCCAACCGATGTACTAACCCATATGTCTTTAACTGTGGGAGGAAATCCATGATAACAGGGAGAACTTGCAAGGTCCAAATGACCCATGGAAAGTCAAGATTAAACCTGAGTCACCGTATAGCTGAGGCAGTGGCTTGACTAGACATCATTTACATTTAGCTTAAAAGGAAGTATAAGGATATTCCATCTACACTCATCTACAGTTTGGTTTACAAGGGCTGGTATTCAGCCCTGTAAAAACCTATTACTCCAAATCCTTGATTAAAATACAGCCCACACATTACATCTTCACTACACTTATTAGTTACCATGGTTACTAGTTTCCAGATTACCTGCTGGTTACCATGATACCAGCAGAAATGACCATGATTGCCAGCAGTACCACTAAACCTATTCTATGTGAGGCTTGTACGTTCTCCCTGTGACCGCGTGGGTTTCCATTGGTTGCTCTGGTTTCCCCCCACATCACAAATACATGTGGGTTTGTAGGTTAATTGTTTGAAGTGGCGCAGTGGCGCGGTCACAGGGAGAACATACAAACATGATGGGTTAAAATGGAAAGTGAGATAACATGAAAATAGTGTAAACGGCTGAATGATGGTTGGCGTTGCCTTGTTAGGCCAAAGGACTTGTTTCCATGCGGTATCTTCAAACTTCAAACTAAAACTGATCCCCCACTATATGCACTAAACACATAAAGTAATACCTAGCATGGGCCATTCACCCAACAAATTGCTAACAATGGTCGTTTTCCTTTATCATCGTTACTTTTTTGCATATCTTTCATTCATTGTTCTTTATCTCTCTACATCATCGTCTATATCTCTCGTTTCCAATTTCCTCCACTAGTCTGAAGAAGGGTCTCGACCCAAAACCTCACCCATTCCTTCTCTCCTGAGATGCTGCCTGTCCCACTGAGTTGCTTCAGCTTTTTGTGTCTATCTTCGGTTTAAACCAGCAACTGCAGTTCTTTCTTACACATCTGCAGTTCCTTCCTACACGATAACATGGGCACAGTGGTTCCACTGTAGATAGACACAAACAGCTGAAGTAACTCAGCGGGTCAGGCAGCATCTCTGGAGAAAAAGAATGGGTGACGTTTCGGATCGAGACCCTTCTTCAGACTGATGAAGTGGTTCCACTGTATTTGAGAATGCAGCGTAAAAACAGAAATATCAATTAACTCACTTAGATTGAGATATTTCTACGATGGAGCAGTTAAGCCCTATTTTTATTAACAGATTATCTATTTACCGGGTATTTTGCTACAATGTCATACTAACTGGTTCACCTGTGCTGTGGAAAGGAGTAGGTTCCAACCAAAGATTTTTTTATACGCAGTTTCCCTTTTTAATTAAAAAAAAAAAGAAGCACCCTATTTATTATAAACAAAGATAATAATGGTCTAACATAGAAGGCTAAGAGACCAAGATAAACTGCAAAATCCAATGGACTGACGTGGATTAAACTGTGAGAGGCATAAGGGGGATCGGGGTCTTATTCCTAAAATGGCGGCAGTGACGTTCCGTTGCGTACTACACGTCAGTCCAATGGATTTCATAGGAGTGGTCTATCTTGCTCCTCTAGTATCTTTGGTTCCAACTGAGAGGAAGCATCCTCATTGCATCTTCCGTATGTTTATAACGTTGCTGTACTTTGCTTCTTAACTCCATGTTGCTCCATTCAACTAGGATTTATTTGAAACAGTTTACGGCTGGTATATTTAAAGTTGCTGCCCACCAAAGATTTATTCCCCTTCTCAAAGAAATCTACACCTTCGGATGTTTAATCATTAGAGCACAAAGGAGGTCAAAATCGACATGACAAATTAAGCATTGGTTTCAATGCAATCCATAGAATCAAACATTACACAGTTTGAAAAATTGCGCCTAACTTTACGTATCCAGTTTCTTGTATTTTTTATTTTATTAGAAGTATTGTACATTACAATAATCTGCAATAACGTAAGTTTATACTTTTCTTGTACCACTTCTTATTTTAAACTTTAATAAGAAAAAAGGATAGAAAGAGTTAGTAAAGATAGTCAGTGAGTGATTGAAAGAGTGGTCCAGGAACACCCGTATGAACCTAAACCACAAGAAATAGTTAGAGAAAAAAAAAGAAAGAAAAAGATAAAAACCAAAAGGAGGTAAAAGAAAAAAGAAAGCATAAGATAAGGTAGGACAATATGAAAGGGATGTACCTACCCATATCTTTACTCACTACTCACCTGAAACCATTTATTATCAACATTTTGTTGCACCCTATGTTTGTAATAAGTCGATAAATGGAGACCAAATCTTTTGGAATTGGTCTGGTTTACCTGCTAAGAGGAATCTCATATCTTCTAGGTGTAACAATTCCGACATATTAGAAATCCACATTTTTGTCGTTGGCGTAGGAGCATTTTTCCAAAATTACAGTATAAGTTTTTTTGCCGTTATTAAGCCATAATTAAGAAAACTCCTTTGAAATGAAGTCAGCTCCAAATTTGCTTCTATTGTTCCAAAAATAATCAGTTCTGCATTCGGTTTCAGCTTTATTTTAAATAATTTAGTGAAAATTTCAAAAATTTCATTCCAAAATTTTTGGATTTTTATACAAAAAACAAAAGAATGTGCTATAGTTGCTTCTTGGGTTAGACATTTATCACAGATAGAAGAGGTATTTGGGTAAAAGTTAATTAATTTAACTTTCGAATAGTATAATCTATGTAAAATTTTAAATTGAATTAGAGTATGTCTTACGTGAATCGAGCATTTATGCACATATAACAGGTGTTTATCCCAACTCTCTTTCGAGATTTTTATAGCTAGTTCCTGTTCCCATTCACTTCTAATCCCATCAGATGATGGAATTTCTATGTTTAAAATGGAATTATACAGGTATGATATTAAATTAGCTGATTCCGCTTTTATATTCATTATCTCATCTAATAGGTCAGGAGACATATTTTGATATTCTCGTGTATATTTCTTCAAATAGTCACGTATTTGAAAGTATTTAAAATATTGATTACTACTCAAGTTGTATTTAAGTTGTAGTTGGTGAAATGTTAAAAAACTTCCATTATCATACAAATCTCCAAACGTTTTAATTCCTACTCTATCCCAATTTATAAAAGATTTATCTATCATAGAAGGTTTAAACGAAGGGTTATTCATTATAGGTGAGAGAAGCGATAGATTTCTTAATTTTAAAGTTAATTTTATTTGTTTCCAAATTCTAATTGTACTATGAATAATTGGATTTTTATTGTATATTGTATTCTTCATTTTTGTTGGTGAGAGAAGGATCGCTCCTATGTTAAAAGGGGAACAATCCTCTCTCTCCATTACTATCCAATCCACCTGCTGGGCCGAATTGTCCAACAGGTGAATCATATTTTTGACATTTGTGGCCCAGTAATAATATTAAAAATTATGGAGAGATAATCCGCCAGATTCTTTAGGTTTACACAAATGTTTTCTTTGGATTCTGTGGGATTTATAGTCCCATATAAAGTTTGTAATATCAGCATCCAATTAAAAAAAAAAAAATGTTGGTAAATATAAACTGGAATAGATATAAAATTTGTGGTAAAAAGATCATTTTTATAGCATTTATTCAGCCTATAAGAGACATCGGAAGAGTTTTCCAGAATTTAATCAGTATGTTTAATTTATTGAGTAAGGGCATATAGTTTGCATTAAATAAAGATTTATATTTTCTAGTAATTTCAATTCCCAAATATTTAAATTTTTCTGAAGCGATTTTAAAAGGGAATTTTAACAGGTGTTGGGTCTTGAGGTTTAATCGTCATAATTTCACTTTTATTCCAATTTATTCTATATCCTGAAAAGGATCCAAATTCCTCTATTAAATTTAATATATTTGGTATACTGATTTGTGATTTTGTGATATATAGTAGTACATCATCTGCATATAATGATATTTTATTATTTGAGTATTTTGTATTATAACCATGGATATTCGGATGTATTCTAATACTTTCCGCTAACGGTTCTATTACAAGAGCAAATAGCAGAGGTGATAATGAACATCCCTGTCTATTTCCCCTTGATAATTGACATTTCGGGGACAAAATATTATTAGTTAATATTCTGGCAGTAGGCCTATCATATAATAATTTTACCCAAGCGATAAAATTCTCTCCCATTTGAAATGTTTGCAATACTTTGACAAGGTAATCCCATTCCACTTGATCAAATGCTTTTTCTGCGTCCAGTGAAATGATTGATAAGTCTTGTTCTTCGGTTTTATGTGAGTGCATTATATTAAACAGACGTTATTGCATGAATATCTCTTGGGTATAAACCCTGTTTGATCCGGATTTATTAATTTACTAACATAGTTACTTAATCTTCTAGCTAATGTTTTCGCTAATATTTTTTAATCTGTATTTAACAGCGCAATAGCTCTATAAGAACCCGGATCTTCTAAATCTTTACCTTTTTTAGGTATAAGTGTAATCGTTGATTCCGCTAATGTTTCTGGAAGTGTATGTTCTTTAAAAGCATATGTATACATTTTATGTAACCGTGGTGTAATTATCTCGTAGAATCTTTTATAAAATTCATTACTAAAACCATCTGGTCCTGGTGTTTTTCCATTCTTTAATGTATTTATTGTTTCTTCTATTTCCTTAGTTGAGATTTGTGCACCTAATTCCTCTTGTTCAATCAAATTGAGTTTTGGGAGATTACAATTATCCAGGAACTCTATAACTTTGGTACTATCTGCTAATGCTTTAGATGTATATAAGTTTTGATAAAATTGAGCAAATCTTTTATTAATATCCTTAGGTAGTGTTAACAATTCCCCTTTATCTGATTTAATCTTTAAAATCGTGTGATCCTTTTCCCGTTTTTTCAGTTCTCGAGCCAAAAGTTTGTGTGGTTTATCCCCAAATACAAAATGTTCCTGTTTTGTAATTTGAAATAATCTAATGACATTTGCTGATAATATTTTGTTTGATTTAAATTTCATTATTGTTATTTTATTATGTTTATCTATAGTTGGCTCTTTAGCATTATCTAATTCCAATTCTCTAATTCGTTCTTCTAACTGCCTTTGTTCTTTCTTATTCTTTTTATTTAGAAAAGCTTGATATGAGATTATAGATCCTCTAATAAATGCTTTGAATGATTCCCATAGTAAAGTTGGTGAGATCTCTGGGGTATCATTAATCTTTAAAAAAAGTTCCATCTGTTGTTTTAAATATATTTCCCCTTGTGGGTCATTTAGGATTTGAGGATTAAACCTCCAAAACGATTTATTAGTAGGCATTCCTTTTAATTTAAAAAAAAAAGTTAACGGGGAGTGATTGGATATTATGCTATTGTGATATTTTGGGCTAAGTGTATAGGGAATTAGTTTTGTATCCACTCAAAAATAGTCGATACGTGAATACGTTTTGTGTACCATTGAATAAAACGAGTATTCCCTTCCGACAGGGTTAGCGATCCTCCAGACATCTGTTATATTTGTATTTTTTATGTAATTATTTAAGATTTCCCTGGTTTTAGATTTTGTGTTACCCCTGCTCTGTTGTGAAGATTTATCCAAGTATGGATCTAAAACACAATTAAAATCTCCCCCAATTATCACATTTTGATAATTGAACTCTGTAATTATGTTCAGGATTTTATTTAAAAATTGGGGATTATCAAAATTAGGCGCATAAATATTTACCAAGGTAATTGGAGTAGCATGAATCTCTCCAGTAACTATAAGGTATCTCCCTTCCTTATCTATTATGATATTCTTCAATTTAAATGGTATACCTTTTCGAATAATAATTGCTGTGCCTCTGGATTTGGAAATATATGAAGGTTGATATGTTTGGCCTATCCAATTTGCCTTCAATCTAGCTTGAGCTTGCAGTTTCAAGTGAGTTTCTTGTAGAAATATTATGTCCGAATTGAGTGACTTCAATTGTGCAAAAATCCAGTTACCAGTGTATCCAGTTTCAAGCTCAAAAGTTGATTTCTGTGATTTTGGTGATTTTGGTGCTTCACATCTGATCCATAACTCCCTCGTTATAAATTTGAAAAGGCTTTCATGTTGAATTGAACACAATTTGTAGTCTTTTTATATACTCTGGGACTATGACTGTCATCCTGAACCAGTATTTTGGTTATAGTGGCTTTGAGAAGTGCTAAATGAGCAGTACAATGGGCAGACGGATCTTGATTGGCCAAGTTACACTGGCAAGGCTAATTAAACCATGCAGACGTAAATTAATTAACCTTTTCATTAGAATAAACGAAAATGGGATTTTACCGTCTTGTTTTCTGGAAGCTGACTTTTGTTCTCATTTGGCAGTGTGTTTATATGCACCTGGAGCACTGCTCATCTCGATTGTGTTCATATTTTTAACAAGTATTTTTTTGTTTAACCTAGATCCGCTGTGTGCCATTTATTAAAAACACCGAAGAAGCAACAACTTCGTATGGGATGGGGCTCTGATGTCCTTCATACCAAAACAATCTTATCAGTGTTAAGGTAGAAATAATCTGCCACTATACAGGAATAAAACAAGGTCTGAAGAAGGGTTTCGGCCCGAAATGTTTCCTATTTCCTTCGCTCCATAGATGCTGCCTCACCCGCTGAGTTTCTCCAGCATTTTTGTCTACCATAAAACAATAATCATTTCCTTTAGATGCAAGAAACTGCAGATACTGGTTTACAAAAAAAGGACGCAAAGTGCTGGAGTAGCTCAGTAGGTCAGGCAGCATCTCTGGATAACAGGGATAGGTGACCTTTTGGATCGGAACCCTTCTTCAGACCTTTTGAAGAAGAGACCCAACCCAAAACATCACCTATTGAAGAAGAGACCCAACCCAAAACGTCACAGAGAGCATATTGAGATTTTTTTTTCTCATTTATTATATTGCTTACAGTGTACTATGTTTAAGAGACCCCCCCCCCATCCCCCCACATCCCCCACGCCGGGTCCCCAATGACTTCCCCACCCCCCCCTCACGCTCATCGACTGCGAGGCCCCACCGCCACCTAGGCTCCCCCTTAAAGTTTTATGGAGTTTTTCACTACGTCGGGAAAGTACTGAATCACGGTTTACAGCTAATAGAGACCTTCGATGCATAATCCGTACAGCAATAAAGAAAATCTGAAGCCATTTATACAAGGGAAGGTCTCATGAACACTAATGAGATAATGACCAGATAATCTATTATAGACCTATTCAGCCGTTGAATCATAAGAAGATGTTATTAATGAGCTTTATTAATTGAAGGAGAAAATAAATTGCAGACAAGTGAAGGGTTGAAATGTAGCCTTTTAAGGCAAAACATAGCTGAATGAGAGGTCTGCCCTCCACGACTGTTTCAAATGAATGTTAAACAACTGCAATATTGTTCTGGCTTTCAGAATACATTATCAGGCCATCGTGTCATTAGCAATTTTCATGGTCTTAATGAGTTTAACGCAGGATAGGTACTCATATTCTGTAATTAGCTGAGATTATGCCCACAGTAAAATACCAGGGTGACTGGTCATTAATTACTATTCACTAACCTCTCATTAACGGCTTATTAATGATTTCCTCAATGTGTCCACATTATTCACTCTCCAGTCAGTCTGCACTGACACTTTGGCATCTCAAAATATAGAAAAGCCTGGATTAAGCTGAGAAGGAGGGTGGATACTACACATTTACTGCAGTTATTGTATCTGCCTCAACTACCTCCTCTGGCAGCCAATTCCATATACACACCACCCACTGGGTGAAAAAGTTACCCCTTGGGTTTCTATCACATTTTTCCCCTCGCACCTATAATCTAATGTGGTACAGTGGTGCAGCGGTAGAGTTGCTGCCTGACAGCACCAGAGACCCAGGTTTGATCCTGATCATGGCACTGCCTGTTCGGATTTTGTATGTTCTCCCCATGACCTGCATGGATTTTCTCAGGGTGCTCCGGTTTCCTTTCACACTCGGTGGGCCAAAGGGCCTGTTTCCACAATGTATCTCTAAAACTAAAACTGTGCCCTCCAGTTTTTGATGCCCCTATCCTGGATAAAAGGCTCTGCGTATTCAATCTATCTTTGTCCCTCATGATTTTATACACCTCCATTAGATGACCCCTCAGCCTCCTGCGCTCCAAGGATTAAAGTCCTGGCCTGCTCAAGTTTATTGTCACATGTACCGAGGTACAGTGAAAAGGTTTCTAACCAGTCAGCAGAAAGACAATACATGATTACAAGTTTACACGTTCACAAGTTATAGGAGTAGAATTAGGCCATTTGGCCCATCAAGTCTACTCTGCCATTCAACCATGGTTGATCTCTGCCACCTAATCCCATTTTCCTGCCTTCTGCCCATAACCCTTGACACCTGTTCTAATCAAGAATTTGTCTATCTATGCCTTAATATCCACTGACTTGGCCTCCACAGCCCTGTGTGGCAATGAGTTCCACAGATTAACTACCCTCTGATTAATGAAGTTCCTCCTCACATCCTTTCTAAAAGAGAGCCCTTTAATTCTGAGGCCATGACCTCTGGTCCTAGACTCTCCCACGAGTGGAAACATCCGTTCCACGTCCACTCTGTCTATGCCTTTCATTTTTCTGTAAGCTTCACTGAGGTCCCCCCCCCCCCCCTGTTCTTGGTCTATCTTGACCATACATAATGGACGATTAAAGCAGTCTTGCTTACTTGAACTTTATTGTCTTTGTGCAGCCCTCATCTCAACTGGGCCACGAGCCCGGTGTCACCTCTAAAACAGTCCCCCGTACAACAGTACTTAAATAAACAATCCTATTGTTACATCTTTCTTTTTCTTTTTTCAAGTTAGTCTCTTTCCCTTAGGTATTCTAGTGCAACAAACTTGTACCATATGCTCTGCTCATTTACAACAGATCTAACAACATAAGCAATAATAAATCAACAGTTCAAAACATCCGTTTTCCAGCAAGCGCATCAACAACACATTTTCATTTCTTTCATTTTTTTTTCTTTCCATAGTCCATACTCCAATCACTGAGTATAGTCTGTCAGGTAGCGGGGTCTGACAACTTGTCGACCTGACCTGGTGACCGTGTCTTGGTTCTCTGCTGGGCCATCTGGCGGTATGGCCGCCTCAGTCACTGTTGGTGTGGGTGTGTTTTGTGTTGGTGTGAGCGTGGTGAGATTGTGTCTGAGGTGGCGACGATTTCGTCTCAGAACACCTCCTGACTCTAACTCCACCTCATACGATCTATGGCTCGCCTGTTGGACCACTCTCGCTGGTCTCCAGCCCTTGTGTGTGTCACAGGGCTGTACTCTCACACTGTCCTCTCTTTTCAGAGTGTCCATGTCTTTTGCTGTGCGGTTGTAGTACTTTTCCTGTCTCTGTCTGTTGTATTTCAGTCCCTGTTCGTCGTGTGTCACCTCTGGCTTCAGCAGAGTGTCCTTTGTGGGAAGCAGGGTCCTGGTCCTCCTGCTTAGGAGTCTCTGTGCCGGGCTTGTGTTGAGGCCCTGGCTCGGTGTGTTGCGATGATCCAGCATTGCCAAGTACGGATCCTGTCTCGCTGCTGCAGCCTTCAGCATCAGGCGCTTGGCTGTCTTTACCGCTGACTCCGCCTTCCCATTACTCTGCGGGTATCCCAGCGACGATGTCCTGTGTTCAAAGCCCCACTTCTGGCTGAAGTGCTGAAACTCTTGTGATGCATACTGGGGTCCGTTATCCGAGATAACAATGTCAGGAATCCCCTGTCGGGCAAAGTGGGCCTTGAGTTTTCTGATCACTGTGTTGCTCTTAGTGTCAGGTAGATAATCGACCTCCCAAAAGTTTGAATAATAATCTACTGTTTTCAGATAGTCTTTATTGTGAAAGGAGAAAAGGTCCGTTCCTACCTTGGCCCAGGGTCTGCTGGCCATGTCATGTGGATGTAGTGTCTCTCTTTGTTGCTTTGGGTCCACTGACCTACATATGTCACATTTGGCGATGAAGGTCTTGATCTCCTCATTCATTCCAAGCCAGTATACACACTCCCTCGCTCGCCTCAGACATCCTTCTACTCCCAGGTGAGAGGAGTGGATCCTGTGAGTGCTGTCCACCCTGAGTGCGTCAGGTATCACGGCTCTGTCTCCTCGGAACACTATGCTGTCCTGGAAACTCAGTTCATCTTGGAAAGTGTGGTAGTGCCTGATGTCACTTGGTAAGTCCTTTTTTCTCTTGGGCCAACCTGACAGTATTCTGTTTGCCACACTCTGTAACTTTGTGTCATCTTTTGTTGCAGCCCTGATGGCACTCAGCCTCTCTGCTGAAATGGGTAGGTAGCTGACCATGTTCACAGTCTCTATATCTGTCTCACTCTCTCCCTTAGTGCTCTCTGGTAAGTATGCTCTACTCAACGTGTCTGCAAGTAGCATGTCCCTGCCTGGAACATAGGTCACACTGATATCATACTGCTGCAGCCTGAGTAGCATTCTCTGCAGTCTCTTAGGTGCACTAAGTAATGGCTTTCTGTGTATATTTTCTAGAGGCTTGTGGTCGCTTTGTACCGTGACCTCTCTACCATAAGTATACTGATGGAACTTTTCCATCCAAAAAACACTATGGCTAAGCATTCTTTCTCTATTTGGGCATAGCCCCTTTCAGTTGGTGTGAGTGCCCTACTACCAAATGCTACGGGTTTACCTTTCTGTGTCAGGGCGGCCCCCAGTCCCGTGTCAGATGCATCACACTGAAGTGTCAACTCCTTTTCCTTGTTGTAGTACTGTAGAACTGGTGCTTTAGCGATTTTGTCTTTCAGTCTTTGAAACGCCCCTTCTTGGATGTCCGTCCATTCCCACATGTTCTCCTTTCGCGTGAGTCGTCTCAGAATCTCAGAGTCATCTGAAAGGTGGTCATAGAACTTAGAAAGATAGTTGACCATCCCAACTAATCTCTGTACCCCTTTCACGTCCGTTGGCCTTGGCATATCTCTGATTGCCCGTACTTTCTCCGGGTCAACCCTCAGTCCCTCGGCCGTGAGCAGATGACCTATGTAGGGTTGCTCTTTTTTTCTGAGCTTGAATTTGTCCGCGTTCAGCTTGATGTTGCGCTCTCTGCACCTGGTTAGAAAGCGTCTGACTTTCTTGTCGTGGTCCTTTCCTGCCTCCTCTTGTGTTGCTCCTTCCCCCGTGATTAACACATCATCTGCTATGACGCAGACTCCTGGGAGGCCCTCCAGGGCCTGCATGAGCTTTCTTTGGAACACTTCAGGTGCTGGGCTTATTCCCATCGGCATCCTGAGCCAACGGAAGCGACCAAATGGGGTGGCGAATGTGGTAAGGAAGCTCGACACTTCCTCTAGTTTGACGTGCCAGAAGCCTTGCTTCACGTTGCAGACTGTGAATACTTTTGCCTTTGACATCTCCGGCAGGATGTCCTCTATAGTTGGGAGTGGATAGTGACTTCTTTTATGTGCCCGATTCAGAGGTTTTGGGTCTATACAGATCCTCAGCTTCCCATTAGGTTTTCTCACTGCGACCATGCTACTGATCCAGTCAGTGCTGCGTTCCACTGGTGTGATTATCCCTCTTCTCTCTAGATCTTTGAGTTCCTCTTGTAGAGGTGTCATCATAGCTACAGGCACTCTGCGCTTTGGCAGTTTCACTGGCAGTACTCTGCCATCTATCTCTATTCTATATTCACCCTCCATGCAGCCATCTCCGGTGAACACATCCTTAAACTCTTCATTTATTTTGTCCATGGTCACGTGTTTGCCACTTTCTCCCTTTGTCACTGGGCTCGGCTCTTTCTTCACTATGTTGTCTATAGCCAGAATATTCTCGTACTGTACTTTTATCAACTTCATTGCCTCGCTGGCTTTTCTACCCAGTAAAGGGATTCTGCTACTCTGGTCAACCACTTGAAACTCTAGTTGGTACAGCTTGTTGTTTCTAGGGTTTCTGACCTTAACCTTACATGTACCCAGAGGAGTCAACTTGGTCTTGTTATAGCACCTTCTCAGTGTGCTCTAACTGTGTGTCTGGGTTTAGTAGATCGATGGGGATGATATTACAGGTGGCCCCACAGTCTATCTGGAAGTCAACTAACTTTTCCCCTATCTTCATTCCTGCAAAGAGCTGCTGGCCCTGACTGTGGCTGTTTTTAACCTGGTTTACAGTTTCATCCTCTCTATTTGCTTCAGTTATACAGTTGACATCCCCATAAGAGTCACTGTCACTAGTCTGCTCTGTAACTGCATGCACTTTCTTAGTTTTCCTACTGCTCTCTTGTCTCGATCTGCACTGAGCTGCAAAATGATTTTCCTTTCCACACTTCTTACACTTTTTCCCAAAAGCTGGGCATTTTTTCTTATTCCTCTCGTGTGTTCTACCTCAAAACTTGCACAGTATCTCATTGTCTTTTTGTCTCTCTTCTGCCTGTTTCAGTGCATGTACCTCCTCCACTGTCTGTCCTTGCAGTGTTCTGCTATTCTCCCTTGACAGCTCTGTAGCTCTACAAATGTGCAGGCATGTGTCAAGGGTCAGCTTCTCTTCCCTGAGTAATCTCTCCCTCAGTGCTGAGCTATTAGTACCACACACAAGTCGATCTCTAATCAATGAATCTCTAATGTCCCCAAAATTGCAACTACTAACAAGTATTTTCAAGTCTGTTACATAGCTGTCCACGTTTTCATCCAATCCTTGGTTCCTCATGAAGAATCGGTACCTTTCCACAGTCTCGTTTACCTTTCGGTTGCAGTACTCGTCAAACTGTATGATCATTGAACTCACTGTGGTCCTCGCTGAAGGGCTAGCACTCGACAAAGTTGCCCAAAGTTCTCTGCCTTTTTCTCCGATGAGATAGTTGAATAGCTTAACTTTTGTGGTCTCTTCGGCGTCTGGCATGGTAAGGTCTATGTACAGTGTGAACTCCTCCTTCCAACTTTTCCATGACTTCGCCAAGTTGTTGGAGTCCAAAACCAAAGTTCCAGGGGGTTTTAGCCCTTCCATCGCTGTCAGCTAGCTGTTGTTGTTTTTTTCTTGGCCGGCTTCTGTAAGGCTAACGTTAGCCTGCTGCTAGCTAGCTAAACTTTCACTTTTCCAGTTAATTCTAACAATTTTCGACGTCCACCGCTGCCACCATGTTTCATTATGACCTTGGTCTATCTTGACCATACATAATGGACGATTAAAGCAGTCTTGCTTACTTGAACTTTATTGTCTTTGTGCAGCCATCATCCCAACTGGGCCGCGAGCCCGGTGTCACCTCTAAAACCGTCCCCCGTACAACAGTACTTACATAAACAATCCTATTGTTACACATCCACTCTATCTATGCCTTTCATTTTTCTGTAAGTTTCAATGAGGTCCCCCCCCCCTCAACCTTCTAAACTCCAGTGAGCAGAGACCCAGTGCTGTCAAGCGCTCATCATACACTAACCTACTCGTTCCTGGAATCATTACAATCAAGCCATTTGCAGTGTACAGATCTCACTATAGCTCAGGACCTCGAGTCCTGGCACCATCCTCGCCTCTGAAGCCTGCTGTTCAATGAACAGGTGAGGATATCAGTGGTGAGCTGACTGCAGAGGAGGCAATGCAGTGGTTCCCCACAGACCACCAGCAAACAGTAAGTACATTCAGACTCTTTGTACTTGGTCCTTATTGCAGGCTGGTGTGGAATGTGAGTCCTACTGTTAGAAAATGGCCCTCAGAAACCCCCAGATACTCATGACACCTTGGTTCTAATTCATTAGATGCTCAATTGCTAATCGAAAAAAAATGTTGTTGGTCCAGAACATTGCTAAATTCTAAGCTGGAACACCAAGATTGTTCGAGAATAGGAATGGAGAAAGTAAGAAGATTGCAACTTTGACAGTGAGGGAAGGCTCAAAGTGCCGGAGTAACTCAGCAGGTCAGGCAGCATCTCTGCAGAACATGTAATAGGTGACGTTTCGGATCAGGACCCTTCTTCAGACTGATTGTATCATTTTTCTAATCAATGGGGTCTGAAAATAGAAGATGTTTCCTCCAGATTAATGGAAGTGTTGACATTTTACGGAGAAGGAATGTTTGCAGCCAATGATTGCAGTAACACTGGAGAAGCTCAATGATAAGGAAAACATCCACAATTGGACAACTCTCTTTTCTCTTCACATATTGGCAGTCACTGATGTGTGTGTATTCTAACACTGCTTCAGATAAAGACGTTGCCAGTTGATATGCAGCAAGGTGTTTACCTGTCCATTATCAGTAACGTGGTGATAAGGTCTATTTTAGTTTAGTTCAGAGATACAGCATGGAAACAGGCCCTTCGGCCCACCAGGTCCGTGCCGACCAGCTGTCCCCGCATATTAACACTATCCTACACATACTAGTGACAATTTTTACATTTACCAAGCCAATTTACCTACATACCTGTATGACTGGAGTGTCGGAGCAAACGGAAGATCTTGGAGAAAACCCACGCAGGTCATGGGGAGAATGTACAAACTCTATACAAACAGCACCCGTAGTCGGTATCGAACCCTGGTCTCCAGTGCTGCAAGCGCTGTAAGGCAGCAACACCGCTGCGCCACCGTGCTGCCCTAATTCTTTATCTATTCTTTATCCCAAGCTTCTGAGGGACCACATCCAAGAATTTGCAATCACCTGTGTCTGCACTTGGCAGCTACAGCATGCGTAACATCGCTCAGTATTGAATCTTTCCACCTCAGGAGATGAACATGTCTCCCACTGGAATCATTTGCAGTGAATAGAGTCGTCAGCTGGGAAAGGAGAGGTGCTGGCAGTGTGCCATGTAAAGCAAGCGTACAATGGACAAACAGCAAGAGGGGAATTTGGAAGAGGAATAACAGCTTATAAAGAAATCACTACATAAGAGTACTGTTACAACTTCAACATAGGGGGGTCTCAAGCCATCCAGATATGGTGCAGTCTGAAGAGGGGTCTCCATCCAAAACTTCAACTATCCATGTTCTCCAGGGATGCTGCCTGACCCGCTGAGTTACTGCAGCCTATCAGAAGTTCATGTTCATACGTTATAGGAGCAGAATTAGGCCATTCGGCCCATCAAGTCTATTCCGCCGTTCAATCATGGCTAATCTATCTATCTCTCCCTCTCAACCCCATTCTCTTGCCATCTCCCCATAACCCCTGACACCCGTACTTATCAAGAATCTATCAATCTCTGCCTTAAAAATATCCATCGACGGCCTCCACGACCTTCTACGGCAATGAATTCCACAGATTCAACACCTTCTGACTAGAGAAATTTCTCTTCATCTCCTCCCTAAAGGTACATCCCTTTTATCTCTGGTCCTAGATTGTCCCACTAGTGGAAACACCCTATCCATATCCACTCTATCCAGGCTTTGGTAAGCCAGCACCTGTAGTTCATTGTTTCTACATATATGGATGTATTAGTTTTGACAGGATAGTTTGCAGGGTTGGTGGGGGGATTAATAAGATGGGAGGAATTTGAGGATAAGAATGAGGGCAAGAACACTTCAGGCTCGATCACGCTGCGCACCGGCTCACCTCAAGGCTGTGTGCTCAGCCCGCTGTTGTTCACATTGCTCACACATGACTGTGCTGCCAGATTCAGGGACAATATGATCATAAAATTCGCGGATGACACAACAGTGGTGGGACTCATCAGCGGAGATGATGAATCAATGTACAGGGAGGAAGTAAAACAACTAGTGGACTGGTGCAGCAAAAATAATCTAGAACTAAATGTGGAAAAAACAAAGGAGATGGTTGTCGACTTCAGGAGGGCGCAGCCAAAGCATGCACCCCTTAACATCAGTGGCGCCACAGTGGAGAGAGTGGAGAGCATAAAGTTCCTCGGGGTGCAAATTACGGACAGCCTCACCTGGTCCAGAAACACCACTGGGACCGTCAAAAGGGCCCATCAGCGACTGCACTTCCTGAGGAAACTAAAACAGGCCTCACTCCCCACCAACATCCTCAGGACTTTCTACAGGGGTACGGTGGAGTCTGTACTCACGTACTGTTTAAATACATGGTACTCAACCTGCAACTGCTCGGACAGGAAGGCTCTGCAGAGGGTAGTGAGGGGAGCAGAGAAGATCATTGGCGTCTCCCTACCCTCGCTACAAGAACTGTTCCTGAGCCGCTGTCGGAAAAAAGCTCAAAAAATTGCCAAGGACAAAATGCACCCCCTCCACATACACCTGGATCTCCTGCCATCAGGCAAGAGATATCGCAGCATCAAAGCCCGGACTACTAGACTGCTAAACAGCTTCCTGCCATATGCTGTGAGGCTGCTAAACAGCCACTCTGTACTCACAGTCACCTGATTCTGCGGCTAATAACTGGCACTGGCCACTTCAATAACTGGCACTGGCCACTCAAATCAGCCACCCCCGGACATGTTTATGATTGGTCTTACTGTATTTTAACGTTGTTTGTATCTATTTTAACTTATACTGTTCCATCAGGGACTGGATTGTTTTAGTGTTGTTATTATTATTATTATGTGTGAAATGTTTTAAACGTCATGTGCGATGCTCCGGTATTCCCTGGGAAACGTCTTTTCGTTTTGCACTGCACAACTGTTGCTTGCAAGATGACAATAAAGGAATTGAATTGAATTGAATTGAATTGATAGGGATGACTCAAGGTGGCCACCATTGGAAGAATGCTGGTGGTGAATCTCCCAACCAGTGTGATTGGAAAGTGGAAGCTGAGCATCAAACTGGAGTAGAAAGCTAGGTGGGAAGAGACATCAAAGGCACCAGGCTGATGCTACTGGAAGAAAGGATGAGGAGACCGTTTCTTGAGGAAACTGTGAGAGCAAAACATGGGAATTAAGCTGGGGAAGAATGGATAGATCCCTGGGGAAGAAGAGGTTTAGACCTTGGGACCAGTCACCACTGTTCGATTTGGTTTAAGGGTTGGGACAGAGAGGGCACACTTGTTAAAACCCTAAATTGGGGTAAGGCCAACTTTGAGGATATGAGAGAGGGACTCACTTAAGTTGATTGGAGTAGGTTGTTTGAAGGAAAAGTAATGTCAGGAAAGTGGGATGTTTTTTAAAGTGTTCTGACAAGAGTCCAGGAACTGTACATCCCTGTTAGAGTGAAGGGCAAGGCAGGCAAACGTAAGGAAGTTTGGATGATGAGGGAAATTGAGGTTTTGGTCAACAGTAAGAAGGAGGAATGGGACAGGTATAGGGCAGCTGGGATCAGGTGCATCCCTGGAGGAGCTTCAGAAATTAGACTAAAGATGGAAATCAGAAGTGCAAAAAGGGGACAGGAGATAGCTCTGGCAGATAGCATGAAGGGTATTCCCAAGAGATTTTAGAAGTACATAAAGGGAAAAAGGGAGCGAGAGACAGGAATCAAGGTGGTCAACTCTGTATGGAGCCACATGAGATGGGCAAGGTCCTCAATGAGTATTTCTCCTCTGTTTTTACTATGGAGAAAGACAGACGGACAGACGAACTTGGGGCAGTCAATGGAAGTGTCTCGAGAGCAGCCAGTATTATGGTCGAAGAGCTGCTGAAAGTCCTGAGGATTAGATGAAGGTAGACAAATCTCCCAGTGCCTGATCAGATATATCGGAGGACACTGGGAAGCTAGAGAGGAAATTGCGGAAGCCCTAGCTGAAATTTAGGAGTCGTCATTAAGTACAGGAGAGGTGCCAGAAGACTGGAGGGTGGCAAATGTTGTGCCTCTATTCAAGAAGGGCAGCAGGGAAAGGGCTGTAAAGGGGTACCTTTTACAAGTATGGAAAGATCAACTCTTGCAAATATTTCCGAAATGAATGGGGTATTTCCGAATAAGGGGTAAGCCATTTAGAACGGTGACGAGGAAACATTTATTCTCCCAGGGAGTTGTGAGTTTGTGGAATTCTCTGCCTCAGAGGGCAGTGGAGGCTGGTTCTCTGGATACTTTCAAGAGAGAGCTAGATAGGGCTCTTAAAGATAGCGGAGTCAGGGGATATGGGGAGAAGGCAGGAACGGGATACTGATTGGGGATGATCAGCCGTGATCACATTGAATGGCGGTGCTGGCTCAAAGGGCCGGATGGCCTACTCCTGCACCTATTGTCTATTGTCTATTGAATGAATTACATTATTCTTAGGAAAGAGTTGAGGGTGTGAACGGGTAATCGAAGGACAGCATGAACTTGGTGGGCCGAAGGACCTGTTTCCGTGCCGCATGTTGAACTCGATATTCATGCACAGGAACATGAATAAAATCACCGCTGGCAGAAGTGGCAGGCGATGGTAACTGACAATGTGAAATGTATTCCAAAGGAATTGACACGTGGAAGTGAAATAGAATCACAGGAAGGGTTTAAAATATCTACGCTCCAGTGCTTTCTTATTTTTTAAATGATCATATTATTTGAATTACCAAATGGATGTTCTCTAATGTGCTTGAGAAAAAGGAGACTGGAATCCAAGTGTAACCTGAAAGATTTAATAGTTGCTATTTTACCACATTTAGCATAACACTTGTAGCATAATTGGCTGTCAAAATAAATGGGATTGATGGTGCTTATCGTTACGTATGAACAAGTGTTACAGCAACCACATGTGAGGAATATGTGCGTTTAGATTCAGGTATCTTAACACTTCTGTCCAAGGTTGTTGAAGCACTATTGGAATCATAAGAGCATAGAAGTAAGTGTATGTACTGGAAGGAAGCCATTCTGTCCATCAGTACTGAAGCAAGGAGCGCTTTCCAACACTAACTTGCTTTCTACTTATTTAGAAAAACAGCTGGGCGGCACGGTGGCGCGTGCGATAGAGTTGCCGCCTTCCGGCTCCAGAGTCCCAGGTTTGAACCTGACCACGGGGGCCATCAGTGCGGAGTTTGTACATTGTCCCCGTGACCACGTGTGTTTTCTCCGGGTGCTCTTGTTTCCTCCCACACTCCAAAGACGTGCAGGATTGTAGGTTAATTGTAAATTAAACCTAGTGTGTAGGGTGGTGTTAGTGTACGGGAGGATCGCTGGTCGGTGAGGACAAGGTGGGCCCAAAGGCCTGTTTCCGTGCTGTATCTCTAAATTATTGTAAATCTTCTCGGTATCCTTTCCAACTTAACACCATTTTCCCTATAACATGGTGCTCAGAACTGAACACAGTACTCTAAATGTGGCCTCACCAACGTAACTGCAACATGACCTCCCAACTTCTATGTGTAGGAAGGAACACAAAATGCTGGAGTAACTCAGCGGGACAGGCAGCATCTCTGGATTGAAGGAATGGGTAACATTGTGGGACGAGACGCTTCTTCAGTTCCTTCTATCCAGAGTTACTCCAGCATTTTGTGTCCCAACTTCTATACTCAGCTTGTAGGTTCTAATTCCACTCCACAGAAGCCAAATCACATTCTCTACATATTGCAGAGAATGCAGCACCTTTGGGAATAAAGTATAATTCAGGTAACATCTTAAACTAAAATACAGTCTGCCCTCTCAAATGTCACTATTCTATGGAAAGGTGCAGGAATGAACCTTGATGGCCAGGCCTACCATCATTATGGGAGTCTGTTGTGTGCAAATTAGCCTCCACATTAAATGACAAAAACAAATTAATTGGTTGTAAAACACCCGAATGTCCTGAAGCATTGACTCTTTGGATTGGTGCGGGGAATTAAACCAAATAAGTTCAAGTTCAAGTTCGCGTTTATTGTCACTTAACCAACTAAGGTACAGTACAATAAGTTAACTTTTTAATACATTTTTCTTCTATTTGTTTTTTTTCTTGCTTCTCCCGTACCAAGCCTTCTGGTTTCTATATTAGGGAGAGAATGGGTAGGCTGGGGCTTTTTTTCCCTGGAGCATCAAAGGCTGAGGTGAATAAGATCGCGAGGGACATAGATAAGGTGAATGTCCACTTTCTTTTCCCCAGGTGGGGAGTCTAAAACCAGAGGGCATATGTTGAACGTTGAGAGGGGAAATGATAGGTGGCTTGCTCACACAAGGTATGTGGAACAAGCTGCCAGAAGTAGTGGTAGAGGGGTCCAATTACAATATTTAAAATATATTTAGACAGGTAGGGGCAGCACAGGTGGCACAGCGGTAGAGTTGCTGCCTTAAAGGCCTGTCTCACGAGTCTGCGGTCATTGGCGGCGAAACGGGAAGAATCTGCCGCCATAGACCGCGCACTCGTGAGAACGTACAATTCCGGGGCCGTGCGGCGGTGTTCCCAACACCGCACGGTGCTAAAATAAAATCGACAATGTCGAAAACTATATACTCACCGCACAACCTCCACCAGTGATGCACGAGTGCGGCACGGCCGCCCGCACGGGCCGCCGCCAGTGTGGCTCGAGCGCCGTGCGTCAAACCTCCACTGCCACAGCCACCGCCAGTGAGGCACGTGTGCTGCACGGCCGCAGGCACAGCCACCGCTACAGCGCCGCGATCAGGATGGCCGCTGCCACAGCCGGCGCTAGTGAGTCAAGTGCGGCGGGCCGACGTCATCGCAGTCGGCCCGCCCTTATTTTTACTTACCGCAAGCACGTGGGACCCGCCGTGTTTGAATTACTCGGCCCCCGCGCAGCATCCGTGCGGCGCTCCGGTGGATAGGCTCGCCGCTCTCGCCGTTGCCGCGCAGTCCCCGCTACCGGCGACGCCGCGCTTCACCGCCGAGCCTTTACAGCGCCAATGACCCGGGTTTGATCCTGACTACGGGTGCTGTCTGTACAGAGTTTGCATGTTCTCCCCGTGACCATGTGGGTTCTCTCCGGGTGCTCCGGTTTTCTCCCACACCCCAACGACGTACAGGTTTGCAGGTATGTAGGTTAATTGGCTTTGGTAAAATTGTAAATTGTCCCTAGTGTGTAGAATGGTGCTAGTGGACAGGCTGGTCGGCGGGCTGAATGGCCTGTTTCCACGCTGTATCCCCAAACTAAAATAAAACAGGTAATGGACAGTCAAGGGATACAGGAAAAACACAGGAAACCCAAGTGGGCAACGTGGTTGCCACAGACAAGTTTCTCTGTATAACTGTGTCTATAAATTTCTCTTGCCTGATCTGAAACGAGCTTCTATGTTGCATTTTAAATCATCCTCATGCCGTTAATATTGCAGTCCTTGAATTTTAAGTGATTAAGGAGACACCGAGTTGGTTTCCCAGACTGCACCCAAATGCACCATTTTCCCTGTTGTGACTTTATTAGTTTAGTTTTAGTTGAGTGTATTGTCGTGTGTACCGAGGTACAGTGAAAAGCTCTTGCTGCGTGCTAACCAGTCAGTGGAAAGACAATACATGATAACAATCGAGCCGTCCACAGTGCACAGATTACATGATAATGGGTGTGCAAGTTAAAGTCCTGTAGAGTCCGACTAATGAGGCAGATGGCAGCTCACGACCGCTCTCTCGTTGTTGATAGGATGGGTCAGTTGCCTGATAACAGCTGGGAAGAAACAGTCCCTGAATTTGGTGGTGTGCGTTTTCACACTTCTGTACCTCTTGCCTAATGGGAGAGGGGAGAGGGGAGAAGAGGGAGTGACCAGGGTGAGACTTGTCCTTGATTATGCTGGTGGCCTTATCGAGACAGTGTTAAGTGTAGATGCAGTCGATGGAAGGAAGGATGGTTTGTGTGATGATGTGAGCTGTGATCACAATTCCCTGCAATTACTTCACACTCTTAGCCATTTATCACACGAAAAATGCCTAAAAACCCAAATATACAAAGAGACGTCTAAATAATGACAGATAGCAAATAGCAAAACTCCAATAGCAAATTATGGCCCATTGATTTTTGTGTGTCGTGTAAAGAGAAATTAGTTTTGTTTCAATATTTGGAAATAGATGATTAGCTTAATACATTTCCAAGGCAAATGAAAATACAATGGCTATAATTCAAATATGAATTCAGGCTGACAAACTGAACTTGCTTCGCGATCTGCACTGTGGGAGAAATTCTCCAAATAGACAGTTGACAAATTATTAATCTACCATTGTCAAGTTCCCAGGATCAATCCTCCAAAGAGCATCAGAGTATTACAATAGCTATTAAACTATTAAAGGTGTCATGATGGATAATTGAATAACTTCACCAGATATGTCAATCAACAGAAGCAATATTCACTTTGAATTTTGTTTTATAATATGTAACAGTTTTCTTTAATAAATGAAGGACAAATTTAAAGTGGAATTTTCTCCATTGCCCTCTCCCAGACCACGAGACAGGGAGGGAGCTGCTGGATTCGCTGGGCGCGAAGAGCAAGGGGCGGTAGGAGGGTAAACTAAGGTTGACTTCAAGGTCGACTGCAGGAGGCGCCCCTGGGACACAGAGATGGGTGGGCGAGGAGAGGAGAGGGGCGTCGGCTCGTGGGCCGATCGGTTGAGGGCCACGTAGGAAGGACCTGCAGGAGCCTGGGGCTTGCCTGGATCAGGATCCGCTCCAGTAGACCAAGAGCCCGGGCAGGCCAGACTTTGGATTGTGGACTTTGGAAATGGGGTCAAAACATGACGGCACCTGCATGTGTATAGGGCCTGTCCCACTTACGTGACCTTGGCTCGCAAATTACGCGACCTCGTGGTCATTTGAGGCGTACAGGCACCGTATGGCCGCGCGGGGCCGGTCCCACTTAAAAGCGCGGAGTTGTGCGGGGCTGGTCCCGACATCGCGCGGGGCTCCGAAAATCTGACAGTGTCCGAAATCTTCGCACGCCAACGGCCTGTCGGCACGCAGGCGCATTGCGGTCGTACGCAGCGTCTTGACGGCGTAAGCCTAGCGCGTGGCGTTGCACGATGACATCACCGCCCGGCGTGGCGTTGCATGATGACGTCACCACCCGACGCTGTGCGACGCCCAAATTCAGTCGGCCCGCCTCCTGCCCAGCTGATTGGTAAGCATGACGCAAATGACGTCACGCGCGAACGTAGCGCGTACTTAGCGCGTATTTAGCGCGAACTTCGCGGGACCTCCGCTTCCGTTTGGTTGCGCCAAACGCACGCAATCGCATGCAAGTGGGACAGGCCCTTTACTATGCAGAAAGAATTCCACTGTGCCGTTGCACACATGACAAATAAAGGACCATTGAATTCAACCATAGAACTAAATTAAATTAAATTGAATTGCCATGTCTCTCCTTTATGACAGTCCTTAAACCTATCTCTCAGCCCAAGTTTCTCATCGAATATAATTTTAATATTTCTTAACATGGTTTCATGTTATAGAATATACATAGAATATAGAGCAGTACAGCACAGGAACGGGCCCTTCAGCCCACATGTTTGTGCTGAACCTGAGAAGGCAGGCACGGGTTATTGATTTGGGACGATCAGCCATGATCACAATGAATGGCGGTGCTGGCTCGAAGGGCCGAATGGCCTCCTCCTGCACCTATTTCCTATGTTTCTATGTTTCTATGCAAGGGTTACTTGAAATGTTTGTATCCATATATCCCTTCGTTGTCACCTCTTCCACAGCCAACAATGCACCATTGTGGGCTCCACCTTTCCTTGGTCATCGCAGGTGGCTCTGATTTGTTCTGACATTTTTCATACATCTAGTTTCTCTCTCTCCTGATTCTCTGAAGAAGAGTCTCAACCAGAAACATCACCTATGCTGCCTGACCCGCTGAGTTACTCCAGCATTTTGTGTCTACCTTAGATGTCAACCAGCATCTGCAGTTCCTTCCTACATAAAGTAGGAAATGGTGCTAGATCCAATCTATTGAATTCAGGCGAATGCTGACAATCAAAGAGTTTCTAAAGATTGGTAGTTTCAAAGATATTATTGTTTTTATTGTACCAAAGAAAATATTAGAAATATCAACTGCTAGGTCAACCCTCTATTTTTACACTTATGACAGAATAGCTCCTTGGACAACATAAGTTGATGTCTTTATTTGAGAAGCCATCAAAAAAATCAATGCACGCAGCATTCACAACTCCCACGATCTCCAAAAGTCTTTTATTTTTCACTTCCCACTCAAACCATTTGCATATAGCTCCACAGTTATTCTGCCAAGATCCAGCAGAATTAGGTAAAATGTTCAAGCATAATTGTCTCCTCAAGGAAAATTCAATTCAAAAATAAATATTTGATATATTTACAAGTGATAACTGGATGGATTTTGATTGATGTGGGTGAGAACAGTTCACTGTGCAAGTGTAAGCATTTAAATCAGTGTCAATCCTCCAACTGCGAGTAATCGGTCTTTAAGTTACTGAACAAACCGACTACAATCAGTCTCAAGAAGGGTCAATGACCCGAAATGTCAGACAATATAAATGAGCTGCAGACACAAGGAACTACAGATGCTGGTTTACAACAACAAAAAAGACAGAGTGCTGGAGTAACTCAGTGGGTCAGGCATCATCTCTGCAGAACATGGATAGGTGACGTTTTAGGTCTGGAACCTTCTTCAACCCAAACCTATCCCAACCCAAAATATCACCTATCCATGACCTCCAGAGATGATGCCTGACCCATTGAGTTACTTTGGGGTATTTTTATAAACCAGCATCTGCAGTTCCTTGTGTCTCTATTTAGTCATTATATTGGAATTTGACATTATTTGCCAAGTAAATTATAAAGATTTTAAGTCAAAATGTTCATATAATATTCCTGAGCGAAACACAAAACTGAAGAAGGGTCCTGACCCAAATTATCACCTGACCATTCCTTCCACAGATATTGCCTGACCCATTGAGTTCCTCCAGCACTTTGTGTTTAGCTCAAGTTTCCAGCATCTGACGTGTGTCCATATAATATTCCTATTAATGTTCTTGCATATAAAAACAACAGAGGCACAAATGTCGTGAATAAATGGATTCTTTATTCAGGCATTGTAGGTTAGATATATGTGCACGTTTAGCACTGTAACATAATAGTCATTGTTGTTGCTGAGAAGCTGTTGCCTCATGAACTCGGTTGACCTCCTGCTGAGGTGGCAGGACACTCTCATGAAGAGAGAGGAAGCGGAAGAGATCGAGAGATGGAAGGTCAGTTCTTATATATTAGGGGCACATCCCTAAATCCCGTGTCTCCTTCCCATGACTGCCGAGGATTCGCATAGCAAGAGTGGATTAACCACTAGGGGCCGCTACAACAGGTTAATTATGGGGTTCTCCTCAAAGCCTATAAACCAAAGACTTATTCCAACTGTGGCCATGTGCCACTTTGTAAGTGTGGCCTGTTTCTTATAAGCCTTAAAAAATGCAACGACTTGTGGACCTATGAGCTTAGAAAATTAGGCTAAAGACTCTGTGTGAACCTTTATATAATTTCCAGTGTTTTTAAATGAATTATGCCAAGAAAAAGCAGGAAGTGCAGGACTGTATGGAGACCCTTCCAACCCAAGCCACCCCCTCCCCAGGTACTTTCCCCTGCAACCGCAGGAGATGCAACACTTGTCCCTATACCTCCTCTCTCGACTTTGTCCAGGGACCTCGACAGTCCTTTCAGGTGAGGCAGAGGTCCACTTGCACCTCCTCCAACCTCATCTACTGTATCCAGTGATCTTGGTGTGGGCTCAGATCGCTGAGACTGGGCGATCGTTTCACTGAACACCTATGCTCAGTTGGCCTTGGCCTATGCGATATCCCGGTTGCCAAACATTTTAATTCCCCCTCCCATTCCCATCCTGACCTTTCTGTCCTGGGCAATTTGGAGGAACAGCACCTCATGTTTCGCTTGGGCAGCTTACAACCCAGTGGCATGAATATTGGTTTCTTTAACTCCAAGTAACCCTTGCACTCCTTCTCTCCCCATTCCTTCCCCACCCTAGTCCTCTTGTTAATTTCACCATTTGTATCCCTTCGTTATCACCTCGTCTCCAGCCAACAATGGACCATTGTGGGCTCCACCTTTCCTGAGTCATCGATGCAGGTTCTGCTTGCTTCTGGACATTCCCATACCTCTAGTTCCCCCCTCCCTGACTCTCAGTCTGCTGAAGGGTCTCGACCCGAAACATCATCTTTTCTCCAGGGATGCTGCCTGACCACATTTGCAGTTTAATGTGGATAAATGTGATGTTATCCACTTTGGTAGCAGAAACAGGAAGGCAGATTGTTTTCTAAATGGTGTCAAGTAGGGAAAAGGGGAAGTACAACAAGATCTGGGGGTCCTTGTTCATCAGTCAATGAAAGTAAGCATGCAGGTACAACAGGCAGTGAAGAAAGCGAATGGCATGTTGGCCTTCATAACGAGGAGTTGAGTGTAGGAGCAAAGAGGCCCTGCAGTTGTATAGGGCACTAGTGAGACCATACCTGGAGTTTTGTGTGCAATTTTGGTCCCTTAATTTGAGGAAGGACATTCTTGCTATTGAGGGAGTGCAGCGTAGGTTTACAAGGTTAATTCCCGGGATGGCGGGTCTGACATATGCTGAGAGAAAGGAACGGCTGGGCTTGTGTACTCTGGAATTTAGAAGGATGAGAGGATATCTTATTGAAAATTATAAGATTATAAAGGGTTTGGACACGCTAGAGGCAGGAAACATGTTCCCGATGTTGGGGGAGTCCAGAACCAAGGCCATAGTTTCAGAATAAGGAGTAAGCCATTTAGAATGGAGATGAGGAAACACTTTTTCACACAGAGAGTTATGAGTCCGTGTAATTCTCGGCCTCAGAGGGCGGTGGAGGCCGGTTCTCTGGATACTTTCAAGAGAGAGCTAGATAGGGCTCTTAAAGATAGCAGAGTCAGGGATATGGGGAGAAGGCAGGAGCGGGGGTACTGATTGGGGATGATCAGTCATGATCACATTGAATGGCGGTGCTGGCTCGAAGGGCCGAATGGCCTACTCCTGCGCCTATTGTCTATTGTCTATTGACCTGCTGAGTTACTCTGGCTTTTTGTGTCTATATTTACTGTATAGAGACGGTTTTGCACCAGTTCTAATTGTACAGGAGCTGAAGTATTGATCTGAGTCAATGCTGCTTGGGGAAATTGGACGGAATATCAGATTATTCCGACAACATCAGAGCAGCTGCCAAGAAGACGGAACTGGTCTTGGGAAATAGGGCAAAATGCCCAATTGTAAATCATTCACCCAGGATTAACAATTCAATTATAATTTCCAATGATATCACAGTGGCACGGCTAGTATGGCTGCTGCCTCACAGCTTCATGCACCCGGGATCAATTCTGACCTCCAGTCCTACCTGTGACCCATGTAGGTTTCCTCCAACGTACCCAAGCTGTGCGGGTTGGTAGGTTAATTTAGTTTCATTTAATTTAGTTCAGAGATACAGCGCGGAAACAGGCCCATCGACTCCCCCAGTCCACACTGACCAGCGATCCCCGCACATTAACACTACACTACACATACACTAGGGACAATGTTACACATACACCAAGCCAATTAACCTACATACCTGTACGTCTTTGGAGTGTCGGAGGAAACCGAAGATCTTGGAGAAAACCCACGTGGTCACGTGGAGAACGTACAAACTCCGTACAGACAGCACCCGTAGTCGGGATCGAACCCGGGTCTCCGGCGCTGCAATCGCTGTAAGGCAGCGACTCTACCGCTGCGCCACCGTGGCCGCTCTATGGGCCACTGCAAATAGCACTTGATGTGTGGGTGATTGATGGATTCAAGGGAAACTTGATGGGAATGGGGGGGGGGGGGAGAATAAAATAAGATTAGTGTAGATTGCCATTTGCTAATCAACATGGACATGGTGGGCCAAACCATTGGCCTCAATGTTGTAAGACGTTAGAAAATAAAGGGAAATCTAACAGCGGTCTGAAGTTCCTCACTTTTCATTCCACTCCACAGACAGGATAGGACAGGTTTGGATGTACATGGACCAAACGTGGGCAGGTGGGACATGTTGACCGGTGTGGGCAAGTTGGGCCGATGGGGCCTGTTTCCACGCTGTATCACTCTGTGTCTCTATGGCGTTGACCAGAATGAAGAAAGTTCCTGCACTACTTGAAGTAATTCTGCAAACATAAATGACACAGAACCAAACAAGACCATGTGAAGAAATTGGCACAAAGTGCTGGATTAACTCAGCGGGTCAGGCAGTATCTCCAGAGACCATGGATGGATAGGTGACGTTTTGGGTCAGAGCCCTTCTTCAGACCCACAACACCCCTCCGTGTTCTCCAGAGAGGATGCCTGTCCCGCAGAGGCCCGAGAGCCGTTGGAGAGGTCGCAGAGGGAGGAGCTACACCCGAGCGGTAGGAGTTAAAGAGGAGCGCGGGGCTTGCTTCTACAGAGGCCCAAGAGCCGTTGGAGAGGTCGCAGAGGGAGGAGCTACACCCGAGCGGTAGGAGTTAAAGAGGAGCGCGGGGCTTGCTTCTACAGAGGCCCGAGAGCCGTTGGATAGGTCGCAGAGGGAGGAGCTACACCCGAGCGGTAGGAGTTAAAGAGGAGCGCGGGGCTTGCTTCTACAGAGGCCCGAGCGCCGTTGGAGAGGTCGCAGAGGGAGGAGCTACACCCGAGCGGTAGGAGTTAAAGAGGAGCGCGGGGCTTGCTTCTACAGAGGCCCGAGAACCGTTGGAGAGGTCACAGAGGGAGGAGCTACACCCGAGTGGTAGGAGTTAAAGAGGAGCGCGGGGCTTGCTTCTACAGAGGGACGAGCTACTCCCGAGCGGTAGGAGTTAAAGAGGAGCCAAAATCTGCAACGTTCCAAGTTCCACTTCAAAAACAAGTGGGTTTGAGGAAGCCGCTGATTGGTGGAAGCAGACAAGAGGGAGCAGCTGATTGGGAGTCAGATCCCTGCTGATTGTACTGTATTGTAGCAGTTTGTTTTGTATTGTATCCTAGGGTAAGGGGAGTATGAGGGACAGTTTACTGTTCTGGATGTCAGATGTATTGTATCCTAGGGTAAGGGGAGTATGAGGGCCAGGGCAGTTTACTGTTCTGGATATCAGATGTATTGTATCCAGGGTAAGGGGAGTATGAGGGCCAGGGCAGTTTACTGTTCTGGATATCAGATGTATTGTATCCAGGGTAAGGGGAGTATGAGGGCCAGGGCAGCTTACTGTTCTGGATGTCAGATGTGGGAAGTCATGGAGTCTGATAGCCCTCCAGACGTCCACATCTGCGCCAGGTGTATCGAGATGGGGCTCCTAATGGACCGTATTAGGAACCTGGAGCAGCAGCTCGATGACCTCCGTCTGGTCAGGGAGAACGAGGAAGTCATTGAGAGAGTTACAGGGATGTGGTCACTCCAACACCACAGGAGGCAGGCAAGTGGATCACGGTTGGGAGAGGCAAGGGGCACAGGCAGGGACTAGAGAGTACCATGGTGGCTGTACACCTTGACAATAAGTACTCCTGTTTGAGCACTGTTAGGGTGGACAGCCTACCTGGGGATAGCGACAGCGGCCGGGCCTCCGGTATAGAGACCGGCCCTGTTGCTCAGAAGGGTAAGGAAAAGAAGAGGAGGGCAATACTAATAGGGGACTCTATAGTTAGGGGGTCAGACAGGCGATTGTGTGGACGCAGTCGGGAGACCCGGATGGTAGTTTGCCTCCCTGGTGCCAGGGTCTGTGATGTGTCTCAACGTGTCCAAGATATCCTGAAAGGGCAGGGAGAGGAGCCCGAGGTCGTGGTACATATAGGTACCAATGACATAGGTAAAAAAAGAGAAGAGGTCCTGAAAGGAGAATTTAGGGAGTTAGGAGGGGAGTTAAAGAGAAGGACAGCAAAGGTAACGATCTCGGGATTATTGCCTGTGCCACGCGACAGTGAGAGTAGGAATGGAGCGAGGTGGAGGATAAATGCGTGGCTGAAGGACTGGTGCAGAAGGCAGGGATTAAAATTTCTGGATCATTGGGACCTCTTTTGAGGAAGGTTCGACCTGTACAAAAAGGATGGGTTGCACTTGAACCTGAGGGGGACCGATATCCTGGCGGGGAGATCTGCAAAGGCTACTGGGGAGACTTTAAACTAGAATGGTTGGGGGGAGGGACTCAAATAGAGAATGCTATTAGACAGTGTGTGAGGCAGGAGGCAGAGAAGGAAAGCACTCAGACCCAACATGTAGGGGGGAAAGAAGAAAACAATAATAAACAGAGAATAAGAGGTGGTGGGGTTCTTAAATGGGTGAGCAGAGAAAGAGGGGTGTAAAATGCGGGCGGAAGCAATAGGTAGCAAGGTGAAAAGTAAAAGTGGCAGGCAGACAAATCCAGGGCAAAAATCAAAAAGAGCCACTTTTCAACATAATTGTATAAGGGGTAAGAGCGTTGTAAAAACAAGCCTGAAGGCTTTGTGTCTCAATGCAAGGAGCATTCGTAATAAGGTGGATAAGTTGAACGTGCAGATAGCAATTAATGATTATAATAATAATAATAATGAATTTTATTTACGGGCGCCTTAAGGTCTCAAGGACACCTTACAGAGATTTATAGGAAACATATAATCAGAATTAAAAAAAAATAAGTTATAAAGACCAATGCACAAATCAGGGACAGAATTCCTTCAAAAAAAAAACACAAAAAAGAAAATCAGAAATACAATTTGAGGAGAGAGCAGCGGCAACGAAACCGCGCCAGCGTCCACTCTCCCCTCCGACCGCCATCTTGAACACAGACTAACAAATACAATTACAAACAATTACATACGAAAATCATCCCCCCACAATGATTTCCACTGTGGGGGAAGGCACAATGTCCAGTCCCCAGCCCCAGTTCACCCCAAAAAGTCAGGCCAAATGAAGCCCCTGCTATTGCCTCTATGGAGGCCCGATGATCCTGGCCGTTCTCGCCGGGTGATGTAGCCCCGGCGTCGGGAGAGTCCTCCAGCAGCTGGGCCACCTGGAACGGCCGCATCCCTCACCGGAGGCCGCAACTACGACTGGAACGGCCGATTTCCCGCAGGTGTCCGCAGCACCTGAAGCCGACAAGGCCGCGCCGAATTGGAGCCACGAGGCTCCCGATGTTGGAGTCGGCGCCGCCCGCTCCACAGTCCCGCAGCCCGGAGGTGTTGAGCTCGGCGGTCCAGCTCACCGGAGCTCCAGCGCGTCGGTCCAGCGCGGCGACCCAGGCAAGGCATCGCCCGCTCCGCTGCACAATAGCGCTCCAGCGCCGTGCCGCCACCGAAGCTGAGGGTGCTGTGCGGTCCCCGTCGGGAAACGCCGCTCCACACCCGCTGGTAGGCCGCGAGGACGGGTCGACTGGGCAGCCGGAGAGAAGGCTGCCTCACCGATCAGGTAGGGACCTGGAAGTGATTTCTCCTTGATCCCCCCACATCAAAAGGCAAAATAAAGAAAAACAAAGACTTAAAGAAAACTAAAAAACTTGGTAAAAAAGTACAATTAACGGACGGCTGCTGTTTGGCAGCCGTTCCTCAAGATGGCTCCTCCCATTATGATATAGTTGGGATCACGGAGACATGGCTCCAGGGTGACCAAGGCTGGGAGCTGAACATCCAGGGATATTCAATATTCAGGAGGGATAGAGAGAAAGGAAAAGGAGGTGGGGTAGCGTTGCTGGTTAGAGAGGAGATTAACGCAGTGGAAAGGAAGGACATTAGCTTGGAGGATGTGGAATCGGTATGGGTAGAGCTGCGAAACACTAAGGGGCAGAAAACGCTGGTGGGTGTTGTGTACAGACCACCTAGCAGTAGTAGTGAAGTTGGGGATGGCATCAAACAGGAAATTAGAAATGCGTGCAACAAAGGCAAAACAGTTATAATGGGTGACTTCAATCTACATATAGATTGGGTGAATCAAATTGGCAGGGGTGCTGAGGAAGAGGATTTCTTGGAATGTATGCGGGATAGTTATCTAAACCAACATGTAGAGGAACCAACGAGAGAGCAGGCTATTCTAGACTGGGTATTGAGTAATGAGGAAGGGTTAGTTGGCAGTCTTGTTGTGCGTGCCCCCTTGGGCAAGAGTGACCATAATATGGTTGAGTTCTTCATTAGGATGGAGAGTGACATTGTTAATTCAGAAACAACGGTTCTGAACTTAAAGAAAGGTAACTTTGAGGGTATGAGATGTGAATTGGCCAAGATTGACTGGCAATTAGTTCTAAAAGGGTTGACGGTGGATATGCAATGGAAGGCATTTAAAGACTGCATGGATGAACTACAAAAATTGTTCATCCCAGTTTGGCAAAAGAATAAATCAGGGAAGGTAGTGCATCTGTGGATAACAAGGGAAATCAGGGATAGTATCAAAGCAAAAGATGATGCGTACAAATTAGCCAGAAAAAGCAGCATACCAGAGGACTGGGAGAAATTCAGAGACCAGCAGAGGAGGACAAAGGGCTTAATTAGGAAAGGGAAAATAGATTATGAAAGGAAACTGGCAGGGAACATAAAAACTGACTGCAAAAGTTTTTATAGATATGTGAAGAGAAAGAGATTAGTTAAAACAAATGTAATAATAATAATAATAATAATCATTTTATTTACTGGCGCCTTTCTAAAACCCAAGGACACCTTACAATGCATAGAATCACAAAAAAATACAAAACACATAATCGGAATAAATTAAATATAAAAACACCACAGTACACAAATCAAGGACAGAATTCAATTTCAAAAGCACCAAAAGAAAATAAGAAACACAATTTGAGGAGAGAGCAGCGGCGACCAATTCGCGCCAGCGTCCACTCTCCCCTCCGACCGCCATCTTGTACACGGACTGACAGGCACAGGCACAGCACACAAAATCATCCCCCCACAATGACCACCACTGTGGGGGAAAGCACAATGTCCAGTCCTCGACCCAGTTCTCCCCAGAGTCAGGCCCAATGAGGCCTCCACAGTTGCCTCTACGGAGGCCCGATGTTCCTGGCCGTCGGGAGAGTCCTCGCAGCGGCTGGAACGGCTGGTTTCCCAGCGGAGTCCATGGCACCTGAAGCCGACAGGGCCGCGCTGATTTGGAGCCACGAGGCTCCCGATGTTGGAGTCGGCGCCGCCGCCCGCGGCTGGTCGCTCCGCAGTCCCGCAGCCCGGAGGTGTTGATGTCGGCGGTCCAGCTCACCGGAGCTCCAGCGCGTCGATCCAGCGCGGCGACCCAGGCAAGGCATCGCCCGCTACGCTCCCCGATAGCGCTCCAGCGCTGTGCCGCCACCGAAGCTGAAGGTGCTGGGCGGTCCCCGTCAGGAAACGGCGCTCCATGCCCGCTGGTAGGCCACGAGGACGGGTCGACGAGGCAGCCTGGAGAAAAAGCTGCCTCACCGACCAGGTAGGGACCTAGAAATAGTTTCCCCCTTACCCCCCCACATTAAAAGTCAAAAAACCCCAAACAAACAAAGAAATAAAAAACACTAAAACTAAAGAAACAGTGAATTTGACGGACGGCTGCTGTTTAGCAGCCGTTCCTCCAAGATGGCGGCTCCCACGAATGTAGGTCCCTTGCCGTCAGAAACAGGTGAATTGATCATGGGGAACAAGGATATGGCGGACCAATTGAATAACTACTTTGGTTCCGTCTTCACTAAGGAAGACATAAATAATCTGCTGGAAATAGCAGGGGGCCGCGGGTCAAAGGAGATGGAGGAACTGAGTGAAATCCAGGTTAGTCGGGAAGTGGTGTTGGGTAAATTGAATGGATTAAAGGCCGATAAATCACCAGGGCCAGATAGGCTGCATCCCAGAGTACTTAAGGAAGTAGCTCCAGAAATAGTGGATGCATTAGTGATAATTTTTCAAACGTCTTTAGATTCTGGAGTAGTTCCTGAGGATTGGAGGGAGGCAAACGTAACCACACTTTTTAAGAAGGGAGGGAGAGAGAAAACGGGGAATTACAGACCAGTTAGTCTAACATCGGTAGTGGGGAAACTGCTAGAGTCAGTTATTAAAGATGGGATAGCAGCACATTTGGAAAGTGGTGAAATCATTGGACAAAGTCAGCATGGATTTACGAAAGGTAAATCGTGTCTGACGAATCTTATAGAATTTTTCGAGGATGTAACTAGTAGAGTGGATAGGGGAGAACCAGTGGATGTATTGTATCTGGACTTTCAGAAGGCTTTCGACAAGGTACCACATAAGAGATTAGGATACAAACTTAAATCACACGGTAGTGGGGGTTCAGTATTAATGTGGATAGAGAACTGGCTGGCAAACAGGAAGCAAAGAGTAGGAGTAAACGAGTCCTTTTCACAATGGCAGGCAGTGACTAGTGGGGTACCACAAGGCTCAGTGCTGGGACCCCAGCTATTTACAATTTATATTAATGAACTGGATGAGGGAATTGAAGGCAACATCTCCAAGTTTGCGGATGACACTATGCTGGGGGGCAGTGTTAACTGTGAGGAGGATGCTAGGAGACTGCAAGGTGACTTGGATAGGCTGGGTGAGTGGGCAAATGTTTGGCAGATCCAGTATAATGTGGATAAATGTGAGGTTATCCACTTTGGTGGCAAAAACGGGAAGGCAGACTATTATCTAAATGGTGGCCGATTAGGAAATGGGGAGATGCAGCGAGACCTGGGTGTCATGGTACACCAGTCATTGAAAGTAGGCATGCAGGTGCAGCAGGCAGTGAAGAAAGTGAATGGTATGTTGGCCTTCATAGCAAGAGGATTTGAGTATAGGAGCAGGGAGGTTCTACTGCAGTTGTACAGGGTCTTGGTGAGACTACACCTGGAGTATTGCGTACAGTTTTGGTCTCCAAATCTGAGGAAGCACATTATAGCCATAGAGGGAGTGCAGAGAAGGTTCACCAGACTGATTCCTGGGATGTGAAGAAAGACTGGATAGACTTGGCTTATACTCGCTAGAATTTAGGAGATTGAGAGGGGATCTTATAGAAACGTACAAAATTCTTATGGGGTTGGACAGGCTAGATGCAGGAAGATTGTTCCCGATGTTGGGGAAGTCCAGGACAAGGGTTCACAGCTTAAGGATAAGGGGGAAATCCTTTAAGACCGAGATGAGGAAAAACTTTTTCACACAGAGAGTGGTGAATCTCTGGAACTCTCTGCCACAGAGGGTAGTTGAGGCCAGTTCATTGGCTATATTTAAGAGGGAGTTAGATGTGGCCCTTGTGGCTAAGGGGATCAGGGGGTATGGAGAGAAGGCAGGTACAGGATACTGAGTTGGATGATCAGCCATGATCATATTGAATGGCGGTGCAGGCTCGAAGGGCCGAATGGCCTACTCCTGCACCTATTTTCTATGTATCTATGTATCTATGTGTGACTTTTTTTTGTAAACAAGCACTTACAGTTCCATGTTTCTCTCTGAAGAAATTGGTTCTGATTTGTATAAAATTATGAGTAGCCCATGTTGGAAAGCTCATAAGCTCATAAGTAATAGAAGCAGAATTAGGTCATTCAGCCCATCAAGGCTACACCGCCATTTCAATCGGGGCTGATCTATCCCTCCTTCTTAACCTCCTTCTCCTGCCTTCTCCCCATTACCCCTGACACCCGTACCTATCAAGAATCTATCTATCTCTGCCTTAAAAATATCCATTGACTTAGCCTCCACAGCCGTCTGTGGCAATGAATTCCACAGATTCACCTCCCTCTGACTAAAGAAATTGCTCCTCATCTCCTTCCTAAAGGAACGTCCTTTAATTCTGAACTTATGACCTCTGGTCCTGGACTCTCCCACTAGCGGGAAGTGAAAGGGAACTAAATATTTTTCTTTCTCAGAAACAATCAATTCCGGAAGTGGCGGCGCTGTTAATCGGCTGCGGCTCGCCTGCAGTCCGTCTGTTTTTACTTTTTTCTGTTGTTTTTATTTGTCTTGTTTTGTTAAGTTTTAGTTTGTTGGGTTGTGTTAGGCGGGAGAAACATGTCCTCTGTCTCCTCCTTCGGGGGAATGCGACTTTTTCGTGTCGTATCCCCCTTCCCTGCCTCCGTCTGCGGTGAGGCCTAATGGCGGGGCTGGCCGCCTCCATCCTGCGACCGACCCCGAGGCTACGGAGGCAGAGCCAGCCAGGACTTACCAACGGAAGGCTGGCCGTCTTCAGGGCTGAGGCAGCGGTGGCCCGACTTGCTGGTGCGGCGTTCTGGCTTTCGGCGGCAGCCTGGAGCTGATGCAGCGGGGTCCGGAGCGGAGACTGCGGGACCTGGAGCTGGTGCAGCGGGGTCTGGAGCGGAGACTGCGGGGCCTGGAGCTGGTGCAGCGGGGTCCGGAGCGGAGACTGCGGGACCTGGAGCTGGGGCGTGGCCCGGAGCGTAGACTGCGGGACCCAGGGCTGATGCTGTGGCGGGCCGTCTCGGAGCGGAGACGGTGTTCCAGCTTTCGGCGGCGGCACCACGGAGGTCCGCTGGACTGGAGGGCGGCATCTTCGGCCTGGATCGCCTCAGCGCAGAGGGAGAACAAGGAGGGAAGAGACGGAGACTAAGACTTTGCCTCCATCACAGTGAGGGTGTGCTTGGTGAACTCACTGTGGTGGATGTTTAATTTGTGTTTATTGTATGTTTTGTTATTATTGGTTCTGTGTATGACTGCAGGCATCACAATTTCGTTCAGACCGAAAGGTCTGAATGACAATAAAGGAAACTTGATTCTTGATTCTTGAATAACTAGGGACATCTAATGAATGTGGAAAAGAGAGAACTGGGGATGTTTTTATCAGCAAAAAGGGAATGAGGGTCGGGCTTATTGTTTTATTCGGGCAGAGAGGCAGATATCCTGACTGCATTAAGTTCTTAGATGTGCCATGACTTAGTGGCTTTATACCAAGAAATGGGTAATAAGATGAAGCAAGATAATCATCAAAGACACAATGGGGTGAATGACTTTCTGAGATGTTTCAATGATTCCTAGAGCCTCTGATATTAATATTGGTGTTTAGTGGATTTTCTTCCCTTGGAAGGAATGAAAATGGATTTAGAGTTTCCAAGGTTCAAGGTTCAAGGTTCACATTTATTTGTCATGTGCACCAATTAAGGTACTTTGCCACATTTAGAGTATTGGGTTCAGTTTTGGTCAGCAGGTTATTAGAAAAGATGTTGTCAAGCTGGAAAGTGTGCAGAGAAGGTTTATGAGGATGTTGCCAGAACTCGAGGGCCTGAGTTATAGTGAGAGGTTGAGCAGGCTAGGACTTTATTCCTTGGAGCGCAGGAGGATGAGGGGTGATCTTATAGAGGTGTACAAAATCATGAGAGAGATAGATCGCGTAAACGCACAGAGCATTTTGCCCAGAGTTGTGTAATCGAGAACCAGAGGACATAGGTTTACGGTGAGGAGGGGAAAGATTTCAGAGGAACCTGAGGAACGTTTTAACACAAAGGGTGGTGGTTGTAAGGAATGAACTGTCGGAGGAGGTAGTTGAGGCAGGTACTATTTGCAAGGTTTAAGAAACATTTCGACAGGTACATGGATAGGATACATGTTGAGGGATGTGGGCCAAATACAGACAGGTGGGACTAGTATAGATGGGGCACATTGGTTGGCATGGGCAAATTGGGCCGAAGGGCCTGTTTCCACACTGCACGACTCTACAACTTAATGGATTAAAGAAAAATCAGGAAGGATGACTAGAGAGTTGCTGATCCCACATCAGCTGTTTTACAGCATCATCAGACGTTAAGTGTCATCTTTTCATTCAATACTGAAGCTTTGTGCAGTTGTATGCCATCAATATAAAGATGGATGGAGTCAGTATAGTTTTGCTTGTTGAATACATCTCCCCAGTCACCAGGTGAGCACTTGCATTACTCTAGTTTGGATGTGAACCCAGATCACGGCTCAGTTGCCTGATAACAGTTGGGAAGAAACTGTCCCTGAATCTGGAGGTGTGCGTTTTCAAACTTCTGCACCTCTTGTCTGATGGGAGAGGGGAGAAGAGGGAGTGACCGGGGTGAGACTTGTCCTTGATTATGTTGGTGGCCTTGCCGAGGCAGCGTGAAGTGTAGCAGTAAAGATAATGCAGACAGCAATTTTCACAATGTCCCTTTCACAATGCATCAATACCTTTTTGTAATCTTGCAACATCTACAAAGGAGACCATTATTTTATAATTAAGTTATTTTGGGAGCTTATGCAGTCTAAATAATTTTAAGATTATTTAAAATCGGTGTGTAATTATAGTTTGAAAGCAGCATGAAGCCTGAATCGAGTGAATAAAGCAGGACATTCAGTGGAAAATAATAGACTGATTGAGTTGATTTTGGTCGCATGATGTCCATTCAGTGGTGATCAGAGTCAAGAGGGAGATGGATCTATACCTGGCCACAGCACGCAGGGGAAGTGTCCAAACACTGAATGTGAACAGTGGGAGAAACATTAGGTTCTATCTGGGACGGGGTGATACCTGAACAGTGAATGCCCTCAAAGTCAAAGCCAAGGGCCCTGACAATACCAAGCCTTGATACCAAGAACCTGATAAAATATCAATTGGAGACACAAGGAACTGCAGATGCTGGAATCTTCAGCCAAACATAGTGTGCTGAAGTAACTCATCTGGTCAGGCGACAAGTGTGGAGGCGATAGATCAAGCTATAGGCGGCCAAGCTATCAGTTGGGGTTCCCGATATAGGTCGGTCAAACCGCAGTTCAAAACATTGGCCTGTTCAGGTGCCAAACGGCATGGTGGTAGGCAACAGGCAATCCACCATTTTAGTTTAGTTTAAGTTAGTTCATTAGTGATAGAAGCAGTATTAGGCCATTCGGCCCATCAAGTCGACTCCTCCACTTGATCATGGCTGATCTATGTTTCTCTCTCAACCCCATTCTCCTCCTTTCTCCTCATAACCCCTGACACCCGTACTTTATCTAGTTTAGAGATCTTGACTCTTAACAGAAAACCATTGAACCATTAAAGAAATGCTCCCTCTGTTCATTCAGATATTGCCCATTCTTTTGTGGTTTTGAGATTTAAATGGGCAATTACACATTTTCCAACATTATACTCAATTTGCCAGAGTCTTGCCTACTCACTTAATCAAGAGCCCTCTGTTATCTATGCCTTCTTCACAACTTACTTTCCTCTCTTTTAATGCCTTCAGACTGATGATCAATGAGGAAAAAATATCGTTCTGCAAACAAAGATTTCAAAGAAATGTAGCTCATTACTTCACACCATTACATTGGAAAGTTCTTCGCTTTCTGATTGCAAACCAGCACTTCACAGTAAAAAAAAACTGCATGGGAAGGACAGTGATGGGTATCACATCAGTGGGAGCAAAATTACCATGTCTGGATTCCACATTTCCATTTGAAAACCAAACATTCTGCTGTATAAATTAGGACTAGGTTTAAGACAAGGAAAATGTAAACTGTTGATTATTAAAGTTTTACTATTCACAAACTGTACCATTGAGGGTGGCACAGTGGCACAGTGGCACAGCTGGCAGAGCTGCTTCCTCACAGCACCAGAGACCAGGGTTCGATCCTGACCTCGGGTGCTGTCTGTGTGGAGTTTGCACATTTCCCTGCGATTGCGTGAGTTTCTCCAGGTTCTCCGGTTTCCTCCCCCACCCCAAAGGTGTGACCTCTGTAAAATTGCCCCTAATGTGTATGGAGGGCTGCACCACTGAGCCGCCCTCTGGACTTGTCCATTTTCTCTCTTTTCTGTTCGATATTGATCATCGGAAATAGACCTAATCACATGGCAGGATTTCTTGCTCAACAGTCGAAAGTTTCCAAGGCTGATGCTCTCCATTAAACCATTTCATATCAGAGATTTTCTGCCATTTGGCGTAGCCGAGGTCATTTAACATCATTGACAATGCACAAGGCGGTGAGAGGGATGCAGTGATTTATTGCAAATCAATCTAATGTTTTTAACCGCCAGAAAAATATCTTATAACTATTAAAATTCTGATATTGGATGTGTATTTATTTGTGTGTGTTTGTGTGTGTGTATATATTTGTGTGCTGTTTGTGATTCACATCTCCTCGAAAACACAACATATTAACGGTGACAGTTTTACATATTCCGATAGAGATTTACCTCATGATCTCAAAAATCGGCTCATCTGAAAATTTGATTAATTATTTCTTGAGTTTTTTATTAAAATTGTTCACAAATCAGAGATCTTTTTTAAAGCTAACGAGCTGATGACATCACAATGGCTCTGCTCCTCGCGGCCAGCTGCGCACAGTTTTCAAAGCGCAGCCTGCTGGCCACTGTTTTTGCACGAGCTGTGAGTTAGGTTAACCCCACCCCCCTCCCCCCCGACTCGCAGTCGACTCACACTTAATATAATATCAAGGGGGGTGGTTCGTTTTTGTGTGACGCCGCAGGCCACCTCCCCCTCCCCCCTGCAATCGCGCGTCAAGGGGACGGGACCCAACGGGTCCGCCTTGGTCTAGTAATCATTAAAAATAAACATGTATTGCAACATAGTAGGCACGTGAGAAAGTTTATCACAAGGTCTGATGGCATGGCCCAGCATATCCCATACTCTACCATTGACAAATGTGGTTCGAAGAGGGGTGTAGATGATTATGCTGGGAGGAGGAGCAAGCAACCTTGAAAAATGGTGATGCTACAAAATAACATTGGCAAATAAGCTACAGAATGATATTCGGAAGTTAAAATGTAAATGGATTAGGAGGAAGTTAATGTGAGACTTAAAGATCAGATCAACCATAATTTCATTGGGCTGGATTTGTAGAGAGTTCTGCGCAGCTTCTGTTAACTGCAGTGTGTGGGTCAGCTAGTTCCTGACTTCCATGCCTGCACATTGTAATGCAGAAATCAGAAACAAGCTGCAGATCAGATGCAGATTATTTCAATTCATCGTTCGCACAACAAAATAACACCATCTGAATTGGAATAAACTCTCACAGATAACAGCAGGTCATTACTCACCAGTTGACTAATGTCAGAAGCACAGTTTCAATGTTCATCTGCTAAGTTGTAAATTACATCAAAGCTAACCTACCGGTCAAATTCAAGGAACTGTCACTGGTAATATCCAGGAAACAAAGCAAAAGCTTCTGTAACAAGTAGCAACAAGGAACTGCAGAGGCTGGTCTGCACAAAAGGACACAAAGCACCAGAGCACCTCAGGCAGCATCTCGGGAGAACATGGACAGGTGACGTTTCGGATCGGGACCCTTCTTCAGACGGTTGTAACTATTTGTGTAGTAAGGAACTGCAGCAGCCGGTTTAAACCAAAGATAGGCACAAAATGCTGGAGTTACTCAGCGGGACAGGCAGTATCTCTGGAGAGAAGGAATTGGTGATGTTTCAGTCTGAAAGGGTCTCAACCCGAAACGTCACCCATTTCTTCTCTCCAGAGATGCTGCCTGTCCCGTTGAGTTACTCCAGCGTTTTGTGTCTATCTTCGGTTGTAACAACTTGTTCATGTATTAATTAATTCATGTATCAACTTGTTCATGTATTAATTTGGAGGCTCCAGCCGCCGGCCCGGTGGACGGTGACATCGGGAGCTCGCGGGTCCCTGGTGGGAGACCGCTTTTCGGGGCTCCCGCAACGGCGACTTCTCCCGCCCGAGTTGCGGGGTTGAAGATGACCTGGAGCGGGGTCTTACATCGCCCGGCGCGGCTTTAAATGGCCGCTGGACTTGCTAGCGCCCGCCGGGGGCTCCAACATCAAGACCTGGAGCGTGGCCTTGCATCGCCCGGCGCGGCTTTAATGGCCGCGGGACAGATTTACCATCGCCCGCCGGGGGCTTTGACTTTGACATAGGGAGGAGAATGTGGAGTGCAGGGGAGAGATAAGACTTTGCCTTCCATCACAGTGAGGACGAGATTCACTGTGATGGACGTTTGTGTAAATTGTGTTGTGTCTTGGTTCTTTTTATTTGTTTGTATGACTGCAGAAACAACATTTTGTTTGAACTTCATTTGAGGTTCAAATGACAATAAACGGTATTGTACTGTATTGTATTTATTGTATTGTAATTAAGATGAAATAAATGCTATAAAATGGGTGCCTTACTTTATAAATGATATAAAAAAACATGTTGTTTTTATGTTTTAATGTTAAACTTCTTTAATGCTATGTTGTATTTTTATTAGTGTGCTGCAAGGACATCTGAATTTCCCCTGAATAAGGGGATTAATAAAGTAAAAATCAATCAATCAATCAATACCTCTAGCAACATGTAATGGCAATTCTGGAGTGGGAAGTATTTTATCTGCAGAATAATGATTAAAAGAAAGCAACAAGAGAAGGGCTCAGTTTTTGACTAGACTTTAGACATGCAGTGTGGAAACAGGCCCTTCGGCCCACCGAGTCCGCGCCGACCAGTAATCCCCGTACACGAGCACTATCCTACACACTAGGGACAATCTGCGATTAAACCGAAGCAAATTAACCTACAAACCAGCATGTTTTTTTGAAATTAGTAGGAAACCAGAGCACCTGGAGAAAACCCCCACGATCACAGGGAGAACGTACAAACTCTGTACAGACAGCACCCGTAGTCAGGATCGAACCCGGGACTCTGGCGCTGTAAGGCAGCAACTCTACCGCTGTACTATGAATAATTGGGTTCTTATTATAATTTATATTATTCAATTTCATTGGAGAGAGGAGGATCGCTCCAATGTTTCCAGAGGAGCAATCCTCTTTCTCCATTACAATCCAGTCCACTTGCTGGGCGGAGTTATCCATCAGTTGAATCATATTTTTAATATTTACTGACCAATAATAATACATAAAATTAGGTAGTGCTAAACCCCCTAATACTTTAGGTTTATTCAGATGAGTTTTTTGTATTCTATGTGATTTATAGTCCCATATAAAATGAGTGATATCTGAGTCGAGTTTTTAAAAAATTTCTTTGGTAAGTATATAGGAATCGATTGAAATAGGTATAAAACTTGTGGTAGAAAGATCATTTTTATTGCATTTATTCGGCCTATTAAAGACATCGGGAGCGTTTTCCAGAATTTAATTAGTGTGTTTAATTTATTTAGTAGGGGATCAAAATTTGCCTTAAACATACCTTGATATGTTCTGGTAATTTCGATTCCCAAGTATTTAAATTTTTCTGTAGCTATTTTAAAAGGTAATTTTAAAAGATGTGTTGAATCTTTCGGTTTTATTGACATAATTTCACTTTTATTCCAATTTATTCTATATCCAGAAAAAGATCCAAAGTCTTCAATTAAATTTAATATATTTGGTATAGTGATTTGAGGTTTTGTAATGTACAGTAATATATATTTTTTGCTAGCGGTTCAATAATGAGAGCAAACAGCTGTGGTGATAATGAGCATCCTTGTCTATTTCCCCTTGATAGTTGGAATTTCGAGGATAATATGTTATTAGTTAGTATTCTAGCTGTAGGTTTATTATATAGTAACTTGATCCATAGAATACAATTCTCTCCCAGTTGGAATTTTTGTAATACTTTATCCATATAATTCCATTCTACTTGATCAAATGCTTTTTCAGCATCCAGCGAAATAATTGATAATTCTTGATCTTAAGATTTGTGTGAGTGCATTATGTTGAGTAGACGTCTCATATTGTTAGATGAGTATCTCTTAGGGATAAACCCCGTCTGATCTGGGTTAATTAATTTACTAATGTATTTACATAATCTTATAGCTAATGTTTTCGTTAATATTTTTTGATCTGTGTTTAACAATGCTATAGCTCTATACGAACCCGGTTCTTCTAAATCTTTGTTTTTCTTAGGTATTAGTGTAATCGTTGATTCCGCTAATGAATCAGGTAGTATTCGTTTTTTAAAAGCATATTGGTACATTTTTTGTAATCTTGGTATTATTTTATCATAAAAGCTTTTATAAAATTCATTAGTAAATCCATCAGGGCCTGGTGTTTTTCCATTCTTTAGTGAGTTTATTGTATCTTCTAATTCCTTAATTGAGATTTGTGCACCCAATTCCTCTTGTTCCTTCAGCTCTAACTTTGGAAGATTACAATTATCCAAAAACTTTGTGATATTATTGGAATCAATTGTCGTTTTAGATGTATACAAATTCTCTTAAAATTGCGCAAATCTTTTATTAATATCCTTCGGTGTTGTTAATAATTCCCCTTTATCTGATTTAATCTTTGGTATAGTATGTTCCTTTTCTCGTTTTTTTAGCTGGCGAGCCAAAAGTTTATGCGGTTTATCCCCAAATTCAAAGTGCTCTTGTTTTGTCATTTGAAAAAGTCTTATAAGTTTGGCAGATAATAATTTATTTAATTTAAATTTCAAAATTATTATTTTATTATGTTTATCTATTGATGGATCTTTAGCATTATCTATATCCATTTGTCTAATAAGTTCTTCTAACTGTCTTTGTTCATTCTTATTCTTTTTATTTTGAAAAGCTTGATATGAAATTATAATACCCCTAATGTATACTTTAAAAGATTCCCATAATACAGTAGACGATATATCTGGAGTATCATTTATTTGAAAAAAGACCTCCATTTGTTCTTTTAAATATATACCCGCTTGTGGATCTTTTAGAATTTGAGAATTAAATCTCCAAAACGATTTATTCTTAAACATTCCTTCCAGTTTTAAAAAGAAAGTTAGTGGAGAATGGTCTGAAATCGAATTTGTGTGGGTTAGATGTTTGGGGGATTAATTTTGTATCCAGCAGGAAGTAGTCTATACGTGAGTATGTCTTATGTACCATTGAATAAAACGAGTATTCCCTGCCAGTTGGATTAACAATTCTCCAAACATCTGCTATATTAGTATTGTTTATATAAGTATTGAGAAGTTCCCCGGTATTCAATTTCATATTACCTCTCTGTTTTTGGCTTGATTTATCTAAGTACGGATCTAAAACACAGTTAAAGTCTCCTCCTATTATAACATTTTGATAGTTAAACTCTGCAATTATGTTGAAAATTTTATTGAAAAAGTGGGGGTTGTCAAAGTTAGGGGCATATATATTTACCAAGGTAAGTGGAGTATCATGGATTTCTCCATTAACTATTAAGTATCTCCCTTCTATATCTGTTATGATATTCTTTGCTTTAAATGGTATACCTTTTCTTATAATGATTGACGTGCCTCTAGATTTTGAAGTGAATGAAGAATGGTATGTTTGACCTATCCATTTCGCCCTCAACCTAACTTGATCCTGAGATTTTAAGTGTGTTTCTTGTAAGAAGGTAATGTCGGAGTTGTACAGTTTCAGCTGAGCTAGTATCTTACCCCTTTTAATAGGTTCGTTAATACCTCTTATATTCCAACTACAAAATGAGATTCCTCCTAGGTTCTTTTGTTTGGTGTCATGCATTTTGAATAATTATAGTACCTTTAAATCTTGTGGTGCATCCATATCCCAGGTCTTTGGGTATTGGGGGAACTTTTGCGTTTTTAAGATTTGTTGGTATATCCATTTTACGCTTATCACTAAACACAAAACACAAACATGTGATTTTATGTGATAATAAAAAAACAACTAAAAAAGTGAAAATACAGTGTCTGATATAGTCGGCACTGTAGCGAGTGTCCCACCTGTAGGTGGAAAAAAACCTTGTTTTGACTTCCATTGTGTTGTTAAACAAATAGCTCCGCTCTCTTGGTTAATCATAACATATTAAAATATTAAAACGGGGCCTCACATTCAGATATATAATACAATTTTACCCTGGGTATTTCATTATAACATATATATATATCGGAATTTTAACTACTAATTATTAAACCGATACTTTTGACTTCAATAAGAATCAACTGTTGGTTGAAGGGGTTAACGAGACGTGCCCCTGGGCCTAAGCCAGGTGCTCGTTTCTCATCCCCTCCTCCCACTTATAGATAAGGTTTCAATTTATTAAAAATTCATATTAGTATGTTAGTTCGTTATTTTTTATTTTTGTTTTTGTTAGTATTCTAATCTAACATGCATAACTTATTAAGTTGTTAATAGGATAAGTTCTTACAATTGGTTACGAATTTGGAAACAAATAAAACAAAATTTAAAATTAAGAAATTTATCACTTTTATTACCTATAGTTAATAACCCTTCGTTTAATCCCTCTATTATAGATAAAGCTTTTACACATTGGGATAGACTAGGAATTAAAACGCTCGGTGACTTGTATGAAACTGGAAAATTACTTTCATTTCAACAATTACAAATAAAATATAAACTCGGAAATAATCAATATTTTAAATATTTTCAAATATGCGACTATTTGAAAAAATATACAAAAGATCATTATAATAACCCAGTAGATGTATTGGATGAGGCAATGCAGATAAAAGCTGAATCAGCAAACTTAATATCATATTTGTATAATATTATCTTAAATGTACAAATACCATCTACGGAGGGTATCAGAAGAGACTGGGAACAAGAGTTAGCTATTAAAATTTCAAAGGAAAGTTGGAATGAACACTTATTAAACGTGCATAAATGTTCGATTAATGTAAGACACACTTTAATACAATTTAAAATTTTACATAGATTATATTATTCGAAAACTAAAATTCATAAACTTTTCCCAAATGTATCATCTATTTGTGATAAATGTCAATCCCAAGAAGCTGCTATAGCGCACTCATTCGTTTTCTGTACAAAAATTCAAAAATTTTGGAATTAAATTTTTGAAATCTTTACAAAGTTATTTAAAATAAGACTGATACCCAAAGCAGAATGGATTATCTTCGGAATAACGGAAGATGGTCCAGAACTAAATGTGTTTCAAAAGAAACTAATAGACTATGGGTTAATAACTGGAAAAAAGCTAATTCTAAAATTTTGGAGGAAGGCTCCAATACCAACTATAAACATGTGGATTTCAAATATGTTCGAAACATTACACCTAGAAGAGATAAGACTCCTCCTAGCAGGTAAACCAGATCACTTCCACCTGACGTGGTCTGCATTTATAGAATTATTACAAATATAGGGTGCAAAGGTACCTTTAAAAAAAAAATTGAGGTCAGGTAAGGGGGATGATAGTTGAAGAGTTGGTATGTCCCATTTGCGTAATGCTCATAAAAAATATTTGTTTCTCTCTTTTTCCTCTTTCTCTTTCTCTTTCTTTTCTAGGGTCTATTTCTTAACTCTTTTTCTTTTGTTTTTAATTTTGTTCTTATAGGATCTTCGTCCTTTTTTGTTGTCACATTTTCTACACTCTCACTTTTTCCTTCACTTTCTTCTTTCTTTCAATCTTTTCCTTTTCTAGTGTAAAAAATAAATGGAGTACATTAATTGTAAGAAGACATAAGTGACGAGTACTAATGTATGTGGTTGTAATGTAATGTACTTCTAATAAAAAAAAAAAAATTAAATTAAAAAAAAATAAAAAAATAAAAATTTAAAAAAAATTTAAAAAACTCTACCGCTGTGCCATTATGCCATCGTAGATTGTCAAATTACTCAGAAAGATAGCTAATAAATATTATTATACAATTACAATGCTTTCTAAACCTGTCAAATGACTCCACAGAGTTAAAAGAGGAATTCATTATTTTATTTACGTTGTTTGATTTCATAATTTTAACGTTAATTTCTCTCATTTCAAGTTACCCCTGCATTCCCTCCCCCCCCCCCCCCACCCTGTCACATCCTGGCCGCAGATGTGAAGTAATAATGATATCGACACATTATTAAGAGGTTACATTCATTGTTCTCTGTGTTTATGAACTCACACAGTCACAGCTTCCATCTTGGCTTACACGGCCCCACCCGATCTGATCTCCAGGTCATCTGATACAGAGGTCATCTTATTTACATATCGTCATCATGACGTGTCGTCATGACATTCCTCCTTTACCAAACTTAAACTTTAAATTAACATGTATTCTTTCTAATCTACTTCCCAATTAAATTCTTACAAGACATATTTGTGTTTTCATTTGTGTTCCAATAACTTACAAACCGGATGCATTACAACTACAAAACAAATACAACTTTTTACACTCTCGTACCCTTAATAACCTCCTTGCTCATGATAAACAATATTATAATAAACAGCATCATAATAACAGTATCATAATCTATAACACAAAATCGTTGTATCGCTTGGCAATTCTCCTTTCACGTTTTGGTCTAGCAGTTGGCACAGAAGCATCAGAGTCTGTTGAATCTGTCAAGGTGTTGTCACCCAGACACCTTCTCTGCTCACCACCTGCATTGCAGCGTGCTGCCTCTGGAACTCTGGTCACCACCTCAGAAATGTCGTCTTGCCCCTCTGGATCCGTAACTCTGGTGAATTTTGGGCCACCTGATTTTGAGTCCCTGGACACGTACGTTTTAACGCTCGATACATTCCTCTTGTAGATAACACCTTCTGGAGACTTGACTGTCACCATGCTCCCGCTCCTCGATACAACATTGTATGGTTGGCAATGGTAAGGAGTGTCTACCTTACCACCATCCTCTCGCCTCACAAGCACATCATCTCCAGGCATTATTTCAGAGTGCATGGCTCCTCGTTTCAAGTCAGCATACCATTTTGCCGCACCTTTCTTTTCGGTCTCTCATCTCCTGGTCTTCCATGATCTCTCGCACCTCTGGTATTTTAGTGCGAATTTTCCTTCCAAACAAAGCTTCTGCTGGACTTTTCCCTGTCGTTGAGTGAGTGATCGCCCGATATACAGCTACGTTTGCTAACAGTGCCTCCTTCCAGTTTTTCCCTTCGGCATGGCCGATTCGTATCCTCTTCTCTATGGACTGGTTTTGTCTCTCTACTTCTCCGTTAGCTTGTGACCATTTCGGAGTCACCTTGTGATGATGGAGACCTGTGATTCTCATGTATTCAGCAAATGTCTCAGAAACAAACTGTGGTCCATTGTCGTAATACAATGTAACAGGCAACCCGTGTCTGACGAAGATCTCTGCTAATGCCTGTACAGTTTTTTCTGCTGTAGTTGACTTCATCACTGCATACTCATAGTACCTACTACAGTAGTCTACCACTACCATAATTGATTCACCTGTTGGAAGTGATCCAAGAAAGTCAACAGCTATGTCAACCCATGGTCCTGTTGGCAACTTTGCACTTCTAATTGGTTCTGGTAGGATGCTCCTGCTTGTGATTTGGCATCCATGACATGTCTTGACAGATTTTTCAGCATCTTTCTCACAACCTGGCCACCACACTTTGCTCCGCAAATTCTGTTTAGCACCGACGATGCTTAAATGTCCTTCATGCGCTAATGACCCAATCCTTGGCCGTAGTCTCTGCGGGATCACCAATCTGTTACCTCTCAGCACACACTGACGAATTACACAAAGTTAATCTTTTATGGGAACATATGCTTTGTATGGCATTGATCCCATTGCCCACTCTGTATACACTCTCTGATATCTTTGAGTTCAGGATCATGTTCTGATTCCCTTTCAACTTCTTTTGTTGCCACAGCTCCTGGCGTTGACTGAATTGCGACAAATCGCACAAAGTTCTCTGCTTCCCTCTCTAGCATGGATGTTGTTTCCAGCTGTTCATCTTTCAACAGTCTCGACAACGGGTCTGTAATGTTTGCTTTCCCAGCAATGTGGACTACTTTGTACTTGTACTGTTGTAGTCTCAGCACCCAACGTTCTATTCTGGCACATAGCTTAGACCTTGTCGAATAGATAACTTCCAGCGGCTTGTGATCTGTAAGTTCAAATTCAATGCCGTACAAGTATGCATTGGAACCTTTCACAGGCCCACACAAGTCCCAGTGCTTCTTTCTCTGTTTGAGAATACCTTCTCTCCACGCTTGTCAACGATCTACTGGCATATGCTATGATTCTGCGTCCATCTGCATGTGTCTGTACCAACACTGCTCCTAACCCGACCGGACTAGCATCTGCTATGACTTTTGTTGGTGCAGCTGGATCATAATATCCAAGAGTTTCTGCACTCATTAGGCCCTGTTTCAATGATTTGAATGCCTGTCTCTGTTCACTACCAAACTGAAATGTTACGTCTTTCCTGGTCAACTTTCTCAGTGGACCTGCCAGTGTAGCAAAATTTGGAATGAATTTTGCACAATAATTGACCAGTCCTAGAAAACTCCTCATCTCGGTTGCATTCTGAGGTTCACGTGCACCAGCAATAGCTTTCACTTTAGCTTTGGCTGGGTTCAGCCCTTCACTTGTGAGTTTGTGTCCCATGAAATCCATCTCAGAGACGCCAAACTTGCACTTGTCTTCATTCGCAGTGAGACCTGCTTCATGAAGTTTAGTCAACACTAGCTTCAACCTGTCATGCTCTTCCCGACTTGATGCATGGACAATGATGTCGTCTGATATGTTTGTTACTCCTGGTACACCTTGAATCACTCTGTGGATTTCGTACTGATAGATCTCGGGAGCAGCATTGATTCCAAACATCAGTCTTTTGTATCGGTACAATCCGCAGTGAGTGACGAATGTTGTCACCTCTCTTGACTCTGGATGTAATTCCAACTGATGATATCCCCACTTGAGATCAATTTTGGAAAACACTTTACTGGTTGATAACTCTTGTAGCACCTCATCAACCATAGGAATTGGGTGTCTTTCTCTGATTATTGCCTCATTGGCTCTCCTCATGTCAACGCACAATCTAATGTCATCATTGGGTTTCGGCACAATCACAACTGGACTCGCCCATGGTGTTGAACGTTCAACTGGTTCAATAAAGTCCTGATCAATCAACTCCTTGATTTTAGCTTCTACTTTTCCACGAGTTGAGCTATCAGCTTGACATTTTCATCAATGGTTAACTTCACTTGCCGGCCTTTCAATTTTCCAATCCCTTGGAATACTGAATGAAATTCCTGCCTCATGTCATCATATGACTGCACTGAATTGACCTGCACTCCAATGTGAAGCACTCCCAGCTCTCAGGCTGTGTTTCTACTCGGCAGAGGTTCTCCCTTCTCCTCTATCACCACAAATTCTGCTTCAGTTTCACTATCTCCGACTTCTACTTTAACCGTGAAACATCCAATGGTCTGCAATGGTTTAGTTGCGGTGTATGGCTATAACTTCCTACTGCACCTCCTTGACGTGCACTTGATTTTCTGCAGTTTCAAGCATTCCCAAAGTGATCTGTCAATTACGTTGCTGTCACTACCAGAATCTACAATTACTGGCATTGTAACACCTCCGATGGTTACAGCAACTTTCTTGTGATGGCTATCATTCAATGCAAACTGATAATTCCTTTTACCAGCATGCTCAGCAGATTCATCACCTTCTACGTGACAGACATGAACCTTCTTTTCTTGCCAAGGTCTGTCTTTCTTTTCACTGGACTTCCCTTTCTTGTTGTAATCACTTGTCTTGTCTTTGGTCTTACTTTTTTGCAAAATGATCTTTATCTCCACATTTCCGACATGTTCTACCTTTTGCTGGACAACATGCATCTTTCCCTCTGTGACCCTTGTTGCCACACCTGTAACACTCGATCTCACGTTCAGGCGTACTTCTTGGTCTACTGTAGGACAGCTGGTTAACTTGCCCAGTCTGGGAATCTTGCAATTTCATGCTGTGAAATTGTCCCTCAACAGCTTCCAGTGCCGCTGCAATCGACAAAGCATCATTAAGGTTTAATTCACCCCCTTTTTCTAGCAACCTTCTCCTGAGCTTGTCTGACCTGCAATGCTGGACAACCTGATCCAATATCTGGTTTTCCACATCAGCAGCCACATATTTGCATCCTACAGACACCTGTCCGAGTCTCGTCACAAATTGAGCAACAGTCTCGCCCTCTTCCTGCATTGCTTTACGGAATAAATGGCGTTGAAATGTAACGTTCGGCACCACCACTTATAGTCCTCCTTCATTCCGGTGTCTGGGAGTGTTTTAAACATTTCTCGAACTGCTGGCTCAGCGGTGAAAAGAAGCAACGCTCTCCGCTGCGCTTTCTGCCCTGGCGTACTTCCATCAAGAAAGAGCCCTCTACTGTCGGCGTAAGCTTCGAATTCCTCCAGCCAAGCATTCCACTTCACGCTGACGGTACTCGCATCACTCGGATCAAACTGTGCAACTCCTCGTAGTGCTAAGAAATCAGCTCCAGCGACTGCCAGTTTAAAAGAAAAATCTTTTGCCAGCTCGAAGCCACGGATTCAGAATCCAAAATATCCAAATATCCGAAATATCCTCATCGCCAATGTCACATCCTGGCCGCGGATGTGAAGTAATAATGATATCGACACATTGTTAAGAGGTTACATTCATTGTTCTCTGTATTTATTAACTCACACAGTCACAGCTTCCATCTTGGCTTACACGGCCCCACCCGATCTGATCTCCAGGTCATCTGATACAGAGGTCGTCTTATTTACATATCGTCATCATGACTCAACGTCATGACACACCCCACCTCCCCACCTCCCCAAATCCCTACTAGTTCCACTGGTCTCAACCTTGTATCTTCCTTATCACCACTTCCCCAGCCAACAATGGGACATTATGGGCTCGAACCTTCCTTCGTCATCTGTTGCCGGCCCTGCAATGTTCTGGCCTTTTCTTACGTCCAATTTTCTCCCCTCTACTTTCAGTCTGAAGAAGTGTCCCGACCCAAAACGTCACCTTACCTTTTTACTTCAGAGATGCTGCTTGACCCGCTCAGTCACTCCAGCACTTTGTGTCTATCCTTGGAATAAACTCGCATTTGCTGTGCCTTTCATCATCATTTTGTTTAAGATTACACACGAGATTACGGTGTGGTGCTGCAGCGGTAGAGTTGCTGCCTTACAACGCTTGCGGCGCCAGAGACCCGGGTTCGATCCCAACGACGGGTGCTGTCTCCACGAAGTTTGTACATTCTCCCCGTGACCACGTGGGTTTTCTCAGAAATATTCAGTTTCTTTCCACACTCCAAAGACGTACAGGTTTGTAGGCTAATTGGGTCGATATAATTGTTAAATTGTCCCTAGTGTGCGTAGGATAGTGTTAGTGTGCGGGGATCGCTGGTCGGTGTGGACTCGTTGGGCCTGTTTCTGTGCTGTATCTCCAAGTTAAACTAGATTACATTTGTGATTTGTTCCTCAAATGTGACAATGAAGGCTTTGTAGCCTGTGTGGAGCAACGGCACTAAGTGTTCATCAGCCTGTCATCTTCAGAGAGATGCGTTTGGGCTTCAGCAATGACTTGCTGCCCTTTGGGTATTCAACCAAGCAGAGTGGCCCTGCACACCTCCAGTTACGTGTGAACAAGCCGAACAAGAGTGTGCTTCTAATCCGACTGGTGAATCCTAGCTGCGATGTGCAGGTGTTTAGTGGGTCCACAGGTGCACGTTTCAGTTGCTGCTGAATATTTGACGCTCATGAACATACCATAGGGTACATTGCCCCACAGGCCACGATGGTAAGAGTGCTGGTTTATACCCACTAAAAATATGGTATTGTGGATCTCAACACTTAAGGGGCTGTCCCACTTGGGCGACCTAATCCGCGAGTCCTGGTCGGCACGAGGTCGTAGGAGGTCTTCGTAACTCTCCTTCATGCTCGAAAGTGGTCTCAGCTAGGTCACCGCCTTTTTTTCAATATGTAAAAAAATGCCCGCGAGAAAAAAAATGTCGTCATGGAAAAAATCGATACTTTTTTTACTCGTAGGTTTAGTCGTAGTGGGTCGTAGTAGGTCGGCATGTTACTCGTAGGTAATCGAGGGTAGTCAAAGGTAATCGAAGATAGTCGTAGATGGTCTTCATCATAGTCGAAGGGAGGTCGAAGGAGATCGAAGGAGGTCGTCTTCACTCTCCACTATTCAAGTGTCCAATTTTCCCGAAGTAGTCGTAGCTAGTCGTAGCTAGTCGAAGCTGGTCTTCAACGTAGTCGAAGAAGGTCGAAGGAGGTCTTCTACATAGTCGAAGGAGGTCTTCAACATGTCATTTTTTCAAACTCTTCTAAACTCGCCAATTAGGTCGCACAAGTGGGACAACCCCTTTAAGGTAATGTGGCAGCACAGTGGCAAGCTGATAGAGCAGCTGGTAGAGCAGCTGCCTCACAGCGCTTGAGACCCGGGTTCGATTCTGACTGGGTGCTGTCTGTGTGGAGTCTGTATGTTCTCCCTGTGACCTCCCAAAGATGTCCGGGGTTTGTAGGTTGATTGGTCTTTGTAAATTGGCCCTAGTGTGCAGACAGTAGAATAACATAGAACTAATGTTGGCAAGTGATGGAAGGTCGGCGTGGATTCGGTGGGCCAAAGGGCCTGTTTTCCATGCTGTATCTCTAAAAACAAACAACTAAAGCTAATGCCCTTTCTCGCTGAACTCTTAAGCTCAGTCTGCCATGGACTATGTGAACTCCTGGTTGCCAAACATCCCCCCCCCCCCCCCCCCCCCCCGCCCATTCCCATACTGACCTATCTGTCCTGGGCCTCTTCCACTGTCAGAGTAAGGCCATACGCGAATTGGAGGAACAGCACCTCATATTTCGCTTGGGCAGCTTACAACCCAGCGGTATGAATATTGATTTCACTAATTTCAAGTAACTCCTGCATTTCTTTCTCCCCCTCTCCCTCCCCTCCCCTCCCTCCCCCTCCCCTCCCCCACTCTAGTCGGCCTAGTGGTTCCACTGTTCACATCCTTCGATCCCTGGTATGTTAGCACAGGCAACAGTGGCCCATTATGGACTCCGCCTTCCTGAGGTCATCTGTTGTCAGCCCTGTTTGGTTCTGGCTTGCTCTGTCTTTCAGTTTGAAGACGCGAAACATCACCTGTACCTTCTCTCCAGAGATGCTGCCTAGCCCGCTGAGTTACTGCAGCATTTTGTGTCTATCTGCATCCACCTCAACTGATTCACTCCTGTTGCTGCCACTTGTAAGTCACTTTGGCCAACAACAGAGGAGGAAACGATGAATGTTGTGTTGTTTCTTTGAGCAAACAGTTGTCACATTTGAATAGTTGGCAAAGGTGTAGATGTGAAGTTTGCCACATTCCTAATTACATCTGTCGACGTGGTGGATGTGGAAATGTCAGTGAAGAGTCCCATTTGGTAGGGATTGTTGGCGTGTACGTGATGGAGATTAGTTTACTTTAGATATACAGCATGGAAACAGGCCCTTCGGCCCACTGAGTCCATGCCGACCATCGATCACCCGTTTATATCACTAGTTCTATATTATCCCACTTTCCCATCCGCTCCCGAACACACTTGGAGCAATTTAACAGAGGCCAACTAACCTACAAACCTGCACAACAGGGATGTGGGAGAAAACCAGAGGACCCAGAAGAAACCCATACAATCAAAGGGAGAACATGCAAACTCTACACGGACAGCACCCGAGATGAGGATTGAACCCAATCTCTGGCATTGTGAGGCAGCAGCTCTACCTGTTGTGCTACTGTGCAGCATTGGCATTGTACATTAAACAGCATCTGGGCAATTGCCGTAAATATAGAATACTGGACTAGAAACAGATCACTTATCATTAGCACTAAATAAACTTTTGAAATAGTATCAAAACATTGTTCATTGCCATCAAAGTTGATTCCATTGAAATTAGTGGAGTGAAGTGCAGAAATTGAGTTCAATGCATTGAAGACATGTTATTATTCCAACCAAACAACGATGAATTGGCAGTCTGAAGAAGTGTCCCGGCCCAAAATGTCACTTATCCATGTTTTCCAGAGATGCTTGACTGACCCGCTGAGTTACTCCAGCACTTTGTGTCTTTTTTTGTAAGCCAGCATTTGCAGTTCCTTGTATCCGCAACAAATTGGCATTTGCCTGCAATGCTTGTAAGAGGTCATGGCTCTTGACTGCCATAGTTATCTGATCTCACTACCTTCAGGGAGTTTGAAATTTGCACATTTAATTTAGTTGAGAGATACAGCATGGAAAGAGGCCCTTCAGCCCATCGAGTCCACGCCGACCATAGATCATCCGTTCACACATGTTCTATGTGATCCCACTCCCGACACACTAGGGACAATTTTACAGAGGGCCAATTAACCTGCAAACCAGCACGTCTTTGGGATGTGGGAGGAAACCAGAGCAACCGGTGGAAACCCTCGCTGTCACAGGGAGAAGGTGCAAACACCACACAGACAGCTTCCGAGGTCAAGATCGAACCCGGGTCTCTGGCGCTGTGGGGCAGCAACTCTACCGCCGCGCCATTGTGCTGCCCTTTATTATTCACTGCTTTGTGATTTTTTTATAACAATGGCCTGCTGCGGGTCGACCTGAACTTTGCGCCTCGGAACTAATCTCGGCAATTCTTGGAACCAGCTCACAATCCAAGTCGTGTTGCCAATATAACTTTCTATCTCGGAAAAAGTTCCATAATCACTTCCACCACTGGCCGCACACAGTTCACTTCTCCCCTTTAAGTGGAGGAAACTGTCTTTAAGTGGTGTCTGTTTCTCACAGTTGCGTGTTCCCCGCTGAGGCTGGCAGCCATTCAATAGTACGTTTCGACCTGGCTGCACGCTGTAATCTCGCTAATTAGCTGGCAGCACAGTATCAGCCTTCTACCTGCATCAGATGGGGGCTGAACTTGCTTTGCGTTCCCTCTGACCATTTTGGTGAACAGCCTCTCGATTTCCTGCTGAATCCCGTCCCGGTCATTTGATCCAAGAAGAATACGTTAGATTTAGCCACATGAGTAAAATCGTGTGCACAAAAGAATGGAGTGTCAAATGCAGTACAAGAGAAAGGCATAAAAGAGACAGGAAAGAACAATGAAGACCTGGCTTTTAAAAGCCTCAAACTAATTAAAATTTGACAAAAGTAAACTTTACGCATTTCAAATCACATTTTCAGTATCAGAAACATGCCGACTCCCATGTATAAGTAACTCAGCGGGACAGGCAGCATTTCTGGAGAGAAGGAATGGGCGACGTTTCTTCAAGAAGGGTCTCCACCCAAAATGTCACCCATGGCCTAATTCCACTCCTATTACAGTGGCTTGCAAAAGTATTCATACCCCTTGAACTTTTCCACATTTTGTCACGTTACAACCACAAACGTAAATGTACTTTATTGGGATTTTATGTGATAGACCAACACAAAGTGGCGCATAATTGTGAAGTGGAAGGCAAATGATACATGGTTTTCAAATTTTTTTACAAATAAAAAACTGAAAAGTGTCGTGTGCAAAAGTATTCAGCCCCCTTTACTCTGATACTCCTAAATAAAATCCAGTGCAACCAATTGCCTTCAGAAGTCACCTAATTAGTAAATAGAGTCCACTTGTGTGTAATCTAATCTCAGTATAAATACAGCTGTTCTGTGAAGGCCTCAGAGGTTAGTTAGAGAATATTAGTGAACAAACAGCATCATGAAGCCCAAGGAACACACCAGACAGGTCAGGGATAAAGTTGTGGAGAAGGTTAAAGCAGGGTTAGGTTATAAAAAAATATCCCAAGCTTTGAACATCTCACGGAGCACTGTTCAATCCATCATCCGAAAATGGAAAGAGTATGGCACAACTGCAAACCTACCAAGACATGGCTGTCCACCTAAACTGACAGGCTGGGCAAGGAGAGCATTGATCAGAGAAGCAGCCAAGAGGCCCATGGTAACTCTGGAGGAGCTGCAGAGATCCACAGCTCAGGTGGGAGAATCTGTCCACAGGACAACTATTAGTCGTGCACTCCACAAATCGGGCCTTTATGGAAGAGTGGCAAGAAGAAAGCCATTGTTGAAAAAAAGCCATAAGAAGTCCCGTTTGCAGTTTGCCACAAGCCATGAGGGGGTCACAGCAAACATGTGGAGGAAGGTGCTCTGGTCAGATGAGACCAAAATTGAAGTTTTTGGCCTAAATGCAAAACGCTATGTGTGGCGGAAACCTAACACTGCACATCACCCTGAACACACCATCCCCACTATGAAACATGGTGGTGGCAGCATCATGCTGTGGGATGCTTTTCTTCAGCAGGGACAGGGAAGCTGGTCAGAGTTGATGGGAAGATGGAGAGAGCCAAATACAGGGCAATCTTGGAAGAAAACCTGTTAGAGTCTGCAAAAGACTTGAGACTGGGGCGGAGGTTCACCTTCCAGCAGGACAACAACCCTAAACATACAGCCAGAGCTACAATGGAATAGTTTAGATCAAAGCATATTCATGTGTTAGAATGGCCCAGTCAAAGTCCAGACCTAAATCCAATTAAGAATCTCTGGCAAGACTTGAAAATTACTGTTCACAGACGCTCTCCATCCAATCTGACTGAGCTTGAGCTATTTTGCAAAGAAGAATGGGCAAAAATGTCAGTCTCTAGATGTGCAAAGCTGGTAGAGACATACCCCAAAAGACTTGCAGCTGTAATTGCAGTGAAAGGTGGTTCTACAAAGTATTGACTCAGGGGGGCTGAATACTTTTGCACGCGACACTTTTCAGTTTTTTATTTGTAAAAAAATTTGAAAACCATGTATCATTTTCCTTCCACTTCACAATTATGCGCCACTTTGTGTTGGTCTATCACATAAAATCCCAATAAAATACATTTACGTTTGTGGTTGTAACGTGACAAAATGTGGAAAAGTTCAAGGGGTATGAATACTTTTGCAAGCCACTGTACATATGACCTTATAACCTTATTCATTCTCTCCAGAGATGCTGCCTGACCCGCTGAGTTACTCCAGCATTTTGTGCTTATCTTCGGTGTAAATCAGCACCTGCAGTTCCTTTTACACATTACGTCGACATCCATGTTTATCTGGACTACACTTCCTCCCACCCTGCCTTTTGCAAAGATGCTATCCCTTATTCTCAATTGCTCTATCTCTTCCCCATCTGCTCCCAATATGAGACTTTCCATTCTGGGACATCTGAGATGTCCACGTTCTTTAGTAAAGGCAGTTTTCCTTCACGCTGTCACGGATGGACCCCTCACCTGTGTTTCCTCTGTCTCCCGTAATTATTTACCCACCTCTCTCCTTTAAATTACTACTTTTATTCTGAAATTAAACACCACTATATGCTGCAGAGCGAATATTCCTACTGACATCATAGGTCCTCAAGAGTCATTTAAGCTTTATCAATCGTACCTTTTGCAAAATTATTTCTGGTGAAAAGTGAAAATTACTATGAGAATAAATGCAATTTTCATGGATATTTTTATATTGCACCACACAAACTGACCAAATTCTCCCTTATAAGAAGCATCAAAGATTATGGGGAGAAGGCAGGAGACTGGGGTTGAGAGGGAAAAATAGATCAGCCATGATTGAATGACGGACAGGCCTACTGGCCTAATTCTGCTCCTATGTTTTATAATCTTGTGGTATAAAAGTCAACAAATGGTGGCGTAGCGGTAGAGTTGCTGCCTTACAGCACGAGAGACCCGAGTTCAATCCTGACTACGAGTGCTGTCTGTATGGTGTTTGTACATTTTTCCCGTGACCTGCGTGGGTTTTCTCCTGGATCTACAGTTTCCTCCCACACTCCAAAGACATACAGGTTTGTAGGTTAATTGGCTTGGTATAATTGTCCCTAGTGTGTGTAGGATAGTGTTTAGTGTGCGGGGATCGGTGGGCCTTCTTCCGCACTGTATCTCTAAATTAAAAACTAAACTAAAATGGATTCTCTGCACACTGAATAGATAGTATACATGGTGCTATTAAAATATGTTTCATAGTCTAATCCCCAAGGAGAAAAGAATCATATTAAAACCAACTTTCACAAAATATAACCCTTTAGCCAAGTGCTGAATGAGTTTTGGAACAAGGAAAGCTAAGTTTAACCATAGAAAAAAAGTCCAATGCTTATTCCAATTTACAGGCAAGACATGTCTGAACATTGTTCTGGTATAATTATGTTTCCGATGGCCTCCAGTTATGTGTTTTTATAATGTATATAAGTAATATTTCTGAAATCAGCCTGGTTTATTCACAACTTAACAGGAAAAAGCCACAGGCAGCTGAATGAGAATAGACTGAACCCTCCAACTCCACTCCACTTATACTCTCTCAGTAACCCTGGCCGATTGCCAGTGAATTAAAATAGAGATGAAGGCACATCAAAAGCTACCAGCGGTGATGAAAATATACATATAAATGAGTACATAAGCCAGATAGCCCTGTTGGTTTGCAACTTTTTTTAAAATCCACTTTGTACAGACTTGTAGAATAACGCACCATTCTTTCAGCCCAGCGACATCAAAAACATTTTGGTAGTTAAACCAGAATCTCAGGCCAGAAAATGATTTTTAACCACATTTAGAAGAATTATTAATGCTTCTTTTCAGTTCTTTGTAAAGTAGTTATCTTTTAACTCAAATATATTGGGATTAAATATGCAAAATGAAGGATGATGCTTTATTTTTAAAGAAAGGAAATAAAAATACACACATTCATCTGAAATGTCACAAAGTCCAGGAATCAATATACGACTGCAGAAAATTCTGGGAAACGCTCCAAAATGAATCCTGAGCAAGTTGTGACTTTCTCTCAACACAACTGGTCTGAGAAGTAGTGAAATATATTTTGCTAACTGATGGTTTGCTTATAATGCATCATAACTCCTGTCGGCGTCCTTTATGTGGTGACCATTGCATACCTTGGTTATGCAACTAAAGAATTTCACTGTGACTTCTCATTCATTCATTCATTCATTCATTAACAGCTTCATGGAACTAGAGCCAACCGTGCCAGGCACCAAAAACCAAACACCAGACAGCACCAGGACACCACCTGCCTTATACTACCTGGAAAGCCCTAAACCGCCTCCGCACTGGAGTGGGACGTTGCGGACTCAACCTGAAGAAGTGGGGCCTCTTGGCCTCTGACAAGTGCAACTGTGGAGAGGTACAGCCAATGACCCACCTACTGACTTGTGGCGGAGAGGCATGCACTGGGGACGATCTCCACAGAGGCACAGATGTGGCACTGGCTGCTGCAAAGCAATGGCAGAACGTCGCCTGACACACGAGCGAATGATTCATTCATTCATTCATTCATTCATTCATTCATTCATCTTCCTGACATTTGGTTAATTGCAGGGTCCTGGCGTTTAAACGGAGAAAAATTAAGTTGGAGACATTTGTGTGTTTCGAGTAAATACTAACAATCCAAAATCCACGTACTTGTGGCTTGGCATAATGATATCCTAATTAGTAATAAAAAGGAACTGCAGATGCTGGTATATATCAAATATAGACACAAAATGCTGGAGTACTCAGCAGGTCAGGCAGCATCTCTGGAAAAAATGTTTTTAGTTTAGTTTAGTTTAGTTTAGAGATAACATGCCCTTTGGACCATGGGCGGAAATCCTGGGGGGGGACGGGGGGCGTGTCCTCCCCCCCCCCCCGCTTTGAGAGGTGGGGGACAATCCCCCCATGTTTTCTAATCAGGACTTTATCAGACGCTTTCTAAGGGCTTGAATCGGCCCGTTCGTGGGGCCTTTCAGCGCCCGGCGCGGCTTAAAATCAAACTGCTGCATCGAGGCGATCGAGGCTCCCGATGTTGAAGCCCCCGCCGGCCGATGAAAGGTCCCGCGAACGGGCCGATTCAAGCCCCACGATTCGAGGCGGACGAAGCTGCTGTTGCTGGAGTTCGGAGTCGGTCACCAACCAGGTCAGCTTCCGATGTTACCGTCCACAGGGCCCATGGCCGAAGCCTCGCGTGTGTGCGCATGCGGGCGCGCGGCCGACAAGAAATTGTGTCCCTCCCCCCCATGTTTTGATAGCGATTTTCATGCCTGCTTCTGCCCACCGAGTCCGCACCGACCAGCGATCCCGCACTCTAGCATTATCCTGCACACCAGGGACAAATTACAATCTTTATCAAACGCCAATTAACCTACAAACCTGTATGTCTTTGGAGTGTGGGAGGAAACCGGAGCACCCAGTAAAAACCCACGCGGTCACAGGGAAAGCGTACACATGCCATACGGACAGCACCCGCAGTCAGGGTTGAATCTGGGTTCCTGTAAGGTGAATTTTCAGGTGGGTCTGAAGAAGGGTCCCGACACAAAATGTCACCAATACATTTTCACCAGAGATGCTGCCTGACCTGCTGAGTTACTCCAGCATTTTGTATCTATCTTTGGCATAAATCAACATCTGGAGTTACTTTTTGCTGCACTGATTATTGTATACCTTTTGCTAACCAAAAGGAAAAGACAGGAAATATCTCGTAACCAATAGAGCTACTGCTTTTCTTGATTGTGTAAAGTGGCAAATTTCAAACTTCTACCAGTTGATGCACTTTTTGCTTTTTTGCACTTAATCAGCCAATATTTGTCCTAAATTAGCTATTAATCGCAATGCGATGCTGCCTGACACACTGAGGTACTCCAGCATTTTGTGTCTGTTTATTATATCTTAACTAGGATGATTCAGGGATACGAGCAACCAAATGAGCAAAAGGAAAAGTAATTTGTCAAGTAGAAAGTTCCTGATCTTGGCTTAGTCACGAGAGCAAAGTTTGAACTGAAGATCATTAAAATGGGAAAAGTAAGCGGATTAACTCATGAGCTAAACAGTCTGCCATGTGGCAACCAGTTATTGAACTGCTTGGGAAAAGATCAGTTAGCTGACTCAAACTTATGTGTCGTGGACAAACCTAATGTGTGGAAAAAATATTCAATGTGGAATATGCAAGGAAAATAAAAAAATTAATGGGAACGTGGTACCAGAGACCCGGGTTCAATCCTGACCTCGGGTGCCGTTTGTGTGGAGTTTGCACGTTTTCCCTGTGATTGCGTGGGTTTCCTCCAGTTGATCCGGTTCCCTCCCACATCCCAAAGATGTGCGGGTTTGCAGTTTAATTGGCCTTTGTCAATTGCCTCTAGTGTGTAGGGATTGGTAGAATCGGGAGTGGGGTGGGGATTGATAACAATATGAAGGGAATTATTGGGGTTAGATTAGTGTAGATTTAGTGTAAATAGTTGAATAATCAGCAAGAAATCTCACCTATGGTTACGCTACTAGAATTTAAAATTCATATGATCAACACTTTTTGCCCATTCGATTTTCCACTTTGTCCCCAATAACTCTCACCAACTTCTACAGATGCGCCGTATAAAGCATTTTATTGGGAAGCATTACAGCCTGGTTTGGGAATTGCTCCATCTAAAACTGCAAGAAATTGCAGAGAATTGTGGACGTAGCCCAGACCCTCACTTAACCAACCTGCCTTCCATTGACTCCATCTACACTTCACGCTGCCTCGGCAAACCCACCAGCATAAACAAGGGCCAGTTTCAACCCGGTCATTCCCACTTCTCCTCTCTCCCATCAGGCAAGAGGTACAGAAGTGTTAAAACGCACACCTCCAGATTCAGGGTAGACAAAAATGCTGAAGAAACTCAACAGGTGAGGCAGCATCTATGGAGCGAAGGAAATAGGCGATGTTTCAGGTCGTGACCCTTCTTCAGACTGATGTGGGGGTGGGGGGGGCGGGAGGAAGAAAGGAAGTGGCGGAGACAGTGGGCTGTGGGAGAGCTGGGAAGGGGAGGGGAAAGAAGGAGAAAGCAGGGACTACCTAAAATTGGAGGTCAATGTTCATACCGCTGGGGTGTAAACTAAACAAGTGAAATATGAGGTGCTGCTCCTCCAATTTACGGTGGGCCTCACTCTGACCATGGAGGAGGCCCCAGGACAGAAAGGTCGGATTTGGAATGGGAGGGGGAGTTGAAGTGCTGAGCCACCGGGAGATCAGGTTGGTCATTGCGAACCGAGCGGAGGTGTTGGGCGAAGCGATCGCCAAGCCTACGTTTGGTCTCACCGATGTAGAGTAGTTGACACCTAGAGCAGCAGATGCAATAGATGAGTTTGGAGGAGGTGCAGGTGAACCTCTGCCGCACCTGGAAAGACTGCTTGGGTCCTTGGATGGAGTCAAGGGGGGAGGTAAAGCGACAAGTGTAGCATTTCCTGCGGTTGCAAGGGAAAGTACCAGGAGAGGGGGTGGTTTGGGTGGGAAGGTACGAATTGACCAGGGAGTTACGGAGGGAGCAGTCTCTGCGGAAAGCCGAAAGGAGAGGAGATGGGAAGATGTGGCCAGTGGTGAGATCCCGTTGGAGGTGGCGAAAATGTTGGAGGATTATCTGTTGTATGTGACGGCTGGTAGGGTAGAAGGTGAGGACAAGGGGGACTCTGCCCTTGTTACGAGTGGGGGGATGGGGAGTGAGAGCAGAGTTACGGGGTATAGAAGAGACCCTGGTGAGAGCCTCATCTATAGTAGAAGAGGGGAACCCCCATTCCATAAAGAATGAGGACATCTCTGATGCCCTGGTGCGGTACACCTCATCCTCGGTGCAGGTTCGGCGTAGATGGAGGAATTGGGAGTAGGGGATGGAGTCCTTACAGGAAGCAAGGTGGGAAGAAGTGTAGTCCAGATAGCCATGGCAGTCAGTGGGTTTATAGTAGATGTCGGTCAGTAGTCTGTCTCCTGCGATGGAGATAGTGAGGTCTAGAAACAGTAGGGAGATGTCGGAAATGGTCCAGGTGTATTTGAGTGCCGGATGGAAGTTAGTGGTGAAATGGATGAAGTCAGTGAGTTCTGTATGGGTGCAGGAGGTGGCACCAATGCCAGTCGTGGATGTAGCAGAGGTAGAGTTCAGGGATAGGGCCACGGTATGCCTTGAACAAGGATTGTTCGACGTACACTGCAAAGAGGCAGGCATAGCTTGGGCCCATGCGCATGCCCATAGCTATCTTGGATTTGGAAGAAATGCGAGGAATCAAATGAAAAGTTGTTAAGGGTAAGGATCAGCTCCGCTAGGCAGAGGAGAGTATCAGTAGACGGGGATTGGTTCGTTCTGCGGTTGAGGAAGAAACGGAGGGCTTTAAGACCCTCCTGGTGGGGGATGGAGGTGTAGAGTGACTGGACATCCATGGTGAAGATGAGGGAATGGGGGCCTGGAAAATGAAGTCGTGGAGGAGACGAAGAGCCTGTGAGGTGACTTAGGTAGGGAGGGATTTAACCAGGGGGGATAGGATGGAGTCGAGGTATGTGGAAATAAGTTAGGTGGGACACGAACAGGCAGAAACAATGGGTCTACCAGGACAGTCAAGTTTGTGGATTTCAGGGAGAAGGTAAAATCGGGCCGTGCAGGGCTGGGGAACGATGAGGTTGGGGGCTTGGGAGGGCAGGGAGCCGGAAGTGATGAAGCCAGTGATAGTGTTAGAGATAGTGGCCTGGTGCTCGTCTGTGGGGTCATGGTCCAGGGATAAGTAGGAGGAGGTGTGCGAGAGTTGGCGCGTGGCCTCAGACTTGTAGAGATCAGCATGCCAGACTACAACGGCACCTCCCTTGTCGGCAGGTTTGATCACCCAGTCGGAGTTGTTGCAGAGTGAGTGGATGGCTGTACATTCGGGGCGGGAGAGGTTAGAGTGAGAAAGGGGAGTGGAGCGGTTGAGGCTGTTGATGTCCCGCCGGCAGTTTAAAATAAAAAGATCTAAAGCCGGTAGATGGCCATGAGTGGGAGTCCAAGAGGAGGGGGTCCGTTGGTGATGGGGACTCCTTCCCATGGAAAAAACCCCTCCAGATTCAGGTACAGTTTCTTCCCAGCTGTTATCAGGCAACTGAACCATCCTACCAACAAGTAGAGAACTACTATCTATCTCAATGGAGACCCTCAGATTATCTTTAATCGGACTTTATCTTGCACTAAATGTTATTACCATTATCCAGTATCTGTACACTGTGGACAGCTCGGTTGTAATCATGTAGTCTTTCCGCTGACTGGATAGCACACATCAACAAAAATTTCACTGTACCTCAGTACACGTGACATTAAACTAAACTAAAAATGTTGTTCAAATGTTGTTTAAATGTTGTTCGATTACAAAGATTAGCTGCTTTCATTTCTGCAACATTACCTCTCCCCACACTAACATTAGCTCTTCTGCAGGTGCAATAGTCATTGTGTTATCTTGCGATCTGTGGACTTAACAATCGCAGCATAAAGTTTGATGGTGAAACAGAAAATCCTACCAATGCACAGCAGGTCAAGCATTATCTGTTGAGTGGGTACAGGAATATGGTATGAATATTGATTTCTCTCACTTCAGGTAGCCCCATTCCCTCTCTCCCTATCCCTCCCCGACCCAAGTCACACTAGCTTTTCGTTGTCACCCTACAAACAGCTAACAATGGCTTGTTTCCTTTATCATCATTATTTTTTTTGATATCTTTCATTCATTGTCGTTTATCTCACTACATCATCGTCTTTATATCTCTTGTTTCCCTTATCCCTAACCAGACTGAAGAAGGGTCTCGACCCGAAACGTCACCCATTCCTTCTCTCCAGAGATGCTGCCTGTCCCGCTGAGTTACTCCAGCTTTTTGTGTCTCTCTTCGGTTTGAATTACTAGCCTTTCAGCTAATCTTTTGGCTTCCTTTTTACATTACCAGGACTCGAGAAATCCTCTTTTTTTTTCCAGCAACAACTTTTCGAGTATTAATCTTCAATTCGAGCCTGGTAAACATTAATTGAGAGTGTTGTACAGGATTGTGACAGAACGGCATTTCTTTTGTGAGCCCATTTCTGATACTTAATTCAGAGACACTTTGCCACGATGATAGATCTCCTTAAAAACGACGTTCAGAAATTTTACTTCAACTCAAAAAAAAACCAAATCATCTAAATGGTTATTTACTTTAACTACACATCATTCTCAGTAAGAATATGGGAATAATTTATGTTAAAAAAAACCCGCAAGGACTATTCTTCTTAACATTCAATACATGAATATTTGAGCTGGATTTACATAATTGTGATTATTTGCATAGACCTCACATTTGCATAAATGAGTTTTGATGTTCAGATGCAGTGTGAAGCTGCATTATGTTTCCATTTCATTTCAGCAAATCATTTATCCTGTGCATGACCAAAAAACATTGTCGTTGCAATTTGGCCTCCGTTGTCAGTAAGGAAATAGAATCATAGAGTCATACAGAGTGGAAACAGGCCCTTCGGCCTGCCCATGCCGGCCAACATGTCCCATCTACACTAATCCCACCTGCCTGCATTTGGCCCACATCCCCCTAAAACTGTCCTATACACGTACCTGTCTAAATGTTTCTTCAACGTTGCAATAGTACCTGCCTCAACTGCCTCCTCCAGCAGCTCGTTCCATACACCTGCCAACCTTTGTGAGAAAAAGTTACCCCTCAGATTCCTATTCAATATTTCCCCCCTCACCTAAAATCTCTCTCCTCTGGTTCTCGATTCTTCAACTCTGGGAATATTTACTGATATTAGCTTACTAGTGTGAAGCAGTCAATGTTGATTGGAATTTAAAACGATGAGATGATCAGTTTCAATTATTTATTTTTTCATAAAGAATACCAAAATTTAGATAATTGAAAAGTAAAAGTGGTCTTATCAGTGTCGTTCCACAAAGTGATGCACATTATAACTCCTCTTATGCTCAAGACTCCAAGCACATATGCATATTATCAATATTCAAGATTCATGATTCAATTTAATTGTCATGTACCAATTAAGGTGCAGTGAAATTTGAGTTACCATACAGCCATACTAAATAAAAAAGCAAAATTACACACTGCACATAAAATAAAGCTTAACATAAACATCCACCATAGTGGAATCAACATTCCTCACTGTGATGGAAGGCAATAAAGTTCAGTCATCTTTCTCCTTTGTTCACCTGTGGCCAGGGCCTTGAACCCTCCGCACTTGCCATTGGCGATGGTCCGCTGTTCAAGTCCTCTTGTCCGGATGATCGAAACTCCAGCGTCGGGATGGATCGGAACATTCCATGGCATGGAGCTCCCAAGTTGGCCGCTTCTTACCGGAGACCACTGCTTCACGGTGTTATAAGTCCACAGGCCCCGCGGTCGGAGCTCCAACACTGGCGATCCTCGGCAAAAGATCCCAGGCTCCGCGATGGTACGTCCGCGCCGCACCCACGGCTTGAAGCTCCGGTCCGGCCTCCAGGAATGGCCGCACCACTCCACGTTGCAGGCCGCAGGGGGTGGATGGCGATGCGACACAGAGGATGGACTGGTGAAACGTTCTAAACACTGAATCAATGCCTTTCAAAACACAATCCAGGTCAGAAACATAATGATAAATAATGGTACTTTCAGTTATACTAATATAATTTTTTAATATTGGAATCATATGCTAATATTAAAGGATATTTTACTTTTGTGACACAGTGGTGCAGCTGGTAGAGCTGCTGCTTCACGGCATTAGAGACCCAGATTCGATCCTGATCTTGGTGCTGTCTGTGTGGAGTTTGCATGTTCTGACCGCCTACCCTATCTACGCCTCTCATAATTTTGGGCGTCACGGTGGCCCAGCAGTAGAGTTTTGCCTTACAGAGCCAGAGACCCGGGTTCGATCTTGACTACGGGTGCTGTCTGTACAGAGTTTGTACATTTTTCCCTGTGACCACGTGGGATTTCTCCTGGTGCTCTGGTTCCCTCCCACACTTCGAAGACGTACGGGTTTGCAAGTTAATTGGCTTCGGTAAAATTGTAAATTGTTCCTAGTGTATAGGATAGTGCTAGTGTACGGGGTGCCCACTTGTCCGCGCGGACTCGGTGGGGACGATGGGCCTGTTTCTGCGCAGTATCTCTAAAGTTTAAAGTCGAAAGTCTAGTTTAAAAAACGCATTTACCTTCACCTATTTGGGGTCATTTGGTTGTTTTTAAGGATCACCAGGTAATTCAAATGTCCAATTATTCAATCATTTTAAATCAGATTTGGCATCCAAACACCTTCCATGAAAAAAAATCATTGTACTCAATTAATTGGAATAATCATTTTTAAATCATTTTAAGATGCTTGTGATATATTTCTCACAGAAAGAAAGCTGAAGTTAATAATTACCTGTCAACCTCAACCAATTATCTCCAGTGCTGTCATTAAGAATTGTTATCCTTTTATATGGTCATCAAACTAGAATAAAACGCCCATCTGTCCCAGATGCTCATAAAATGTATCTCCTTTCAAGCCTCTATTGTGTTGCATCCTTGTGCTTAAATTAGGACTCAAATTCCATCTCACAAGAAATTAAATTGCGGGACTTGTAGACCTGGATTTTACTGAGGGCAACACATCTTCATTCACTGCATTGATACTTGACCTGCCATGCATTACTCCTGACACGTGGGTAGGTCAGTCACCAAATGGCTGATGCACCATCAATGCACCCTGTCTCAGCTTTGGCTTCTGTCAAAGCTGCCATGTTTTCTCAATGTTTCTGCTTGTTACTGACAGAAGTCGGGCGGCACGATGGCGCAACGGTAAAGTTGCTGCCTTACAGCGCCAGGGACCCAGGTTCGATCCTGACTACGGGTGATGTCTGTACGGAGTTTGTACGTTCTCCTCACGGCTGCGTGGGTTTTCGCAGGGTGCTCCGGTTTCCTCCCACACTCCAGAGACGTAAAGGTTTGTAGGTTAATTGGCTCCGGTAAAATTTTTAAAAATTGTCCCTATTTGTAGGATAGTGCTAGTGTACGGTGTGATCACTGGTCGGTGTGGACTCGATGGGCTGAAGGGCCTGTTACTGCGCTGTATCTCTAAACTAAAAGAAGCATTCAAAGATCATCAAAAGACAAATGCATTTTTTTTTAATTGCTTTTATTATTATTACAGATATTAATTAGAAGATATTATTGCAAAAAAATAATTAAAGGCACTTTAAAATTAAAAAAACACTTTAGAGTATATAGCAAGTGCAAATGATTTTTATATAAGTATTCCATTCTTTCTTCCTGGAAGGCATGAAACCTCAATCTAAGCGCAGAGGGCCATGGATTGTGCACTGGGACATTCTCATTGTGGGATCCACAGACAAATACTCTTGTGCATAACTGTAGGGGAATTCCAGCAAGCTTCTGCTATATAGTGGAGTGTGGTGACAGATTGCCAGCAAGTTGTAGTAAGTTGGGGATTTTCACATTCTGATAAACATGTATTGAGATTGTCATAGTCATAGAATCATACAGGCTGGAAACAGGCCCATTGGCCCAACTTGCCCACACCGACCAATGTGTCCCATCTACACTAGTCCCACCTGCCTGCGTTTGGCCCATATCCCTCAAAAACCGACCCTATCCATGTACTTGTCCAAATGTTTCTTAAACCCCATTGTAATGGTACCTGCCTCAACTACCTCCTCTGGCAGCTTGTTCCATAGACCCACCACCCTCAGTGTAAAAAAGTTATCCCTCAGTTTCCTATTAAATCTTTCCCCCCTCACCTTAAACCTATGTCCTCTGGTTCTTGATCCAAAACATGCTGAATGTTCCATGTTGTGCCTTGAGGATTTACCAGCGAGTTCCAGCTATTGGATTGGAAATCAATTTGGGTGCACTTAAGCTGCAGTAAATGAGCAATGATAAATATCTACAGTGAACTGGAGCATCTCAGAATGGCCACTGTCACAGCAGAAAAGGCTTGCTCTGCTTCACGTTTATTTTTCCACCTTTTTCCGCTTCTCTTCCCACGGCACCTTTCCAACCAATTGCAGGACATCCATTTACTGCTTTCCCACAATAGTAGCAAGGAACTGCAGGTGCTGGTTTACAAAAAAGGTACAAAGTGCTGGAGTAAATCAGCAGGTCAGGTAGCATCCCCAGAGCACGTGGATGGTGGCCATTTTGGGATGGGACCCTTCCTCACACTTCAAAGTCTGAAGAAGGGTCCAAACCCGAAACATCACCTATCCACGTTCTCCTGACCAGCTGAGTTACTCCAGCATTTTGTGTCTTTTTGATGATCAAGGGAATAATATATCATGAAAAGAATGTATCATGAACGGAGTAAACCGTGGATATTTTTGAGTACCATCCTCTACTGCTGTCTTATGAAGCAATGGGAAATGGCTTCCTTGTTGGTTCTGACCCAGAATGTTCTCAAGTCCCAGAGAAATGAAGGGAATAGCATACAAATTCCAAGCAGGAAAATGCTAACATTTACAGATGCTGTGAATCTAAATAGGTAACGTTTTGGGTCGGGACCCTTCTTCGGACTTCAAAATCTATCCATGTTTTCCAGGGATGTTGCCTGACCTGCTGGGTTACTCCAGCACTCTGTGTCTTTTTTTTCAACTGCTTTTCCATTGCCTCATTTCTCCTTCCCACACGAAGGACTGAATTATCCATTCTTGCTTTCAATTCAACACGCAATGTTTACTTTCCACGATGTCATCTCCTCAGTGCTGGAGGGGCCAAACCATGATTGATTGACCATTTTACAGAACATCTCCATTCAAACCATGACACTGGGCTTCAAGTTATCCACCACTGTAATTGTCCACTGGCCAGGCAGGTTCCTTGGATGGTGGATTCACCACATGGTGCGAGATTGAATGCACT
>CM075980.1:24511120-24608851 GCA_038087875.1 Malacoraja senta
ACTTGGCCGTCATTTACGCGACAGGCCTGTGGCGCACGAAGATTTCGTAAAGAACGAAATCCTGGAGCGCTGCGCGATGCCGCGCGCAACTCCACACTCCTCCACGCCACTCCATGCCGCCCGTCCCGCGCTACCCACACGCTACCAGGTCGCGTAAATGGCGCGCAAATGACAGCCAAGTGGGACAGGCCCTTTACAGGGCAGAGAGCAGATGCAGGAAGAATGATTCCCGTTCCCTGCAGAACTAGATCAGGGGAAGCAGTCTGAGAGTGAAGAGTTAGCTAGTTACATTCGATATAGAGGGTATTTTTATTCACTCAGAAGGCCAAATCTTTGGAATTCTTTTCTGCGACAGGTTATGAAGGCAGGACCATCGAGGTTATTTAAAACAAAAAAAATGTACATTGCTAGGTGCAAGATCTATTGATAGATTTGTCAATATTAAAATAAACTAGGATTATGAGGATAGGGTAGGAAAACTGAGTTAAGGTAGAACAACAATGATGATCTTGATTGATTTAAATATGGTATAGAAACAGGCCCTTCGGCCCACCGAGTCCATGCTGACCATCGATCACACTTTCACACTATTTCAGAGTTAAGCCACTTTAATGACATAAAGGGTCAGATGACCCTCTCATGTTCTTCATTGTTACATTCTTTTTTGCATTAAAAGAGACACAAGGTGCTGGAGTAACCCAGCGGGTTAGACCGCATCTCCGGAAAACATGGATAGGTGACGTCTCGGGTCAGGACCCTTCTTCAGACATTGTGCTGGTGGGGGGAGGGGGGGGGGGAGAGAACACTAGAAGAGAGGAGTGGTAGGACATAGGTTTGCAAAAGTTGATTACCTAAAATTGGAGTATTCAATGTTCATCCCGAAGAGGCCACCCAATGTTGCCAGCCTCCCAAGTGGAATATTTACATCCTTTTTGCATTACCTCGCAAACCTCGCTGTCCTCAACTTCTCAGCTGTTTCAATTAACTTCCATATAAGCTTGAGGAACAATGTAACATTACATTTTATGGGTAGTGGATTTTTGAGCCACGTTCCTACACTAGATTATTATGTTATCCCCATTTTACAAAATGTTGATATCAAACTATTCAATCCGGTACTCAGCAATGTAAATTTCATGCATCGAGCAGGCCAGGTGTAGCATCTAAAAGAAAGTGTGAAAGATATTTCCATACATGTGCAGAATGTCTATTTAAACCCGTGTTAAATAACACCAGCAGTGAATGTGAAAACAATAGCAACTGATGTGTAAAAAGGTGGTTGCGTATGTACTGTTACTGGACTGCACTATCTGCTCTCACATTTTCATTTACATGGTGCATAAAAAAGGAGATTGTTTGTTCCTTCCACAATTATGCAATTGATGCCATCATTTGGCAGTTCACTTTGACAGCCTGCTTCAACTGAGGTGTCCTCGCTCAGCGTGAAGTGTGAACTAGAGTTGCAAAAGCTGATCGTGAAGCCAACAGAGGCAAAGAGAAGTTGAATTGCCTCCGTGAAACCAGCCAGAGTCACCTGCGTGTGATGAAGGGGCACATAAATCAAGATTCAAAGGTACCATCCCATTGTGATGGACCCAAGGCAAAGAATGGGGATTGGGCGGCACGGTGGCACAGCGGTAGAGCTGTTGCCTTGCAGCGCCAGAGACCCGGGTTCAATCCTGACTATGGGTGCTGTCCGTACTGAGTTTGTACGTTTTCCCCGTGACCTGCGTGGGTTTTCCAAGGTGATCCGGTTTCCTCCCACACTCCAAAGATGTACAGGTTTGTAGGTTAATTGGCTTCGGTAAAAATAGTAAATTGTCTCTAGTGTGTAGGATAGTGCTGGTGTATGGGGATCACTGGTTGGTATGGACTTGGTGGGCCGAAGGGCTTGCGTCTGCGTTGTATGTCTAAACTAAACCAAATACATGCGATGTTGGGTCAGGTCTAGTCCTGCGATGGCCAGCGTGCAGGTGAGAAGGCTGGAGTAGCCTGGACTAGTCTGGGATTATGCAAGGCCACAAGATTCGGTGTGAGATTTGGTGGAGCCTTGAGACCTGCAAGGGTGTTGCTCCAAGCACATTACACCAGGGAAAGCCAGGAGTAACAGGTTTCCTTCAGATCCTTTTAGATGTGCTTGAGAGGAAGCCTCATCGTCTCTCTGTCGCAGCCTGTGACACGAGTTCCCTTGTGTCCAGCCTGTGAAACTGTTAGCTACTTGGATAAATAACGGGGCAAGTCAGAGTTACTGCCCATTTCAGATCTGAATAACATGGAGACATCATAAACTACCAAGCCGAAATGTCGCCCATCCATGCCCTCCAGCAATGCTGCCTGACCTGCTGAGATACTCCAGCCCTTTGAGGTTTTCTGATAAACATGAAGATCTAGGCAGAGAGAGCATTGCTTATTTGTAAAGCACAGCAGCAGAGTTCGAATTCTAAATTTGAACGGAAACGTCTTTAGGGATATGAAATTCTCAGATTGATTAAAGTATTTTCGGCCAGTTTTTACTCTAATCACCGAGTGCCCAATACCTTTCAAGGCTCCTTCAGCAGCAGCAGAGCAGAGGAAGTGTGAGCATATCCTACACAGTTCGAAAGTCACAGCCATTCCTATCTGTTGCCGATTGATCGACACAAAATCTTGGAGTAACTCAGCGGGTCAGGCAGCATCTCTGGAGGAAAAGAATAAGTGATGTTTCGGGTCGCAACCCTTCTTCAGATTAAAAATAGTAGTGGGAGTGGGGGGAAATAAACTGGAGAAGAGAAAGGGCCAACAACAAATCCAGGCCGACAACAGATGTCCTCAGGAAGGGTGGAACCAATAATGATCCATTGTTAGCTGTGGAAGGTGTGATACGGGTACCAGGAAGGGAACGGGCAGGACAACTTGGGGGAGGGGGGGCGGTGGAGGGGGAATGGAAGAGAGGGGAAGGGAAGGAATGAGGGAATATTGCCTATTCCCTGTGTAGGAAGGAACTGTAGTTGCTGGTTTATACCAAGAACAGACACAAAATGCTGGAGTAAATACGGGTCAGGCAGCATCTCTGGAGAGAAGGAATAGGTGACGTTTCAGGTCGGAAGGGAAGAACTCTGACCCGAACTGTCACCGATTCCTTTTCTCCAGCGATGCTGCCTGACCCGCTGAGTTGCTCTAGCATCTTGTGTCTATCTTTGCCTGTTGCCTAGACTACTGTTGCCTATATAGAGAGAGTTGAAGGCTTCTAATTATCATCTCCCTCCACACCGTGACTTGTAACTGCATTCAGACTGACACAAATCAGTAGATTCAGACAATTAGGTTCAAATCAGGACAACAGTCACTGAAACAAGTCTTTTTGCAGCTCTCCTTAATTCCACTTCAACCTAATGTTTCAGAAAATACAACAGCCTGTTCAGAAGTGGGATCAATCTATCAATATTTATTTTCCAAACACGACAAACTCTAAGATTTCTGTGCACTTTTCAGCAATGGGAGACCAGAATTTATAGCGCTGATTTTTTTTCTTCTTCTTCTTCCTCACATACTGCAGTCTTTGGGTGACTCGCTGCACCTTGTGTTATCATTATACTAAATAGCACTCTTAAAGTATTTTCCAATCATAATTACCATCAATTAGCCATAACGATGACTGCAGTGCGCAGATAAAAAAAGTTGTAATAACACACGAAATTCAGCAAGTTTTCAGCCGTTGACTTCATGTGCTGAAATAAATGAAGACGAGTTGGTGTCAGAGCAACAATGTTGTCTTCTCAGCGTTTTAAACTGTGAATGTTTATTAATTCTAATATCAGTGCAGCTGTCCCAATGTCAGAGGTTTGCTATATATTGCACACAGCCAGGAAGATGCTTAACAAGCTACCTTCGTTCGCCTGGGCTATAAATCCAGATGTTTAACTGATGCGGCGCTGCAATTAACAGGAGCTGGTTTTATATTCATTAGTGCACTGTATAATCAACCATAACACTCAGTGCCATCTGGAGTTTTGCTTCCCTCCCATTATCACATGCAGATGGTGCCTCGTTGAGAATCATGGTTGGATGAAAGACTAATGATGTCTCCAGGCTGGTTTGTGCACCACGTACATGATGCAGAACTGCGTGGGAAGCCCTGTACAACTTGTCGTTTCCAGTTGTTGGGAGGGCCGGGTATGTTCCCAATGAACCTCAAGAAATGAGGGCTGTTTGAAGTTGCTGCCAAAATCTCAGCAGACACTTTAAATTGAGCAAGGTCTTAAAATCAACATATTTCTGCCATTATGTTTAGTACAGAGATTCAGCGTGGAAACAGGCCTTTCGGCCCACTGAGTCCGCGCCGACCAGCGATCACCCATGCACTCGTTCTATCCTACACGTTAGGGACAATTTACAGAAGCCAATTAACCTACAAACCTGCACGTCTTTGGAACACGGGGAGAAAACCGGAGCACCGGGAGAAAACCCACGCGGTCACGGGGAGAACGTACAAACTCCACACAGACAGCACCCCTAGTCAGGATCGAACCCAGGTCCCTGGAGCTGTAACGCAGCATCTCTACCATTGTGTGGCCCCAAACACGTAGACCTGTGTTACAATGCAGATCTGCAGAAACTTGAATAATGTAAAATATGGTGGATCAAGTCTTGTCAGTGAATTCTGGCAATTCGATGTTGAATGTCTACCCAGCAAAATGTACTACAAGTTCATTGCTTTGGCACATGTGTGTCTGACCGCAGGGATCCTGAACATGTTGGCAAATTCCAGTTGGCAAATCTGTGAGAACTCCCCACCACTAGACTCTGCAAATTGCCCCTTAGCAGAACATGGACTGGAGGGCTGGTGACTCTCTGCCCATTGATCCCATGCCAGGTTAGATCTTCCCCTGGCACTGTCAACCCACCCAGTTGAAAGAACCTTTCCTGGTTGCTATGAGAAAAAGCTCAGAGTAAGGTAGGTCAGATTATCTTTTAACTATTTTTCTTTGCAATCTTGATTTAATTATTAAGGTGATTTGAAGTAATTTTCAGCAACAGCAATTTTTATTTTTAATGGAAATATTAGTTATTTATTTTGTCGTTTATTGGATGCTTAGGAACAGCTCAGACAGTCAGAATTTGTCCAAAAGGAAGCTGCATCTTTGCCTTCTGTTTCCTCAGTAGCTTCATGGTTTGTTGTAAGATATAGGAGCAGAATTAGGCCATTCGGCCCATCGAGTTTGTTCCGCCATTTGATCTTGGCTGATCTATCTTTCCTTCTCAACCCCACTCTCCCCGTAACCTTTGACGCCGTAGCTAATCAAGAACCTATCAATCTCCGCTTTAAAAATACCCAATGACTTGGCCTCCACCTCCACTGCCATCTCTGGCAATGAATTCCACAGACCCACCACCCTCTGACTACAGAAATTCCTCCTCATCCCCATTCCAACGGTACATCCTTCTAGTTCTGAGGCTGTGCTCTCTGGTCTGAGATTCTCCTCCTACTATTGGTAAGGTCCACGCCACATCCAATGCCTCCATTGTATTGAGCAAGGTATTGTGGGTCAAGGCACTGAGGATCTGTCGGTGTAGATCCAGGATGTGCTTGGCAGACCTGGAGCAAACCCTGTCGGTACTGCAAATACATACTCTAAGCCGCTGGCACTGCTCTGAACCAGAAGATCAGGCTCCTACATGTGTTATATCAGACCACAATGTTACGGAGGGAAACAGCTAAGGTTGTGTCCACTTTTTCTCGTTGTTGGGAGGCCGTGTATGTTCCAAATAAACTGAAGCGATGAAGATGTTTGAAGTCGTTTGGTATCATGACCACAGCAGTCACTTTCAATAGAGCAAGATCCTACAAATAGAAATTTGGCGTCATTATGTTTAGATTAGTTTAGAAATAGAGCATGGAAACAGGCCCTTCGGCCCACCGAGTGATGCCACATTTATAAATAGGTAACCCAAAAAGGCAATCCTTAACAAAGAACACAAAGTGCTGGAGCAACTGAGTGGGTCAGGCAGTATCTCGAGATAACATGGATAGGCGACGTTGTGGGTTGACACCCTTCTTAAGACCTGTGATGATGCTTTACTGAGCCACATCTTGCTGGCTTTAGGGCGATCGTTTGGAAAGGAACCACAGAGCTGCTCGAATGGAAGCAACTCCTGCACTTGTGGGCAGGCACAATGAATCTAGGATTTATGGCACCATCTGTCACTCTGTAACAGTCCACGCTCAGACACTGGACTCAACATGGAGTCCAAAGACAGAATCCAGCATATCGCTCCACACTGGTGTAAAATTCAGTGCCCAAATGATTTCAATGGGAATTCTAGGTCCCTGCATAAGAGATAAATCGATCGACTGGGCATATATTCACTGGAATTTAGAATGAGAGGAGATCTTATAGAAACATACAAAATTCGTAAGGGATTGGACAGGATAGATGCAGGAAAGATATTCCCGATGTTGGAGGAGTCCAGAACCAAGGGTCACAGTTTAAGAATAAGGGGTAGGCCATTTAGGTCTGAGATGAGGAAAACATTTCCACCCAGAGAGTTGTGAATCTGTGGAATTCTCTTCCACAGAAGGCAGTGGAGGCCAATTCACTGGATGTTTTCAAGAGAGAGTTACATTTAGCTCTTAGAGCTAACGGAATCAAGGGATATGGGGAGAAAGCAGGAATGAGGTACTGATTTTGGATGATCAGCCATGATCATGTTGAATGGCGGTGATGGTTCGAAGGGCCGAATGGCCTACTCCTGCACCTAGTTTCTATGTTTCTATGTTTCTATAAAGGGGAAGATGTTTATTTTCAAATAATTTCACCTTCACTCAGAGTTATACAGTATGGAAACAGGCCCTTCAGTCTGAAGAAAGGTCTCGACCTGAAACGTTACCCATTCCTTCTCTTCAGAGATGCTGCCTGTCTCGCTGTGTTACTCCAGCATTATGTGTCTATCTTCAGTTTAAACCAGCATCTGCAGTTCCTTCCTACACATGGAAACAGGCCCTTTGGCCCAACTTGCCCACACTGCCGAAGATGCCCGATCTACACTAGTCCCACCTGCCCACGTTTGGCCCATATCCCTCCAAACATTTCCGATCCATGTACCTGTCCAATCGTAGAGAGAATGCGCACTCATTCCCTTCCTTGCATTATTTCTAAGTGTTTATGTTTGTTATTAATTAACTCCAATTAATTATGCACAATTTGGCTTTCAAATTAGCAATTAGTGGTCTATTGCAGATAGTTGGCATGGCGACGGACGATTCAGATGCTGCTGCTTCACTTGAGACGGAGGAGAGGGCTGCAGGCAGACACGGTGAGAGCTTCACTAACTCTTGGCTGTGCCCGACTTAATGTCTGATTTTGGCATTAATCCAATGCGTTACTCGAGGAAGCACCAAAATAAAGATTTCCTCAGTGGGTTTTGCAGGAACAAAGCTAGTGGCTTTAAGAATCATTTATGTGGTCTGAAGAAGGTGGCTTGACTCTAAATGTCACCCATTCCTTCTCTCCAGAGGTACTGCCTGTCCTGCTGAGTTACTCCAGCAATTTGTGTCTATCTTCAGTGTAAGCCAGCATCTGCAGTTCCTTCGAACACAATTTAAATTGAATTGAATATTGAATACATTTTTATTAGTAAGATTAAACGAGAACTTACCAGTTTGAAGTTTGATCTTTATTTTATGAGGAGTTACGATGAGCGATTACGTGAAGAAGGCCGTCAGCACGCATGCGCGTCAATCTTCAAAGCAGCGGTGTGAAATCACAGATAACAGTTGATGAACTGAATATAGTAAGATTCGAGAACTTAGAACTACCAGCTGATCTTTATGAGAGAGGGTTGGGAGCGGAGGGCACGTATTCGCTCATCGTAACTCCTCATAAAATAAAGATCAAACTTCAAACTGGTAAGTTCTCGTTTAATCTTACTATTTTACTTCGGAGTCACGTGAGTGACTACGTGAAGATTTTGAAGCTCTGTGATTTCATGCCGTGGAACGAGTCCATGCATTACTCACTGCACCAATTGACCAAAGATGAGTGAACATTAATAATGCTATCAGACATGACCTAGATTTAGACATGCTGATGCTTTTTAATGAACAAAATGACAATAGTAACCCCTCTAAACCAGGAGTAAACTATAAACCGAACTAAAAAAATAGAGTTGGGTAAATACCCCTGGTCTGGCAATGGGTTTGTTATAAAATGTTTGAAAAGATCGTTCGTTTGACCATCCTGCAGTTGCTAGGACGTGGTACAGTGGAACATCCATAACCCTGCTGCTAAAACTGTTGCAGCCCTGATGGAGTGAGATTTGAAAATGTTAGTGTTCACTCCTGCACAAGTCAGAACTCGTTTAACCATCTGGAGATGGTCTGTACTGATACGCTCTTATGAGGTTTTTGTAACTAACAAACATTGCTAGATCAGTGCCCCTAAGGGTCTAGTGACCTTCACGTATTGTAGTAGATGTGACCACACACAACGGAAGGTCCATGGGGCATGTCCAAAATTTAGTTTATGACCTGATGCCCCTGGCCCGCAACGCTTGACTAAGTCATGAACATAAATTGTTATTTTTTCTGCAGATGTAACCATTCTGTCTAGTCGCAGCTTCCCTGCAATCTGCAGTGAGCACGTCCATGGTTCGGCCTCACAATCCGAGCCGCAGGAAACAGTCTTTTCAGGGTCTGTAAGTCAATGTATTGATTTTATCATGCATTGGATGGTTGCCCGAGTAACGGGCTGAACCAGCAATTCTATGTTAGAAATAACCATATAAGGTTCTATTATCATTCCCAACATCAGCGGGAATCATGGCTGCATAGGCCAGTCAGTACAAAATTGACTGAAGCGGGGTATTGCTGAATATTTTGCAACCCGACTGATGAGGCAAAATGGAGGAAGACATTCCTCCCCAGTGTGGCGAGAATGCATCTATCGCCACTGCCATGCCACATATTCTATTTATTTATTTGTTATTTATTTATTTGTTTTCCTTACTGCAACTGGTGATTGAGCCTGGATGCAAACACTCGATCTAGTGTTCCATGAGCCACCAAGCCATTAATACTTAGTGATCCAACATCCATTCTGTTTTGGCATTGATTTTACGTGATGATACACCAGAGCCAAATGAGGTTAGATAAACTATCACCGGATACTTTGACTTGATTGCACCCATGTGATTAACATATGACACTACCAAGTGTATCAACTTGGACTTGATCATGCAGATAATGCATTTTCCCACAAAACATTTAACCCATAGAATGCACCTAGTGTAGTTGATACCATATACGTAACTGAAGAATTGGTAACTCATGCAAATCCTATCACCTCTGTAACCAGAGATGGTATTAGTAATTTCCCATCTTGGAGCACTAACATCAGTTTGTAATGTAACTGAAGATTCTCTGACGAACGTTAGTGGAGCAATGCTGAATACTGTTCGTCCACCATAGTGCACTTTCATGGAAGTGAATAACGAGACCTACTTACCAGTGTCTCTAACTCCAGGTCTCCTTACCTTTGCTGGAGTTCCAGCGAAATTTCATTGGCAGACTCTGTCCATGTTGTAATCTCCATTAGATCGCTGATGCTGCTGACCAACTTTTCTTGTAGTGGCTAGTCCGTCTCTGACGGAGCAGCAATTTTAGAGGCAAAGCACATCACTTCCCCTCATGCGATAGTCGTGGATTATGCATTAAGCATGGGACCCCGGCACATAGTCATATTCGGGTTCCTGTTTGGAGTTAATCCACACTAACCTTAGACACTCTTTTTAGAGTGGGCGAAATTGCACCTGAACCAGGTGTCACCATCCGTATACCTCAATTTGTCTGTGCATGCCTTGTATCAAGCATGTTTAGCGACACCATCTCCCATGGTCTTGTAATATATATGGCTCCATCTTCATCCTTTATACATCCGAATGGGAGGGCTTATGCAACCTGAACCAGGAGCTGCCTCAGGCATGTGTGCATGTATTTTAGCACCATCTCCATTACTGCGTTCAACCGAGTGGGAGGAATGGCAAACCTGAACCAGGCGTTGTTTCAGGCACATGTGCATACTCCTGTAGCACTCTCTCTACCACTCCGAGCTGCTGCCTGACATGCCTTAAGATGGAGCGTTCTTTGACTGAGACTTGGCACTCTGTAATGATGTGACATGAGGTTCTAGATGCTTACCAAGCTCCAGGTTTTCTGCCATAGGCTGGAAGCCAACTTTACCTTGCAGCGGCTCCTCCGTTTGCGTGGATATCGCAATCGTTAATGTCATGACAGAATTCTGACCTCACGCATGTACTCCAGTATGTTTCACGGACATACTTCTGAATTTGGAGTCAGTCATACACTGACTGCCTACGCTCCTCTCCTCAGAGAAGGAGATATAATGCAGCCCTGCAACAGGCGCTGCTGCATGTGTCACGCAGCTGGCGTGTCGTGGAAAATTCCCTCACGACATACCATCAAACTGCGACTGCCTACCTCCCCTCCTCAGAGAGGGAGATATATTGCAGCCCTGTACCAGGCGCTGCTGCGGGCCCCCGAGCCCCGTGCTGATGTTACTCCCTTCTTTGGATATCAGGTGGAGCATCTCCCCATGAGATGCTCTATCTGGCAGAGAAAAAACATCCGAAGACGCTCCCACTGCAGGAGGTGAATCCTCCTGGCTGGACTAGATTGAAGTTTAACCGGCCCGTCGAGCCGGTATTTCCCACGGAGCCTGGATTCCCCATGGCTTCCGCAGCCAGCGGTTACCATGGCCGGGTTACCCCCGAGCCGAGTTTTACTTCGCGGAGCCGGGATTTCCCGCGGTCTCCGCTTCCGTGATTTCCCGAGCTGAGTTTAACTTCGTGGAGTCGGGATTTCCCGCGGCCTCCGCTTCCGGGTTTCCCCGAGCTAGGTTCCTCTTGCGGAGCCCGGATGTCCCGCGGTCTCCGCAGCCGGGATGTCCCCACGGAGTCGGGATTCCCCGGAACGACATCCAGCAGGAACTCTATAGAGAGCTTCCTGCCAGGTAAAAAACACAGCAATTTGAAAAATAAGTTTAAAACTTACCTTCAGGTTTGAAACTTACCGCTGGAGGAGCAGCGCGCCAGCCAGCCGGTCGCGCGCCATGCGTTAGATGTAATGACGCGCATGTGTGCTGACGGCCTTCTTCACGTAGTCACTCACGTGACTCCGAAGTAAAATATCCAAATATGTGTACATACAGGGAATTTGCCTTGGTGCTTTGCTCACAAGTAAAAACACGATATACACTACACAATTAAAAATAAATCATTATGATGTGAAGAATTAAATAAAATATCAGAGCAAAAGGAGGCTACAGACTTTTGGCTCTTGAGTAGAGCTACTGCTCGTGGAAAAAAATCTGTCTGGCTGTGGCGGCTTTGACAGTCCGGAGTCGCCTGCCAGAGGGAAGTGATTCAAAGAGTTTGTGACCAGGGTGAGAGGGGTCAGAGATGATCTTACCCGTTCGCTTCCTGGCCATTTCAGTGTAAGTTCGTCAATGGGGGAAGGTTGCAGCCAACAACATTCTCGGCTGATCGAATGATGCGCTGCAGCCTCCGGATGTCATGCTTGGTGGCTGAGCCAAACCAGACCATGATGAAGAAGGTGAGGACAGACTCTATGATGGCAGTATAAAACTGAACCATCATTGCCTGTGGCAGATTGTGTTTTCTCAGCTGCCGCAGAAAGAACATCCTCTGTTGGGCCGTTTTGACTGTGGAGTCGATGGTGGCCTCTCATTTAAGGTCCCTGGAGATGATGGTTTCAAGGAACTTAAATGACTCCACAGATGTGACTGTGGTGTTGTTGATGGTGAGTGGGGGGAGGGGGAGGGGGAGCTCTCCTAAAGTCCACAATCAAATCCACCGTCTAAAGAGCATTGAGCTCCAGGTTGTTGCGATGGCACCAGGATGCCAGCTGTGTCACTTCCTGTCTGTAGGCAGATTCCTCCCCATCCTGGATCAGTCCAATCAGGGTTGTGTCATCCGTAAACCTGAGAAGCTTGACAGAGGAGTCTGTGGAGGTGCACAGACTATGTGGTGTCCTGTCGAGTAGTGGCGCCATCAAGTGTGGCTGCCTCGCCTGCAGCTGTCTGTCCTCTCATCCTTTTTGTTATTTTTAGTCTGTTTTAAAGTTTGATTTTGGAGGTCTTTACTCTTTTTTAAGTGGGGGGAAGGGGGAACCATTTCTCTTAGTCACTTCCTGGTCGCGTCTTCGACCCCTCCTCGCGGCCTACCATCTGAATTGGCACGGCCTTTCCGGCCGGAGACCGGCCAGAGCTTTGGTTTCAGCAGCGGCGCAGCATGGGATTCCATCGCGGAGCGAGTGATGCTTTGCCGGGAATCGCCGTGTTGGAGCTGTCACTGGCAACTTCAACACCGTGGAGCTGTGGTCTGTGGAGCATCCAGCCACGGGCGGCGGGAGCTTCCAGCCGCTGGTGGTGCTGACTTTGACATTACGGAGCCTGGGATCTCTCGCCGAGGTCGCCAGCGTTGAATCTCCGCCCAGCTCGGCCTGTGGACTTCAGGAACCGCGGTCTCCGGTAGGAAGCGGCCGATTCGGAGGCTCCGGGCCGCTGAGAGTGTTCTTCCATTCGAAAGCCTGAAAACATCGGGCCGCCGTAACAGCGACTGCGGAGGCCTCAATAGGGTGCGGGTGAACAGAGGAAGAAACTGAACTTTGGTGCCTTCCGTCTCAGTGGGAAACGCTGATTCCACTGTGGGGGGGATGTTTTTATGTTTTATGTTAAATTTTAAAGTGTGGTGTTTATCTTATTTGTGTGCTGCATGGTAACTAACATTTCACTGCACCAATTGGTGTATGTGACAATAAATGTCCTTTGTCCTTTTGTCCTTTGTTATATTGGAATAGCCCTCGTGATTGCAAAATATTTTCAAACACTGAGATCTGGAACTTGTAATTGATATAGTTTAGTTTAGTTTAGAGATAAAGAGCAGAAACAGGCCCTTCGGCCCACCGAGTCCGTGCTGACCAGCGATCATCCCCTCACACTAACACTATTATACACACTAGGGAAAATTGACAATTTTACTGAAACCAATTAACCTACAAACCTGCACGTCTTTGGAGTGTGGGAGGAAACAGGAGCACCCGGAGAAAACCCACGCAGGTCACGGGGAGAACGCACAGATTCTGCACAGACAACACTGGTAGTCGGAATCGAACCTGGGTCTCTGGCGCTGTAAGGCAGCAACTCTACCGTTGCGCCATCATGCCACCCTTTGTTGCTATCTTTTGTTTGTATTTGTTAGTAAACCAATTAATTATTTTAATCGATGCTTGAGGACCATTAAGTACAAATAATAATCTTTAGTAGGTGCTCAATCACATATATTCACTGCTCCTATTCATTCTGATGGCAAGGATGAGATGATCTTACGGGAGTTTTTGCTTGTTCCCTATCTGGATTTCCATGTTCAAATCTAGGAATTCCTCCAAGCTTTCCATTAGCTCTACCACTGTAAGAGCTGCTGTCTCACAGAACCAGAGATCTGGGTTCGATCCTGACCTTGGATGTTGTCTGTGTGGAGTTTGCATGTTCTCCCTGTGACCACATGGGTTTTCTCCAGGTGCTCCGGTTTCCTCCGACATCCCAAAGACGCGCAGGTTTGTAGGTTAATCAGCCTCTGTAGGTTGCCCGCTGTGTGTAGGGAGTGGATGAGAAAGTGGGATAACATAGAACTAGCGCGAACGGGTGATGGGTGGTCAGCGTGGACTCATTGGGACGAAGCCACTGCTTCCATGTTGTATCTCTAAAACTAAAACTAAAAAAATCAGAGCAGAAGATGCACAATATTTTTATGACTGAGTGCAATTCTTATCTCTGGAAAACATTGTGCTTCTGCAACGTAGGATGATGGTGACATTTGGACATTAGTGCGGAGAAGTGGGTGCATTGATACAGGTTACAGTCAGAATACATATAAAAGAATGACTGGTCAGGAGAGTTTAGTTTAGACATACAGCATGGACACAGGCCTTTCGGCCCATCAATCCCCTAGTTCTATGCTATCACTCTAGTGACATTGTATCAGAACTGGTTAAAGTTAAAAAGATGCAGAGAAGGTGCAGAGCGTGTGAACAGCTGAATCACCCGGTGGGAGGCTCATTTTAGGATGGGACAGTGATGTAGCTGGAAGAGATGCTGCCTCATAGCTTCAGAGACCCGGGTTCCATCCTGATCCTGGCTTTGTGTTTTACTCAATATTCCAGCTTCTGCAGTTCCTTGCATCTCCATCGTGACAGGTGCTGTGACTTCTGTTCCATCAAGCGTTATTGCTGTATTACCTCTGCTTGTAAATAACAATGAAAATAGGTGTCTAAACCCCTGTAACCAAGGTGAAGCATATTCCCGCTGATTCTCATTTTTCCTCAGACTAGATTAAAAAAAAACCTTATCAGTATAGAGGCAGTACCCATGATAGAACATGGAGCAGTACAACACAAGAACAGGTCCTTCGGCCCACAATGTTTGTGCCATACATTATGCCAATTTAAACTGATCGCATCTGCCTGTACATCATAAGATCATGCGATAGGAGTAGAATTAGGCCATTCGGCCCATCAGGAAGCTATATATCTCTGCCTTAAATACGGGATATCCACTGATATTGCCCCCACAGCCTTCTGTGGCATATAATTCCACAGATTCACCCCCCTCTGACTAAAGAATGATACATGATCCATGTCCCTCTATTCCCTACACTTCCATGTGCCTATCTAAAAGCCTCATAAACACCACTATCGTATCTGCCTCCACTACCACCCCTGGCAATGCATTCCAAGCACCCACGAATTTCTGTGTGGATCCAAACTTTCCCCGTACATCTTGATTAAACTTCCCCCCTCTCACCTTGCACCTACTCCTTCTAGTGTTGGATATTTCCACCCTGGGGAGAAAGGTTCTCTGTCTACCCTATCTATGACTCCAATCATTTTATATACTTCTACCAAGTCTCCAGAAATATGAAGAGCCTTCATTTAGAAACAAGGGACTGCAGATGCTGGTTAACACACAATAGGACACAAAGTACCTCCGCAGGTTCTCACTGCCTACCCTATCCATAATTGTATGTACTTTATAATTACTATAGAGCTTATCTTGGGTAGTCTACAAATCTTCCTGGAATAGATATATCAGAAACATTTTTTTCCAACGGTGTTTATTTGTCACATATGCAACTGCACAGTGAATATTTTTGCATATATTTCACATGGTGGTGCCGCCATGTTTTGGCGCCATTGTTCAAAGTCCAAAGTCCGGTCGGCCCGCGCGCTCGATGTACTGGAGCAGCTCCCGCGAACCGACGTCCCTCTCCTCTCCTCGCCCGGCCATCTTTGTGTCCCTGGGGCGCCTCCTGCAGACGACCTTGAAGGCGCTGGAGGCATTACCGCGGTTCACCCTCCTGCCGGCCCTTGCTCCTCATGGTCGGACATCTCCAGCTCCCTCCCGGTTACGCCATCCGCCGAGCCCAGAATTTCTCATGGAAATCCATGAAAGAGAGGGGAATGCATTTAAGCACTTACACGGGAAGCATTATGCACTTCTTCACAATCCACAACCTTCAAGGCAATTTGTGCCATTGATCAGAATTGCTGCACTGAGCTGAACAGTTGGGCAGCAGACAAAATGACCATCACTTACACGCAAAGCTTTAGCAACTGGTCTGCACTGTGTGATCCTGAACAAAACAATTGAACTTAAGTGTGTAAGAAAGGACTGCAAATGCTGGTTTAAATCGAAGGTAGACACAAAATGCTGGAGTAACTCAGCGGGTGAGGCAGCATCTCTGGAGAGAAGGAATGGGCGATGTTTTGGGTCGAGACCCTTCTTCAGACTGATTAAACTTTCGTTCTTTCTAAAATGAACTATCGTGCCCATGTTGCTCTTCTGAGATCAGACACTGTTTTGAAAAAAAAAAGTTAATTAAAATGATTTTTATTGATTTATCACATAACACAAAATTTGGGAAATCGAATAGTTCGTTCTCCAACCACTTACGTTTTTATCCGCAATCTAGTAAACTTCAATAAATGCCCTGGGCTAAAATGTTGCTACACAGAAGCCTCTTGGTAGTGTGAGCTCAGTAATCCTGATTTCACACAATTCTGTAATCCTTTAAACTCATAAACAAAGCCTGTAATTCTTCCTAGTTTAAAAGCAGAACAGGCAATCATTCATGCTCACTTCAATGTCATCGCCTGTGATTGTTCAAGAACCAAAGCATTTGGTTCATCAATTTAATCCAATCTATATCTTGTCTCTGCAGACTCCTCACTGCAGCTTGTCACATAGGATGAATGACAATAAACCTACAATGCCAAATTCAGGGCTGTCTTTTTAAAAGAACACCAATACAGAGGAAGTCAAAAGGCTTTGATTATTCACACTGGTACCACATGGAGCTATCAATATGTCAATGATAGTTTTTAATGTTATGTATAAAATTGAAGAGATTTTGAACTCCAGTAAAACACATTTCACTTTTATCATCTTTAATTGGCAAGATCTTCTGCATGCCGTTTCCTGAAGTAATTCAAGTGCACTATGGTGGAAAACCCTTCTTATCGCTTCCCAACTTGGCTCCTGTCACTTCTGATGCTTTCTGTCAGAAGTAATGTCGAGGGTGTTACATATTTGTCCAAAATAACTGTGATCCTGACTGCAGGTGCTGTCTATACGGAGTTTGCATGTTGACCTGCGTGGGTTTTCTCCAGGAGCTCTGGTTTCCTCCCACATTCCAAAGACGTACAGGTTTGTAGGTTAATTGGCTTTGGTAAACTTGTAAATTGTGGGTAGTTTGTAAGGTGGTCCATCTACTGTTTTCACATATTTTTTCTGCACTCAATATGCGGCCTCTAGGTTATTGGTACCGTCCCGAATTCTCTATCTCCATCTGAGAAACCATGGATCAGAGATTCCTTGGAGTCAATGAGAATGTACTATAACTTCCAAGGAAGTTTTGAGCATGAGTTTAGTTAATTATCACATGTACCAAGGTAGAGTGAAAAGCTTTTGTTGCGTGCTAACCAGACAATGCTGGATGCTCCGGTTTCTTTCCACATTCCAGAGACGTGCAGGTTTGGAGGTTAATTGACTTCTGAAAATTGTCCCTAGTGTGTAGGATAGAATTAGTGTATGGGTGATCGCTGGTCGGCATCGACTCAACGAGCCAAAGGGTCTGTTTCCACATTGTATCTCTAAACTAAACTAAACTAAATTAAACTAAACTTTGAACTCTCTTGGTTGCACAAAGACTTAGGGCATTTTACAATGGTATTAGGCTTTTTAATGTATTGATTTTTTTTTTTGTTCATTGTTATCTATGAGTATTGTGTTTACAGGCCTGTTATGCTGCTGCAGGTAAGAATTTCATTATTCTGAAGTCAGTACATATGTCGTAGAAACACTCTTGGCTCTTGATTCTGTATCGGGACAGATTAAAACAGTACATGATGGATGTCTACACAAAACACAACAAATCGCAGGTCACAAAACAAGCAGTCGGGAGTGGGAATTGTTGAATTTCTACCTTCCCTGATTACCGAGACAAGGCAAGCTTCCTTACACTACAAGGCTAATCCAATCTGTGAACTTCTGCTCCATCAGTCCCAACACTGTAACACACAGTGCCAGCACCCAATAATGAACAGTCCTTTTTTTCAAAAGAAATCTCTGCTCTTTCACTCCCTTTTAGACCACATTTCTTGTCAAACGAGGAGGAATTTCCTGAGGTCATAAGTGATAGGAGCAGAATTAGGCCATTTGGCCCATCAAATCTACTCCTCCATTCAATCATGGCTAATCCATCTCTCCCTCCTAACCCATTGATGAGGAGGAATTTCTTTAGCCAGATGGTGGTGAATCTGTAGAACTCATTGCCACAGAACATTGGGTATTTCTAACGCGGAGATTGATACGTTCCTGATTAGGAGGCAGGAGAATGGGGTTGAGAGGGAAAAATAGATCACCCATGATTGAATGGTGGAGTAGACTCGATGGGCCGAATGGCATCATTCTATTTCTATGTCTTATAGTCAAAATAAAATAGTATAGGCACTTCTTTGAACCAGCTGTGAAATGTCTGCACCAACCCTCTTCCTTGATCTGTTTAACATCGTCAGATGAATCTGTTAGGTGCAGAAGCTGGGGATACTGTAAGGTGTTGAAAGCATCCGTAGATCGTGGATTTTCATGAGCTATTATCTTTTTATTTGATGTGCAAAAGTAGGAACAAAGTAGTTTTCCAGAAGTACATTTTTCAAGAGTTTTAAGATAAGTATACATTCGGTGGCACAGCGGTAGTGATGCTACCATACAGCGCCAGAGACCCAGGTTCGATCCTGACACGGGTGCTGTCTGTACAGAATTTCTACGTTCTCCCTGTGACCGAGTGGGTTTTCCCCGGGTTTTCCCCGGTTTTCTCGCACACTCCAAAGACGTACAGATTTGTAGGTTAATTGGCTTCAGTGAAAATTGTAAATTGTCCCCAGTGAGTGTGGGATAGTGTTAGTGTTGGCGTGGACTTAGTGGGCCGAAGGGCCTGTTTTCGCGCTGTATCTCTAAACTAAAACTAAACTAAGTTTGTTTTCTGGGACTCAATGCTCACACATGTTTTATGTATGGAGTAGCTAATGACTGGTACGATCTCTGTTCATCGCACAATGTGAAATCAAAACACGGGGAAAAACAGCGAGAGCTTTCTTTTAATGATTAACACGGTGACCAGCAGCAACAATTCACGGTGCCACAGACGACCAGATGGATTTTGATGACAGAATACCAAATGAAGCAATCTCTAAAAATATAAGCAAGGATGTACAACTGAAGGGCAGGAAATCTGGCAGACAAATAGGATCTGCTTTTATACACATCTTTTTTTGGTTTGAGGGTGTTGTGTTCAGTAGAAACCACAATTGTGTCATTGAGTGAAATCTGTCTCACATTTGTGCTGAGAAAATCTGTACAGCCTTTGGATTCTTTTCTCAAGGTGATAGTGTATTTTACCAATCTTGTTATGATTGGAAAGTTAACAAAGCCAACATTTCATTCTGATGCTAACACAAATGTATGGTGTCTTTCATGTTCTCTAATCATTGTGCCAATTGATGTTACAGTGAGGTATGCCGCGTTTTTGACAACATATCAATCTATAATATGGATTGATATCATGGTCAGGGATTATGGGGAGAAGGCAGAAGAATGGAGTTGAGGGGGAGAGTTAGATCAACCATGATTGATTGGCAGAATAGACTTGATAGGCCGAATGGCCTAATTCTGGTCCTATCACTTATGAACATGAAGTGCTGGAGCAACTCTGCGGGTTAGGCAGTATATGTGGAAGGAAGTTATGTTACAGTTGAACAAGACATCGGTCAGGCCACATTTGGTGTACTTAGTGTTGGTTAACCTGTTATAAGAAAGATATTGTCAAGCTGGAAAGGGTGCAGAGAATATTTACGAGGATTATTCAAGGGCCTCGAAGGCCTGAGCGACTGGGAGAGGATGGATAGGCTGGGACTTTATTCATGAGCTATTGGGAGAGGTTGAGTAAACTAGGATTTTATTCCTTGCAGCGCAAGAGCATGAGGGGTGATTTTATAGGGATGAATAAGATCATGAGATTGGGTAAATGCACAGAGTCTTTTACCCAGATTAGGGAACATAAAAGCAGAGGGCAAAGGTTTAAGGTGAGAGGGGAAAGATTTATTAGGAACCTGAGGAATATTTTTTTTTCTTATTAGCACAAAGGGTGGTGCGTGTATGGAACAAGCTACCGGAGGAGGTAGTTGAGACAAATGCTATGATAACATTTAAAAGACATGTATGGGATAGGTTTAGAGGGATATGGGCTAAATGCAGATAGGTGGGACTAGTGTAGATGTGGATGTTGGTCAGCATGAGCAAGTTGGGCTAAAGGCCCTGTTTCCATGCTGTCTCTATGACTGGTGACGTCTTGGGTTGGGATGCTTCTGTCACAATCAAGTAAGGTCCTGATCTGAAAGGTCGCCTCTCCATTCCCTCCACAGATGCTGCCCGACCCCCTGAGTTCCTCCAGTACTTTGTGTAATGATCAAGATCCCAGAATCTGTAGTGTCTTGTGCCTCTATTAATCCGTGAAGTTTGATGATGCAGAGACTTTGCTTTGCATTAGGAACTAGTTAGAAAAAAAGGAAATGCAAATGGAAGGAATCTGACTGTGGAAATGTGGCCACTGCTGCATTGTGGCACTGAGGGTGGTAGGTATATGGAACGAGCTGCCAGAGGATGTAGTCGAGACAGGTACTATAACAACATTTAAAAGATACTTGAACAGTACCATGGATAGTAAAGGTTTAAAGGGAGTTGGGCCAAACGCAGGCAGGTGGGACTAGTGTAGATGTGGCATCTTGGTCAGCATCGGCAGGTAGGGCCAAAATGGCCTGTTTCATAGAAACACAGAACCATAGAAAATAGTTGCAGGAGGAGGCCATTCGGCCCTTCGAGCCAGCACCGCCATTCATTGTGATCATGGCTGATCGTCCCCAATCAATAACCCATGCCTGCCTTCTCCCCTTATCTCTTGATTCCACTAGCCCCTAGAGCTCTATCTATATCCCTTCTATATGACTAAAAGCAACAAAAAGAACCTGCAGAAAAGGGCAAAGCTTTGAAGTAAAAGTGAAAGCGATAAGAGAATTAACCAGGCAAGAGTACAGAAGGAGTAGGAAAGAATTGACTTGAAATGGATGTCAGGATTTTATCGTGTAAAGGACATGTGTAATCCCTTAAAACTGTCTGAAGTGAGAGCAAAAAGGATGAGTTGGGATGAAGGGTCTGTTTCCGTACTATATGACTGTATGACTATGAAACCATCTTTACTGTTTGTCAATAACACAATGTTTTACTTCTCTTCACTGCCCAATTAAATCCAATGTCATTGACTGTCACACCATCCAACATGTAATAAGTCATTTGCAAGGTCACAAAATGGTTCAAGCCACCGAACAGTCTCAGAATCACAAAGTGCAAACACTCTAACGTGACTGATTCAGCGTTGAAAGCTGTGGAGTGTTCTCATTGACAACAAGAAAGTAAATCTACTTTAGACAGTTACATCCCGAGGTGAACAGATATCTGTGATATTTGACACACAGCTACATGTACAACACACACACACACACAATGGAAATTAGTATTTTGTTAACCTAGAAGACTGCTGTGCAAAATCAATTATCCAAACATGGATTATCATACTTAACAACTTCAGTAAGTGATACGAGTCCTTTCTTGTTTTCTTACGAAAAAAAAGCATAATAAATGTTGGGCTTACAAACAGGACACTTCATCGAGAAATGAAAAGCAAAGGCTGATTTTCTGAACTATTTGATTGCATGACCAGCTCCAATCTCAGTTAATTGCTGCATAACCACAGTTATAATGAATCTACTTCAGTAGGTTTTATGCAAGGTGGTTAGACTAAGGTCTGACTGAGTTAGAACATATCATCATGAGTTTCCATTTGCTTGAAGCCCTTGATCTGGAACTATGAGATTTATTTCGCCAAATTCGAGCCTGCACCGCCATTCATTGTGATCATGGCTGATCATCCACAATCAGTAACTCGTGCCTGCCTTCTCCCCATATCCCTTGATTCAGCTAGCCCCTAGAGCTCTATCTAACTCTCTTTTAAATTCATCCAGTGAATTGGCCTCCACTGCCCTCTGTGGCAGAGAATTCCACAAATTCACAATTCTGGGTGAAAAACTTTTTTCTCATCTCAGTTTTAAAATGCAGCTCTCTCCCTGTACAAATCAGTTTACTGGAAAATTATGTTCTTAAGTTAAAGGTTTCAAAGTGAGGCAAATCATTCTTATTAACCATATAACTAGCGTGATTAAGGAATGCAACTGGATTGGACACAATTAACATCTTAAGAGAAGAGAAATTAGTCTTAATTTAGTTTAGAGATACAGCATGGAAACAGGTCCTTCAGCGCACCTTCGACCAGCAATCCCTGCACACTTACACAATCCTACACACGCTCAAGATAATAGTAAGATTAAATGAGAACTTACCAGTTTGAAGTTTGATCTTTATTTTATGAGGAGTTACGATGAGGGACTACGTGAAGAATACCCAGTCCAGCCGCACATGCATCAATCTACAAAGCAGCAGTGTGAAATCACAGATAATAATTACTGAAGTATGATAGTAAGATACGTGAAGACTAGAACTACCAGTTGACCTTTATGAGGGGTGGGAGTGGAGGGCACGTAGCCCCTCATCGTAACTCCTCATAAAATAAAGATCAAACTTCAAACTGGTAAGTTCTCATTTAATCTTACTATTTTACTTCGGAGTCACGTGAGTGACTACGTGAAGATTTTAAAGTTCTGTGATTTCATGCCGTAGATTCAAATCCAGGCATCTCACTGCATTGATTGACTCTAAATGAGTAAAGCAATCAACAATGCATAACCACAACATAGATGCAATCAGTTAATGGTTTATTTATCACAACAATAGTAACCCCTTTATCACAAGGGGGAACTTAATACTGAATCCAAAACAGCACCACCAAATAACCCAGGATCTCTAATCTCCTTATGGTAATACTTGTGAAACATCCGTTCACTTGCCCATCCTGCGGCCGCAAGGATAAGGTCTATTGGGACGTCCAAATCCTTGGCCGTCGATGTTGATGCTGCCCTGGTGGAATGAGATTTAAATTTGTCAGTATCAATACCTGCATCAACCAACACCTGCTTCAGCCATCTTGAAATATTCTGAACCGACACTTTCTTATGTGTTTTTTTATGGCTGATAAAGAATGCTGATTCTGCACCTCTTAAGGTTCTGGTGGCTTCAATGTAACATCGTAAATGTGATACTACACATAGACGTGGATCCGTAGGATATGCTGAAAAAAACAACTTACATCCTGTGAGTCCAGGTCTATTCTGTTTAAGCAAATCATAGACATAGAACGTAATGGCATCTGCTGCTATTTTCATCCTGTCTATTTGTAGTTTCTGCAATGTTTGCACTCTCTGTGCTGAAACCAGTGCCATGAGCATGACTACCTTCATGGTAATTTTGGCCAAGTACAGAGCTGCAATAGGAGTCCATTGGCGAAGGAGCATTAACACATCTCTTACATTCACAGATTTCTGTATACCTGGGTCTAGGAGGCTTGGAATTGAAAATTCCCTTCATAAACCTACAGACCAAAGCTGTGACCCTACAGGATTTTGTTCTGATTCCCTCCATAGATATGCAGAAAGAGCACTCCTTGCAGTATTGATCGCACTATAGCTTAACTGTAAATCAAAATAAAGAGTTGACAGAAACTCTAACACGTCTGAGATGTCTGCAGTGTGATATGTAATATTCTGCCTTAAGCAAAACACCTCCCATTTCCTTATGTAAGAAATGTACTGCTTCTGGGTACTATCCCTCCAGGCTGCCGCAATACCATCCACAGTACGATCTGATAGTCCTCTTCCGAGATATGGCCTCCTTAGAATCTGCAAATCAACAAACCAATAAGATCATGTAAAGGATGCAAATCACCAGTTACAGGGAGATAACAAACAGGTTTTCCTGTTTAGGAAAAATCATAAGGGGCTTTGTGATCATTTTTAACACCAGAGGGTACCACGGTTGTGTAGGCCAGTCTGGTACCACCAAAACCCCTGAAGCGGAGTCCTGTTTAATCTTCTGTATACACCGACTAATGAGGCAAAATGGAGGAAATGCATACAGAAACATTCTACCCCAATGCAGCGAGAAAGCATCCACCGCTACTGCACCAGGATCAGGTTCCCATGACACATATTTAGGTAATTGGTGGTTAAGTCTGGATGCAAACAAGTCAATCTCTGGCATCCCGAACCGTGCAACAATTTTATTAAATTTGTCACAATCCAACATCCATTCTGTATTGTCATTGAATTTACATGACCTTGTGTCTGCAACTATGTTGAATCTACCTGGCAGGTAGATTGCCGAAAGCCAAATGTTTCCGGTAATACACCAGGTCCAGATCACGTTTGCCAATCTATCACAAGATTCTGACTTGATACCACCCATATGATTAACATATGCTACTGCCGTAGTATTGTCAATCTGTACCTGAACATGCAAATTTTGCATATTAGAGCAATAAGCTTTAAGCCCATAAAATGTTCCTAAAAGCTCTAGGTAATTGATCCCTTGTTCTTCGAGCAAAGGTACTTCCTCCACATTCCATGTACCTCCACAGCTGGAAATAGTATTAGTAGCGCCCCAACCTAGAGCACTTACATCAGTCTGTAGAATAATGGAAGGTGTTTCAACCAGATTTCTCTGGAAGCATTAGAGACACTCCTGATCCACCATTGTATTTCAGTAATAGCTGCAACTGGCAATTGCATGGGCCTGTCAAAATGCCCTGAATGTATCCTCAATGCCTGTACTTTTGCTCGCTGTAATTGCTGATAATGCAATGGTCCAAACTGTACAGCCGGAAATGAAGCAATTAGTTTGCCAAGCAAGCTTGCTACCTGCCTAATTGAGGGTTGGTGCTGTGTAATGAACTTAATACAACCTTCAATTAACTGCAGCCTTTTATCCTTGGGCAGAGTCACTACCATGTGTTCTGAATTAATAGTGAAACCCAAGTAATCAATTACTGTGCTTGGTAATAGTTTGGATTTATCTGGGTGGATAATAAATCCCAGCCTCTCCAAAGTGAGCTTAATTCTTGACACTGATGCTTCTGTTGTAGCCCGAGTGTCTCCCAGAATATCATCCAAATAGGCCATTAGAAAATGGCCCTGAGCTCTTAATAGTGCTAAAATTGGTTTTAACAATTTGGTAAATAGTCTCGGAGCTGAGGTTAAACCATTAGGCAATGCTTTAAATTGCCATAATTGACTCATCCATCTAAATTTTAAGTATCTCCGATCATTACCATGCACAGCCACAGAGTAATATGCATCTTAATAATAATAATAATACATTTTATTTGTATAGCGCTTTTCAAGCTCAAAGTCACTTTGAAGATCTATGCTAGCCATTTAGCATTTTCTTGAAATTAGCTGTATGGCATTGGCAAATGTCTCCATTTAAAAATGTTTATACTGTACAAAAGGGTTAAGACTTGTCAGATCTAGAATAATTCTACACCCATCATCCTTTTTTGCTCTAGGAAATATACTTGACACAAATTGGTGGTGTTGGTCAACTGACCTCAATTACACCATTTTTACACAATATTTCAAGTTCTGCCTGAATCTGCATATTCTCTTCTTTTGAGAAAATACGTGTCCGGCTTGAAATATGCTGAGTAGGAAGATCCAAATATGGATAAAATTCAATTCTAAATCCCACAATACTGCACAGTATAAATGCATCAGATGTTATTTTTTGCCATTCTTTTAGGAAGAATTGTAATCTTCCTCCAACTTGTGAGTGTGAAACATTTAATATGTCTCTTACAGGACCAGACCCACCTACCTCGGAGTTTGCCGATGGCAAATGTTGTCCCCTGCTCTTAGTGGGAATACTGTAACCTCCACGTGCCCCAGGAGCAGTGCGCCAATAACGCATATATGGGAAAGACCGACTTGTTCCTTCACCGGCCCCAGTCACCACACGTCAGTAGGGAAACTGTCTTCGAATTGATCTGACAAGCACCGGTGGTTTCATCATCCCCACGGTTTTTGCTTCTTCATTCAGGTCTTTTACCCTTTTGGCTAGATTTTCTCCAAAAACCAGATTAGGCAATTGAATATTAGATGGTTTACAGAGCCCTGCAAACTTAGGGTGAATGTTAGGTCTTATAGCACTTTTACGAATACAGTTTATTTCAAAGTGCGCACTACACGAGTGCTAAGGCATCCTGTTGTGATGCAGACATGTGCTCCTCATCCAAGCCTCTGGCGAAAGCCGTAATGCCTGACCCCAGCAATTTCAACACCCGCTGTAATTTCATTTCTTGTGCGCGTACTGCAATGTCCAAATAGCCCCATATTACATTATTCACCGCTGGGACTGCTAGCAGTGTGCAATTCTGCGGGGTTTCATATTTTTTGACAGTCTCATCCATGGTCAATTTCTGGAGCTGATGGGAGAGCAAGTAATTTATAGTCATTGCTAATTCATCCCCCAATGGTTCCCCTGTTAGTCTGGGAACAGCAACATTTTGTGCCAGACCTGGTATTTTAGGCTCTGTTGTTGGGCTCTGGTCCTCATATAATTCGTCATCTGAATCTTGCTGCTCCTCCTCATGGTGGGGGCGATCTGGCATCCCTGCTTCAGGTGTTTCTAGCGCTGGCTCTCCCATAGGCCCACGCATAGTAAACCCTTTCCCAGGTGCTCCCCGCGCGGGCTCTCCTGTAGGCCCACGCATAGGCAGCCCTCTTTCAGGTGCTGCTGGCGCTGGCTCTCCTGTAGGCCAACGCCTATACTGTCTTCCTTCAGACATTGTTGGCGCTGGCTCTCCTGTAGGCCAACGCATAAAATGCCTTTGTTCAGGCATTGCTGGCGCTGGCTCTCCTGTAGGCCAACGCTGAGCCCGACCCATCCAAGGCACACCCTGCGCTGGCTCTCCCGTAGGCCAACGCGGGCTGTATTCCTCCTGGAGTGGGTCTTGATAAATCATTTTCCCCATAAGGAATTCTAAACTGGCGACCCGAGCAGCCTTAACGTCTGCCTGAGGCGGGGTAACCTCCGGGTCTGACTCCTCAGAGTCTAATGGCCGCATGGACTTTTGCCCGGCCTTGATACCTAATGGCGCTGCAACGGTACTTTCTTCTACCGCATCTGGAGTTGATGACCTCGATGCCACCGACTCATCAAATGGGCACCCGCTACCCGCAGACCCACGGTCTTCTTGATTTTTACCTGCGGTACGCCTCCTCCCTTTACGCTCTCTCTCCATACTAATTTGTGTTGTCTTACAACTACAAGTCTCTCCGAGGAAGGCGACCTGAAAGCGAAAGTGAAACCACTTACCTTCAGGCTTTTAAAACTTACCGCTTGGAGGAGCTCGGCTCTTCCACACAAGGTCGCTGCGCCATGCGTCTGACGATATGACGTATGTGCGGCTGGACGGGGTATTCTTCACATAGTCACTCACGTGACTCCGAAGTAAAATTACAATTATACCAAGCCATTTAGCCTGAGTCCTTTATCTATTAAAAAAATAAGTCACTGTAATGGGCCTGTCCCACTTAGGCGACTTTTAAGGTGACTGCAGGAGACTGTGCAGTCACCACATGGTCGCCACTTGTTCGCGGGTGGTTGCCGGGGAGTCGCCATAATGGTCGTGAGGAGTTCCGCCATTCTGGGAACTAGTCGTGGCATCATTATGTTCCCCGTGAATTTTTCAACATGTTGAAAAATTAGCGGCGACTAGAATGAAGCCGCCATGGGGAGTAGCGAGAACATACTTGGCGTATAAAGTGTGATTCTGATATTGCCTTCCATCACAGTGAGGAATGTGGGGAATCCATTGTGGTGGATGTTTATGTTAACTTTTATGTAGTTGTGTGTCTTGTTGCTTTTTTTTAGTGTGGCTGTATGGTAATTCGAGTTTCACTGTACCTTAATTGGTACACATGGCAATAAACAGACCTTTGAACCTTTTTGAACCTTTGATCAGGAAAGATATATAAACTGTAATCCTTTGGTTCCAGAGTTATTAGCCAAGTGGAAATTAACGACAAAGCAATCAAAAAGTTATACAAGAGTTTCATTATTCTTCTAACAACAACATTTGTGGCACATTGGCACAGCGGTAGAGTTGCTACCTTACATTGCCAGAGACCCAGGTTTGATCCTGACTATGGGTGTTGTCTTTACGGAGTTTGTACATTCTCCCCGTGACCGCGTGGGTTTTCTCGGTGTACTCCGGTTTCCTCCCACACTCCAAAGACCTACATGTTTGTAGGTTAATTGGCTTCGGTAAAATTGTAAATTGTAGTAAATTGTGTGTGTAGGATAATATTAGTGTATGGGGTGATCGTTGGTTGGCGCAGACTCGGTGGATCAATGGCCTGTTTCCATGCTGTATCTCTGAACTAAACTAAAACTAAAACTTCAGAAATAATGCAACATGTAAAGCATTCCCCAATTATTGATATTCAGATATTATTTACTAGTTTTTCAAATTAACTCAGTTATTTGTCTTGATTCAGTCACCAGAGATACGGACAGAAATGTTTCTAATCTGACTAGAGGGATTTAAAGGAAATGCACTGAAATTATGACTTTTTAAACCAGATACTGCACTAAATAATCAAAAATTAAAATAAAAAAATATATTTTAAATGTTGATTTGTATTTGTTATACTAACCACAGGAAAGTGGGAAAATTATGAATTTAGAAAATGATTGGTGATTATTACTTGCCTAATGATAAATTGCATTGTAAAATCAACCATCTTATCATGAAATCACACAATCATGAAATACACAAAATCATGAGAGGAATAGATCAGATAAATGCACAGTCTTTTATCCAGAATAGGGGAATAGCGAACCAGAGGACATAGGTTTAAGGTGTGGGGGGGAAATATTTAATGGGAACCTGAGGGGTGACGTTTTCACACACAGGATGGTGGGTGTATGGAACGAGCTGCCGGAGGAGGTAGTTGAGGCTGGTTTAGGGAACATTTAGACATATACATGGACGGGACAGGTTTAGAGGGATATGGGCCAAATGCAGGCAGGTGGGACTTGTGTAGATGGGATACTTTGCCCTTTCTGGGCAAGTTGGGCCGAAGGGCCTGTTTCCACACTATATCACTCTATGACCATTTAAAATCAGTTGCTTAGATAAGCACTGTTATATTCTTCTGTACACTACAAAGACATACTAGGCGTGAAAATGGCCACAGCTAAATTCAGTTTAATTGCTAGTATCTTTGTAGATGCCATTTACTTTCTGATTCTACTGTGGGTCACTGCTGATATCCTAGTTCACCATTTATCCTGGTAAATAATCTTTAAAAATTCAATCTGTATTAAGAAGTATTGGATCTAGGTTTGCATACAGCCTTTGAACAAAGTAGACAATGGTTTAATCGCTAGCAATCATCCTCAGCATCCTTGATTTAATAAGTCATGTTAAATCTAATAGCACTGACAAATTCCCCTTGCCGTTCCATTTTTTGAATTTGTTATCAACTAAGTGGTTTCCAAGTTTATAGTTTAGAGATACAGGCCCTTCGGCGCGCCGACCAGCGATCCCCGCATATTAACACTATCCTACATGCACTAGGGACAATTTTTACATTTACCAAGCCAATTAATCTACATACCTGTATGTCTTTGGAGTGTGGGAGGAAACCGAAGATCTTGGAGAAAACTCACACAGGTCACGGATAGAGCGTACAAACTCCGTACAGACAGCACCCGTAGTTGGGATCGAACCCGGGTCTCCAGCGCTGCATTCGTGGTAAGGCAGCAACTCTACCGTTGTGCCACCATGCCGTCCAAGTTGACAAGAAAAGGATGTTCAATAGAGCTAGCTGGAGAGCGTGGTTGGAGGAGGCGGCTGCAGGAGGCTCTGCAACCTCTACTGATGCAACGTAGAAAGCATTTTATCGGGATGCATCGCAGTTTGGTTTGGGAACAGCTCCATCCAGGATAACAAGAAATAGCAGCGAATTGTGGATGCAGCCCAGACCATCACACACAAACCAAGCTCCCTTCAATTGACTCCATGTATACCTCACGCTGCCTCGGCAAGGCCACCAGCATAATCAAGGACAAGTCGCACCTTGGCCACTCCCTCTTCTCCTCTCTCCCCACAGGCAAAAGGTATAGAAGTGTGAAAACGCACACCTCCAAATTCAGGGACAGTTTCTTCTCAGCTGTTATCAGGCAACTGAATCATCCTACTACAACCAGACCTGAACTACTATCTACCTCATTGGTGGCAGGTGTCACAGGTTATGGGGGAGAAGGCAGGAGAATGGGGTTAGGAGGAAGAGATAGATGGCGACCTGAATCCGGAGGCTCGGCCGCAGCTGGCCCAGTGGACGACATCTTCGGGAGCGCGAGGCTGGCCAACTTCGGGGCTGCGGTGGCGTTCTGGCGGTGGCGACCGAGGACACTGGTGGCGACCTGAATCCGGAGGCTCGGCCGCGGGCCCAGTGGACGACATCGTCGGGAACGCGCAGGTCACAGGTTGGTGACCTGTTTTTCTGAGGCTCCTGCAACTACAGCTGCGTCCGCTGGACTGGAGGGCGGCAGCTTCGGCAGCTTCGACCACCCCGGGCCACGGAGTTTGAGCCGGCCCGTCGCGGAGCACGGATTCGGCCGCGGGACTGGCTTACCGTCGCCCGGCGGGGTCACATCATCAGAAGCCTGGATCGCCTCAGCGCAGAGGGAGAACAAAGCGGGAAGAGACAGAGACTTTAAGACTTTTGCCTCCATCACAGTGAGGAAGTGCCTGGTGAACTCACTGTGGTGGATGTTAATTTGTGTTTATTGTGTGTTTTGTCATTTATTATTATATGTATGACTGCAGGCAACGAAATTTTGTTCAGACCGAAAGGTCTGAATGACAAATAAAGGAATCTCTAATCTCTAATCTCTAGATCAGATTGAATGGCGGAGTACACTTGATGGGCCGAATGGTCTAATTCTACTCCTATCACTTATGACCTTATGACTTTGCTGGCTTTACCTTGCACTGACTGTTATTCCCTTATAATGTATCTTATACACTGTAAATGGCACGATTGTAATCATGTATTTTCTTTCCACTGACTGGTCATCACGCAACAAAAGCTTTTCACTGTACCTCGGTACATGTGACATTAGACTAAACTGAAAGTGAGGCTGCAGCAGCTGAGCTAGCGAGCGGATTGAGCATAGCCAAACAAGGAACTGCAGATGCTGGTTTACATCAAAGATAGACACAAAAATGCTGGAGTAACACGGGTTACGGGTCAGGCAGCATCTCTGGAGAAAAGGAATAGGTGACGTTTCAGGTGTAGACCCTACACACTAAAGAAGAGTCTCGATCTGTGTCTATCAAACCTTAACGATGCTGACTCAAAACTATGAGCAGCCATTGACCAAACTGCAAATATCACCATCAATGTACTCAAGAAGATTTTTATAAGCATAATAAAGAACCAACATTCCTATTGTAGAGTCAGTTGTAGCTAATGGCTCGATGAATCTTCACCAAAATAAAGTTTCAACATTTCAATTAATTATATTTTACATTCAAAAAAAAAAATGTTGGAGCAAGAGATATAGACGGTATTAAGGACAAATGAATGGAAGATATGCCTATATCTCCTGTTTCCCTTTCCCTTGACTGTCAGTCTGAAGAAGGGTCTCGATCCAAAATGTCCACCTATGCCGCTCTATGATCGTTGCTTTCGTCCGTCTGACCGCGCGTTCGCTCGCTCTTGTTGCCGGCGCTTCTTCCCTCAGACTTCGTCAAACAAACACACACACACGCACAGCATGTCCGGCAGATCGGAGCGGGCCGAGACCAGGAGCAGGGCAAAGGATGACATCAAACGGGTCATGGCAGCTATCCAAAAAGTCGACCCGAAATATCACCTAGTCCTCTCCAGAGATGCTGCCTGATCTGCTGATTTACTCCAGCCTTTTGTGTCTGTCTTCAGTTTCAACTAGCATCTGCAGTTCCTCCCTGTACAAGGAATGTGCCGTTTAAAAATAATATTTTAAAAAACATTAAAAATTTAAAAAACATATAAACTGTCCCCCCGCAACGCTGCGAGAGGCATAAGTTGGGTCGGGGTTACTGAAATGACGGAAGTTACGCTCCGGTGCGTACTACACATCAGTCCATTGTATTTCGCAGGAGTGGACCATCTTGCTCGCTATAAGATTGCTTGTTTTTCCGTGATTGTCCTGGGAGAACGTCCTAGGGCAGGACAGAGAATCAAGGTCACTATGGTGAAATAAAGGATGTTTAAAATATTCTAGTCGGTGTTTTCACTGAACGGACCAAGGGGTACATACCGGAATTATCAACAATACTTTGAAGAAAAATAGACAAGTTCTGTTCATGGAAATGTTGGCTTGGAAGCCTTTAAATTTACCTGCAGAGTCCTTGGTTTAACTTCGCATCTAAGTTGTAGCCACGTTTTAGTAAAGCACTGAAGTGTACAGGTCACAAGAGTGGGGTTTCAAGCCACAATCAAGTCAAGTCAAGTCACATTTTATTATATAGCACATTTAAAAAACAACTCTCGTTGGCCAAAGTGCTTTACATTTGTTATAAGAATAATATAAACAAACAAACTACATACACATATACATGTAGCCCTCGCTCAGAGGATGACAAGAAAGGCTTGGGAGTATAGATAAGTTTTTAGTCTTGACTTAAAGGAGTCGATGGAGGGGGCAGTTCTGATGGGAAGGGGGATGCTGTTCCACAGTCTAGGAGCTGCAACCGCAAAGGCGCGGTCGCCCCTGAGCTCATGCCTAGACCGCGGCATATTCAGCAACCCCAAGTCGGCCGATCTGAGGGACCTGGAGGTGGAGTGGTGGGTGAGAAGACTTGTAATGTAGGTGGGAGCAAGCCCATTGAGGGCTTTGTAGACATGGAGGAGGATCTTGAAATGTATACGGAACCGCACAGGGAGCCAGTGGAGAGAGGTCAGGATCGGGGTGATGTGGTCCCTTTTTCGGGTGCCCGTCAGGAGTCTCGCTGCGGCGTTTTGGACCAGTTGCAGGCGGGACAGGGAAGATTGGCTGATGCCAGTGTAAAGGGAGTTGCAGTAATCTCGGCGGGAGGAGATAAATGTGTGGATGATCTTTTCGAGGTCATCAAAGTGGAGGAATTGTTTTATTTTAGCTATCGTCCAAAGCTGAAAGAAGCTAGCTTTTACCACGGCATTGACTTGTTTGTCAAATTTCAGTGCTGAGTCAAATATCAGGCCAAGGTTTTTGACGTGAGGTTTGAGTAGTGGGGTAAGGCTTCCAAGGCTGCCTGCTATCATTTTGATTGAGTCCGAGGGGCCGAGAAGGATGACCTGAGACTTACTCTCGTTTAGTTGGAGGAAATCACCTCCTTAGAGGCAAAAGCTCTACCACTTAGCTGCCACTGACATCTTTACTTCAACAGGCAATGAGAATGCCTTTGGTATTTACAATTATTGCAGTGGGCGGCACAGTGGCCCAGCTGGTAGAGCCACTGTCTCACAGCACCAGCGACACAAGTTCGATCTGATCTTGGGTGCCGTCTGTGTGCAGTTTGCGCATTCTCCCCGTGACCATGTACGTTTTCTCCGGATGCTCAGGTTTCCTCCCACGTCCCAAACACGTGCGGGTTTGAAGTTTACTTGACCTCTGCAAATTGCCACGAGTTTGTAGTGGAGTGGACGAGAAAATGGAATAACGTAGAACTTGCGTGAAGGGGTGATCGACGGTCAACGTGGACTCGGTTGGCCGAAGGGCCTGTTTCCCCGCTGACTCTCCAAAAAACTAATCTCAAACCAAACTATTGGTTTGGAAGCTCGGAGTCAATCACTTCCTCTTTAATAAAGCAGCATTCACTTAAAGCTAAATTATTAAGGAATTTAAGGGAAATGTCGCTTGTGGCAATTGTTGGAAGCTGGTAATTTACGACATAAATGTTGAATCAATGAGCTCCCGATACTATCCGTCTTTTATTGCTAAATGTATTATTTAAATCATCACAGCAATGTTCTATTCCTTTTTTCTGGAATACATGACAGGGATACAATGGCCTCATGAGAAATGAACCTTGCGTGATATTTATCAGAACCACTCACATACTCATGCATCATTTGAGTCACATGGCCTGACAGCACTCTTTCCATATTCATTGACCATCAGTTCCAATCATTTATCGCACTTGAGGAATATAGAGCGAGGAAATTCAAAAAAAAATTCCATCGCAAAGATATTTCATGTCTCCCCATTTCAGCTGTCAAGGAAGAGAATCAAATCTGAATTTGAAATTGTAGAATTTCAGCACAGTGGGAATGAGTGGGAGGCAACTGCAGATGCTGGTTTAAACCCAAGATGGACACATAAATCTGGAGTAACTCAGCGGGACAGGCAGCATCTCTGGAGAGAAGGAATGGGTGACGTTTCGGGTCGAGACCCTTGTTCTGACTGAGAGTCAGGGGAAAGGGAAATGAGAGATATAGATGGTGAAGTAGAGAGAAATAGAACAAATGAATGAAAGATATGCAAAAAAGTAATGGTGATAAAGGTAACAGGCCATTGTTAGCTGTTTGCTAGGTGAGAATGAGAAGCTGGTGTGACTTGGGTGGGGGAGGGATGGAGAGAGAGGGAATGCAGGGTTTACTTGAAGTTAGAGAAATTAATATTCATACCGCTGGGTTGTAAGCTGCCCAAGCAAAATATGAGATGCTGTTCCTCCAATTTGCGTTTAGCCTCACTCTGACAATGGAGGAGTCCTGGGACACAAAGGTCTGTGTGGGAATGGGAAGGAGAATGAAAGTGTTTAGCAACCGGGAGATCAGGTAGGTCCTGGCAGACTGAGTGAAGATGTTCAGATAAACGATCGCCCAGTCTGCGTTTGGTCTCGCCGATGTATAAGAGTCCAAGGGTTTCGGCCCGACACGTTGCCTATTTCCTTCGCTCCATAGATGCTGCTGCACCCGCTGAGTTTCTCCAGCACTTTTGTCTACCCACAACTTGAATAATGGATACAGTAGATGAGGTTGGAGGAGGTGCAAGTGAACCTCTACCTAACCTGAAAGGACTGTCGGGGAGGGAACGGGGACGGCCCAGCAGCAACTCAACAGCGCCCGTAGCCCCGGAGACCCGGGCCCGACCCCGATCCCGACCCCGACCACGGACGAAACATAGGCCTGCACACAACGCACCACAGCACCTCAGTTGCTGAGAATGTTTATAGCGAGTGACATATGACCTAGGCATGCGCGGTTGGAATACCCAGGTAAGCCCCATGCTACTGCAGTCCCGTGAACGATATCCCTCTCCTCACCCGACCGCCTCTGTGTCCCGGGGGAGCACCTCGCACAGCCGACCTTGAAAGTGCTGGAGGTAATACCCCGGTCCCTCTCCCACCGGCCCACTCCTCGTGTCCGTTGCCGCCTGCGGCTGGCTCCCCTTGAACATCCGGTCTTCACGGGCTACTGAGCTGTTGGCGCATGTGGCCATCGAGTCTTCCGTCTCGGCGACCGACGGGTCTTTGTTTTCGAAGATAGACACAAAATGCTGCAGTAACTCAGCGGGATAGAAACATAGAGACATAGAAACATAGAAAAATAGGTGCAGGAGGAGGCCATTCGGCCCTTCGAGCCAGCGCTGCCATTCAATATGATCATGGCTGATCATCTAAAATCAATACCTCGTTACGGCTTTTTCCCCATATCCCCTGATTCTTTCAGCCGTAAGAGTGAAATCGAACTCCCTCTTGAAAACATCCAGTGAATCGGCCCCCACTGCCTTCTCTGGCAGAGAATTCCACAGATTCACAACACTGGGTGAAAATAAAAATTCTCATATCACCCCTCAATCTTAAACTGTGACCCCTAGTTCTGGACTCCCCCAACATCAGGGGGAAAATTTCTGCATCTAGCCTGTCCAATCCTTTAAGAATTTTGTATGTTTCGATAAGATCTCATCCCATCCTTCTAAATTCCAGTGTATACAAGCCCAGTCGACCCATTCTTTCAACATATGTCAGTCCCGCCATCCCGGGAATTAACCTGGTGAATCAACGCTGCACTCCCTCAATAGCAATAATGTCCTTCCTCAATTAGGAGACCAAAATTGCACACAATAGTCCAGGTGCGGTCTCACCAAGGTCCTGTACAACTGCATTTGGACCTCCTTGCTCCTAAACTCAAATCCTCTCGCAATGAAGGCCAACATGCCATTAGCTTTCTTCACTGCCTGCTGTACCTGCATGCTTACTTGCACCTGGACGAGCCAGTTCCACCTCCGTATTATCCAGACCGTACAAGTGTACTTCTGTCTGTGTCCAGCGGCATTAATCCGCCTATACCAGCACAACAACCCGTGTCTGTAACAGCTCCTCTGCCAGTGATGACTTCGCCTGTGCCACAGTCTCCTGCTTCTCCAGGAATGCTGGTTCAGTCTCCTTCACCTGTGCAGCCACCTGCTCTGTCCCCAGGTAGAAAGAACGGAGATGGTCTCTATCGTACACGTGCTGGTCATGTTTGTGGGCCGGTTGTGAAGTACCCGGGCTATGTTTGACTTTCCTCCAGTTTATTATCAATTGCTATGCATGCTTTACTTAGTTAATGGTTTTGTACTGTTATTGATTCTTTAAGAGGGAGGATGTAGATCAGTGTCACTCATGTTATGAATCATGCTTTTGTAGTTACGCCCACTAGCTTTACAGTAACCCTCCCTGCCTTGTTCCCGCATTATTAGAAAAACGAGCTAGCATGAAGTTACCTGTGCTATGTCGTTAATAAAGTATTTTTACCTTTATTATGGTGTTAGGCTTCATTTATTTGGACAGCCACAACACAACGTGTTCTTGTCTGCATCGGCCACCGGCTGGATTTGCTCCATCATCATGGTTCCTACAATCCTAATTTCTTGCTATAACTGCATTTCACTGGGATAACATAGCAGTGGTGTGAACGGGTGATCGATGGTCAGCATGAACTCAATGGGCCGAAGAGCCCATTTCCATGCTGCAACTTTCAAGCAGTCAAAAATATCTTGTTTCTCCATTCTTCTTGCTAATGCAAACAAGCTTGTATTTTTCCAGTTGTACACCATCCAGCACCTTAATTACTCACTTAGACTGAATGTTTTCCCATGAAACCTCCTGCACTCTCAGCAGTCACAAAACAAACAGTCAGTGCGGAAAAATATCAGAGAAAGTGTAAGGCAAGTATGGGGTGGGGTGGGGTGAGGGACAAGGGGTGAGGGGTGAGGGTCAAGGGGCTAGGGGTGAGGGGTGGGGTGAGGGGTGAGGGGTGAGGGGCAAGGGGCTAGGGGTGAAGGATGAGGGGCGAAGGGTGTGGGGTGAGGGGCAAGGGGTGAGGGTGAGGGGTGAAGGGTGAGGGGTGAAGGGTGAGGGGCAAGGGGCAAGGGGCTAGGGGGCTAGGGGTGAGGGTGAGGGGTGAGTGGCAAGGGGCTAGGGGTGAGGAGTGGGGTGAGGGGTGAAGGGTGAGGGGCAAGGGGCTAGGGTTGAGGAGTGGGGTGAGGGGTGAAGGGTGAGGGGCAAGGGGCTAGGGGTGAGGGGTGGGGTGAAGGGTGAGGGGTGAAGGGTGAGGGGCAAGGGGCTAGGGGTGAGGAGTGGGGTGAGGGGCAAGGGGCTAGGGGTGAGGAGTGGGGTGGGGTGAAAGGTGAGGGGCAAGAGGCTAGGGGTGAGGGGTGAGGGGTGAGGGGTGAGTCGCGAGGCCGGTAGTAGTGGAGAGGGAGCAGGGGTCTGGCCCACCATGCCCTCAAGGGCGAGGCGAGGGACGTGACGTCCACGGAAGGCAACGGCTGGAGGCCCTGCAGCAGCCTGCGACTCGCCTGGATATGAACGAAAGAATAAGCTAATTTGCGAATGAAGAAACAATATTTTTGGGATTGATTGAAAGTTGCAGCATGGAAACAGGCTCTTCGGCCCATTGTGTCCATGCCGACCATCGATCACTCATAAGAACTCGAGTGCAAATTGGACTTTGAAAATGGCGCCAACACATGGTGCCTCTTGCATGCAGGCTCAGTAGACTATTTCTGTACTCTTGCTAAACGAGCATGTGCTTGGGAAAGGCAATTCTCTACGGGACTGTATGTAAGAAAAGAATGTCATTGTGCTTGTGCACAATAAAAGCACCATTGAACCATTGGACTAATCTATTGATTACTTTTATAGTTTTATATATTTTGAGTGCCGTAAAGAGGTCATACTGGTATTTGGTTCCTGAATGCAAAATCTGATATATTGCATTAGTAAATTTACATTGAAATCAATAAATAGACAGTTATTTATGATGTCAAATTAAAAAAAAATGTTTGAATTGACTGAAAATGCAAAGGACCTGTGGGACCATATCAGACTGAAGAATTTGGTTTTAGACTTTAGACTGTCCTTTAGACTTTAGAGATACAGCGCAAAAACAGGCCCTTCCACCCACAGAGTCCACTCCAACCAGCGATCACCCTCTACACTAACAGCACCTTATGCACTCAGGGCAATTTACAATTTTACAGAAGCCAATTAACCTGCAAACCTGTACGTCTTTGGAGTGCGGGAGGAAACCGGAGCACCCGGAGAAAGCCCACATGGTCACGGGTACAACGTACAAACTCTGTACACACAGCACCCACAGTCAGGATGGAACCCGGGACTCTAGCGCTTTAAGGCAGCAACGCCACCACTGCGCCACCTTGCCAGCACAGAATTTGAATGCTGACTCTTTGGTCTTTAGAAGGTTCACGCATCCCCACCCAGGAGTTGATTCCATATACTTTGAGGAAGATTGGCAGACGTGTCACACGGAAGAAAGGTGCCAGACCTTTGACACACGTGTCAGGCTGAAGAGGAATATTTGTTAAAAGATCACAATGTCTCCCCGGGCCTGCTGTTGACACGTCTCATTTTTCATCTTTACAACTTCCACAGTGATCGTTTCCACAACACGCATCTCAAATTATATCCCCTTGTCATGTTTGTGATTTATAACTCAGTCGAGGCTATTTGAAAACTTCAGCAGTTTTCGGAGCTATTTTCCCCGACAACATTCACTCAGCGCCAAGTTCCTCGTGTGTGTGTGTGTGTGTGTGTGTGTGTGTGTGTGTGTGTGTGTGTGTGTGTGTGTGTGTGTGTGTGTGTGTGTGTGTGTGTGTGTGAGAGTGTGTGTGTGTGTGTGTGAGTGTGTGTGTGTGTGTGTGTGTGTGGGGGGGGGGGTTGTGTGTGTGTGTGTGTGTGTGTGGGTGTGTGTGTGTGTGTGTGTGTGTGTGTGTGTGTGTGTGTGTGTGTGTGTGTGTGTGTGTGTGTGTGTGTGTGTGTGAGAGTGTGTGTGTGTGTGTGTGTGAGTGTGTGTGTGTGTGTGTGTGTGTGTGTGGGGGGGGGTTGTGTGTGTGTGTGTGTGTGTGTGTGTGGGTGTGTTGTGTGTGTGTGTGTGTGTGTGTGTGTGTGTGTGTGTGTGTGTGTGTGTGTGTGTGTGTGTGTGTGTGTGTGTGTGTGTGTGGGGGGGGATGTGTGTGTGTGTGTGGGGATGTGTGTGTGTGTGTGTGTGTGTGTGTGTGTGTGTGTGTGTGTGTGTGTGTGTGTGTGTGTGTGTGTGTGGGGGGGATGTGTGTGGGGATGTGTGTGTGTGTGTGCGTGGGGATGTGTGTGTGTGTGTGTGTGTGTGTGTGTGTGTGTGTGTGTGTGTGGGGATGTGTGTGGGGATGTGTGTGTGTGTGTGTGTGTGTGGAGATGTGTGTGTGTGTGTGTGTGTGTGTGTGTGTGTGTGTGTGTGTGTGTGGGGGGATGTGTGTGGGGATGTGTGTGTGTGTGTGCGTGGGGATGTGTGTGTGTGTGTGTGTGTGTGGGGATGTGTGTGTGTGTGTGTGTGTGTGTGTGTGTGTGTGTGTGTGTGTGTGTGTGTGTGTGTGTGTGTGTGTGTGTGTGTGGGGGATGTGTGTGGGGATGTGTGTGTGTGTGCGTGGGTGTGTGTGTGTGTGTGTGTGGGGATGTGTGTGTGTGGGGATGTGTGTGTGTGTGTGTGGGGGGATGTGTGTGTGTGTGTGTGTGTGTGTGTGTGTACGTCTGTGCGGTTGTGTGTGTAGTTGGGGGTGGCTGTGTGTGCGTGTGGTTGTGTGGGTGGGGGTGTGTGCATGTGTGTGTGTGGTAATGTGGGTGGGGATGGCTGTGTGTGTGTGTGGTTGTGTGGGTGGGGGGTGGGGGAGAGGTTTTGGGTAACATGCTCCCTGCCATTCCACCACCAATCTCGCTTGGTTTGCAAAAGAACCTTTGCCGGTTCACGCAGCGGAGACCACGTCCAGTTCATTGATTTTCATTGCAGTTCATTTATAAAATCCAAGACTTTTCCTTCGCAGATGACAGAAGGTGCTTGAGATGCTCATCAAAGAAAGACGCCGAGTTGCAAATAATCCGTGAAGTTCATTCGTTACAAACGGTTCAGTGGTATCACGCTGTCAGCTTCCAGGGACTGTATATTAATTCCTACCTTGATGTAAGGACTTTCATATTTATATTGACAGATTTCACTTCATACACCTGACTCCTCATTTTCAGGTAGAACACGTGAAACAATTACTGGGCCGTTTGCTCGCGGTGAATTTCTGATCAGGGTCGGGCAGCGGGAGAAGTTATCTTCTTGTCTGAGTGCCGTTTCCCACGCGTTATTATCATTCTGCATCTGTCTTGAGTCGCTCCACACTACTTGATGAGATTATTTAAATCTCTCCCTTTCATTGCACAACAGTTCACTGCCTTGTGGCTTCAGCTGCCACTCCCTCCCAACTTCCGAATGTACTTTACATTCCTGTCAGGCACCCTCATAATAAAAATAAATCACATTTTGCTTCACAGCACCAGACCTCTCTCTGACTGGGCGTGAACAGAATGTCTTTAGCATTACATTTTATCTTTCCGTCCTCCCTGTAATTTTAATCCAAACTAAATAGGTACAAACTGACATAAAACACTTCAATTGATTACTTGAAGACATAATTAATGCACAACAAATGTTATCGACTGGTAAATTATATGTTTTGGTAATAACGGAACCTAATGTGCTCTTGCAAGAAGAACTAGGGAGGACTTTATAACTATTAATAGACCCGAATAGTAGTTGTTCGTTGAAACTCGAGATAGCCAATGATCTACCACAATGGTGCAGAACTAATTACTTGTGTAGGAAGGAACTGCAGATGCTGGCTTACATCGAAGGTAGACACAAAATGCTGGAGTAACTCAACGGGACAGGCAGCATCTCTGGAGAGAAGGAATGGGTGACGTTTCGGGTTCAGACCCTTCTTCAGACTGAAAGTCAGGGGAGGTGGAAACACACAGATATGGAAGGGTAAAGGGGCTGTCCCACTGTGGCGACCTAATGGGCGAGTTTAGAAGAGTTTGCCCTCGACTCATACTCGCAGCATGGTCGACACCAGGTCCTAGGAGGTCTTTGTAACTCTCCTTCATGCTTGAGAGTAGTCCCCACGTACTCGAGGCCTCAGCTAGGTCGCGGCGTATTTTTCAACATGCTGAAAAATGCCCGCAAGTTAAAAAAGGTCGCAATGGAAAAAAATCAATACTTTTTTTACTCGTAGGTTTAGTCGAAGTAGGTCGTAGTAGTCGGCATGTTATTCGTAGGTAATCGAGGGTAGTCTAAGGTAGTCGAAGGTAGTCGAAGGTAGTCGTAGATAGTCTTCAACATAGTTGAAGGGAGGTCGAAGGAGATCGAAGGAGGTCGTCTTCACTCTCCACTATTCGGCATCCAATTTTCCCAAAGCTAGTCGAAGCTAGTCTTCAACATAGTCGAAGGAGGGTGAAGGAGGTCTTCAACATGACACTTTTTCAAACTCTCCTAAACTCTTCTAAACTCGCCAATTAGGTCGCCGCAGTGGGACAGCCCCTTTAGGTGTGAAAATGAGACATCAAAGGGGACAGAGATCCACGAAAATGTAGAATAGATCATCGTTTGCCAGGGGAAGGTGACAATGAGACATACAAAGATAGTTTAGTTTAGTTTAGTTTAGTTTATTGTCACATGTATCAAGGTACAGTGACAAGCTTTTGTTGCATGCTAACCAGACAGCAGAAAGACAATACATGATTACAATCTATAAAAATGTAATCAGGAGCACAGTCAGACTGGTCGGAGAACTAGGGTGGAGGAGGGATGGAGAGAGAGGGAAAGCAAGGGTTACTTGAAGTTAGAGCAGTCAATATTCTTACCGCTGGGTTGTAAGCTGCCCAAGCAAAATAGTAAGATTAAACGAGAACTTGCCAAGTTTGAAGTTTGATCTTTATTTTATGAGGAGTTACGTTGGTGATTACATGAAGAACCCCGCCAGTGCGCCTGCGCGTCAATCTTCGAAGCAGCGGTGTGAAATCACAAAAAACAACAAACAAAGTAATATAGTAACATAATAAAATGAGTAATACAAGAACTTCCATCTGACCTTTATGATAGAGGGTTGGGCCGTGGTGGGCACGTAATCACCAACGTAACTCCTCATAAAATAAAGATCAAACTTCAAACTTGGCAAGTTCTCGTTTAATCTTACTATTTTACTTCGGAGTCACGTGAGTGACTACGTGAAGATTTTAAAGCTTTGTGATTTCATGCCGCAGACAAATCCCGGCTCTCACTGCATTGATTGACTCGGAACGAGAATATTCAATAATGCATTAATAATAACATTTGTACCACAAATGCAGTAATTCATTTATTTGAATAAAATAATTAATAGTATCCCCTTTAACCCCGGGAAAATTAAGCAGAACTTAATATAGTATCTGCAAACAGCCCCGTATTGGCAATAGCCCGATGGTAAAAGTGTTGAAACACCAACTTATTAGATCACCCGGCGGCTGTGAGAATATGATCGACGGGACTTCCTTCGCCCTGGTCGTCAATGTTGCTGCTAAACTGAATGGAATGTAAAACCATCAATGTTCACACGTGCAGCAACTAAAACTTGTTTTTAACCATCTTAAAATAGTCTAAACTGACACTATCTTGTATGGTTTTTCGTGAATGATAAACAATCTTGTTTTCATATTTCATAAGATCTTTGTAGCCTCAATTTTTTGCAATAAATATGTCTTAACATATAGACATGGATCCATAGAATATGTTAATAAAACAATCTTGAATCCTGTCACACCTGATCCTACTTCATTTGAGTAGTTCATAAAATGTAAAACATAACATAATCCTGAGGTACTTCCATCCTGTGTATCTGTAACTTTGTAATGTTACAAGTGCCATAAACATGACTACCTTCATGCTGAACTTGGCCAAATCAGAATCGTACCAAGACTCCATTGATGAAGTAGCTTAAAACAATTCTATATTCCAGATTCCCTCCTAGGTTTAGAAGGTCTGGAATTAAAATTCCTTTTATTAATCTGGAAATAAAAGAATGGGACTCAACAGGATCTTTCCAACCTCATCAAATAAAAATGAGGAATAATATACTTCTGTGTGAATAAATCACACTATACCTCAACCGCTTAAATAGAGGTCAATCCAAGATATTTGAGACATGTGCCATACAACATTCCATATTCTTTTATACACAGAAATTTTTTCCCCTCATTCTTTACATAATGGGAAAGCAGTATTTACAGAGTCACAACTCAGATTCACAAATGTACTGCTTTTGAGTACTCTTCCGCCAGACTGCTGTAAGCATGTCCACAGCATGCCCAGACAATCCTATTTTTTAAAACCTGCATCCATACAGCCATATGACGGATGTTACTCTCCAATTTATCGAATACACCAGTAACTTCCTTCTTTTGGGAACATTTATCAGAAACTGTCATAAATTCCAATATCAAAGGGAACCATGGCTGCGTAGACCCGTCTGGTACCACAAATATCCCAGAGGCAGCATACTGCTTCGTTTTAAGCAGACACCGATTTATGAGACAGGATGAAGTAAAATGCATATAACAACATACCATCCTAATATAGCGAGAAACATCCATCGCTACTGTCTCCCGATGTAGTCCCATAACACATATCTCTGTAACTGGTGATTGAGTCTGGATGGAAACAAGTCATATCTGGCTTCCCAAATCTGACTATTATATCATTAAAAAAAATTTAAGGTTAAACATCCATTCTTTGTTATCATGGAAATTCCACCCATACAATTAATACATGCCATTGCTGTAGTGTTGTTAATTTGAAACTGAACATGCTGATTAGTTGTATTTAACAACAAGCATGTAGCTCATAAGCCTTCCAATAGACTTTAAAACGTCGATTCTCCATGTCTGTAAAATAATACTTCTTCCATATTCCATCTGTCCACAGATGGATACCTTTTCAATGGCACCAATCCTAGTACACTGATATCAGTCTGTTAAGACCATGGAAGGCTGTTCAATCCATATCTTGCTTGAACTACTGAAGACATGTTAAATCCACTACTGCAATCAGAAGCAGCATTTGTTGTTTAATTGCATGGCCTATCAAAAAATGGCCATCATGCATCTTAGTGTTTTTTTCTTTTTGCAGTCTGCAGCTGCTGGTAGTACAATGGCCCATATTGTATTGCTGGAAATAACACTAATTCTCCTAACAAGCTGGCCACCTGTCTTACTTGAAGGTTGTTGCTTTTCCAACTGCTTAATACAACCATCAATTAGCATTACCCTTTACCCTGGGTAAATGATTACACTTTCAATTGAATCAAATAATCAATTGTTGTAAGTATCGTTAAACTTAATTTCTCTCTGGATGAATTAAACCTAACTTTCAAAAGTGGTTTGAATAATTTGAGAGAGATAACTCACTAATTCTCTTGTTCGTCCTAATTAGGACATCATCCAGTTAAGCCATCCACATCTGTCCTCGGACTCTAATTCGCCCCAAAATTGGTTTTACCAATTTAGTGAAATTCTAGGAACTGAAGTTAACCCGTTAGACAGAACTTTGAATTGCCATAATTGTTCCTTCAGATAATTTTATCTTATAAATGAACAAACACTAAGTAATATACATCTTTCAGATCTATAAGTGCCATAAAACATCTTTTTTGAAATAAATTGTTTGGCAGTCTCAAAGTCTCCATTTTGAAGTGTCTATACTTCACAAAATTTTAAAGACTTGTTAGATCTAAAATACTCCTCACCTTTTTAGGTTGAGAAATTTTAAACACAATTTGGTGGTTTTGATAAACCAACCTTTCAGTTACTTGTTTATAAACAAGTTTTTAATTCAGCTTGAACCTCCATCAATTATTTTTATGTGAATTTGGAGTGTTCTGCTTGGAACATGCTGGATGGCAAACCAGTATTTGAATCGAATCAATTCGAAACCTTTCTATAATACTCAGAATAATAATTGAAGTAATTTGCTTCCAATATTTGGCTGTTTTTGCCTTAATATGTTCCCATAAGAACCAGGTCCACCTACCTCCTTTGTCATCTGAGTGACCTGTGGTCTCTGGCTCCTGGCAGTTAAACCCCATGCTTTTTCATTTTCCCGCTGCAGGGCATCAACTGCGTCCTGCTTCAATGGTCGATTTGATCCTGATGTCGGTCCAGGATTTTGTATGATGTCTGAAAGGATACGTCCTCTTTGCAGACTTGACGACCATTGATGTTGTGATCAACTTTGCTGTTTTTGCCTCATTATCCAACTCTTTCCCATGATTCATGAGGTTTTTTCTCTGAAGAATAAGATGAATGACTGCACATTGCTGGGCTTTACAGAGTTGCTGCAACTTTGGGTTGATGGTGGACCGAATGGCATACTTCCTGAAACAATTCATCTTGAAGTGGGCGCTACATAGCAACCTTAGTGCCACTTGATGCATCTCCATCCATGGCCTCCATCCATTGTTTTGCAAATTGCAGTTGTTCATCAACCCAGTAGCTTCAATATTCTCTGCAGTTTACTTTCCTTAGGCTTACATGCCTTCGCCCATCTGATCCCTTATATCTTGGTTCACTGCTAGTACTTTCAGCAATACGCAGTTCCTTGGGATCTCGTGCTTTTTTGGCATTTTCATCCATCGTAAGCTACTAGAGCTGATGGCAGACACAATAGTTGATCACAGAGGCCACTTCCTTTCCAAGTGGCTCTCCTGACTCTGACGGGGCAGCGAATCGTACTGCCAGGAGTAAAACATCTGGCAGCTGCCGTCTTCGCTTGTATCGGCCTCACCGTCAGACTCAGGGTCAGAACTCTCACAGAGCAGCAAATCGTACTGCCAGGAATAGCCCATCTGGCAGCTGCCATCTTCGCTTGTTTTGGAAACTCTGCTGACCCTGTGCACGCGCCTCATCAATGAGGGTGCTATCAAGCAGCCCTTTACTAGGTGCTGCTGACCAGGCTTCTGGAGCCTGGTTCTGACATCACTCCTCCTGGAGTATGTTTTGTTGGAGCAACTTGTGTACAGGTTCTCCATTTGGAATATCCACTCTGAAAGTGGTATCCACCCTTGGAGGTGAATCCCAAACTGACTCTTGCTCCATGGCCCTGACTTGTATGTTGCCTAGCACCCAACTGACGCTGGCTCCGTTCTTTTCTTTAATGCACAAGTCCACAGTCACCCCGCTCCCAGCTGGCGACTGTTGTAGGGTATGAGGCAGTCCTTTACCGACCGCATTCCCGCAGCTTTTTATCGGCTTTGCCTTGCCCCACTGGTGCTGACTAATTCACTTCAACCCCAATATCCACAGTATGCAATATCCGCCAGAAGCTATGCTTTCTGCTGGTGACTGTACCGTGGTCAGAGGCGGCTGGTCGCCGACCGCAATCTCGCGACTCTCTATCGGCTGTGCCGCTCGCCTCCTCCCCCTGCCCGTTTTTTCCATGATGCCTGTGGAAAAAATCCCCACAGACCCACAGTAAATGGACACGGAAATACTTCCAAAAAAGTTTATACTTATCTTGTAGTTGAAAACTACAATTCCACTAGAGCAGCTCTGCTCCTCGCGTCCGTTTGCGCCAATGCATCTGACGTAATGACGCGCAGGCGCACTGGCGGGGTTCTTCACGTAGTCACTCACGTGACTCTGAAGTAAAATATGAGGTGCTGTTCCTCCAATTTGCGTTCCTCACTCTGACAATGGAGGAGGCCCAGGACAGTAAGGTCAGTGTGGGAATGGGAGGGGGGTTAAAGTGTTTAGCAACCGAGAGATCATGTAGGTTTTAGGCAGACTGAGCGGATAATTATTTATGGTATTTTAAGTGATTAGAGGATGTGCTCAGTTTGACTCAGGCAATGAACTCGTTAACTGTCGATTTGACCTGGACCCTGGTACTCAAGATCTTCTTCTCCTTCTTATGGAGTCCACACACAAGATTAGAAGTTGTGTAGCCAGAGCCGAACAATGATCTGTATACAATGGTCCCTGTCTTGTGCATCTTGTGCTTCTTGTGCTTGGTGGAAATTTTGGTGGAAACAGGGCCGCGACGTGAACGCTCTTTCCTTGACCTTGATACACATGATACCAATAGTTCACACTAAGAAAATAAACAATTTAGGTTTCTCCAAATTAGCTTTATTATTAAATACAGGATTTACTTATTGGTTTCAGACATCCAAAGTGACCAACAGTCAAGAAAGGGATGAATATGGAACGGGTGGCTGGGAATGGGAATGAGGTCAAAAACAAATCAAAGGATAAGAGGGTGCAGCAGAATTTTCCTCACTCATGAAGATTGGCTTAAGGACATATGAAGCAGTTGGCTTGGTGATAAATTACTATTAATACACAAATTATTCCGCTCAGTTCGCACTAACCAACCTGATCCCCCGGTGGCTCAGCACTTCAACTCCCCCTCCCATTCCGAATCTGACTTTTCTGTCCTGGGCCTCCTCCATTGTCAGAGTGAGGCCCAGCGCAAATTGAATGAACAGCACCTCATATTTTGCTTGGGTAGTTTACTCCCCAGTGGTATGAACATTGACTTCTCCAATTTCAGATAGTCCTTGCTTTCTCCCTCCTTCCCCTCCCCCTTCCCAGCTCTCCCACAAGCCTACTATCTCCGCCTCTTCCTTTCTTTTTCCTGCCCATCAATCTGAAGAAGGGTCTCGACCCAAAATGTCGCCTATTCCTTCTCTCCATGGAGGTGGCTCACCCGCTGAGTTTCTCCAGCATTTTTGTCTACCTTCGATTTTTCCAGCATCTGCAGCTCTTTCTTAAGTATTTAATTGTGCTATAACACCAGGATAAGCGCTCTACCCAGAAAACCAAGCCCAACCCCAAAGTTGTAGAGGAGCTCGACTGGTTGTAAACTTGTAAGTAACAAAGATTATAAATGTTCTCTCGAGATGTCAAAGTGTAGCAAATATAGATCTGGATTTTAGAAAGGAATTAGCTGACTCATCACATGAAGGTAGGTTGTATAAAATAAGATTCATGTTGTTCGGGTAAGATGTAAACATATCAAGATGACTCAGGGCAGAAAATAATAGGAATAAGCCAGGTACTTTCAGGCTGACAGTCTGATCTTGTGGAATGCCACAGTGCCAGCACCAGGCCTTTGTCTATTTGCAGTTTCAATGACCTAGATGAAAGTACGGGGAATATTGCTTCCTGGTTCATTGACGTTACATGGCTACTGAAGGTGAGAAACTAAGCTACAAAGAGAATGCAAGGCTTATGCAAAAGGAATTTGGACTGGTTAATTGAGCAAAAAGTACAGAGTGCTGAAGAAGACAAAAGGAACTGCAGATGCTGGAATCCTGAGTAAAACACAAAGTGCTGGAGTAACTCAGCGTCTCTGGAGGACATGGAAAGGTGATGTTTTTGGATCAGGACCCTTCTCCAGACTGATTGTAGTAGGGAGAGGAAAGCTGGAAAAGAGGTAGGGACTGGACAAAGCCTGGCGAGTGATAGGTGGATACAGGAGATGGGGGATTGAATTGCAGATGGAAGGACAATTCCATCCGAGGAGGCCATTCGGCACAGAGTGCAGATATCTCCATACCTCAGCACTGGAAACTGGGACTCCCACGGGGATGTGTGAACAAGTTCACAAGTCACAGAAGCAGAATTAGGACATCCAGCCCATTGAGTCTACTCCGTCATTCAATCATGGCTGACCTATCTTTCCCTCTCAACCGCGTTTTCCTGCCTCCTCCCCATAACCTTTGAAACCCGTGCTAATCAAGTCTTGGGGATAGCTGAGGAGGCGATGGAGGGAGCCGCTGACAATGATGGACATGAGGAGAGGGACCGGGGTATTGCATCCAGCACCTTCAAGGTCAGCTGCAGGGGGCGTCCCCGGGACACAGAGGTGGGTGGGAGAGGAGAGGGATGTGGGTTGGTGGGCTGAGCCTGTCGAGGGCGATGGAGGAGGCCCTGCAGCAGCCTGGAGCTTACCCGGATCAGGAGGCGATCCAGTACATCGAGCGCCTGGACCAGAATGTGGACTTTAACTTTTTAATTTTGTAAATATGGCGACTGTGCATGTGAGAGCTATGCAAAAAGCATTTCACTGTGGAGTACACACATGACAATAAAGGGCCATTGAATCATTGAATAGTTATGGAAAGGAAAGCAGTGAGAATGGAAGGATTTACTTTGCTTAACAAGAAGGCCAGCACAGAGGATTAGTGGCCATGGATCTTATGCAATCTATTTATGTTTGCTGATTTAATAAAAGTCCTATGGGAATGTAAATGAGAAGAAACCTACTTTAATTTAAAAAAACGAAAATTAAATTGGGAAAGACAAATGCCTTATTTATAGTGATTCTCAAATGACTGTTTCAACCGTTATTGATTTTAGCATGTCTGTTTGACTCTTTGATAGGCATTCAGGCCTCCTTGCAACAGCAGACCATTCAGAAGCTGGAAAGGTCAAGTGGATGAACTTTATGCTAATTTAATTAACTCTGAGTTAAAATAGGCCTGAAATCTTAAAGCAAAAAAAAGGGACAGATTTTACACTAATTTATAAGTCAGCTTCAAAGTCTTGCACCACTGGTGTCCCATTGTAGGAGAGGTCCCCATGTATGCATTTGTTTATCTTAGCTTAGATTAGATAGTTTAGTTTAGTTTATTGTCACATGTACCAAGGCAGATGACAAGCTTTTTTGTTGCTTGCTATACATTCAGAGGAAATACTATACATGATTACATCATGTATCAGGCCGTCCACAGGATAAAGGGAATAATGTTTAGTGCAAGTTCAGTAGAGTCTGATTAAAGATAGTCCAAGTGTCTCCAATGTGGTAGATGGTAGGTCAGGACTGCTCTCTGCTTAGACACACAAAGCTGGAGTAACTCAGCAGGTCAGGCAGCATCTCTGGAGAAAAGGAATAGATGACGTTTCGCGTTGAAACCCTTCCTGCTCTCTAGTTAGTTTAGCTTAGAGAAACAGCGTGGAAACAGGGCCTTCAGCCTACTGAGTCTGCTCCGACCATGAGCACATGTACACTAGTTCTATCCTACACATTAGCGGGCAATTTACAAAGCCAATTAAGCTACAAACCTGTACATCTTTGGAATGTGGGTGAAACCGGAGCACCCGGAGAAAACCCACGCGGTCACAGGGAGAAAGTACAGTACAAACTCGGAATCGAACCCGGGTCTTTGGTGCTGTAAGGCAGCAACTCTACCACTGTGCCACTGTGCCACCCCATGTTTATCAGTGGCTTACAAAACCTGCCTATTCTATGGATTTACGAGCAACTATGCAATGTCATCATGGTTATCAATCTGCCAACCATTCCATCTCTGTCTTTAATTAGTGTTTCAAGCTGTACCCATCCACCAACCCATGCCCCAAGCTTTTACTCAACTCACTTTCACATTGGCAAATGGCAAATCTGCCAATAATGAGCAAATTAGAGACTATTTAAAAGAAAGATTTATTATAAAGTAGATTTGCTGATGTATTTAAGAGTAGTAACATCGTGAACTTAATACTGAAAATTACTTTAAAGTAAGACAGCTAATTGTTTCTTTTTGGATTAATTCAATTCTATTTTGGGCAGCACACTGATGCAACAGGTAAAACTGATGCCTCATAACGCTAGAGGTGAGGGTTCGATCCTGACCTCGGGTGCTGTCTGTGTGGGGTTTGCACGTTCTCACTGTGACGGCGTGGGTTTCCTCCGGGTGCTCCGGTTTCGTCCGGGTGCTCTGGTTTCGTCCGGGTGCTCCGGTTTCCTCACATATTGAGTTTGTTCTTAATTGGTCTCTATATAAATGCCCGCAATGTGTAGGGAGTGGATGTGAAAGTGGGATAACATTGAACGAGTTTGAACGGGTGATCAATAATCAGCACGGACTCGGTGGACTGAAGGGCCCGTCGCCATGCTGTATCTCTAAACTAAAGTTGACACGAGTCCGATCCCAAGTCATTTCAAAATAGTTCCAAATCTTTAAATGTCTTGCTAACCAATGCCACTTGTTTAATTTTTAAGAACCCATCATGTAGGCTTAAACTGCCACTACGAACAGTTTCATAGTTGGAGTCTTGATACAAGTGCATAAGATCACATAAACTTGCATTGTGCTAAATTTAAATCACATTCAAAATTCAGCAATCTTCTGCAGCAGTATCAGGAGATTTGCGATGAAATAAATTCGGCCTACCTCTGCTTTTCTAGTAATTAAGCCATATGATTAATGTTCTATACTCTTAAGGTAGGTTCTACTCTAAAATAAAACTAGTTACTATACCGAGCAACATTATTTGTCTGCTTGAGTGTGTGCTTTCACCAAGTTGTGATGGTAGATGGCAGAAGAAGGCTCCTGTTTGACAATATCAGCCGACAATTGAGAAAACACATTACAATTTCCAAATGAGGCAGAAGCAAAATTGTCAAGATAGTGCTTACTGCCCAGTACTTTCATTTAGTCTGAAGTGTGTTTCTTCATTCCCCTATAATGGTTTTCTAAATGAATCTTTTCACTTCACATGTTTTTTTCTCTCCTCCTTTCAATATAGACTTTAGAGATACAGCGCAGAAACAGGCCCTTCGGCCCGTCGAGTCCATGCCGACCAATGATCACTTCATACACAAGCACTATCCTGCACACTAGGGACAATTTACAATTTTATTAAAGCCAATTAACCGACAAACCTGTACGTCTTTGGAATGTGGAAGGAAACCAGAACAGTAGAAGAAACCCCACGTGCTCACAGGGAGAACGTACAAACTCCATACAGATAGCACCCGTAGTCTTGATCAAACCTGGGTCTCTGGCGCTGTAAGGCAGCAACTCTACCGCTGCACGACTGTGCCGCCCCCAATTTTTGAAATTTTTTCCCTACCTCCATTCTACTACCTGTGACGATCCTTTCCTCGATGAGGCGTTGAACTTCTGGCTACTCAGACAAGATGCAACTATCCATCTGATAATCCAGACAGTGACTTCCAGCAACCTAACAAATGGATTCAACATCCACAAACATTCATTCGAAGCAACCACAGAGTCATCCATCACAGAAACAAGCCCCTCTGCCCAGCTCGTCAATGCCAACCAAGGCGACCCATTTAAGCTAGTATCAGTTTCAGGTGATTTTCACTAAAATATTAGCAAAATTTGCCATTGAAAATGTTGTCCATTTGCCAGCGTTTGGCAGATATCATCTGTGGAGGGAATGAAAAAGCGACGTTTCGGATCGGGACCCTTCTTCAGTCTGATAGCAGTAGGCGCGGGATTGCTGGAAAAGAGGTGGGGGCAGGACAAAGTCTGGCTAGTGATAGGTTGATACAGGTGAGGGGGAGATGGGGGGTTTGATAGGCAGATGGGTGGACAAAGACTAGAGATGAAAAGGAGACAAATGGGTGTCAGATAAGGAAAGAAGAGGTGAAGTTCAAAGCCATATAGATGGAAGGGTACAGGAGACCCAAGGGGTGGGGGAGGAAGAGAGGCAAGATAGAGGGAGAAAACACAAAGTGCTGGACTAACTGCAAAGCCACGGTATGGGAGCAGTTAAGTTGTGCAAGGAACATTATTTTGCCAAATAACGTATGATAAGCATTTGACGGCACTGGGCCTGTACTTGCTGAAGTTTAGAAGGATGAGGGGGGGGTCTCATTGAAACTTACGGAATTCTGAAAGGATAGAGTGGATGTGGAGAGGATGTTCCCACTAGTGGAAGAGTCTAGTACCAGAGGCCACAGCCTCAGAATAACAGGAGGTACCTTTAGAAAGGAGATGAGGAAGAATCTCTCAGCGGGTGGTGAAATCTATGGAATTCATTGCCACAGACGGCTGTGGAGGCCGTCATGGGGTATTTTGAAGGTGGAGATTGACAGGTTCTTGATTGATATGGGTGTCAGGGGTTATGGGGAGAAGGCAGGAGAATGGGGTTGAGAGGGAAAGAGAGATCAGCCATGATTGAATGGCAGAGTGGACCTGATGGGCTGAATGGCCTGCTTCTGCTTATGAACTTATATCTCTCTCAAGCTTTCCTATTCATGTACCTGGCCAAGTTGATTTATTGTTGATTTGTTCCTCTTCCTTGACCTCGGGCCACTGTGGCCAATTGCAATGTTCCCTGCAGATTGTTCTGACCGTGTCCTATTGAAATACAAAGCAATCTGGTGAAAGGATATTATGGTCTATAAAAATACTATTGATTCTGAGGGGCACATTTAGTGCAGCAAAATAAACAGTTGCCAGCCAACAAATTGATCACAAAAATACCTCATGATATTATTTTATGAACATGGAATGTAGCTGATGAAATACATTTAAATGAAGGCATTAAAACGCTGCCTTTAAACAAAGGATCTGCTGTAAATAAATGAAGCTGCAATGTTGTGCTGAGCTGTGTTGTTTCCTAATTATAGCTCCACAAGATGCAAAAGATGCATTACATTGTGCAGCTTGCCATTAAAGATAGATGGTGAGCACGAGCGTGTTTATGAGCAAGGAGACAGAAAAGAGGTCAAGCAAGGTACAATTAATTAATTAGAAGGTGCTTAACTTTCAATTGAGTTAGAGAGTAAATAAACAAATTCATTTAAGAGAGATCTCTGCTTTTACATTTTTATTGCTTCTTCCCATTATTTCTAGCAAAATGTAACCCATCACTTTCCTCGGTTGCATTTCATCTGCGGCCTTTGGCCCTTCCAACGATCTGTCTTTATCTCCTTGAAGTTCATTAACAGGATTTAACAGCCCAACTCAACTGAAGGGTGGACCAATATCTCATTTGTAGGCCTTTGCATTAAGCTTTGGACTGTTCAGTCAATGTGGTACGTTTTCTGTCTTAAGGCCCTGGCGGGTTTACAGTTCTACTCTGAATCTGTAAACATGTTGGATTTTGTTATTCGAGATACATTTTACCTAAGGTTGTTCCAAATGACACCTCTGACATGGTAGATGCCAAACTCGTAATAATATGAGATTTGACACTGAGTAATTAAGCACCAGAAGAACTGCATGAATATTACACTTCTAACGTGATTGTAACATTTGCAATTTTCCGGTCCTTGTAAACCGCCCTGAATATGAAGATATCTGGAAGATTATGGTGAGGGCCTCTGTAATTTCCTTCCTTATTTCCTTTAACAAACTAGGTTATTTCTCCAGAGTACGTGACTTGAATTTTCTTATACATCTTTATCAATCTATAGCTCCTGCAGAATCTCCAATGATGGGGCCACCGCAGGAATGACTTTTAAAGTATTTTTCTCCCGATCTTCCACTAATCTGCCTTAGAGGAAGAATATTAACACCCATTCGTGAACTTCGTAAATGATAGAGGCAGAATTAGGCCATTCAGCCCATCAAGTCTACTCTGCCATTCAATCATAGAAACATAGAAACATAGAAACATAGAAAATAGGTGCAGGAGTAGGCCATTCGGCCCTTCAAGGCTGCACCGACATTCAATATGATCATGGCTGATCATCCAACTTGGTATCCTGTACCTGCCTTCTCTCCATACCCCCTGATCCCTTTAGCCACAAGGGCCGCATCTAACTCTTAAATATTGCCAATTAACTGGCCTCAACTACTTTCTGTGGCTGAGAATTCCACAGATTCACTACTCTCTGTGTGAAAAAAAAAATCTCATCTCGGTCCTAAAAGACTTCCACCTTATCCTTAAACTGTGATCCCTTGTTCTGGACTTCCCCAACATCGGGAACAATCTTCTTGCATCTAGCCTGTCCAACCCCTTACGAATTTTGTAAATTTCTATAAGATCCCCCCTCAATCTTCTAAATTCCAGCGAGTACAAGCCTAGTTTATCCAGTCTTTCTTCATATGAAAGTCCTGCCATCCCAGGAATCAGTCTGGTGAACCTTCTCTGTACTCCCTCTATGGCAAGAATGTCTTTCCTCAGATTAGGAGACCAAAACTGTACGCAATACTCCAGGTGTGGTCTCACCAAGGCCCTGTACAACTGCAGTAGAACCTCCCTGCTCCTATATTCAAATCATATAACCATATAACCATATAACCATATAACCATTACAGCACGGAAACTGGCCATCTCGGCCCTTCAAGTCCGTGCCGAACACTTTTTTTTTTTTCCTTTCCCTTCTTTCTTCTTTCTTCCCCCTAGTCCCATAGACCATAATCCTCCATTCGTTTCCCGTCCATATACCCATTCAATCTATTTTTAAAGGATAAAATCGAACCAGCCTCCACCACTTCCACTGGAAGCTCATTCCACACAGCTACCACTCTCTGAGTAAAGAAGTTCCCCCTAATGTTACCCCTAAACTTCTGTCCCTTAATTCTCAAGTCATGTCCCCTTGTTTGAATCTTCCCTACTCTCAATGGGAAAAGCTTATCCACGTCAACTCTGTCTAACCCGCTCATCACTTTAAAGACCTCTATCAAGTCCCCCCTTAACCTTCTGCGCTCCAAAGAATAAAGACCTAACTTGTTCAACCTTTCTCTGTAACTTAGTTGCTGAAACCCAGGCAACATTCTAGTAAATCTCCTCTGTACTCTCTCTATTTTGTTGACATCCTTCCTATAATTAGGCGACCAAAACTGTACTCCATACTCCAGAATTGTACAATGCCTTGTACAATTTTAACATTACATCCCAACTTCTATATTCAATGCTCTGATTTATAAAGGCCAGCACACCAAAAGCTTTATTTACCACCCTATCTACATGAGATTCCACCTTCAGGGAACTATGCACAGTTATTCCTAGATCCCTCTGTTCAACTGCATTCCTCAATTCGCTACCATTTACCATGTACGTCCTATTTTGATTTGTCCTGCCAAGATGTAGCACCTCACATTTATCAACATTAAACTCCATCTGCCATCTTTCAGCCCACTCTTCCAAATGGCCTAAATCTCTCTGTAGACTTTGAAAATCTACTTCATTATCCACAACACCACCTATCTTAGTATCATCTGCATACTTACTAATCCAATTTTCCACACCATCATCCAGATCATTGATGTACATGACAAACAACAGTGGACCCAACACAGACCCCTGAGGCACCCCACTAGTCACCAGCCTCCAACCTGACAAACAGCCATCCACCATTACTCTCTGGCATCTCCCATTCAGCCACTGTTGAATCCATCTTGCTACTCCACCATTAATACCCAACAATTGAATCTTCTTAACCAACCTTCCATGAGGAACCTTGTCAAAGGCCTTACTGAAGTCCATATAGACAACATCCACTGCTTTACCCGCATCAATTTCCCTCTTCGAAAAATTCAAGAAGATTAGTCAAGCATGACCTTCCAGGCACAAATCCATGTTGACTGTTCCTAATCAGACCCTGCTTATCCAGATGCTTATATATATTATCTTTAAGTATCCTTTCCATTAATTTGCCCACCACTGACGTCAAACTAACAGGTCTATAATTGCTAGGTTTACTCTTAGAACCCATTTTAAACAATGGAACAACATGCGCAGTACGCCAATCCTCCGGCACTATTCCCGTTTCTAATGACATTTGAAATATTTCTGTCATAGCCCCTGCTATTTCTACACTAACTTCCCTCAATGTCCTAGGGAATATCCTGTCAGGACCTGGAGACTTATCCATTTTCATATTTTTCAAAAGTGTCCGCACCTCCTCTTCTTTGAATCTTATAGTTTCCATTGCTACTCTGCTTGTTTCCCTTACCTCACATAATTCAATATCCTTCTCCTTGGTGAATACCGAAGAAAAGAAATTGTTCAATATCTCCCCCATCACTTTTGGCTCTGCAGATAGCTGTCCACTCTGACTCTCTAATAGACCAATTTTATTCCTTGTTATCCTTTTGCTATTAATATAGCTGTAGAAACCCTTTGGATTTACTTTCACCTTACTTGCCAAAGCAACCTCATATCTTCTTTTAGATTTTCTAATTTCTTTCTTAATATTCTTTTTACATTCTTTATACTCCTCAAGCACCTCATTTACTCCATGCTGCCTATAATTATTGTAGATCTCTCTCTTTTTCCGAACCGTGACCAATTTCCCTTGAAAACCATGGCTCTTTCCAATTTTTACTATTTCCTTTCAACCGAACAGGGACATAAAGATTCTGTACTCTTAAAATTTCACCTTTAAATGTCGTCCATTTCTCTTCTACATCGTTCCCATAAAACAACGTCCCAATTCACTCCTTTTAAATCCTTTCGCATCTCCTCAAAGTTAGCCTTTCTCCAATCAAAAATCTCAACCCTAGGTCCAGTTCTGACCCTCTCCATAATTATATTGAAACTAATGGTATTGTGATCACTGGACCCGAAGTGCTCCCCAACGCATACCTCCGCCACCTGCCCTGTCTCATTTCCTAACAGGAGGTCCAGCACTGCCCCTTCTCTAGTAGGTACCTCTATGTATTGCTGCAAAAAACTATCCTGCACAGATTTTACAAACTCCAAACCATCCAGCCCTTTTACAGAATGTGTTTCCCAGTCTATGTGTGGAAAATTGAAAATCTCCCACAATCACTACCTTGTGCTTACTACTAATATCTGCTATCTTCTTACATATTTGCTCTTCCAATTCTCGCTCCCCATTTGGCGGTCTATAATACACCCCTATAAGTGTTGCTACACCTTTCCCATTTCTCAGTTCCACCCAAATAGCCTCCGTAGACGAGCCTTCTAATCTATCCTGCAAAAGCACTGCTGTAATATCTTCCTTGACATGCAATGCAACACCCCCACCTCTTGCCCCTCCAATTCTATCACCCCTGAAGCAACGAAATCCTGGAATATTTAGTTTCCAATCACAGCCCTCCTGCAACCATGTTTCACTGATCGCCACAACATCATACTTCCAGGTGTCAATCCAGGCTCTAAGCTCATCCACCTTTCTTACAATGCTCCTAGCATGCTTTTGCTATGAATGCTAACATACCATTCGCTTTCTTCACTGCCTGCTGCACCTGCTTGCCTACTTTCAATGACTGGTGTACCATGACACCCAGGTCTCGTTGCATCTCCCCTTTTCCTAATCGGCCGCCATTCAGATAATAGTCTACTTTCCTGTTCTTGCCACCAAAGTGGATAACCTCACATTTATCCACATTATACTGCATCTGCCATGCATTTGCCCACTCACCCAACCTATCCAAGTCACCTTGCAGCCTCCTAGCATGACTGATGTATCTATCCCTCTCAGCCCCATTCTCCTGTCTTCTCCCCATAACCCCTGACACCTGTACTAATCACAAATCTATCTATCTCTGCCTGAAAAATATCCATTGACTTGGCCCCCACAGCCTTCTGTGGCAAAGAATTCCGCAGATTCACCACCCTCTGACGAAAGACATTTCTCCTCATGTCCTTCCTAAAGGTACGTCCTTTTATCCTGAAGCTATGGCTTCTGGTCCTAGACTCTCCCACTAGTGGAAACATCCTCTACACATCCACTCTATCCAATTCATTCACCATTTGGTAAGTTTTAATGAGGTACCTCCCTCATCCTTCTAAACTCCAGCGAGTACCTTTCTCTTCACTCGTGGATGAACATTGATCTGCTTTAGGTTCTCAGTTGTTTTTAGATTTACAGCATGTGTAAATGTTAGCATTTTCCTATTGGTGCCTTGTAAACTGTCCTCTTCAATCTCTTCAGTTCTCTGGGACTTGAGGTTATTCTGGGTCAGAACAGACAAGGAAGCTATTTCCCAATTTTTCATAACTCAGCACTCAAGAAGGTCCAAGGTTTACACCTTTCACGATATATTATTTTAATGATACATCATTGCATTTATCATTAAAAGACACAAAATGCTGGAGTAACTCAGCGGGTCAGGCAACATTTCTGGAAAACATGGATATGTGACATTTCGGATCGGAACCCTTCTTCAATCTGATTGTAGTGGTGGGGAGAAAGCTGGAAGAGAGGTGGGAGTGGGACAAAGCCTGCAGAGCGATAGGTGGATACAGGTGAGAGGGTTTTTTGAAAAACAGCTGGTTGGACAAAGGCCAAAGATGAAAATACTAGGCTTTGTCCCGCTCTCACCTTACGAGGTCACAGCACCAGAGATCCAGGTGCGATCCTGACCACGGGTGCTGTCTGTATCGAGTTTGTACCTTCTCTCTGTGACCGTGTGGGTTTTCCCCGGGTGCTCCGGTTTCCCCCCACACTTCAAAGACGTACAGGTTTATAGGTTTGTAGGTGAATTGGCTTTGGTAGAATTGTATATTGTCCATTGCGTGTAAGATGGTGTTAGTGCACGGGGTGACTACACTCAGTTGACCAAAGTGTATGTGGTGACCACTGGTCGGCATGCACCCGGTTGGCCAAAGGGCCTGTTTTCGTGCTGTATTTCTAACGTCTAAAAGTCTAAAGAAAATCATACTAATGATAGAAAAAATGATATACATCATCAAATGCAAAACAGCAAAATGGCGTAAGGCTACGGTGCTAAATAAAAATTAAAGGGTAATAACGGAATAACTGAATGATGAAAAGTTGAGAGTTATGGGCCTGTCCCACTTACGCGACTTTTTAGGAGACTACAGGAGACTATGAGGTCGCCACAAGGCCACCACATGTTCGCCGGAGGTTGCCGGGGTGTCGCCTGTATGGTGGTGAGTAGTTCCCGCATTCTCGTAACTAGTCGCAGCTTCATTCTGGTCGCTTGAAAAATTAGCGGTGACCAGAATTTTGACGCCATGGAGAGTAGCGAGAATTCTCCTGACGTAGGTGCAGTGGTAGTGGGTCGCCAGGAGGTCTACGTTGTCGTAGGTTTTCACCGGTGCTGACCGGTGAATTTCATTGGGTCATTGGGGAGAAAAAACATAAACAGTAGTTTTCAGAACCAAGGATAACCGACCGGTAATGTTAAATGTCCGCCGAGCTGCACAGCCGTGTATCTCTGGATTCTTAAAAGTTGTCTCCACTCCTTCTCCCCCATCCCGTATCCCCCCCTCTTTTAAAGGACTTAAGTGACCCTTCCCGTACACTGTGCTTTCACCGTCTTAATTACAGCGCCAACCTTCCTGTTCATCGTGGTGTGTGTCACATTGGCTTTGCACCGTGTGAATGTCACTCAGACAGCTTGCCCTGTCCCCCGCTTGCAAAACTAGCTGGCGAAGGAAGCAATGTGTGTGTGTGTGTGTGTGTGTGTGTGTGTGTGTGTGTGTGTGTGTGTGTGTGTGTGTGTGTGTGTGTGTGTGTGTGTGTGTGTGTGTGTGTGTGTGTCTGTGTGTGTGTGTGTTCCACTCTGACAGTCGCTGTTCCGGTCTTTCAGCGACCTGCTACGACTTGACAGTCGCCGGCAGTCGCCTGAAAAATCGCCTGTGGGACAGGCCCATAAGAGTATGTGGCATCACGGTGGTGCAGCGGTAGAGTTGCTGCCTTACAGCGCCAGAGACAATAGACAATAGATGCAGGATTAGGCCATTCGGCCCTTCGAGCCAGCACCGCCATTCAACGTGATCATGGCAGATCATCCACAATCAGTTCCCCGTTCCTGCCTTCTGTTCAATCCTGGCTATGGGTGTTGTCTGTACGGAGTTTGTACGTTTCCCCCGTGACCGTGTGGGTTTTCTCCTGGTGCTGCAGTTTCCTCCCATACTCCAAAGAAGTGCAGGTGTGTAGGTTAATTGGCTTGGTCTAATTGTAAACTGTCCCTAGTGTGTGTAGGATAGAGTTAGTGTGTGGGGATCGCTGGTAGATGCAGACTCGGTGGGCCAAAGGGCCTGTTTCCACACAGTATCTCTAAACTAAACTAAACACATACGGGAATGGTAGTGTGAAAGAAGTGATTAATTCAGGAATGTGATTACAATGGCGAAGAAGCTGTTCTTAAGTCTCGATGCATGGACCTTTGAGCTCCTGTATCCTCTCCTAGAAGGTAGAAGAGAAAAAAGCAAAAGGCCATGTTTGTTATTGGCCGGTGTCATTAACAATATGTCCAGTCCTGCAGCCTTCAACGCATCGGGAAGATGGACTGGATGAAAGGAAGTGATGAGTCTGAGATGGTCTGGGCTGCGTTCACCACTCTCTGCAGGTTCATGAAGTGAGCAGTTGCCGTACCAGGCCACCATACAATCCATCAGAATACTTTCTAGAGTACATCTCCAGAGAATCCCCCTGGGCATGCTGCATCTTTTCAGACACCAATGAAGGTGAATGCTCTACAAAATGCACAACAAAATGTAGATGCTGGAATCTTGAGCAAAAAATAAATTGCTGGGGGAATTCTCTGGGTCAGGCAGCATCTGTGGAGAAAACAAACAGACTGTGTACAAAATCATGAGAGGAATAGATCTAGTAGATGCACAGAGTCTCTTGCCCGGAGTAGGGGAATCGAGGACCAGAGGACGTAGGTTTAAGGTCAAGTCAAGTCAAGTCAAATTTATTTATATAGAACATTTAAAAAACAACTCTCGTTGGCCAAAGTGCTTTACATTTGTTATAAGAATAGCATAAACAAAACAAACTACATACATATATACATGTAGCCCTCACTCAGAGGACGTCAGGAAAGGCTTGGGAGTATAGATAAGTCTTTAGTCTTGACTTAAATGAGTCGATGGAGGGGGCAGTTCTGATGGGAAAGGGGGAGGGGGGAAAGATTTAATAGGAACCTGACGGGTAACATTTTCACACAAAGGGTGGTGGGTGTATAGAACGAGCTGCCGGAGGACGTAGTTGAGGCAGGGACTATCGCAACATTTGAGAAATATTTAGACAGGTACACGGATAGATTTAGAGGGATATAGGCTAAATGTGGGAACGTGGGACTAGTGTAGATGGGATGTTGGTCGATGTGGGCAAATTGGGCCAAAGACTCTATGGCTCTATGACAATGTTTTGTCATGATGTCCGAAAAAGTATCCTGAGCCGAATTGGCTGTCCATTTCCTCCTGTAGATGCTGTCTGAACAGCTGAGTTCCAAACCAAATACACTGATGCACTCTTCTCCATGGATTGTCACCTTGTCGTGGTGGAGAAGCTTGTGTGATCCTGAGAGCGATGCCGTCTGGAGCTATGCTCCTGGTAGGGCCACCTATGGTGGTAAGGTCGAGGGGGAGGTCTCTGACAAAGAGCAATCCAACCAAGACCTCAACGTTGGAACAGGCGGAGGACGATGGCTGACCTTAGTGGAGCGTCACAACGGCAGGGAAGGCGGATGAAGGCTGCAGCAGAAAAGGGTCTCCAGTCGTCTTGGACTCCATGCCACCGGATCCTGTCCCAGATCTGTTAAGGACCATGTGGTGGCTGTCTGTGCACCAGTCTCCCCACGTTAAACAAAGTCACGCACAGGCATCCTCCAGGTGTCCTCCATACAGCACCCTGGAGGGGTGAAGGAAAACACCAACTGCAAACCTCCAATGCCTTGTGGCTATTACCTTATTCAGGAAAGGTGAAGGCTGGATCCGGCAGAATACGCGGAGGGGACCACCATTTGGCATCCAACGGGTAGGAAGGTGGACCCAGCAAAGGATCGTGGAGCACAATTAGGGCACAATGTTCACGTAGACCACTGGTGGCCATCCACTGCATCCTGACCTAACACCAGCCGTCTTGACTATGTCTTGCCACTGGATCCAGATAGGCCCGGACGAGAGAGTGAGGCTGATGATTTGCGTAACTCTCCCTCACTTTAATCCAAGTCAAGCGCAAGTCATGACTTCAGGTCCCGTACCGCCCAACTGGGTGAAGCAGGATCACCACGGGAGCACGTGCAGCTGGGAAGGGGCGCACCGCAGAAGCACAGAGGAAACGCGCCGCGCGCGGTGCTCGGGCCACTTCGGCCTTTACTGCGGCGCCCACCCAACTGTGTCCCGTATGCGGGCGAGCCTTCCGGGCCCGGAGCGGTCTCACCAGTCACCTCCGGACCCACAAACAAAAACGCTGAAGTCATGGTCTTCTTCCACTACGAAAGACGAACAACAGCAACGTTGATGCACATATCTTTATCACCACATCAGTGTGAAGGGTGATATGGATGGTGAGGAACTTGAAGAATGAGTTTGCCTTATACTTGTCCACACACTCATGGATTTACTGGGAGTAGAGAAGAGTACTGTGCACCTATTCACGAGGAGCACCAGTGATAAGGGTTAGAGAGGAGACAATGTTTTGACACATTCTAACCAACTGGTCAGGAAGTCCAGAAGCCAGTTGCAGATGGAGGCCTGGTCCAGGAGTTTATAGACTGAATGTTAACTCTTATATGGTGGGAAGAGGGACTGGAAATGGAAGATATGAGGAGACTGAAGAAGCTGGTATCATTTTCCATGGAGCAGCGAATGCAAAACTCGATCAGTGTTTAAAACCATGAGGGCTTTAAACTGGGTAAAGCAGGAGAAACACTCCAGTGGCAGAAGGAGTAGTGCTGGGTACCAGAGAACAATTAGCAACATTCCACCTTGAGAAACTATATTTATTTTGATTAGATCAGCATGGTGTGTGGTGTAAATGGTTCGTGCAAGCAATGGAACAAGATTCAAGAGAGACGAGCACAGGTTTAAGGTGAAGGGGAATAGATTGAATAAGAATCTGAGTTGTAACTTTTTCACACAAAGGGTGGTGGATGTATGGAACAAGTTGCCGGAGGAGGTAGTTGTGGCAGGTACCATTGCAATGTTTAAGAAATATTTGGACAAGTTCATGGATAGGACAGGTTTGGAGGGATGTGGACCAAAAGGAGGCAGGTGGGACTAATCTAAATTTGTATAAGATAATTATAAGCAGTTGAATAAGGGGTGGGAATTAATAAGCTTTGGCTTCTTCCTGCTCCTTTTCGGACACATACGATTTCATTTATTTATAGATATTGTTTATGACACTTTATAAATATTCTTGTTTTGTTTTTTGTATGCTGTTTCACACTTGCTTTTTATTCTTTTATTCTGTTCGAAATAAATAAATAAATAAATAAATAAATAAATAAATAAATCTAGCTGGGACATGTTGTTCGGTGTGGGCAAGTTGGGCCTATTTCCACACTGTATCACTCTGTGGCAGATCAAATAGTTGAAAGGTAACATTTTGCAAGGCTTTAGAAAAGATCAAGGGACTGATTAAAAAGTACTTTGAATGATGGCACAGGCACAGTAGACTGTTCTTGTTGTGCTCTGATACTCCACAAATCATCCATGACTTTTTTAAAATTCCCCATACAGATCGAATGCTCATTCCAATGGGAAGCGGCTACTCCTAAATACATTAGGTTTTGGTTTATTATTGTCACATGTACTGAGGTGCAGTGATAAGGTTTGTTCTGAATGATATACATTCAAATCAGATAATATTTACCACCAATACAATCAAGTCAAACTTAAGAACAACAGGTAGAGCAAAGGTGGCTGACCATGGGTGTCTCCAGGGTTGGAGGATGCCTGTGCTTGGCTTTGTTTAACGTGAGGAGACTGGTGCGCAAACAGCCACCACACGGTCCTTGACAGATCTGGGTCAGGATCCAGTGGCATGGAGTCCAAGATGACTGGAGACCCTTTTCTGCTGCAGCCTTCATCCGCCTTCCCAGCCGTTGTGACGCCCCACTAAGGTCAGCCATCGTCCTCCGCCTGTTTCACCATTGAGGCCTTGGTTGGATTGCTCTTTGTCAGCATCCTCCCCCACGTCCTTACCGCCATGTGTGGCCCTACCAGGAGCATAGCTCCAGACGGCATCGCTCTCAGGATCTCAGGACCACACAAGCTTCTCCACCACGACAAGGTGACAATCCACAGAGAAGAAAGGGGAAGATACAGAGAGCATAATAAAGCACACCAGTCCCATACACAAAGTCCAATTTCCCCAACTCTTACAACACAACTCTTCTTTATCTAAAGGATTAAGCAATTATGCCCAAAAACCCCCCACGGTTAGTTAGTTCCAGCAATAATGAAATTGTTCAACCAGTAATAGACACAAAATGCTGTAGTAACTCAGCGGGACAGGCAGCATCTCTGGAGAGAAGTAATAGGTGACGTTTCGGTTCGAGACCCTTCTTCAGACAGTTCAACCAGTGGCCTTGCCTGCATTCATTTATTGACTTTTATTAATAGCCCCATGCCCTGGTGATAAACTTTTTACAAAGTCGGTGAAAAGTTGTGCAACTGTGGAAGAAACTATTGGAGGCAATATGTTGTCAGTTCAAAAGAAACCATTACTGTAATAAGAATAGTGCAGCCAAGAAATTACAGATGATACGCTGTTAGAAATCTGTCACCAACCTCACTCCTAATGAGTTGTTTACTGAATTTATTGTGAATGTGCCACCTTTCACAGAGATAAGAGGTGTCTTCCTCTGTGTGTTGTCACAAACAACTTGACAGGAAATATCAGCGATGCAGTTTCAACTTTTATGCAAAATGTATCCGAAGAAATCTTTCCAACCTTCTCTTGAATAAAAGCACTTGATATGCTTATACACGCAAGTTATTTAATGGTGTAGCGTTTTCTTTGCAGATAAATGGGTATTGTTTTTCATTCACCTGGGAAGCAATAGAATTTCTTTTAAACTTAGAGGCAGCCTAATTAGAAGCCAATCTACGGTCACTATTCAAATCAAAACTAATCCCAACGCCTGGAATGTAAAATTTTTACACAAGCATTGTGAGAACTAATGCGTGTTAAAATATGAATCGGGACCATGAAGCTGATTTTTATTAAAATCAAAACTATACATTGGCTTTGTAGATAACAGCCAAAGAACAACTGAACACCAAGAAATGAAACAGGAAATACATGCAGCTCACCCATGGAGGGAAGAGTTAACTTGATGGATCAATTGTGTTCTTTTCTCAACAAATTATGCCCGACCACTGCAATTTTTTGTCTAATGTCAGATATCCAGTATTTTGCTCTGAGCAACTTTTTTCATGAGTTTATTTCAGTTTAGTTTAGAGATGCGGCTTGGAAACAGGCCCTTCCTCCCCCCACCGAGTCCGCACTGACCAACGGTCGCCGTATTGTAGCGCTATCCTACACACGAGGGACAATTTAACAATTTTACCAAAGTCAATTAACCGACAAACCTGTATGTCTTCTGAATGTGGGAGGAAAACTGGAGCATCCGGAGAAAACCCAAGCGGTCACAGGGAGAACGTACAAACTCCATACAGACAGCACCCGTAGTCAGGATCGAACCCGGGTCTCTGGTGCTGTAAGGCAGCAACTATAGGGCTGCACCACCATGCCGCCCTTTGTCACTATCTTATGTGTGTATTTGTTAGTAAACCAAATAATTATTTTAATCAATGCTTGAGGACCATTAAGTACAAATAATAATCCTACAGTAGGTGCTCAATCACATATATTCACTGCTCCTATTCATTCTGACGGCAAGGAAGAGATGATCATATGGGAGTTTGCTTGTTCCCAAATGTGTGGCGATCGGGTGCTCTTTGTACAGAGTTTGTACGTTCTCCCCGTGTCTACGTCCGGTGCTCCGATTTCCTTCCACATCCCAAAGACACGCAAGTTTGTAGGTCAATCAGCTTCTGTAAATTGTCCCCAGTGTGTGGGATAGAACTAGTGAATGGGTGATCATGGTTGGCATGGACTCGGTGGGCCGAAGGGCCTGTTTCCAAGCTGCATCTCTAAAGTCTAAATTCTAAAGACTGAATCCAAACTCGGTTGCTTTGCTAACTGTCCAAATGAATTGTCCAAATGAAAGAACGGAGACATCATTACAGGTATTATTGTGACTCAGGACTTTACGCCCCATTATTTCTCTACGTAAAATGCACAACCTCTGAAATAACTTGCCATGTGCGGTATTTCTGAACTAATAGAAATCACGATCATCAAGAAATCCAAGAGCATTTCCTATTCCCCGTGTCCCTGCTGTCTCCTTAGAGCTACACACCAACCTATAACCTATAATTATTTGCTTTGGGGAATGAAATTTTTGGTGTAAAGCCATATTTAAATTACAGCGTGGTTTAAAATGGAACACTGCAGCTTGTGTCATTAGGTGTGTAAAGAGATTTAAATGCTGCAGAAACTCCAATGTGATGCAATTTCAAAATAAAAAATCTTTTCAATTTATTTTGTTCTGGATTCATTATATTGCAATGAGTTAAATGCATCTTGGACTAAATGTGTAAATCGCACATTATACTGTCAAACTGAAAAGCCGATGACAAGAATGTGGGCACAAGGGTGGGAAAGTTGATTCTTTTCACTCGGCAGATCAAACTGCATAATTTGTGTGAAACGTATGCCTCATGAAATGTGCAGAAGTATTGAATGATTTCAACCTTCCTGCAGATCAGAAAAAAGAAGTCATCTTGGTTGGCATATATGCCTCCATTACGCAAAAACAGATTAAAAAGATGAACGGTAAGAATTAAGGCCATTTTCCAGATATTACATACACACAAACATACAAGCCGAGAAAATACTTTCCACACCTTTTTTGGTGTGCAAAAAAAAATTACTGTATTTAACAATAATGTAACGGGCCCTTCGGCCCACAATGTTTGTGCCGCACATGATGCCAAGTTAAACTGATCTCGTCTGCCTGTCCATGGTCCATACCTACATGTCTATTCCTTGCACACCATGTGCCTATCTAAAAGCCTCTGAAACACCACCAGTGAGAGAGGGAGGGATATGTAGTTACCTAAAACTGGAGAATTCAATACTGTTGGGTTGTAACTATCCAAAGGGAATATACCCAACCTCATGTTCCGCATGTTTAAACTGGGAGAGTGAGCTTTGGCCAAGGTACATGCCTTAGTCTCCATACCCACCCTGAGTGGCCGCACATTGGCACACTGATGCCTCACCTAATGTGTCCTGACAGCAGGATCGCACCAAGAAGTGCCCACTAAATGAATGCCTCAGCAACCAGTAGCTCAAAAAAATGCTCCTAGTTAGTGTACTAACTCCCTGTTAGTGACCCCTCCATCTCCTTCACTGCAAGGAAACCAAGCACAGTCTATTCAATCTCTCCCCAGTGGCGCAGCGGTAGACCTGCTGCCTCACAGCGTCAGAGACCCGGGTTCGATCCTGACTACAGGTGCTAACTGTACGGAGTTTGTATGTTCCCACATTCCAAAGGCGTGCAATTTTGTAGGCTAATCGGCCCGCTGTAAATTGTAAATTTTCCCCAAATGTGTAGGATGATGCTCACATGCGTGGGTGATAGTTGGTCGGCACAGGACCAAAGGGCCTTTCTCCATGCTGCACCTCTAAAGTTTAAGGTAAAGTCCAAAGTCTATGAACTTTGGCAAGTGCTCAGGTTGTCCGCAGCGAACTGTGAAGCTTCACAATCAAGCAGCCGATGAAAGCTCAGCGGCCCTTCAAAGTGGGAGGCGGGAAACAAACTGTACAGACGCAGCTCCATCATGGACATAGTGGGGGACTTTCAGTTTCAGCTGCTATGGGAGGGCTGGGTCTAACTTTCTGATAGATGCAGGTTCATCCGTGGAAATGATCTATTTTGAAAGAAATCAAATTTCACTTTAAAAATAACGTGCATTAGGTGAACCAACTTCCAGCTAGCTTCGTTCAAATATAGCAACTATGAGTTATGGCAACAGCCTTGCTGTAATGATTTCCCACAACAAAAATCAATGCACCCAAATGAGACAATTCACCAGAATATTTGTGGGATAATACAGTTGTGCAAGATGAATATCTTTTTAGCTGCAAATGTGAACTGTGGTGCCCCCATGCAAATATCTGTCACGTTAATCTTACTATGTAATGTGCACATTTTAAAGTAGACATTTTAAAATCCAAATTCTCCATGGAAAATAATTGGTGTTAAATGAAGGAAGTACTTTATCAGTCCACGTTGTAAAAATCATCAAGGCGGCATGGTGCTGCCTTACAGTGCCACAGACCCGATGCTGTCTGTACGGAGTTTGTATGTTCTCCCTGTGACCGTGTGGGTTTTCCCAGGCGCTCTGGTTTCCTAGCACATTCCAAAGACACATTCCAAAGGCGTACCGTGGCCCTATCCCCGAACTCTACCTCCGCTACATTGACGACTGCATTGGTGCTACCTCCTGCACCCATGCAGAACTCACTGACTTCATCCATTTCACCACTAACTTCCATCTGGCACTCAAATTCACCTGGACCATTTCCGACATCTCCCTACTGTTTCTTGACCTCACTATCTCTATTGCAGGTAACAGACTGCTGACCGACAACCACTATAAACCCACTGACTCCCATGGCTATCTGGACTGCACTTCTTCCCACCCTGCTTCCTGTAAGGACTCTATCCCCTACTCCCAATTCCTCCGTCTGCGCCGCATCTGCTCCCAGGATGAGGTGTGTTCCAAACCAGGGCATCGGAGATGTCTTCATTCTTTAGGGAACGGTGGTTCCCCTCTTCTACTATAGATGAGGCTCTCACCCGGGGCTCCTCTATACCCCGTAACTCCACTCTCACTCCCCATCCCCCCACTCGTAACAAGGACAGAGTCCCCCTTGTCCTCACCTTCCACCCTACCAGCCGTCACATACAACAGATAATCCTTTTGTATTTTGACATTTTCGCCACCTCCAACGGGATGCCACCACTGGCCACATCTTCCCATCTCCTCCCCTTTTGGCTTTCTGCAGAGACCGCTCCCTCCCAAACTCCCTGGTCAATTCGTCCCTTCCCACCCAAACCACCCCCTCCCCTGGTACTTTCCCTTGCAACCGCAGGAAATGCTACACTTGTCGCTTTACCTCCCCTCCTCGACTCCATCCAAGGACCCAAGCAGTCTTTCCAGGTGAGGCAGAGGTTCACCTGCACCTCCTCCAACCTAATCTATTGCATCCGCTGCTCTAGGTGTCAACTGCTCTACATCGGTGAGACCAAGCGCAGGCTTGGCGATCACTTCGCCCAACACCTCCGCACAGTCCGCATTAACCAACCCGATCTCCTGGTGGCTCAGCACTTCAACTCCCCCTCCCATTCCATATCCGACCTTTCTGTCCTGGGCCTCCTCCATGGCCAGAGTGAGTCCCACCGCAAATTGGAGGAGCAGCTCCTCATATTTTGCTTGGGCAGTTTACATCCCAGCGGTATGAACATTGACTTCTCCAATTTCAGGTAATCCTTGCTTTCTCCCTCCTTCCCCTCCCCTTCCCAGCTCTCCCACAGCCCACTGTCTCCGCCTCTTCCTTTCTTCTTCCCCCCCACCCCCACATCAGTCTGAGGAAGGGTCTCGATCCGAAACATCACCTATTCCTTCGCTCCATAGATGCTGCCTCACCCGCTGAGTTTCTCCAGCATTTATGTTCTACATTCCAAAGACATGCAATTTTGTAGGTTAATTGGCCTCTGTAAATTGTAACGTCCCCAGATAGTGCCAATGTACGGGGTGATTGCTGGTCAGCGCGGACTCGGTGGGCCGAAGGATCTGTTTCTACGCTGCATCTCTGAGGTCTAAAGTAAAGTCTAATAATGTCCTAAAGAGAAAGTGGATTAAATATAAGTACAAGTACACTCAGTCATTATTAACAAATATTCGCAGCCGTTATGTTTTCCGATTATAGAACTGTAATGAATCAGTCTGCATTGTGGCAAGTGAGAGTGCTGCCAAGATGTCATGCTATGACATAAGCAGGCTTCTAACAGTGATACATGGGGGCGTCCAACCCCCACCCTCTGATTTCTCATTTTAATTAAATACCGCAGTCTTCATCTTCTACCTGGCTTCGACTTGGAAAATATAGTCTTCCCACTAATGGTGAAAAATAATTTTGTAAATGTCAAATATTGGTGAGATTTTTCACAAGGTTACATCATCTATCATAACTTGTTATTTGGCAACCAATGTTGCAAATTAATAACTTTTTTTTTGCATGTTGCAGTTAGTAAACTGCTGACTTTTTTTTATTATCTCAACTGCTTCAGTTATCTGAGAGCCAAAAAACACAGCCGTTTGCATTTTCTTACCTTATGCTTTGTATTTGATTTCCGCTAATCACAGTTTTGCTCCAGTGATGCTCTCTTCTGACCCCAATTTTAGTGGCATGATGGAGCTACTTGGCTGCACACCCAGCTGTTATTTCTCAAGGTATTCTAGAGGTTGCATTCGAAACATCAAGCACTCATTAACCTTTTGCATATTACATCCACCATCCCAACACTGGGCTCGCAGCATTGAAGACAATATCGCATTGTAGGAAACAAAACATGCGATTTGCAACACAAATCCAATTTGCTGATGCAACATATTTGTATTCTATCGCAAATTATAGGACATAGAAGATTCAAGATTCAAGAGTGTTTATTGTCATGTGTCCCAGATAGGACAATGAAATTCTTGCTTTGCTTCAGCACAACAGTAGGCATAAATAAATAAATACAGAACAGCTCAGTGTGTCCATATACCATTGCATATATATATATATATATATATACACACACACATAAATAAGCAGATAAAGTGCAATAGGTTATTAAAGTTCAGATTTTTGTTTGAGTTGAGTTTAATAGTCTGATGGCTGTGGGGAAGTTGCTATTCCTGAACCTGGATGTTGCAGATTTCATGCTCCTGTACATGGGAAAGTACAGCAAGTTGTAAAGATCATGAGGGGCGGCACAGTGGTGCAGCGGTGGAGTTGCTGCCGTTCAGCGCTAGAGACCAGGGTTCGATCCTGACCATGGGTGCTGGCTGTACGGGGTTTGTACATTCTCCCCGTGACCTGCGTGGGTTTTCTCCAGGTGCTCCAGCTTCCTCCCACACCCAAAGACGTACATGTTTGTAGGTTAATTGGCTTCTGTAAAGTGTAAATTGTCCACAGTGTGAAGGATAGCGCTCCTGTGTACGGGGATAGTTGGCCGGCGCAGACTCGGTGGGCCGAAGGGCCTGTTTCCGCGCTGTATTTCTAAACTAAACTAAAATTAATGATAGATATTAGTGAACCAAGTGTGTTTTGACAACAAACCACGTACGCCATGGATCTCTCGCCATCTCTCTGATAAACAGAATTTGTCCCAAATCAGCCATGATGTTATTGAACGATGAAGAAAATAGAAGGTATGCAATTGCTCTTTAAGGCTGTGAGATTACATATGTTTAGTTTAGAGATACGGCATGGATACAGGCCATTCTGCCCACCAAATCCACTGGCTATCAATTACATGTTCACACTAGTTATATCTTATCCCACTTTCTCATGCACCCCCTACACGAGGGGGCACTTTACAAAGGCCAATTAACCCAACAAACCCGCATGTCTTTGGTCTTATGTTTTATCATCCTTTTAACACAGTCTGAATTAATGACATGAATAGCAATGAATTAAAGAGAAAGAAAAATATGAGCAGGAACAGGTCATTTAGCCCTTTGAACCTACTTGCTATTCTGTACAATCCATACTAATCCTCTATATCAAGTTCAAGTCAAGTTTCCTTTATTGTCATTCAGACCTTTCGGTCTGAACGAAATTGTGATGCCTGCAGTCATACACAGAACCAATAATAACAAACATACAATAAACACAAATTAAACATCCACCACAGTGAGTTCACCAAGCACACCCTCACTGTGATGGAGGCAAAGTCTTAGTCTCCGTCTCTTCCCTCCTTGTTCTCCCTCTGCGCTGAGACGATCGATCCAGGCCGAAGATGCCGCCCTCCAGTCCAGCTGACCCCCGTGGCGATGTCGCCGCCGCCGAAAGCCGGAACGCCGCCTCCGCTCCGAGACGGCCCGCCACAGCATCAGCCCCGGGTCCCGCAGTCTCCGCTCCGGGCCGCTGCACCAGCTCCAGGCCCCGAAGTCTCCGCTCCGGACCCCGCTGCACCAGCACCAGGTCCCGCAGTCTCCGCTCCGGAGCCCGCTGCACCAGCTCCAGGTCCCGCAGTCTCCGTTCCATATATCAATACCATATTCCAGAAGAAGGGCCTCAACCCGAAACGTCACTCATTCCTTTTCTCCAGAGATGCTGCCTGTCCCGCTGAGTTCCTCCAGCATTTTTTTGTCTATCTTTGGTGTAAACCAACCACCAACCAGCCAGTTCCTTCCCACACATTCCATATTCCAGATCTCTCTCCAAATCCCTTGATACTTCTTACATCTATAAATCTGTCTCCTTCTTAAATGTATTCAACCACTTCATCTCCATTTGCCTTCTGTGGTAAAGAACTCCCCTGCCCCTTTTCCAGGGTTACGTCCAAGCCCAGGAGTCGAAGGAAACCTCCGACGGGGGGTGAATACTAGTCCAAGAGAGTGGGACCAAAGATTTGGCTCGGAGAGGATTTGGCCAGAATTATGGTTCCAGCCGAGGAACTGAAGAAAATAGATCTCGGCCGGGGAAGGCCTAGAGGTCTATTGACAGCGACGAGTCTGATTTGAAGACAAATCGACTCTGATGAGTCTGATGTGAAGACAGATCACAGAAATTGTGAGTAGAAATCGATTATATTTCTTTGAATTTTGTGGATGTAGGTTTTTAATTTTAAACGGCTTCTGTAAAAAATTCTGCCGCTACAGGTGTCCCTTGAGAAAGAGCAACACAGTGTTCACGGGCACCATGGAGGAGTTCCAGGGCCGCTGGGCACCGTGGGGAATGTATCTTGGATCAGCATTGCAAACAGTAATTTAATGTTATGTAGTATGGAATGTAGATGGAGATAATGTGGAATTTCTTTAGTCAAAGGGTGGTGAATCTATTGAATTCAGGCGGCTGTGGAGGCCAAGTCATTGTGTATTTTTAAAGCAGAGATAGATAGATTCTTGATTAGTAAGGGTGTCAGACGTTATGGGGAGAAGGCTTGATTGAATGGCGGAGTAGATTTGATGGGCCAAATGTCTTAATTCTGCTCCTATCGCTTATGAACTTATCAATGAACTTGTCAATTTTGTATTATGGAGGTGCGTGCTTTGTTCTTGTTTCTGTGTGAATATTATTGTAAATAATTGAATACATTTAGTTTCGTAAGAAAAGAACTCCCCTGGTTCTTCACCCTCTGAAACAACATTTCCTCAGCTCAGTCCCAAATGCCTTACCTTGCATATACCATTAACTTAACATCGCTGTGTGTTTTGCCTGTGGCTGAATTATGACAACTGCGACTGTAAGAAACCCCAGCTATTTGTCTTCTGTCGGATTGAGATATTAAGGAAGCTTTCAGGTGTTAAATCTACTTCTATGGGAATTGTACGCAGGAGATTAGTACACAATAGTACAGCTTCTGCATCAATGGGAATATACTCTGAACTTTAGAATATTTAGACAGAATTTTTTTTTAACGTGTCAGCAAAATCTCTATCAATTAGCTGTTGCAAATTGCCACAATTCCAGCTGGTTAAAGCATTGATTAGCTAAACCAACTATTGTAACAGGGCAGCAGATTAACACAAAATGCTAGAGTAACTCAGCGGGACAGGCAGTATCTCTGGAGAGAAGGAATAGGTGATGTTTCAGGTCAAGAACCTTCTAACAAGGCCTTAGGTCTAATCCCTGAATGGTTCATATTTATAGTCACAGTTATAGAGGTATACAGCATGGAAACAGGCCCTTCAGCCCAACTTTCCCCTGCCGTCCAAGATGTCCCATACTAGTCCCACCTGCATGTGTTTGGCCCATATCACTCTAAACATTTCCTATTCATGTACCTGTCCAAGAGTCTTTTAAATGTTCTTATAGTACCTTCTTCAACTACCTCCTCTGGCAGCTCGTTCCATAAACCCACCACCCTTTGAGTGAAAGAAAAGCCCCTCAGGTACTTATTAAATCTTTCCCCTCTTACTTTAAACCTATGTCCTCTGGTTCCCCCACTTTGGGTAAAGGACTTTGTGCTTCAGCTTGTTTGCAATCAGGTGCAGTCTTTTTGCTGCCTGGACAGCACGCAACCAAAAAAGCTTTTTACTGCACCTCGGTACACGTGACAATAATCAACTAAATGAAGCTCGATAACTAAAACCTCATCCTCCTGCTCTCCAAGGAATAAAGTCTTAGGCTACCCAACCTCTTCCTACAGCTCAGGCCCAAGTCCTGGCAACGTCGTCGTAAATCTTCTCTTCACTCTTTCCAGCTTAACGATGAGCGTCCAACAGCAGGTGACACACTATAACTGCAGCCTGAACAATGTCTTGTACAACTGTGCTTGACTGCAACATTAGCACAGGTGGGCGGCACGGTGGCACAGCGGTAGAGTTGCTGCCTTACAGAGCTTACAGCGCCAGAGACCCAGGTTCGATCCCGACTACGGGTGCTCTCTGGATGGAGTTTGTGCGTTCTCCCCGTGAACCCCGTGGGTTTTCTCCGAGATCTTCGGTTTCTGCCCGCACTCCAAAGACGTACAGGTATGTAGGTTAACTGGCTTGGTACACGTGTAAATGGTCAGATCGTGTTAATGTGCGGGGATCACTGGTTGATGCAGACCCGTGGGCCGAAAGGACAGTTTCCGCGTTTTATCTCTAAACTAAACTAAATCAAGGACAGAAGTTCGAGTGCAGCAAGACCCTGGGTCATGACGTTACGATTCTCCACATTGCGTATCAGATCAATGCACAAGTGTAGACTTCTGGGTTGCCTGTAGGCTGAGCTTACAGTTTCCGACAGCACTAGACTGGTGCGCAACGTTTGGTAACCCATCAATTTTGCGGGCAATGTCACGCTAGTGACCATGTGCAAAACATTCATAACTCAGCCGGGTCTAATGGTCTTTTCCAGCAAATCAGGGAACATTGGAGATGCATAATCTGTCAATGAATTCACTAGGCTTCTTTCCAATGAGTTCTGCAACATATCTCACATATAATACCATTAGGAGGTGATTCACCACTTTAAAATAAATTATTAGTTTCACTAGGAAGGGGGAACATTTCAACACAGAAATATACATGAGATGAAGATGACTTTTAAAAGTCAGATATAATTTTTAAACATTTTACATAAGTTTACCCAACGTAGATGTATAAAGTCCAATTCATCATGTGTCTGAAAGAAATATATGATTTCCGACGCCATTATTTGCAATGATTGTATATTTTTGGAGTATAATTTCCAAATATCAAGGAAGGTGGCATTCCTGAAATATAAACATTTCTGGAAAAGTCTTAGGTCAGTCAACATCAAAACATAGGAAGAGACAGGCAATGAAATTTCAGTGGTTAGATTTGAGAGAATTATCACAAATCATAAATGAATGGTTTAAATCATTAAATAAGGAGAAATTACACCAAGTCCTGGAGCAACTCAGCGGGTCAGGCAGCATCTCTGGAGAAAAGGAGCGGTTGATGTTTCGGGTCGGAACCCTTCTTCAGAATAGAACCGACCCGAAACATCACCTGTTCCTTTTCTTCAGGGATGCTACCTGACCCGCTAAGTTACTCCAGCATTTTGTGCCTATCTTCGGTATAAACCAGCATCTGCAGTTCCTTCCTGCACAAATAAGGAGAAATATCTGCCACAGGACAAAATAATGGACAGGTGATTGGCAAATGATCCCCAGATGCAAGATGAGGATTTTCTTTTCCCCAGTATTAGCCAATAGACAATAGACAATAGGTGCAGGAGTTGGCCAGCTTCGCCATTCACTGTGATCATGGCTGATCATCCACATTCAGTACCCCGTCCCTGCCTTCTCACAATATCCCCTGACTACGCTATCTTTAAGAGCTCCATCTAACTCTCTCTTGAAAGCATCCAGAGAATCGGCCTCCACTGCCCTCTGAGGCAGAGTATTCCACAGATTCACAACTCTCTGCGTGAAAAAGTATTTCCTCATCTCCGTTCTAAATGGCCTACCCTTTATTCTTAAACTGTGGCCCCTGGTTCTGGACTCCCCCATCATCGGGAACATGATTCTTGCCTCTAGCGTGTCCAATCCCTTAAAAATCTTATATGTTTCTCATCCTTTAAATTCCAGAGTGTTCAAGCCCAGCCGCTCCATTCTATCAACGTATGACAGTCCAGCCATCCCGGAAATTAACCTCGTGAACCTACGCTGCACTCCCTCAATAGAAAGAGTGTCCTTCCTCAAATTTGGGGACGGAAACTGCACACAATGCTCCAGGTATTAGGGGTCCACTATTTTGTAAGTCTGACAGAAGCAGTTTTAACAGTGATGCGCCATATAGATTTGGATAAATATTTAAAGATAACAAAAAAACTGCAAGACTATGAACAAAGGACTGTGGCTCAAAAAAAATAGCAAGCCATTCATTATCTTGTGTCATTCTATGATTCATTGATCAAATATTTCCTCTTTTAAGAGCGGAAGCAGTTTTAGTCCAGTTTATTAACGATAATTAGCAATCATGGCGGCACAGTGGCATAGTGGTAGAGCTGCTGCCTCACAGCGCCAGAGACCCGCTTTCAATGCTGATTACGGGTGCTGTCCGTGCGCAGTGTGTACGTTCTCCCTGTGGGTTTTCTCCAAATTTCCTCTCACATTCAAAACACATGCAGGTTAATTGACCTCTGTAAATTGCTCTCAGTGTGTAGGGAGCAGATGAGAAAGTGGGATGACATAGAACTAATGAAGCAATGATCGATGGTCGGTTTGGATTCAGTGGGCCGAAGGGCTTGTATCCACACAGTATCTCTAAACTTAGCTGTATGTCTAAACTAAAACAAAGATAATTGTTCTAAATTATGGTAGAATGGCTGCAACCAAAGCCTCCTATTCATCTGATGGTGCTGAGAGCAAGCGGTCAGTATAATTAAGATTCCCCTCTTCAAGTCTCTTACTCTACATAATACTAGATGCCACTATTCCATGGAGGTGGAACCTTCAAAACATTTGTACTATTTCACCGATCGGAACAAAACTTATTTGACTTGCAGCAGAAGAGAATGGTGAGTAAGGTGGTGAAAACTCCTAGCGCTATAGCGGATCATTTTTGCGCAAATTTAATTACAACGCAGACAGGAAGTGGTCAAGATGAGAGTTTTAGTAATATACTAGACTAACTGGGACCCGTTGGGTCCCAGCTTCAGATGGGAGGGCTGGTCCCCCAACGTAATATTCCACCTCTCCACCAAGAGGATCTCAAGGTTTTTTAAACACTTATAACTTTTTTATTTTTCATCGATGGGAAAAATCCTCAGGGCCTGCTCAGCGGAGGAGGACTGTGAGTAAGATGGCCAAAAATCAAAGCGATACATGATAGCATTTTTTCTAAAATCAATATACAGCGCAGACAGGAAGTGGTCAAGATGAGACTTTTAATTATGTAGATAGATAATATATAGATAGATAGATTTGGAAGCCAATCTTGCCAGGCTTTGTGCTGCCCACACCTTTCTTCCAGCTTTTTCGCATCTAACACCACCCCCCCTCCAACGCCTCCCCCCCCCCATTCTCCACCACAGTCAGTCTGAAGAAAGCTTTGAAATGTCACCCTGACCTCCAGCACTTTGTGTCTTTTTTTTCCAATGGGACATTTCACTCTCTCGCATACCTAGTATATTTTGCTGACATGTCTACTAATCCACTGAATTACAGTCGTTGCCTCTTCCACGGGTCCTATACATAAATGATGGCCTGTTTTAGACAGCTATGTACCTTATTATGGCCCCATACTATAAACAAAGTGAGTGGAAACAATGGAGAACAGGCAATAAAGGTTTACAATTATACATGGATGTAAAGATTAAGCTGAACAGATTCAGGCTCTTTTCCCCAGTACAGAGTGGGCCAATGGGTAAACTGACAGAAATCTTAAAGATTAGAAAGGAGATGATAAGGTCAGCAGCAAAAACTATTACTTTCTTTTTCTGTGTGATTGGAGTTCCATTGAAATGAGCTGAAACATTAACTCTGTTACTTTATGCAATGATGCTGCCTGACATGCTGAGTATTTTCATAGTTGCAGGTTTTTACATCAGATTTCCCTTAAGTAGCAAGAAATATCCAAAAGCCTTTCACGGGGAGTGTCACGAAACAAAAACTGATGTTGAGTCACAATGTAATAAACAACCAAAAGTGTCATATGTATATGCATCCATCCATCTAGCCATCTATCTAGCCATCTATCTATCTATCTAGCCGTCTATCTATCTATCTAGCCATCTATCTATCTATCTAGCCAACTATCTAGCCATCCATCTATCTATCTAGCCATCCATCTATCTATCTAGCCATCTATCTAGCCATCTATCTAGCCATCTATTTAGCCATCCATCTATCCATCTATCTATCTATCCATCCATCTATCTATCTATCCATCCATCTATCCATCCATCCATCTATCCATCCATCTATCCATCCATCTATCCATCTATCCATCCATCTATCTATTCATCTATCCATCTATCTATCCATCTATCCATCTATCTATCTATCCATCTATCTATCCATCTATCTATCCATCTATCTATTCATCTATCTATCCATCTATCTATCCATCTATCTATCCATCTATCTATCCATCTATCTATCCATCTATCTATCCATCTATCCATCTATCTATCCATCTATCTATCTATCTATCCATCCATCCATCTATCTATCCATCCATCTATCTATCTATCCATCCATCTATCTATCTATCCATCCATCTATCCATCGATCCATCTATCTATCTATCCATCCATCTATCCATCCATCCATCCATCCATCCATCCATCCATCCATCCACCTATCTACCCACCTATCTAACTATCTATCTAGTATTTAAGAAAGAATTGCAGATGCTGGAAATATCGAAGATAGGCAAAAAATGCTGGAGTAACTCAGCGTGTGAGGCAGCATCTATGGAGAGAAGGAATCGGCAACGTTTCAGGTTGAGACCCTTCTTCAGACTGATGTTGGTGGGGGGTGGGAAAAAGAAAGGAAGAGGCAGAGACAGTAGGACTAGTGGGAGAACTGGGAAGGGGGGGGAGTGGAAGGAGGGGAAAAGCAAGGGCTATCTAAAATTAGAGAAGTCAATGTTCATACCGCTGGGGTGTAAACTACCCAAGCAAATTATGAGGTGCTGTTCCTCCAATTTGGCACCGGGCCTCACTCTGGCAATGGAGGAGGCCCAGGACAGAAAGGTCAGATTGGGAATGGGAGGGGGAGTTGAAGTGCTGAGCCACCAGGCGATCAGGTTGGTTAATACGGAATGAGCGGAGGTGTTCAGCGGAGGTGTTCAGCCTGCTCTTGGTCTCAGCGGATGCAGTAGATGAGGTTGGAGGAGGTGTAGGTGAACCTCTGTCTCACTTGGAAAGACTGATTGGGTCCTTGGATGGAGTCGACGGGCGAGGTAAAGCGACAATTGTTGCATTTCCTGCGGTTGCAAGGGAAAGTACCAGGGGAAGGGGTGGTTTGGGTAGGAAGGGACGAATGGACCAGGGAGTTACGGAGGGAACGGTCTCTGCAGAAAGCAGAAAGGGGAGGAGATGGGAAGATGTTGCCAGTAGTAGGATCCCGTTGGAGGAGGCAAAAATGTCAGAGGATTATATGTTGTATGCGACAGCTGATGGGGTGGAAGGTGAGAACAAGCAGGACTCTGTCCTTGTTACAAGTAGGGGGATGGGGAGTAAGAGCGGAGCTGCGGGACATAGAGGAGACCCTGGTGAGAGCCTCATCTATAATAGACGAGAGGAACCCCCGTTCCCTAAAGAATGAGAACATCTCCGAAGCCCTGGTTTGGAACACCTCATCCCTGGCGCAGAAGCGCCGTAAACGGAGGAATTGGGAGTAGGGGATAGAGTCCTTACAGGAAGCAGAGTGGGAAGAAATGTAGTCAAGATAGCCATGGGAGTCAGTGGGTTTGTAGTAGATGTCGGTCAGAAGTCTTTGCCTGCGATGGAGGTCTAGAAATGGTAGGGAGATGCCGGAAATGATCCAGGTGAATTTGAGTGCCGGATGGAAATTAGTGGTGAAATAGATGAAGTCAGTGAGTTCTGCATGGGTGCGGGAGGTAGCACCAATGCAGTCGTCAATGTAGCAGAGATAGAGTTCGGGGATATGGCCAGTGTACGCCTGGAACAGTGATTGTTCGACGTATCCTACAAAGAGGCAGGCATTGCTGGGGCCCATGCGCGTGCCCATAGCTACGCCTTGGACTTGGAGGAAATGGGAGGAGTCAATGGAAAAGTTGTTGAGGGTAAGCACCAGCTCTGCTAGGCAGAGGAGAGTATTAGTCGCTTTTTCCCTCCTTCCCTCCCCCATCCCAGTTCTCCCACTAGTCCTACTGTCTCCGCCTCTTCCTTTCTTATTCCTAACTCCCCGACATCAGTCTGAAGAAGGGTCTCGACCCGAAACGTCGCCTATTCCTCTCCATATATGCTGACTCACCCGCTGAGTTTCTCCAACAATTTTTGTCTGTCTGTCTGTCTGTCTGTCTGTCTGTCTGTCTGTCTGTCTGTCTGTCTGTCTGTCTGTCTGTCTGTCTGGTCTGTCTGTCTGTCTGTCTGTCTGTCTGTCTGTCTGTCTGCCTGCCTGTCTGTCTGTCTGTCTGTCTGTCTGTCTGTCTGTCTGGTCTGTCTGTCTGTCTGTCTGTCTGTCTGTCTGGTCTGTCTGTCTGTCTGTCTGTCTGTCTGTCTGTCTGTCTGTCTGTCTGTCTGTCTGTCTGTCTGTCTGTCTGGTCTGTCTGTCTGTCTGTCTGTCCGTCCCCCATGTCTATGTAGTTTGGAGCTTATTTGGAGATTTGTAGTGGTTAACAGTCTGATGATTGTAGGGAAGATGCTGCTCCCGAACCTGGACGTTACAGTCTTCAGGCTCCTTTACCTTCTTCCTGATGGCAGGGGTGAAATGAGAGCGTGTCCAGGGTGGTGTGGGGTCTATGGTGACGCTGGCTGCCAAGATGATTACAGAGATTCTAAAAGGGTGTTGCAGTAAAACAAGTAACATTTTGGGAAACTGTTATTTATTTAAGGACAAGAGAAAACGGATGTGGAATGGTAGTTTGAAAAGCTGTGGAGATGGATGAGGGAGACGTCTAGGGATTTGTTTGACAATGCCGGGAGAAGATTCTTTCATTTGGAGCTGGGTGCAATTAAAAATCCACATAAATTGCTTTATGCGGAGACAGGGAAAGAATGTGGAACATGCTGCCATGTGAATAGCGATTTCATTTGGGCAGAGAGATGAGTGAGAGATAGTAAACACAGCAGACAGACATGCCAAAGGGATAGATGGTGTGGGGGTGAGATTAATCACTGACCCAGAATAATTTTCAACTGGCCTAATCTTACCCTCTAATTTCCTTATAAATGCACCACATGTCTTCAATACATTTCAAATCACCATGCATTAATCTAGTTCCTGCTCTTCTTGCTGAGACTTTGACCCCATTGATTTTCATGGGATTGGCGGGGATGCATGGAACAAAGAGAGTGTGTAGAAAGGAACTGCAGATGCTGGTTTACACCAAAGATCGGCACAAATTGCTGGAGCAACTCAACGGGTCAGGCAGCGTCTCTGGAGAAAAGGCATATGTGGCGTTTTGGGTTGAGCCTGAAGAAAGGTTCTGACCCGAAACGTCACCGATTCCTTTTCTACGGAGATGCTGCCTGACGCGCTGAGTTATTCCAGCTTTTTGATTCTATCTTTGGAACTAAAGGAAGTTCTCTCTTCCAAATGTGTGGTTTTAGTTTAGAGTTTAGTTTAGTAAAGGGCCTGTCCCACTTTCACGACCTAATTCACGACCTCTGCCGCGTTTGCCCTTGACTCATACTCGCAGCATGGTCATCACGAGGTCGTAGGAGGTCGTGGGTATGTCGTAGGTAGGTTGTGATGCTAGTCGTAGGTACTCGTGGCATCAAGTAGGTCGGGCGTTTTTCTAGCCTGATGAAAAATGTCCACGAGTAAAAATGGTCGTGAATTAGGTCGTGAAAGTGGGACAGGGAGGATATGGGAGGAAACGGGAACACTCGGAGGAAACCCACGCGGTCACTAAAAGAATGTGCAAACTCCACACAGACTGCACCCGAGGTCAGGATTGAACCCGGGACCCTGGCGCTGTGAGGCAGCAGTTCTACCGCTGTGCCACTAAGTCTTTGGCCTTAGTGCCTAGGCCACTACAAAACTGCGCCTACATTTCATTGAGCGCCTTTACTTATGTTAATATTAAATTAAATAAATTGCACTCATAATTAAAAAAATTAATAATGGAACAAAATTAAGATATTTATGATTGAAAACCCCTGGCAGTTTTAACAGTAGGGAAGGTGCTGCTCCTGAACCTCGACGTTACAGTCTTCAGGCTCCTTTACCTTCTTCCTGATGGCAGGGGTGAAATGAGAGCGTGTCCAGGGTGGTGTGGGTCTATGGTGACGCTGGCTGCCAAGATGATTACAGAGATTCTAAAAGGGTGTTGCAGTTAAAACAAGTAACATTTTGGAAACTTTTATTTATTTAAGGACAAGAGAAAACGGATGTGGAATGGTAGTTTGAAAAGCTGTGGAGATGGATGAGGGAGATGTCTAGGGATTTGTTTGACAATGCCGGGAGAAGATTCTTTCATTTGGAGCTGGGTGCAATTAAAAATCCACATAAATGCTTTATGCAGAGACTGTTTAAATACATTTCCTTCTGCATGTTTGAACGACTGGCAATAATAGCATAAAGTGTTTTTTTATCCATGTCTCTACCTGTGTTCAAGACATCCTTGTCATCAGGTCGTTACATGCGGATGGAGAACTGATGGTGCGACAAGGTTGTCTCGTAATGCATTAGTTTTGAAAACAAGATCTGCAGAAAAGAAAAATCCCTGGTGTTGAAAAGGTCACCTTAATTTGGTACCTCTTCATTTATCAGCATGTTATTTCTGTTGCCTTATACATAATTAAAAATCTTACATAGGCCAATTACCAAGGGTTGCATTTCTGCTCCATAAGACTGTTAATCATGGTGTTGTATTGAACTGAAGTTTAGAACTCCAGCAATATATCTCTCGGCTTTGTTTAATATCTTAGCTTCTTGTTTTAATTTTCCTCCACCCCAGCCCTCAGTAATCACTTGTACAATTATATTTATCTTTGCTGCTGGAAGCAAACGTTAATACGTACTTTATAAACATTTAACTTTATTGCATTTGTTGGCACGGCAGTTTGCTCTTATACTGCATTCACAGACAGTTTAACATTGTAAGCAGAATTAACTTTTGTGGTCCAATCTCACTTCTAAAATCATCCCTGCTTAAGAAGGAACTGCAGATGTTGGAAAAATCGAAGGTAGATAAAAATGCTGGAGAAACTCAGCGGGTGAGGCAGCTTCTCGACCCGAAACATCACCTGGAGCAAAGGAATAGGTGATGTTTCGGGTCGAGACCCTTCTTCAGACTGATGTGATGTTCACCCCAGTGGTATGAACATTGACTTCTCCAATTTCAGGTAGTCCTTGCTTTCTCCCTCTTTCCCCTCCCCTTCCCAGCTCTCCCACAGCCTATTGTCTCCGCCTCTTCCTTTCTTCTTCCCGCCCCCACATTAGTCTGAAGAAGGGTCTCGACCCGAAATGTCACCTATTCCTTCACTCCATAGATGCTGCCTCACCCGCTGAGTTTCTCCAGCATTTTTATCTACCTTCTAAAATCATCTCGGCTTCTCTCAGCAGATTCAGGAAGTTCCCTGTCATGAGCATTTACTCATATTTATTTACAGCGGTTTTCTAAATCTCTCAGCATTAGCAACTCCTGAGCAAATTAGACAACTGCAATCTGCACTCCCAGATTCCATCTTAAAGCAGCACAGTATTTTTCGTTAAGCTGTACACTTAAGCTGCACAATTATTTTCCTTCATGCTTGTAATGCAATATGTGCTATTTGTTTTAACTCCCAAAAGTTCGTTTTTAACCTTTATTCCTGTGATTCGGGTATTGATTTCTAATTAGTACCTTCACTTGCTTTTAATCCACTTCCTCTGATCTTTTGCTCACTTCAGACAGTTCTAAGGGATTACACGTCTTTTTCACTTGATACAATCTTGACATTCCTTTCAAGTTAATTCTTTCCTTCTTCTTGTGTCGCTGGGCGGTGAACTTCCATACTTAACAAATGTTGCCTCTCCATTCCCTTCACAGATTCTGCCTGATGCATAGTTCCTCCCGCACATTGTGTTTTGCTCCAGATTCCAACATCTGCAGTTCCCTATTTCTCAAAGAAACATAGAAACGTAGAAAATAGGTGCAGGAGTAGGCCGATCGGTCCCTCGAGCCAGCACCGCCATTCAATATGATCATGGCTGATCATCCAAAATCAGTACCCCGTTCTGGCTTTTCCCCACATCCCTTGATTCCCTTAGCCCTAAGAGCTAAATCTAACTCTCTCTTGAAAACATTCAGTGAATGACCTCCACAGCCTTCTGTGGCAGAGAATTCCACAGATTCACAACTCTCTGGGTGTAAACGTTTTTTCTCATCTCAGTCCTAAATGGCCTACCCTTTATTCTTCAACTGTGACCCCTGGTTTCTGGACTCCCGCAACATCGGGAACATGTTTCTTGCATCTACCCTGTCCAATCCTCGAAGAATGTTATATGTTTCTATAGAATCCCCTCTCATCCTTCTAAATTCCAGTGTATACAAGCCCAGTCGACTCATTCTTTCATCATACATCAATCCCGCCATCCTGGGAATTAACCTGGTGAACCTACGGTGCACTGCCTCAATAGCAATAATGTCCTTCCTCAATTAGGAGACCAAAATTGCACACAATACTCCAGGTGTGGTCTCACCAGGGTCCTGTACAAATGCAGTAGGACCTCCTTGCTCCTAAACTCAAATCCTACAATTGAAAACAGAGATTAGAACAAGATAACACTTGGCCAACTGAAGAAGTGGCCAAATTGACCTTGGCGAGACCACAACATGTTTAATTATAACTATTTTACATTTAATTATACTCCATGTATATCCAGGATTATTATGTTGCTGAAAGTTTCAGCAAAACATGGTTTAAATTGACCTGTGATTTGAATAGAATTGAACAAATTTTATTAGCCAATATGTGTACATACAAGGAATTTGCCTTGGTGCTTTGCTCGCAAGAAACAACATGATATACAGTAGACAATTAAAAATAAAACATTATAATTTTAACATGTGAAGAATTAAATAAAATACCAGAGCAAAAGGAGGCTACAGACTTTTAGTTGTTGAGTAGAGCTACTGCTCGTGGGGAAAAAATCTGTTTTTATGCCTGTCCGTGGCGGCTTTGACAGTCCGGAGTCGCCTTCCAGTGGGAAGTGATTTAAAGAGTTTGTGGCCAGGGTGAGAGGGGTCAGAGATGATCTTACCCACTTTCTTCCTGACCCTTGCAGTGTACAGTTCGTCGATGGGGGGAAGGTTGCAGCCACCAACCTTCTCAGCTGATCGAATGATGCACTGCAGCCTTCAGATGTCGTGCTTAGTGGCTGAGCCAAACCGGACCATGATGGAGAAGGTGAGGACAGACTCTATGATGGCCGTATAAAACTGGACCATCATTGCCTATGGCAGATTGTGTTTTCTCAGCTGCCGCAGAAGTACATCCTCTGTTGGGCCTTTTTGACTGTGGAATCGATGGTCGCTCCCCCATTTAAGGTCCTTGCAGATGATGGTTCCAAGGAACCTAAATGACTCCACAGATGTGACTGTGGTGTTGTCGATGGTGAGTGGGGGGAGGGGAGGGGAAGCTCTCCTGAAGTCTACTATCAATTCCACCGTCTTAAGATCATTGAGCTCCAGGTTGTTGCGATGGCACCAGGATGCCAGCTGTGTCACTTCCTGTCTGTAGGCAGATTCCTCCCCATCCTGGATCAGTCCAATCAGGGTTGTGTCATCCGTAAACCTGAGAAGCTTGACAGAGGAGTCTGTGGAGGTGCAGTCATTGGTGCAGAGAGAGTAGAGGAGAGGAGAGAGTATGCAGCCTTGTGGTGCTCCAATGCTGAGTGTTTGCGGATCCGAGATGTGCTTTCCCAGCCTCACATGCTTCTTCCTGTCTGTCAGGAAGCTGGTGATCCACCGACAGAGGGGTTCAGGCACAGTCAACTCGGAAAGTTTGGAGTGTAGTAGCTCTGGCACAATGGTGTTGAATGCAGAGCTGAAATCCACAAACAAAATCCTCGCATAGGTCCCCTGGCAGTCTAGGTGCTGTAGGATGAAGTGCAGGCCCAGGTTGACTGCGTCATCCACTGATCTATTGGCCCGATATGCAAACTGCAGGGGGTCCAGCAGGGGGCTTGTGATATTTTTAAGCTTTCAAGGGTCTTCATGATTACAGAGGTCAGTGCGACAGGCCTGTAGTCATTAAGACCTGTAATCCTTGGCTTTTTGGGTACAGGGACAATAGTGGAGACTTTGAAGCAGGCAGGGGCAGTGCAGGTTTGCAGGGACCAATTGAAAATGTCTGTGTAGACCGGTGCCAGTTGTTCGGCACAGAGGTTGAGGGTAGAGGGGGAAACATTGTCCGGTCCTGGAGATTTCCGAGGTTTTCTGTCTCCTGAATAGCTTTTCCACCTCCTCAACTGCTATTGTTACTGATGGAGAAGTGGCTAGACTGATGTTTGTTTGCATCAACTCTATTCAGATTTTCCCACTCACACTTGGGGCAATTTACAGTATCCAATTTACCTCTCCACCCACATGTCTTAGGATGAGGGAGGATAGCAGAGCACCTGGTAAAAAGCCATGTGGTCAAGTTCAAGTTCAAGTGAGTTTATTGTTATTTGTCATAGGACAATGAAATTCTTGCTTTACTTCAACACAACAGAACATAGAAGGCATTGACTACAAAACAGATCAGTGTGTCCATATACCATTATATAAATATATACACACATGAATAAATAAACTGATAAAGTGCAAATAACAGATAATGGGCTATTAATGTTCATAGTTTTGTCCGAGCCAAGTTTAATAGCCTGATGGCTGTGGGGAAGTAGCTATTCCTGAACCTGGTCATTGCAGTCTTCAGGTTCCTGTACCTTCTGCCTGAAGGTAGTAGGGAGATGAGTGTGTGGCCAGGATGGTGTGGGTCCTTGATGATACTGCCAGCCTTTTTGAGGCAGTGACTGCGATAGATCTCCTCGATGGAAGTGAGGTCAGAGCCGATGATGGACTGGGCAGTGTTTACTACTCTTTGTAGTCTTTTCCGCTCCAGGGTGCTCAAGTTGCCGAACCAAGCCACGATGCAACCGGTCAGCATGCTCTCTACTGTGCACCTGTAGAAGTTAGAGAGAGTCTTCCTTGACAAACCGACTCTCCGTAATCTTCTCAAGCAGAACGTGCAAACTCTGCATAGACAGAATCCAAGGTTGGGATTGTGAGCCAGTGGATCTACCAACTGCACCACTGTGCCATGACTTGCAAGTATATTTATTGGTCTTCTGTTGAACAACCTTCCTTCTTATATAGATGCAAGGAACGGCAGATGCTGGTTTACACAAAAGGACACGAGGTGCAGGAGCATCTCAGTGGGTCAAGCAGCATCTCTGGAGGACATGGATAGGTGGCATGGTGGCGCAGCAACAGAGTTGCTGCCATACAGTGCCGGGTTCAATCCTGACTACGGGTGCTGTCTGTACAGAGTTTGTACATTCTCCCTGTGACCGCGTGGGTTTTCTCCGGTTGCTCCGGTTTCATCACTTGTCCATGTTCTCCAGAGATGCTGCCTGACTTGCTGAGATGCTTCAACACTTTCTCAATCTTCCAGACTGTACAGATCCCCAATCAGTACCCCGTTCCTTTCCCACTTCTATAGTCCCCCTCCCTTCTCATATTCCAGTGAAGAAAGCTAATGGCATGTTGGCCTTCATAACAAGAGGAGTTGAGTATAGGAGCAAAAAGATCCTTCTCCAGTTGTACAGGACCCTAGTGAAATCACACCTGGAGTATTGTGTGCAGTTTTGGTCTCCAAATTTGAGGAAGGACATTCTTGCTATTGAGGGAGTGCAGTGTAGGTTCAGGAGGTTAATTCCTGGGATGGCGGGACAGTCGTATGTTGATAGAATGGAGCTACTGGGTTTGCATACACTGGAATTTAGAAGGATGAGAGGATATCTTATTGAAACATATAAGATTATTAAGGGATTGGACACACTAGAGGCAGGCAACATATTCCTGATGTTGGGGGAGTCCAGAACCAGGGACCACAGCTTAAGAATAAGGGGCAGGCCATTTATAACGGAGATGAGAAAAAACATTTTCACCCCGAGAGTTGTGAATCAACATCAGTAAGACCAAGGACCTGATTGTGGACTTTTGTAGGGGAAGGATGAGGACCCACAATCCTGTTTATATCAACGGGACGATGGCGGAGAGGGTCAATAACTTCAAATTCCTGTGCGTGCATATATCAGAAGATCTTTCCTGGACCCAGCACACCGATGCAATTGTAATGAAGGCACATCAGCGACTCTACTTCCTGAGAAGATTACGGAGATTCGGCATGTCGAAGAGGATTCTCCTAAACTTCTACAGGTGCACGGTAGAGAGCATTCTGACTGGTTGCATCGTGGCCTGGTTCGGCAACTTGAACATCCAGGAGCGAAAAAGAGTACAAAAAGTTGAGACCACTGTCCAGTCCATCGCCTGTCGAAGGGGTCTATCGTAGTCGCTGCCTCAAAAAGGCAGCCAAAATCATCAAGGACCCACACCATCCTGGCCACACACTTATCTCACCACTGCCATCAGGAAGAAGGTACAGGAGCTCCTGTAACGTCCAGGTTCAAGAACAGCTTCTTCCCCACAGCCATCAGGCTATTAAACACAACGAATAAGCTATGAGCTCTGAACTGCAAAAGACTATGTTATTATTTGTTATTTGCAATATATTTGTTATTTATTGAACTTTTTCTTTTTTCCCCCCGTTATATACAATGTTTACATATTCACATATTCTGTTGTGCTGCAGCAAGTAAGAATTTCATTGTCTTGTCCAGGACATATGACAATAAAACATTCTTGACTTGACTCTTGATCTGCGGAATTCTCTGCCTCAGAAGGCAGTGGAGGCCAATTCTCTGGATGCTTTCACTGCAAATAAAAAGGTACATAACTGCACAATATGCACAGTCTTTTTCCTTGTGCTAATCTTTTAAAATGTGTGCAGTAAGGTTTGATCAACAGAAATAAATGCTGCGTGCTGTAAACATTACTTTACTGCTCACTCTCACATGTACAACACTGGTGCAAATGTCCCAATCGACCCAACTGGATCCAGATCACCAGCTCATTAAAACCAATTGGTTGAAGGTAATTATGATTGCCAGGGAAATTATCTGCTTCAATTGAGAAGAGATAATTGATGGTCAAATTAAACCAGACAAGCTATTCATATTCAATTGAGAAAGTGTGTTGCAATCTTTACTTTGTGGCTATAATAGATTCATTTACATTCATGCTTAAGTTTACCTAATGTCATTAAATGATTTACTAATTAGGATTTTAGAATTCAGTGCAAATAGCAACAGACTGGAGTGTGATGTAAATGCAATTTTTTAATATTGACTAAATTGTATTTAAGCAGTGTAGCATGCAGTTGTGTTTTATGTATTTCGAGAGGAACTTTCCCACGTAAAGTATTGTAAGCTTCATTTATTCAGCAACAAGACTTTATGTACACAAGATAACTCCATTGATTGTGACTGTTATCCAGTCATTAAATGTTTAATAAATGCTTTGGTATCTCACGGCACAGCAACTCTTTCAACGTTGCTAGATTGCTTCTCAAAAGAACAAATCACTTGAAAAATCACATCAGCTGGTATGAAAAACTTTTAAGAATATTTTACTACAGACAAATAGATATCCATGCAACCATTTGTAATAGTCATAGAGTCAGACAGCACGGAAACAGGCCCTTTGGCCCAACTTGTCTATGCCGACAAAGATGCCCCATCTACACTGGTCCAACCTGCCCACGTTTGGCCCATATCCCTCTAAACCTTTCCTATCCATGTACCTGCCCAAATATCTTTTAAATGTTGTTATAATTCCTGCCTCGACTACCTCCTCTGGCAGCTCGTTCCATATACCCACCACCCTCTGTGTGAAAAAGTTGCCCCTCAGGTTCCTATTAATTGTTTCTCGTCTCATCTTCAATCTATATCTTCTGGTTCTTAAAACCCCTACTCTGGGTAAAAAAACTCCATGCATTCATTCTATCTATTCCTCTTATGATCTTATACACCTCTATAAATGCCAGGGAATAAAGCTCTAGCCTGCCCAAGAGCTCAGGAACCTCAAGACCTGACATCCTGTTGTCTATATTTTTCTTTCTAAACCACAATATAACGGTGGCGCAGCGGTAGAGTTGCAGCTTTACAGCGCTTGCAGCGCCGGATACCCGGGTTCAATTCTGACTACAATAAACAATAGACAATAGACAATAGGTGCAGGAGTAGGCAATTCGGCCCTTCAAGCCAGCACCGCCATTCAATGTGATCATGGCTGATCATCCCCAATCAGTACCCCGTTCCTGCCTTCTCCCCATATCCCCTGACTCTGCTATTTTTAAGAGCCCTATCTAGGTCTCTCTTGAAAGCATCCAGAGAACCTGCCTCCACTGCCCTCTGAGGCAGAGAATTCCACAGACTCACCACTCTGTGAGAAAATGTGTTTCCTCGTCTCCGTTCTAAATGGCTTACTCCTTATTCTTAAACTGTGGCCCCTGGTTCTGGACTCCCCCAACATCGGGAACATGTTTCCTGCCTCTAGCGTGTCCAAGCCCTTAACAATCTTATATATTTCAATGAGATCCCCTCTCATCCTTCTAAACTCCAGTGTACAAGCCCAGCCGCTCCATTCTCTCAGCATATGACAGTCCCGCCATCCCGCGAATTAACCTTGTAAACCAACGCTGCACTCCCTCAATAGCAAGAATGTCCTTCCTCAAATTAGGGGACCAAAACTGCACACAATACTCCAGGTGTGGTCTCACTAGGGCTCTGTACAACTGCAGAAGGACCTCTTTGCTCCTATATTCGATTCCTCTTGTTATAAAGACTACGGGTGCTGTCTGTACGGAGTTTGTACGTTCTCCCTGTGAGCTGCATGGGTTTTCTCCGAGATCTTCAGTTTCCTCCAAAAGAACTGTTAATTGGTTTGGTGGATGTGTAAATTGTCCCTAGTGTGTGAAGTATAGTGTCAATGTGCGGCGATCGTTGGTCAGTGCGGACTCGGTGGGCCGAAGGGCCTGTTTCCGCGCAGTATCTCGAAACTACAACAGGTAAGAAAATAAACTCTGCACAATTCTATGGTGGGCAAGTAAGCTTGGATCCTTTATATAACTTAAACAGGGAACTACACAGAAAGACTTAAACCTCGTGGAACTTGTTAAAAATGAAGAGGAAACTGAACCAGTTAGCAAAATTTCTCTTGTTAAAGTAACCCATTGCTCAAAATGCCCCTGAAACGGTTCAATTGACTTCATGGAATTCAGTCATCGTATGAAAGCTACATGAAGGTCAATACTATTACTTCTTATCCAACCAGATGCCAAAGTCAATCCCTTGATCTTACCTTGTCTGGCTATCAATATAGAATAGTGTGCATTGCTTCACTGACAGACTGAATAATTTAAATGAACATCAGGCTTATCTGTGTGTTACCTGCCCTATCAGTCTGATTCCAACATACACGTTATTTGACCTGAACGAACGCATTGCAAGCAAAGATTGAGAAGTAGGCATTCCAGAGTGAGCAGAGACTAATCCTACCCTCCCAGACCAACTATTACTACCCTAAACCTGAGGGAAAGAACTGCAGATGCTGGTTTAAATCGAAGGTATACACAAAATGCTGGAGTAACTCAGCGGGACAGACCTCCTTAAACCTGTCTGGTCCCATTTATTAATTGCTTTAGTTTAGTTTAGAGATACAGCATGGAAACAGGCCCTTCAGCCCACCGAGTCCACACTAACCAGCGATCAACCGTACACTAATTCTATCCTACGCGCTCGGGACAATTTTACCAAACCTGTACGTATTTGGAGTGTGGGAAGAAACCCAGATAAAACCCACGCGGTCACGGGGAAAATGTACAAATTCCGTGCAGACAGCACCCGTAGTCAGGATCGAACCCGGGTCTCTGGCATGTTAAGGGAGCAACTCTGCCTCTGCGCCACAATACTACAATTGCTCTGTCCGAATATGGAATATATCCATATGCATGTTGTGGAACCAAGAATTGTCCTCTATGAATAAGGTGATCCGTTTCGCTGGGCGGAGTTACAGTGTACAATACAATGTACAGAGTGCCTCCCTGTAAATCTGGATCGAACCCAGGTCTCTGGCGCTGTAAGGCAGCAACTCTGCTACTACACCACTGTGCTCCCCCATATTTTATCGATGTTTCAAATTTCTAGTTCCAAATTTTAACACAGTCCAAAAATAGTTACTTAGTTTTGCATTCCTTAACAGTTTGGATCAACTACTGTCGGCTGAAATGTGAGGGGGGGAGGAAGCAATTGTCAAAATGGCTGCATCCTATGGGGTCAGTCACAGACAAATGAAGATGCATCTGACAAGGTGAGAAAGGAAAGTAGACACCAAAAGCTGGAGTAACTCAGCCATGGGTGACGTTTCAGGTCGAGACACTTCTTCAGACCCGAAAACGTCACCCATTCCTTCTCTACAGAGATGCTGCCTGTCCCGCTGAGTTACTCCAGCATTTTGTGTCTATCTTTGGTTTAATCCAGCATCTGCAGTTCCTTCTTACACAAGGTGAGAAAGGAACTTCTTCAACTTGATTTAAACTCAGACATTAACTTTGCATCCTGTGCAAAAAAAATTAGAATTTATTTTCTCTAAAACATAATTTATGAACATAGAACAGTACAGCAAAGGAACAGGCCCTTCGGCCCACAATGTCTGCACTGAACATGATGCCAACCATCCCTTATCTAACTGCGCATGAGCCATACCCCTCCATATGCCTATCCAAAAGCCTCCTAAATGCCACATTTCTGCCTCAACCACCAACACTAGCAGTGTGTTCCAGGACTCATTGCCCTCTGTGTAAAAAAGTTGCCTCACTCATCACCTTTCAACTTTGACCTTCTCACCTTACCGCAATGAAGTTGGGAGAATAGGCTTTAATATGTTAGCATTTACACATAGTACTCCCACCATTTCTTAATGCCCACTATGCTGCTTCATCGAGCTCGTCAATAATTACCTGAAGTCTCATTCTTTTTCATTATCTCACTAAATATCCGCTCACCCTCAAACACTATAATTGATGAAACCCTTACAAATATTAACTGCAGTCTTGCCCGGAACTTGTCAATATTCCCGCGAGTTCAGGTATCTTGCACTCAGCCCTCGTCTCCGTACCTTTAAATCCGACTTCATATCTTTCCTGAAAAGTTGACATCTTTGAGTTTTTGACTTCTTCTCAATGTTAGGTTTAGTTTAGAGACAGCATGGAAACAGGCCCTTCGGCCCACCAAATCCACACGGACTGTTGATCACCCCTTCACACTCGTCCTATCTTTTCCCTTTTTCTCATCCACTCCCTACGAACTAGGGACAATTTATAAAGGGCCAATAAACCTACAAACCGCAACGTCTTTGGGATGTGGGAGGAAACCGGAGCAGCCGGAGAAATCCACACGGACACAGGGAGAACGTGCAAACTCTGTACAGACAGCGCCCGTCGTTAGGATCTCCCATGCTGCGAGGCAATGTGTTAAAATTGTTTCATCTTTCTGAATGTGAAATCTTTCTGAAATCAGTGAGGCAGGGGCTCTACCAGCTGCAGCAACACAGTGCTGCCCCATTCAATGCCATGTACAGGTACATTCCAGTTAAAGTTGCTACACAAATGCAAGCAATTAGATACACTGGCAAGCTGTGCCTACTCTGTCACCACGACAATGCATAGCAAATCAGCAGCATTTCCTGGACTTGAATATAGATAAATGATGCCTACACTTCACCTTTGTGCTGTTTTTTGTTTATTTTATAGATACAACATGGATCAGGCCTTTGCCCCACTGAGTCCACGTCGACCATTGATCACTCAATCACGCTGGTTCTATGTTATCCCACTTTCGCATCCACTCCCTACACATTAGGAGCAGTGTTCACGTCTTTGGGATGTGGGGGAAACTGGAGCACCCAGTGGATACTCACTGGGTCACAGTCAAGGCTCTGTCTCACGGGTTGGCGGTCATTGGCGGCGAAGCCCGGCGTCGCCGGAAGAGGGGACCGCACGGCAACCGCGAGAGCGCCGCGCCTATGCCGCGGGAGCGCCGCACGGATGCTGCGCGGGGACCGAGTGATCTCCGTACGGCCGGTCCCACGAACTTGCGGTAAGTTGAAAAAAATTAAACCTTACCGGAAGCTGGTGCTGCGCGTATGCCGGGTGACCACCGCACTGCCTGTCCCACAAGCATGCGATCGCGGACTTTTACCGGAAGCGGGGGGTGCGCGGACGTCCATTTTGAGCGGAGTCTAGAAGGTTGAGCCTGACGCCATTTGTTGCAGGTAATCCTTAAATTTGTTAAATCCTTAAATTTGTCGGGTGATGACGACATCGCGCAACGCGACGCGCTACGCGATGATGTCATTTCGGTTCGCGGGGCTGTGGCGGTGCTGGTGGTGATCGTGGCGCTGCGGCGGCGGCTGTGGCGGTGACCGAGCCGCACACGTGCCTCACTGGCGGCGGCTGTGGCGGTGAAAGTTGTACTCACGGCGCTTGTGCCGCACTGGCGGCGGCTGTGCGGTAGGAAAAGTTTTTGGGACATTGTCGCTGTTTTGTGAGCACCGTGCGGTGTTGGGACCAACACCGCACGGCCCCGGCGGTGTGCGTTGGACCGATCCCGCGGTCTCTGGCGGTCCACGAGCGGTAGAAACTTCCTGTTTCACCGCCAGTAACCGCATACCCGTGAGACAGGCCTTTTAGTGTCAAAGGGAGAACATGCAGACAGCACCTGAGGTCAGGATCGAACCTGGGTCTCTGGCGCTGTGAAGTAGTGGCCCTACCAGCTGCACCACTGTGCTGCCCCCTTAAATTCAGTGCCAGACACCCAGGTTTGATCCTGACTCCGAGGGTGCTGTCTGTATGGAGTTTGTCCATTCTCCCTGTGACCTGCATGGGTTTACTCCAGGTTTCCTGTGCATGGGCGGAAATCCTGGGGGGGGGACGGGGGGGGGGCTGTCCCCCCATGTTTTGTAAGGTGGGGGACAATCCCCCCCATGTAATTTGTGAAACATGATGCAGCAAAACCGAAGCCTCTGAAGTCGAGTCACAGCCACACCTCCACCACAGCCTCCGAAGTCAGCCAGCTCCGTGATGGTAAGTCCACAGGCTCTGTGACTGGAGCCCTCAAGGTCGATTCCAGTTGGAATCGCTTGCAGGTGGGCTCGCTGGCCCCGGGACTGGCTGCAGTTCCCAGGTCGCGAAAACGAATTGAAAAATAAAACGCCTGCGGGCCGGATGATTTTGGGTTACGGGCCCGTGGGCCATAGGTTGCCAACCCCTGTCCTAGATGTTAAGCCGCATTGTGTCCCCCCCCCCCCCCCCCCCCCCACATGTTTTAAAACGATTTCCGCCCATGATTAATAATTTGTGCAACTTTGTAGGTTAATTGGCTTCTGCAAATTGCCGCCAGTGTGTAGGATGCGAAACTGGAATAACATAGAACTGGTGTACGGGTGGTCGTTGGTCAGTGTGGACTAGGTGGGCCGAAGGGCCTGTTTCCATGCTGTATCTCTCAGCTAAACTAAACTAAATTCTCAATGGGACCATGTATTATGAATTGCTTTTATTTTCATATGTTTATGGAAATCATAAAACATGTCTCGGGAGTTGGATAGCTGTTTGCCGCTGCACTCATTACCACTATTGTTGTGTAACTAATGTGGGTTGGACTACAGGGGGGGGAGATAAATTATTTTTCAGACCTGCCCATTAAAAATAACTCGTTACACAGTCTGCTAAGCCCTTTGTCATACCGTTTATTGAAGTAAGAGTTTCCCTGACATAATGATGCTTTCATTATGCTTTGTCCACAGCCCTTCCATTATGCAAGTGAAGCAACACAGAATCAGCTTGAAGACTAATTACCAGTTGTGCAACTCTCTTGTAGTTTGGATTGATGAACGATAAACCAAATTATTAATTAAAAGTTGGGGTACAATGAAATCATTAAATGGAAAGGGTTAGCATAGGATGTTGGCCTATATTGCAACGGGAATGATGTATAAAATAGAAAGGTTTATAAAGTAAGACTCCACTTAGCGTACTGCATATAATTTTAATGTCCATCTTTAAGTTCGTTCGCTCGTGTGTCAGATGATGTTGCTCGCTATTGGCTTCTGTCGTCGTCCAACATGTTGACAGAATTGTCGCCTGACGCGTCACAGAGTGCATCGCGTCGTCGCTTCCAGGGATCGCCACGAGGAGGCTTCTGTCATGATCCCCATCTTGAAGTGAGGATATATTAGCAACGGAAGCTGATTTCTGAAATAAAGAGGAAAGGCAGTTTAGTTTGGTAATTGGTCTTTCGAAGAATGAGAAGTGATAAGGTCATAGTCTTGGAGTCATATAGCACCAAAGCAGGCCCTTCGGCCAACTCATCCATGCTGACCAAGATGCCCAATTTAGGTTGAACGGATTTGCCTGTATTTTGCCTATACTCCTCAGAACCTTTCCTATCCATGCCCTAGTGTCTTTTAAATGTTACTAGACCAAGTGCAGACCCATTGGGTCTGTTCCCGCAACGCGTGGTTGCAAGGGGGGGCTGCCTGACGTCATCGCGCAACGCCACGCGCTAGGCGTACGCCATCAAGATGTCAATATGCTGCATACGACGTCAAGACGATGCGTACGCCCGTGGAGATGCTGCGCACGCCCTCAATGCGCCTGCGGGCCGACAGGCCGTTGACGCGCGGGATTTTCAGACA
>CM075980.1:24609051-24782713 GCA_038087875.1 Malacoraja senta
GGGGCAGTGGAGAGAGGGGGAAGAGTGTGGAGGGAGGGGGAAGAGTGGGGGAGAGGGGGACGGGGGGTGGGGGGAGGGGGAAGGGTTGGGGGGAGAGAGGGAGGGGGGTGGGGAGAGAGGGATGGGGTGGGAGGAGAGGGAGGAGAGGGAGGAGAGGGAGAGGGAGATGGAGAGGGGGGAGGAGAGAGGGATGGGGGAGGTGGAGAGAGGTATGGGGGAGTGATGGGGGAGGGAGGGGAGGAGGGAGATGGGGTTGTGAAGGGAGGGGGAAGAGTGTGGAGGGAGGGGGAGAGGGGTGGGGGGAGAGAGGGGAAACAGTGGAGAGGGGCAGGGGTAGGGGCAGTCCATCTATTCCCCACTCCCTATCACCCCCACTCCTCTCCCTCTATTCCCACACTCGTGATCACGCGCTTCGACACAGGCTGCGGGGGGCGGGGCTGGGGCTGGAGGAAAGGCATATGTAAATGAATCCATTCCGATAGGACATCTGAAAGCATTGGGCATTGTGACATCACACGATGGAACGTTCACCAACATTCTTTGGGTGAGAGCAGTTTGATGTTTTAAAACATTTTGAAATTTTGGGGTGGGGGGGAAAGATTTTATTAAAAATGTCTACATAAAAACAACGACATTTAATGAGGAATGTCTTAGGGATGTAAAAGTGTAATGTCTAGCGAAATTGAAAAAATCTCTGAGTTTCTGCGTGTGGTTTTGGCGGAGCAAGGAATCAAAGGCCAAATCTGACACCCACAAACACACACACACCCACTCACACACACAGTTTTAATAGTTACTAGACCAAGTGCAGACCCGTTGGGTCTGTTCTTCCAAAGCACGGTTGCGGGGTGGGAATCTGGCACCCACAAACACACATACTCATCACACCCCTTGATATTATCTTAATTTTATTAATTGGCTTCTTTTATCCCATCTCCACGCAATCCACTGACGAATAGCCCTCACCTCTCAGGTGCATCTAGAGGGGGGGGACAGAGAGAGTGTGCACAGACGGGCGTGCATGAGTCGAGCCGCGGGCTGTGAAGAGAGAAGAGCAGAGAGAGAGAGAGAGAGAGAGAGGGGAGAGGCACAGACACTGGTACACAAAAAAAAGCTGGAGAAACTCAGCGGGTGCAACGCTTTGGGCCGAAACCCATCTTCAGACGGGTTTCGGCCCGAAACGTTGCCTATTTTCTTCGCTGCACCCGCTGAGTTTCTCCAGCTTTTTTTTGTGTACCTTCGATTTTCCAGCATCTGCAGTTCCTTCTTAAAGACAGAGAGACTGTTGGCGGGCTGTTTCCCCAATGCGCGTTTGCGGGGGGTGGTGGCTGCGGCATCACACACACTAACCACCCCCCAAACACACAGGTGGGAGGAGGGGGGAGAGGGAGACGGGGTGGGGAGAGATGAGGGGAGGGGGGGAGAGGGAGACGGGGTGGGGAGAGAAGAGGGGAGGGAGGGGATAGGGGAAGGGAGGGGAGAGGGGAGGAGGAAAGGGGAGAGATTGGGGAGGGAGAGGAGAGCAGGGTGGGCGAGAGGGAGTGGGAGGAGAGTGGGGAGTGGGAGGAGAGCCGGGAGGGCAGGAAGAGGGGAGAGGGGTAGGGGGTGGGAGAGGGGGGAGGGGATGTTAGAGGTGAAGAGAGGGGATAAGTGGATGAGGGGAAGTGGAGTAGGGGGAAGAAAGGGGAGAGAGAGGGAGGGGGGAGGGAGAGTGGGAAGTGAGGGGAGAGGGGTAGCGGGGAGTGGTGCAAGAGAGAGGGGAAGGGGGTGGGGGGGAGATGGGGGTGAAGAGGGGTGGCGGAGGGGGACGAGAGGGGGTGGGAGGGGAGGAGGGAGAGGGGTGAGGAGAGAGGGGGAAGAGTGTGGAGGGAGGGGGAAGAGTGGGGAGGGAGAAGGGGGTGGGGGAGAGGGATGGGGGTGGGGGAGAGAGGGATGGGGGTGGGAGGAGGAGGGGAGGAGAGGGAGAGGGAGATGGAGAGGGGGAGGAGAGAGAGGTGGGGAGGGGAGGAGAGAGGCATGGGGAGGGGAGAGAGGTGTGGGGGAGTAGGGAGGGAGGGGAGAAGGGAGATGGGGTAGGGGGTGGGCGGAGAGGGAAGGGGGTGGGGGAGAGAGGGATGGGGTTGGGGGTAGGGAGGGGGAAGAGTTTGGAGTGAGAGGGAAGGGAGGGGGTGAGAGAGGGGTGGGGGAGATGGGGAAGAGTGTGGAGGCAGGGGGAGAGGGGTAGGAGGGAGAAAGTGGGAAGAGTGGGGAGGGAGAGGGAAGGGAGGGTGGGGGAGAGAGTGTGGTGGAGGGAGATGGGGAGGGGTGGGGGAAGGGGGGTGGGGGGAGATAAGTGGAAGAATATGGAGAGAGGGGGAGGTGTAGGGGAAGTGGTGGAAGTGGGTGAGAGGGAGGGGGAGAGGGGTAGGGGGAGTGGTGGAAGAGGTACAGAGGGGTAGGGGAAGGGGTGGGGGGAGAGAGGGGAGGGAGGGGGAAGGGAGGGGGAGAGAGAGGGATTGCGGAGGGAGAGAGAGAGGGGTGGGGAAAGGGGGAGAGAAGTGGAAGAGTGGGGAGGGAGGGGTAGGGGAGTGGTGGATGAGGGACAGAGAGGTAGGGGGAAGGGAGCGGGGGGAGAGAAGGAAGGGGACGGGAGGAGAGAGGGATGGGGAGGGGGAGAGAGGTGTGGGGGAGAGGGGGAGGGATGGGGAGGGAGAGGATTAGGAAGATGGGGTAGAGGAGGGAGGGGGAAGAGTGTGGAGGGAGAAGGGGGTGGGGAGAGAGGGATGGGGGTGGGAGGAGGAGGGGAGGAGGAGGGGAAGAGAGGGAGAGGGGTGAGGAGAGGGAGATGGAGAGGGGGAGGAGAGAGGGGTGGGCGACGGGAGGAGAGAGGGCTGGGGAGGGGGAGAGAGGTGTGGGGGGATGGATGGGGAGGGAGGGGAGGAGGGAGATGGGGGAGGGGAGGGAGGAAGAAGAGTGTGGAGGGAGGGGGAGAGGGGTGGGGGGAGAGAGGGGAAAGAGTGGGGAGGGAGATTGGAAGGGAAGGGGGGAGAGAAGTGGAAGAGTGGGGAGGGAGGGAGGGGGAGAGGGGTAGGGGAAGTGGTGGAAAAGGGACAGGTGGAGTGGTGGAAGAGGGACAGAGAGGTAGGAGAAGGGATGGGGGAGAGAGGGGAGGGAGGGGGAAGGGAGGGGAGAGAGTGGGGTGGGGGAGGGAGAGGGAGAGGGGTGGGGTAAGGGGGCGAGAAGTGGAAGAGTGGGGAGGGAGGGGTAGGGGTAGGGGGAGTGTTGGAAGAGGGACAGAGGGGTAGGGGAAGGGGGCGGGGGGGAGAGAGGGAAATGTGTACATAACACGACATAATTTAATCAGGAGTGGCTACTTGGAATGAAAAGCAAAATCTCTACCGAAATGGAAAAAATCTCGGCGTTTCTGCGTGTGGTGTTGGCGTAGCGAGGAATCAAAGGCTGGCAACCACAAGACAGGCACACACACACAACACACACACACACACACACACACACACACACACACACACACACACACCCACACACACACACACACAAACCACACACACACACACACACACACACACACACACACACACACACACACACACACACACACACACACACACGCGTCACTAACCACCCCCCCCCGGAGAGAGGGAGGGGGAGAGGGGGAGGAGAGAGGGGTGGGGGGATGGGAGGAGAGAGGGATGAGGGAGGAGGAAAGAGGTGTGTGGGAGGGGGAGGGGGAGGGATGGGGGAGGGAGGGGAGGAGGGAGATGGGGTAGGGGAGGGAGGAAGATGAGTGTGAAGGGAGGGGGAGAGGGGTGGGGGAGAGGGGAAAGAGTGGGGAGGGAGAGTGGGAGGGGGAGAGGGGGAGAGAAGTGGAAGAGTGGGGAGGGAGGGAGAGGGAGAGGGGTAGGAGGATGGGTGGTAGAGGGACAGGGGGAGTGGTGGAGGGACAGAGGGGTGCGGAAAGGGGTGGGGGAGAGAGGGGAGGGAGGAGGAGAGAGAGAGAGGGGTTGGGGAGGGAGAGGGAGAGGGGTGGGGTAAGGGGAGAGAATTGGAAGAGTGGGGAGGGAGGGGTAGGGGGGTGGTGGAAGAGGGACAGTGGGTAGGGGGAAGGGGGCGGGGGAGAGAGGGAAGTGGGTGGGATAGAGAGGGAAGGGGGTGGGGGAGAGAGGGATGGGGTGGGAGGAGGAGGGGTAGGAGAGGGAGAGGGGTGAGGAGAGGGAGATGGAGAGGGAGATGGAGAGGGAGAGGAGAGAGGGTGGGGGAGGGGAGGAGTGAGGGGAGGGGAGAGAGGTGTGGGGGAGGGGGGAGGGAGGCGAGGAGGGAGATGGGGGGAGGGGGAAGGGGGTGGGAGAGAGAGGGAAGGGGGTGGGGGAGGGAAGGGAGGTGGGGGTGGGGAGAGAGGTAAGGGGGTGGGGGAGGGAAGGGGGAGAGGAAAGAGGGGTGGGGAGAGAGGGATGGGGGTGGGAGGAGGAGTGGGAGGAGAGGGAGAGGGTGAGGAGAGGGAGATGGAGAGGGGGAGGAGAGAGGGATTGAGGAGGGGGAGAGAGGGATTGGGGAGGGGAGAGAGGGATGGGGAGGGGGAGAGAGGTGTGGGGAGGGAGGGGAGGAGGGAGATGGGGTAGGGAAGGGAGGGGGAAGAGTATGGAGGGAGGGGGAGAGGGGTGGGGGAGAGAGGGGAAATAGTGGGGAGGGATAGTGGAAGGGGGAGGGTAGGGACAGTCCATCTGTTCCCCATTCCTATCACCCCCAATCCTCTTTCTCTATTCCCACACAAGTGATGACGCAATTCGACACAGCCTGCGGGTGTGGGGGGGAGGGGCTGGGGCTGGGGCTGGGGCTGGGGCTGCTGCAAAGGCATATGTAAATGGATTCATTCCGATTGGACATCTGTGAGCATTGGGCATTGTGACATCACACTATGGAACGTTCACCAACATTCTATGGGTGAGAGCTGTTTTTTTTAACATTTTGAAATTGGGGGGTGGGGGGGAGAAGGATTTTATTAAAAATGTGTACATAAACATGACGAAATTTAATCAGGAGTGGCTACTTGGAATGAAAAGTGAAATCTCTACCGAAATGGAAAAATCTCGGCGTTTCTGGGTGTGGTGCTGGCGTAGCGACGAATCAAAGGCAAGGCTGGCACCCACAAGACAGGCAGACACACACACACACACACACACACACACACACACACACACACACACACACACACACACACACACACACATTCACACACACACACACACACACACACACACACACACACACACACACACACACACACACACACACACACACACATACACACACACACACACACAGAGTTTTAAAGATAGATAGATAGATAGATAGATAGATAGATAGATAGATAGATAGATAGATAGATAGATAGATAGATAGATAGATAGATAGATAGATAGATAGATAGATAGATAGATAGATAGATAGATAGATAGATAGATAGATAATTACATTACCTCAACAACCTCCTCTGGCAGCTTGATCCATGTACCCACCACCGTCTATGTGAAAACGTTGCTCCACAGGTTCCTAATAAATCTTTCCCCTCTCATCTTAACGTATGTCCTCTATTTCTTAATACTTGAACCCTGGGTAAAAGACTGTTTGCATTCACCCTATTTAAGTACTTCATTCAGATCATCTCTCAACGTTCTGTTCTCCAAGGAATAAAGTCCTAGCTTGCCCAACCTTTCTCGTTAGCTCAACCCCTCGAGTCCTGGCAACATCCCTGTAAATCTTCTCTGCATTCTTTTCAGAGAAGTGATGGTTAGTTAGTTTAGTCTAGTTTAGTTTAGTTTAGTTTAGTTTAGTGATACAGCATGGAAACAGGCCATTTGGCCCACCAAGTCACCCTTTCATACTAGTACGTCTTACACACTAGAGACAATTTACGGAGGAAACCAGAGTACCCGGAGAAAACCCATGCGGTCACAGGGAGAACGTGCGAACCTTACACAGACAGCACCCGTAGTCAGGATCGAACCTGTGTCTCTGGCGGTGTTGGACCACAGCTCTACCGCTGTGCCGTCGATCTTATTGAAACATATTAGATTCTGAGAGAAATTAATCGAGGGTGTCATTTGGTGTGGATGTTTAGAACTAGGAATTTAGTTTCTGAATAAGGGGGTCATACATTTAAGATGGAAATGAGAAGGAATTCCTTTCTTTCAATGCAGCAAAGATCTGTAAAGGAAGAATCACTGCATATATTTAAGCCTGAGATTTTCGATATTTGAACTACAAGGAAGTTCAAAGACCTGTGACCTTGGTAGAAATTGTTGGGGAAGTTTTAGGAAAGTAATATTGAAGTAGTTATGAGTGGGACATGCAGCAGAAGCAGGGCATCAATGATTGTGGGCTCCACCTTTCCTTGATCATTGTTGTTGGCGTTGATTTGTTCTTTTCATACCTTTCATTCATTTCTTCTTTGTACCTTTTCATACCTCTAGTTTCCTTACCCCATGACTCTCAGTCTGAAGAAGAGTCTCGACCCGAAGCATCACCTGGTACTTTTCTCCAGAGCCGCTGAGCAGGTCCACTGAGTTACTCCAGCACTTTGTGTCTATCTTCGGTGTAAACCAGCATCTACACATGTCAATGACAGAGGAATGAACCAGTCCAGAGGCAGGCCTGTCGAGAAAATTAACTGTTCTACCCTGAATTTAATTGACCTTATTGTCACAGAACTGTGAGCACAGAAACAGGCCCTTCAACCCGTAACATCCATATTGATTTTATTGCCCATCTTAACTAATGTAATTTGCCAGAGTGAGGACCATATCTTTCTCAGCCTTGCCTGTTCAAATACCTGTCCAAACAGCTCTTAAACAGTAATTGGATCTGAGTCCTCCACCTCTTCCGTCAGCGCATTCTTGTAGGTTGCTGTAGATTTCTCCACCCCACTCCAAACATTCTAGCAGACAATCTGTGAGAGGCCGTGTCCCACAGGCAGGGCTGATAGAATAGAAGCTCAATGTGCATGAGCGTGGTGCATTGATAGAAGGCACAAGGAACTGCAGATGCAGGTTTACAAAAAAAACAGCCACAAAGTTCTGGAGTAACTCAGCGGGTCAGGCAGCATGTCTGGAGAACTTGGATCGGCAACGTTTCAGGTCGGGTCCCTCCTTTAGAGCAAAGAGCACTGAAACATCATCTATCCATGTTCTCCAGAGATGCTGCCTGACCCCCTGAGTTACTCCAGCATTTTGTGGTGCATTAATATATTGGATTTAAATGATGTCTGCAATTTCCTAAAGTTAAGACTTGCAATCAGTTACTCTGCTCAAGTGACAATAGAACATAAGCTACCAATGAATCAAGAAGATAGGTATTGGCTAGTTTTTAAAGGGATCATTTCCTCGTCATCATAAGCCTTTCACACAGTGAAAAAAATATAAATCAGTTTGATTGATATATGCTATTGGATTGACTAATGTTATTCTTTTGCTTGGGTGCCAAGACTCTGTTTCCCTGCCAATAATCTATCAACTTCAACAACAAGATTACATCTTTACTACCTCATTAAATATTATTCTGCACTATTGCCAGCCTTTTTGCAATAAGCCCATCATTTAACCTCAGTGTAGGAAGGAACTGCAGATGCTGGTTTACGCTGAAGATAAGCACAATATGCTGGAGTAACTCAGCGGGACAGGCAGCATCTCTGGGTAGAAGGAATGGGTGGCGTTTCGGGTCAAGACCCTTCTTCAGACTGAGCGTCTGCGGAGAGGGAGACGCAGAGATATGGAAGGGCAAGGTGTGAAAACAAGAGATCAAAGGGCACAAGGCTCAAGGAAAATGTAGAATGGATCACTGTTAGCTAGGGGAAGGTGACAACGAAGCATTCAAAGATTCAATTTAATCAGGAGGACAGTCTGACTGGTCAGAGAACTAAGATGGGGGAGTGATGGAGTGAGGGAAAGCAAGAGTTACGTGAAGTCACTTGAACCTTAGAATGTATGTAGTCATGATCAAAGATAAGATTCTCCAAATGATGCGTGGTCAGACCAAGTAACCAAATTAGTAGATAATGAGTGTAATTTTACCAACTCAGACAAAGCGGTTGGAACTGATCAATCTGTAGCTAATATTTATATATCTCAATAATCGCCCTATCCAGGATTTCATTCTCCAATGCATTAGGTTAATGGGGTCATTGAAAGAGCAGAGACATTGCCTGAAGGCGTTGCTTTCTGCTTGTACCATTCCTGCTGTGAAATTGCAATGACTGAATTAATTTGCATTAATCATATTCCAATGCAGGTTAGCCTGTCAGTAGTTTTAAATACTTGTCTAACTGGAACTAACATTACATTTCCTATCTCTTTTTTAGAAGTCAAATTTTAACAGGCATTTTGATGGGAAATTCATCTTTGATCAGTCGCATTAAAGTTGAGCTGGAGTTTTACCTTTCTGACTTTCACTGCGAACATTTCCATTTAGCAGTCTTGTTCAAAGTGGAATTTCAACACTTAAATGACCATAAGGCAAATAATTTTACAATGAGCATTTCCAGGCCAGATGACTTTGGTTATACATTGACATTAGAAACACAAAGATGATGAGTCTGGTCAAGTGGAAAGTGGGAAACAATTCAATTGGCAAAATCTCATCTCATCTTGGATGGCATGGTGGTGCAGCGGTAGAGTTGCTGCCTTACGGCGCCAGAGACCTGGGTTCGATTCTGACTACGGGTGCTGTCTGTACAGAGTTCTCCCCGTGACTGCGTGGGTTTTCTCCAGGTGATCTGGTTTCCTCTCATGTTCCAAAGATGTACAGATTTGTAGGTTAATTGGCTTTGGTTAAAAACATTGTAAATTGTCCCTTGTGTGTTGGATAGTGCCCGTGTATGGGATGATCGCTGGATCAGTGCGGACTCGGTGGGCCAAAGGGCCTGTTTCCGTTCTCTATCTCTAATGTCTAAACTCCAAAGTCTAAAGTTCACAAAGTCAATGAACTGAATGGTATCGTTCGATGTTGATTTGATGAGGTAGAAATGAATTTATTTGGTGGCTGATAACTGCATAACAGGATAACAGCTGTGACTAAAACACTGGCAAAAACAAAGCAGGTCAGGCAGCATCCGTGGAAAGGGAATCAGTCTACATTTTTGTCCGCAATCCTTTGTCAGAACAGTTTTGACAGCTGACTGTTTCTCTTCCCACAGATGCTGCCTGACTTGCACGTTCTTCCTGTGACCGCGTGGGTTTTCTCTGGGTGTTCCGGTTTCCTCCCACACTCCAAAGATGTACAGATTTGTAGGTCAATTGGGACAATTTACAAAAACATTGTAAATTGTCCCTACTGTGTAGGATAGTGCTAGAGTAGGATTGCTGGTCGGTTTAGACTCGATGGGTTGAAGAGCCTATTTGCACGCTGTATCTCTAAAGTCTAACGTCTTACGTCTAAAAGATCAGACTTACTGTAGGTGGGCATACATTTACCTCAAATGCCTCTTGATTAATTGAGAAATCAATTTCTAGTTGCTCAACATCAATTGATTATAGTCATAGAGCAAGGGAGGCAGGCCCTTCGGCCCAAATTACCCATGCCAACCAAGGTGCCCCTTCAACACTAGTTCAATCAGCCTGCATTTGGCCCATGTCCCTCCAAACATTTCCTGTCCATGTACCTGTACAAATGTCTTTTAAATGTTGTTATAGTATCTGCCACAACTACCTCCTCTTATGTGAGCAAATGGGACGAGCTTGGGGTATCTTGGATTAGTTGGGCCAAATGGCCTGTTTCTATTCTACATAGAAACATAGAAAATAGGTGCAGGAGTAGGCCATTCGGCCCTTCGAGCCTGCACCGCCATTCAATATGATCATGGCTGATCATCCAACTCAGTATCCTGTACCTGCCTTCTCTCCATACCCCCTGATCCCTTTAGCCACAAGGGCCACATCTAACTCCCTCTTAAATATAGCCAACTCCCTCTTAAATATAGCCACTAATTGGTGGAAATGGACTAGGGGAAGCCGCTGATTGGTTTGTACCCAGGGTAAGGCTTTGTATTGAATCCAGGGTAAGGCTTTGTATATTATCCTAGGTACAAAAGGGGAGAATGAGGGCCAGGGCAGTTTACTGTTCTGGATGTCAGATGTGGGAGGTCATGGAGTCTGATACCCCTCCAGACGTCCACATCTGCGCCAGGTGCATCCAGATGGGGTTCCTAAGGGACCGTGTTAGGAACCTGGAGCAGCAGCTCGATGACCTCTGTCTGATCCGGGAGAGTGAGGAGGTTATAGAAAGGAGTTATAGGGAGGTGGCCACTCCAAGACCACGGGAGGCAGACAAGTGGGTCACTGTTAGGAAGGGCAAGGGGCAGAGGCAAGGACTAGTGAGTACCCCGGTGGCTGTACACCTTGAAAATAAGTACTCATGTTTGAGTACGGTTGGGGGGGACAGCCTTCCTGCGGGTAGCGACAGCGGCCGGGCCTCCGGCACAGAGACCGTCCCAGTTGCTCAGAAGGGTAGGGAAAAGAAGAGGAGGGCACTAGTAATAGGGGACTCTATAGTTAGGGGGACGGATAGGCGATTCTGTGGACGCAGTCGGGAGACCCGGATGGTAGTTTGCCTCCCTGGTGCCAGGGTCAGGGATGTGTCGGAACGCGTCCAAGATATCCTGAAATCGGAGGGAGAGGAGCCTGAGGTCGTGGTACATATAGGTACCAATGACATAGGTAGAAAGAGAGAAGAGGTCCTGAAAGGAGAATTTAGGGAGATGGGAGGAGAGTTAAGGAGAAGGACCAAAAAAATAACAATCTCAGGATTACTGCCTGTGCCACGAGACAGTGAGATTATAAATGAAATGAGGTGGAGGATAAATGCGTGGCTGAGGGACTGGTGCAGTGGGCAGGGATTCAAGTTTCTGGATCATTGGAACCTCTTTTGGGGAAGGTGTGACCTGTACAAAAAGGACGGGTTGCACTTGAACCCGAGGGGGACCAATATCCTGGCGGGAGATTTGCAAAGGTTACTGGGGAGACTTTAAACTAGAACGGTAGGGGGGAGGGATTCGAATAGGGAAAGCTAGTAGTCAGGGTGTGAGGCAGGAGGCAGAGAAGGGAAGCACTCGGACACAAAATGTAGGGGAGAAAGAAGAAAAAGATAATAAACAGAGAATAAGTGGTGGTGGGTTTCTTAAATGTGTATATTTAAATGCTAGGAGCATTGTAAGAAAGGTGGATGAGCTTAAAGCCTGGATTGACACCTGGAAGTATGATGTTGTGGCGATCAGTGAAACATGGTTGCAGGAGGGCTGTGAGTGGAAACTAAATATTCCAGGATTTTGTTGCTTTAGGTGTGAAAGAGTTGGAGGGGCAAGAGGTGGGGGTGTTGCATTGCTTGTCAAGGAAGATATTACAGCAGTGCTTTGGCAGGATAGATTAGCGGGCTCGTCTAGGGAGGCTATTTGGGTGGAACTGAGAAATGGGAAAGGGGTAGCAACACTTATAGGGGTGTATAATAGACTGCCTAATGGAGAGCGAGTATTGGAAGAGCAAATATGTAAGGAGATAGCAGATATTAGTAGTGAGCACAAGGTAGTGATTGTGGGAGATTTCAATTTTCCACAATTTTCAATTGGCAAAAGAATAAATCAGGGAAGGTAGTGCATCCGTGGATAACAAGGGAAATCAGGGATAATATCAAAACAAAAGATGAGTCATACAAATTAGCCAGAAAAAGCAGCCTACCAGAGGACTGGGAGAGATTCAGAGTCCAGCAGAGGAGGACAAAGGGCTTAATTAGGAAAGGGAAAATAGATTATGAAAGAAAACTGGCAAGGAACATAAAAATTGACGGCAAAGGTTTTTATAGATATGTGAAGAGAAAAAGATTAGTTAAAACAAATGTAGCTCCCTTGCAGTCAGAAACAGGTGAATTGATCATGGGGAACAAGGACATGGCAGACCAATTGAATAACTACTTTGGTTCTGTCTTCACTAAGGAAGACATAAATAATCTGCCGGAAATAGCAGGGGACCGGGGGTCAAATGAGATGGAGGAACTGAGTGAAATCCAGGTTAGTCGGAAAGTGGTGTTAGGTAAATTGAATGGATTAAAGGCCGATAAATCCCCAGGGCCAGATAGGCTGCATCCCAGAGTGCTTAAGGAAGTAGCCCCAGAAATAGTGGATGCATTAGTGATAATTTTTCAAAACTCTTTAGATTCTGGAGTAGTTCCTGAGGATTGGAGGGTAGCTAATGTAACCCTACTTTTTAAAAAGGGAGGAAGAGAGAAAACGGGGAATTACAGACCAGTTAGTCTAACATCGGTAGTGGGGAAAATGCTAGAGTCAGATATTAAAGATGGGATAGCAGCACATTTGGAAAGTGGTGAAATCATTGGACAAAGTCAGCATGGATTTATGAAAGGTAAATCATGTCTGACGAATCTTATAGAATTTTTCGAGGATGTAACTAGTAGAGTGGATAAGGGAGAACCAGTGGATGTGTTATATCTGGACTTTCAGAAGGCTTTCGACAAGGTCCAACATAAGAGATTAGTATGCAAACTTAAAGCACACGGTATTGGGGGTTCAGTATTGATGTGGATAGAGAACTGGCTGGCAGACAGGAAGCAAAGAGTAGGAGTAAACGGGTCCTTTTCAGAATGGCAGGCAGTGACTAGTGGGGTACCACAAGGCTCAGTGCTGGGACCCCAGCTATTTACAATATATATTAATGATTTGGATGAGGGAATTGAATGCAACATCTCCAAGTTTGCGGATGACACGGAGCTGGGGGGCAGTGTTAGCTGTGAGGAGGATGCTCGGAGGCTGCAAGGTGACTTGGATAGGTTGGGTGAGTAGGCAAATGCATGGCAGATGCAGTATAATGTGGATAAATGTGAGGTTATCCACTTTGGTGGCAAGAACAGGAAAGTAGACTATTATCTGAATGATGGCCGATTAGAAAAAGGGGAGATGCAACGAGACCTGGGTGTCATGGTACACCAGTCATTGAAAGTAGGCATGCAGGTGCAGCAAGCAGTGAAGAGAGCGAATGGTATGTGAGCATTCATAGCTAAAGGATTTGAGTATAGGAGCAGGGAGGTTCTACTGCAGTTGTACAGGGCCTTGGTGAGACCACACCTGGAGTATTGTGTACAGTTTTGGTCTCCTAATCTGAGGAAAGACATTCTTGCCATAGAGGGAGTACAGAGAAGGTTCACCAGACTGATTCCTGGGATGGCAGGACTTTCAAATGAAGAATGACTGGATAGACTCGGCTTGTACTCGCTAGAATTTAGAAGATTGAGGGGGGATCTTATAGAAACTTACAAAATTCTTTAGGGGTTGGACAGGCTAGATGCAGGAAGATTGTTCCTGATGTTGGGGAAGTCCAGAACAAGGGGTCACAGTTTAAGGATAAGGGGGAAGTCTTTTAGGACCGAGATGAGAAAAAAAAAATTCACACAGAGAGTGGTGAATCTGTCGAATTCTCTGCCACAGAGGGTAGTCGAGGCCAGTTCATTGGCTATATTTAAGAGGGAGTTAGATGTGGCCCTTGTGGCTAAAGGGATCAGGGAGTATGGAGAGAATGCAGGTACAGGATACTGAGTTGGATGATGAGCCATGATCATATTGAATGGCTCGAAGGGCCGAATGGCCTACTCCTGCACCTATTTTCTATGTTTCTATGTTTCTATGTCTCCGTGATCCCAACTATATCATATTCATTAATAACTATCTGCAGATTCAACTCATCCACCTTATTACAAATGCTCCTTGCATTGAGACACAAAGACTTCAGGCTTGTTTTTACAACACTCTTACCCCTTATACAATTATATTGATAAGTGGCCCTTTTTGATTTTTGCCCTGGATTTGTCTGCCTGCCACTTTTACTTTTCACCTTGCTACATATTGCTTCTACCCTCTGACTAGCATGTGGCACTGGTAATAATCCAGAGATTATTACCTTTGAGGTCCTACATTTAAGTTTATCTCCTAGCTCCCTAAATTCACCTTATAGGACCTCATCCCGTTTATTTACCTATATCATTGGTGCCAATGTGCACCACGACAACTGGCTGTTCACCCTCCCCCTCCAGAATGTTCTGCAGCCGTTCAGTGTCATCCTTGACCCTTGCACCATGGAGGCAACATACCATCCTGGAGTCTCGTTTGCAGCCGCAGAAACGACTATCTATTCCCCTTACAATTGAATCCCCTATTACTATAGCCCTTCCACTCTTTTTCCTCCCCTCCTGTGCCGCAGAGCCACCCACGGTGCCATGAACTTGACTGCTGCTGCCTTCCCCTGATGAGCCATCTCCCCCAACAGTATCCAAAATGGTATATCTGTTTAGGAGGGAGGTGACCGCAGGGGACTCCTGCACTACCTGCCTACTGCTAGGCTGGCTAGTGGTCACCCGTTCCCTTTCTGTCCGCTTAACATTTACCTGCGGTGTGGCCAACTCACTGTACGTGCTATTCATGACTTTCTCAGCATCGTGGATGCTCCAGTATGAATCCAACCGCAGCGCCAATCGTTCAATGCGGTCTGCCAGGAGCTGCAGCTGGACACACTTCCTGCACACATAGTCAGCAGGGACACCGACCATATCCCTGATCTCCCACATGTTGCAGGATGAGCAAACCATGGGGCCGATCTCAACTGACATGGCTTACCCCCAAATTAAATCAACTCACTCCCACTATAAAAATCTTAATCCTTTAACCTGTACCTTTACTAAAAAGCACTGTACCCTTAACTCGCTGTACCCTTAACTCTCTGAACCCTTAACTCACTGAACCCTTAACTCTCTGAACCCTTAACCCACTGTACCCTTAACTCACTGTACCCTTAACTCACTGAACCCTTAACTCACTGAACCCTTAACCAGAAAGCAGAATTACAAACATGGGGTTGCTCCCAATCAGCTGCTTCCTCTAGTCCGCTTCCACCAATCAGCGGCTTCCTCCAGCCCACTTCTTTTGAAGTGGGATGGAACGTTCCAGAGTGGGCAACGCTGCTCCAACTGCTCCTGGGCCTCTGTGGAACAAAGCCCCGCGCTCCATTTTTAAACTTACCGCCCGGACGCTACTCCAACCGCTCCTGGGCCTCTGCATGATCTATGGCACCATTGGTTGAAAGATACAGCATGGAAACAGGCCCTTCAGCCCAACTCATATATGCCGACCTATTGCTTAACCCAGCTAGACCCACTTGCTTTGTCTGGCTCACATCCATTCAAACCTTTCTGTCGAAAAAGCAACCCTCTACCACCATCTTCTGTTTCCTACCTTCAAGCCAATTTTGTCTCCCTTTGGCTGACTCGCCCTGGATCCAATATGCTAACCTTCCAGACCAGCCTCCCATGCAGTAGCATGTCAAAACAGGAGTGTACAAACTAGGAGGAATAAAAGTCTCGACCCAAAAAGTCACCCATTCCTTCTATCCAGAAATGCTGCTTGTCCCACTGAGTTACTCCAGCATTTTGTGTCTATCTTAGTAGTGCACAGACTTTGGTGTTTGCATACTTCAGGAATACAAAACACTCAGCCTTCAGAGTGCTGTTTACTCTTCAAATCAAATTTCTCATTAAAGGTTTAGGGGGATAGGGGCCAAAAGTAGGCAGGTGGGACTAGTTCAGATGCGGCATGTTGGACGTTGTGGGCAAGTTGGGCCGAAGGGCCTGTTTCCACACTGTATGACTCTATGTCTGCAGCCATGCAGTGTGGAAATAGACCTTTCAGCCCACTGAGTCTGTGCCTGTTTTTAAGAGAAGCCTCTGAAACACACTATCAGCTGGCTGAATTAAGGGGACTCTGACAATACCTCCCATAGAATCCAGGCAAATGGCAGAACACAGTCTTCGTTCCAATGAGACAGGATTCATCGGGAAATCACTGTCTTCAGTTTGGTCAGAAACTCTGTCTCCTTCCTGCCATATACCACACACACCAGTCCCAGCTCACAGCATCCATGAAACTAGGCTGATCGCTGCATGCCAATGATAGTCAGCTTTGCCATTTATACAAATACTAATCCAAACAAATCCTCCCTGTGCCTTTGAAATATTGTCAACATCAATGAATTCCCTCTTTGCAGTTCTTTTAATTACAAGAGTGTGAATAAGATTGAAAGGTGATACAAATTGGCAGTTCTCTCTGTGGCTGTCATGAAAAAAGATGACTTACTTGCTGGGCTTTAACACTGATGGAGATTTACCTCGTGTAGGGAAGACAGAATCCGATAATAGTTGTAAGATTAAATCACCCCCATCAGGTAATCCAACTATTTATTTACAAAAATAGTGGGGCGGCACGGTGGCGCAGCGGTAGAGATGCTGTCTTATAGCACCAGAGAACCGGGTTTGATCCTGACTATGGCTGCTGCCTGTACAGAGTTTGTACGTCCTCCCTGTGACCGCGTGGGTTTTCTCCAGGTACTCCAGGTATTCGAAAGACATACAGATCTGTAGATTAATTGGCTTCGGTAAAGATTGTAAATTGTCCCTAGTGTGTAGGATAGTTCTCATGTATGTTGATCGCTGGTCAGCGCGGCCTCGGTGGGCCGAAGGGCCTGTTTCCACACTGTATGTCTAAAGTCTAAGGTAAAGTAAAAAAATATGAACCATTTGGCTGCCCTCTTCAGTATAAAAGGATGGCAGCAAAAAATAACAGCTGTAAAGTAATTTGCTTTATGATCCAAAGAATAAATGATTTTTATAAAAGTATCATGATTTTGGGTCTGTGCCAAGTGACTTTAGTTCTGACTGAATCACATGACATGTTCCATTTTCCTCACAGAATGATATTTTACTAAGTATATTAATCTGAGTCTCCAAGCAAAACTGTTCGATGGATTTTTTTTGTAACGTTGTCAGCGCCAGAAATGAAACGACAAGGTTTGAGTTTAGTTTATTGCCACGTGTACCGAGGTATTGTGAAAAGCTTTTGTTGCGTGCTAACCAGTCAGTGGTAAGACAATACATGATTACAATCGAGCCAAATAACAATGTACCGTTTAGCGTAAGATAAAGTCCAGTGAAGTCCGATCAAGGATAGTCCGGGTCTCCAAGGAGGTAGATAGTAGTTCAGGACCGCTCTCTAGTTGTGGTGGTTCAGTTGCCTGATAACAGCTGGGAAGAAACTGTCCCCGAATCTGGAGGTGTGCGTTTTTGCACTTCTAGACCTTTTGCCCGATGGGAGAGGGGAGAAGAGAGAATGGCTGGGGTGCGACTTGTCCTTGATTATGCTGGTCTGCTGTATGATTTGACCGGGTTGCATGCAAAACAAAGTACCTAGTACCTAGTTACACGTGACAATAAAGTGGCGTTGAATCCTTACAATTAAATTGACTGGACAGTACATATATAAATCTCTTCCCCTACACCATGATATCCATGTGATGGTATCTCAGCATCCCACACCATGAGCCTGTAAATGAATCTTCAGCATGGCAGAAGTTTTGTGCTTCAAACAATAGACCAAAACCTCCAGGGAAATGCCAGCATTGAAGTGCAGAATATTATTCAATCGAAGAACACATTTTTCGTACACAAATCGGGCGGCGCAGCGGTAGAGTGCTGCCTTAAAGTGCCAGAGACCCAAGTGCTGACTGTACGAAGTTTGTACATTCTCCCTGTGACCGTGGGTTTTCTCCGGGTGCTCCGCTTCCCTCTACACTACAAAGACGTACAGGTTTGTAGGTTAATTGGTTTGATATAATTATAAATTGTCCCTTGTGTGTGTAGGATAGTGTTAGTGTGCAGGGAGGGATCACTGGTCGGCGTGGACTCAGTGGGTGGATGGGCCTGTTTCCATGCTGCATCTCTGAACAATATACAAGGATAGATGGTTCCCCAAAACACGGATGGAAAATCGTGGGAAAGAAAAGAGCACATAAGAAAAGGCCCCCAACCAACCTCATTTATAATTTAATGGTTTGTTTGAACCTAACATTGTAATCAATTATTAGCAACATGTGTGCAAGACTATAGAAGAAAAAACATATTGGTTGATTTTGGCCGCAGGGTAAATAGATTAGGTTTGACACCGATGTATTTCATATTGACCGCAAGGCACAGAGCTGAGACGGGTCTCTGAGCCACTCCCGCTCCCGCCAGCTCCGTGAAGAAAGCTTCATTTTACTCAGAAGCCATTATTTATATTCAGTTTATAAAACATTGCAGTGATTGTTCCCTTGGTGCTCTTGAATAATTTTGGTAATAATTTTAAAGCTCTAAGTCACACAATGTTCTATACTTATTGAACACCACTGTGTTGATTTATTGATTCCTAATATTTTAACCTGGAAGATAACTAAATCAATTGGAGTTTTACAGAGCGAAGCACAAAGTGCTGGAGGGAGTCAGCATGTCAGGTAGGATTGATGGAGGACATGGACAGGCGATGTTTCGGGTCGAGCTGATTGTAGGAGGGGGGAGAAAGCTGTTAAGGGCCTGTCCCACTTGGGCGACCTAATCCGCGAGTTCTGGCGAGTTTGCCCTCGACTCATACTCGCAGCATGGTCGACACGAGGTCATAGGAGGTCTTCGTAACTCTCCCTCATGCTCGAGAGTGGTCTCCGCGTACTCGAGGCCTCAGCTAGGTCGCGGCGTTTTTTCAATATGTTAAAAAATGTCCGCGAGTAAAAAAAAGTTGTCACGGAAAAAATCCATACTTTTTTTACTCGTAGGTTTAGTCGTAGGACGTCATAGTAGGTCGTCATGTTAGTTGTAGGTAATCGAGGGTAGTCGAAGGTAGTCGAAGGTAGTCTTCATCATAGTCGAAGGGAGGTTCAAGGAGATTGAAGAAGGTCGTCTTCACTCTCCACTATTCGTTGTCCAATTTTCATAAAAATAGTCGTAACTAGTCGAAGCTAGTCGAAGCTGGTCTTCAACATAGTCGAAGGAGGTCTTCTACACAGTTGAAGGATGTCTTCAACATGTCATTTTTTCAAACTCTTCTAAACTCGCCAATTAGGTTGCCCAAGTGGGACAGCCCCTTAAATACATGGGGGTGGTAACAAAGCCTGCCGAGAGATAGGTGGATACAGGTGAGGGGAGATTGTTTGGCAAATGGGCGAAACCTGAGAATGCTAGAAGTTCACAAGAAGCTGGGCATACAAGTAGAGAGGGAGAGAAAATAGTTACTGTTTCAAGCTGATGACCTTCCATTACAACCAGGGAAAGTTAGGAAACAGATGTATTTGAAATTACAGAGAAGGAATGGAATTGCAGGCATGTTTATGTTTAGAGATACAGCATGGAAACAGGCCCTTCGGCCCACCAAGTCCATGCTGACCATCGATCATCTGTTCACAATAGTTCTGCTATCCCACTTTCTCATCCATTTCCTGCACACTAAGGGGATTTTTTTTTTACAGAGGCTAACTAACCCACAAACTCTCAAATCTTTGGGATGTGGGAGGAAACCAGGGCACCCGGAGGAAACCCACGCGGACAAAGGGAGAACATGCGAACTCCACACCGACAGCACCTGAGGTCAGGATCGAACCCGGGTCTCTGGCGCTGTGAGGCAGCAGCTCTGCCGGCTTTGGGATAGGGTGGAGACCAAGGGAGACGGAACAACACAAGTGGAGGTGTTGGGTGAGAGAGGACAGAGGACATGGACAGGTGTGGAGAGGGTCCCGACCTGAAACACCACTGTCCATGTTCCCCAGAGATGCTGCCTGAACCTGCTGAGTTACTCCAGAACTTTGTGTCTATTTCTAATGGAGAAAAGGCAAGGCAGGACGCAAAACACTACAGATACTAGAATCCAGTAATTCGCAGAATCAACTGTGCAAAATTGAAATATAATATTTTTGTCTGCTTTCCTTCAACGATCAAATGGAGAAACTGCAGAAGTACTTCCACATAATACTTCAATCATCGTGGTGTGTTGCCAGATTGTGATCTCTTTGGAAACCAGTCAAGGATTAATACCAGTGTTGGAAAGCAAAGAGGAGAGTCTCCCTTTCCCTCTCTTTGCTTGGATAATTGTTGTTCCCTGAACACATTGCTGCTCTGGCCCCTTCTGCCTCTTTTGAGATTACTGTCTTTTTTTAGTTTAGTTTACTTTAGTTTAGAGATGCAGTGTGGAAACAGGCCGTACCATGCCGACCAGCGATCACTCGTACACCGGTTCTATCCTACACGCTAGAGACAACATAGAAGCCAATTGACCTACAAACTTGCACATCTTTGGAATGTGGAAGGAAACCGGAGCACCCAGAGAAAACCCACGCAGCCACAGGGAGAACGTACAAACTCCGTGCAGAAGGCACCCGTAGTCAGGATCGAACCCGGGTCTCTGGTGCTGCAAGGCCACAACTCTACTGCTCCGCCACCATGCCGCCCTTTTCTTCGGCTGCTATCCACCAGCCTCACCTTAATTCAACATGACTTGCCCCTTTCTTATTGATCCTTCACTTCTTCCCCCTGTGATATCTTCCACTCTCTCACATATGTTCTGATATTTCACATGGTCCACACCTCCCACCTGTTTAGTATTAGTTTAGTTTAGTATCGTCATGTGTACTGAGGTACAGTGAAAAGCTTTTGTGAGCTACTCCAGTCAAAGAATAGGCTATATATGAATACACATTCACAGAGCACAGATGAAGGATAAAGTACACCATCTAGTGCAAGATATAACATTGATGTCCGATGAGGTACAATTAAATATAGTTTGAACGTTTCAAGTGAGATAGATGGGAGGTCAGAACCGCACACTAGTTGTTGGTAGGATGGTTCAGTTGCCTGATAACAGTTGGGAAGATACTGTCCCTGAATCTGGAGGTATCTGTTTTCAAACTTCTGTATCTCTTGCCTGATGGGAGAGGGGAGAATAGGGAGTGACCAGGGTGAAACTCGTCCTTGATAATGCTGGCGGCCTTGCCAAGGCAGCGTGGAATGTAGATGGAGTCAATGGAAGGGAGGTTGGTTTGCGTGATGGTCTGAGCTGCGTCACAAGTCTGCAATTTCTCATGGATGGAGCTGTTCCTAAACCAGGCTGTGATGCATCCCTATACCTGTGGTTCATAAGTTCATAAGTAATAGGAGGAAAATTAGGCCATTTGGCCCATCAAATTACTCCGCCATGTTCATGGTATCATGATAACATGGTATCATGTCACTTCTGAAGTTCTAACCTTCCCAGTGTTTTCCTACACTGTTGGGTCCATTAATATGTTTACTCCATCCGAGTTCAAGAAAAGGCTGACAGGACTGGATATAGAAAAGACTTTTGTGGCCATACCCCAGCTGTAGTACTGAAGACATGCACTCTAAAACCAGCTGAACTTCCAGCCAAGCTCTTCCGATACAGTTACAGGACTGGAATCTTTCCGACGGTGTGGAAAATTACCCAAGTATGTCCTGTTCACAAAACGCAGCACAAATCCAATCCTAATTACTACCCAGTCAGACTTCAATCATCAATGAAGTGATCAAAGGTGTAATTGACAGTGTAATCAAGCTGCATTTAATCACCAATAACATGACCAGTTTGGATTTAGTCGGGCCTACTTGGCTCCAGACTTCATTGATTCTGAGAATCACGTCAACATGCAGCACAGAGAGGGGCTATCACAGCCCACCACATCCATGCCAAGTGTGATTCCTATCTATGCTCATCCTATTTACCCGCATTAAGCCCACATCCCTCCAATGATTCAACGGTGGTTTAATGTCACGTGTGCACTGTAAGGTGAAATTCTTTTAGCATAACTCACACTTGCATGAGTCGCCATATTGTGGTGCCAGTTTCAAAAAGCCCACAGTCTGGTCCAGGTGCGTGATGTACTGGAGCAGCTCCTGATCCAGGTAAGCCCCAGGCTGCGGTAGGGCCTCCTCCGTCACCCTCGACCGGCTCGGTCCACCAACCGATGTCCCTCTCCTCGCCCGACCGACCACCTCTGTGTCCCGGGGAGGTGTCTCCTGCAGCCGACCTTGTTGGCGCTGGAGGCAATACCCCGGTCCCTCCCCCACAGGGCCCACTCCTCGCGTCCAGCGTCGCCAGCAACTCCCTCCTCCTCAGCTCTCCGGTCTCCGGGGCCGAGCTCGGTGGCTTCCAAGTTTCCCCCTGCAGGCAGCAGCCCGCTGGGTCTTCCTTCGTCCGGCCAGCGGGCTCCTGGGTGGGTTCCGGATCCACGGCACATCCCAGGAGCCTTCTGCCGCCACACAGCGCATCCCAAGAGCCGGCATTACTTCCCTATCCAAGTACCTGTCCAAATGCCTTCTAAATGTTGCTGTAGTGTCTGCCACCACTACCTCCTGTTGGTTGTCATTCCTTTGAATCAGTCCTCTATCACAAATTTATGCTCTCTGATTCTAGACTCCCCTGTCCCTGGGTAAAAGATTCAGACCATCTATCCTATCTACACCCCTCATCATTTTGTAAACCTCTAAAAGATCTCCCTTTAGCCACCTATGTTCCATTAATAACAAACATGGCCCCATTCAATCTCTCCTTATAACAGCTCTCCATTCTATGTAACACCCTGGTGAATCTCTTCGGCACTCTCTCAATTGATAGCAGGCAGCCTTGGAAGCCTTACCCCACTACTCAAACCTCATGTCAAAAACCTTGGCGTGATATTTGACTCAGCACTGAAATTTGACAAACAAGTCAATGCCGTGGTAAAAGCTAGCTTCTTTCAGCTTCGGACGATAGCTAAAATAAAACAATTCCTCCAGTTTGATGACCTCAAAAAGATCATCCACACATTCATCTCCTCCCGCCTAGATTACTGCAACTCCCTTTACACTGGCATCAGCCAATCTTCCCTGTCCCGCCTGCAACTGGTCCTAAACGCCGCAGCAAGACTCATGACGGGCACCCGAAAAAGGGACCACATCACCCCGATCCTGACCTCTCTCCACTGGCTCCCTGTGCGGTTCCGTATAAACTTCAAGATCCTCCTCTATGTCTACAAAGCCCTCAATGGGCTTGCCCCCACCTACATCAAAAGTCTTCTCACCCACCACTCCACCTCCAGGCCCCTCAGATCGGCCGACTTGGGGTTGCTGAATATCCCGCGGTCTAGGGATAAGCTCAGGGGCGACCGCGCCTTTGCGGTTGCAGCCCCTAGACTGTGGAACAGCATCCCCCTTCCCATCAGAACTGCCCCCTCCATCGACTCTTTTAAGTCAAGACTAAAAACTTATCTATATTCTCAAGCCTTTCATATCATCCTCCGAGTGAGGGCTACATGTATATACGTATGTAGTTTGTTTTGTTTATGCTATTCTTATAACAAATGTAAAGCACTTTGGCCAACGAGAGTTGTTTTTTAAATGTGCTATATAAATAAATTTGACTTGACTTGACTCAATTGCTACCATATCCTTCCTGGAGAGTGGAGACCAGACTGTATTAAACACTCTAGGCCCTGTCTAACCAATGTTTTGTACAACTGCAAGATTGCTTCACATCCTTTACAGTTAATGCTTGGCTGATGAATGCAAGCATGCCAAATGCATTACCTTTTCCACCTGTGTTGCTCAAATGCAGTACTTATCCACTGTCGATTTGCAGGGAGCTGTCGATTTGCATCCAAGGTTTCTTTGTACATCAATGGTCCTAAGGATTTTGCCTTTGTTTTCAGAGTTTGATCTCCCAGATCGCACCTTCATGCACTTGACAGATTAACTTGCTCTATCACTGCTCCACCCAACTTTCCAGCTACTCCACGTCCTGATGTCTCTTTAAACAACTTTTTACGAGGATGTTGCCTGGACTCGAGGACCTGAGCTATCGGGAGAGGGTGTGGGGATAGTGCTAGTGTATGGGGGTCACTGGTCAGCAGGGTGGGCCGAAGGGCCTGTTTCCGTGCAGTATCTCTAAACTAAACTAAGCACTAAGTGCTGGAGAAACTCAGCAGGTCGGGCAGAATTCTGGAGAACATGGATTGGCGGTGTTTCAGGTCGGGACCCTTCAGCTGAGGAAGGGTCCTGGCCCGAAGTGTCACCTGTCCATGTTCTCCAGAGCCTGAAGAAATGTCCTGATCTGAAATGACACCGAATAATGTTCTCCAGAAGCTGAAGATGGGACCTGACTCAGAACGACACCTATCCATGTTCCCCAGAGATGCTGCCTGATCCGCTGAGTTACTCCAGCACTCTGTGTCCTTTAACTGGAAGGATCTCTCTTTGACTGCTGATCAGCTCACCACCTTAACATACCTTACCCCAGGCATCGTAAACTGAAACATAATTTAACCTCTCTTCCCATTTATGTTATTGATTTGTTTACAGAAAAAGAAGCTTGTAAGATTAGGTGATTTACAAAGATCTGCAACAGAGATCATGAAGTTGTAAAGACAAATTGATACCCTTCCACTGTCGGTGCACCGAACACATCAATAAATATATTTTTTTAAACGCCCACTGTTCACTCATTCAACTGGAGAGCAGGGAATTGAATCAAAAGTTACGTGTCTCCAACAAACTTTCGGAGAGCCCAAATATTTTTCATCTGGTGCATCGCGCCTGAAGATTAATCATATTATTCAAAGTTTTCATTGCTTTCCAAGTGACTTGTTCCTGCATGAAATTTAAAAAATATATATCTCTCGCTGCCAAGAATTGCAAAGATATAAAGCACCATTTCTGCTTCAACAGCACTTGCAATCCAATTCACACTGGCAGACCCGAGTAATGTACTTCCTTGACACATTCAGAACAGAAACTGGGCAGCAATCAAACACATTGATCACCTTCCATTCTGCCCGCTCCAGTCCTCCACAGACTTAATTGGCAGCCTCTCTACACTGGCCACCTTTTGGAGCGTTTTGCCGTCACACGCTGCAAAGGAAAATCTCCCAGGGCCATCGCTCCTACACTGCGATTGAAAATGGCAACGCAATCTCTGTCTCGACTGTGTGCCCAAAATTATGCTGAAGAACAAAACTGCGAGATTCAAAAATGTTTCACAAAACCCGTTGGCAGAGATTGTTGTTGCTGGATGTATGTTGCCTGCTGAATGGATTACATCATACCCGGTGAATTCAGTCTCGTAAACAAAACTTATTACCGAGTGCCAGAATTCTGTGGAAAGTTTTTAAAATATATATATATATATATATAGCATGGTTTCCGAACATAAGCCGGCTTTAGCAATACGCTGTTTCCTAATCACACAGTATAAAGACAGGGCAAAAACATCCATTCCTCGTGTGGTAATCTATGCAGTGGTATGTGCCGAACATCTCCACAACAGATGGTTCAAAACACTTGGAAGAAATGTTTGATTTTGAATAAATTACTGAAGGCTTTAAACAAATGCAATAATCATCCTTCAACTGTAGTTTCAGGTGGAATAAAAGTACATTAAAACATTGATGTCACGCTGATACATGTCCTTCTGTAATGACTCTAAAATACTAGCTGGTCATGAAACCCCAGGTAAATTCCCAAATGGATCATTTGGCTAACATTTATTTCCATTTATATCATGATTCCAAAGGACTAACTACACATAGAGGGTATTAGCTACAAGGAGAAGTTGCACAAACGGGATTGTGTTCTCTGGACCATTGGAAGCTGAGGGGAGACCTGATAGAAGTATGGGCATAGATAGAGTAGACAGTCAGAACCTTTTTCTCCAATGTGGACATTTCAAGGACTAGAGGGCATAACTTAAGTTGAGAGTAGGAAAGTTTAATGGAGATGTGTGGAGCAAGTTTTTTTTTTACACAGAGGGTGGTGAGTGCCTGGAACGTGCAGCCTGGGGCAGTGGTGGAGGTAGATATCATAAGGTTCTAAGTGATAGGAGCAGAATTAGGCCATTCGGCCCATCAGGTCTGCTCCGCCAATCAATCATGGCTGATCTATCTCTCCCTCCTAACCCCATTCTCCTGCCTTCTCCCCATAACCCCTGACACCCATATGATAGTGGTGTTGATGAGGCTTTTAGATAGTCACATGCAGATGGAGGAGATTGATTGAACTAGGTTTTATGTTCAGCATGGGCATGTGGGTCGATGTGCCTTTACTGTTCAATGCAGATAAGCAACCATAAGCAGTAACTTGTATTTATGTGGCAGTGTTCATATTGATTGCACAGTAACAGTCTGTACTTCCCCCAGCCAAATTCATTCTGGTGAGCATCACTAATGCCTGACTGGTCACATATATTGTAGGAAGGAGCTGCAGATGCTGGTTTACACCGAAGATAGACACAAAATGCTGGAGTAACTCAGCGGGCCAGGCAGCATCTCTGGAGAGAAGGAATGGGTGACGTTTCAGGTTGAGACCCTTCTATTTTGCCATGAACTTTGGCAGCACCTCATTCTGTGTGAATCAAACTTCCCTCCAATGAAGCTCCCATTCTGTGTTAGGTTAGTATACAGTATGTCTGGTTCAAATGGCCCACATTCAACATCTTTTAACGTCTGCGTGACTTGTATTTTGGTAACAGGGACATGTTTTCAAGGGGAAAGTGACAGAATGCTGGATCACAATAGATCACTTTGTAAACAAGTGTATGTGACTGACCTTATATTCACGCTATCAAAAATAATATTAAAATGCTGCATGTTTTGAGTCTGTAGAACAGTCCCATGCTTGACTGGTCTCCGTGCCTGACAAGTTATTGTGAATAAAGAAGTTAATGCAGGCAGGAGAGATTTACAAATGTAGCTCTTAGGGATAGCGGAGTTAAGGGATATGGAGAGAAGGCAGGAATGGGGTACTGATTGTGGATGCTGGATCGAAGGGCCGAATGGCCTACTCCTGCACGTATTGTCTATTATCTATTGTTCTTACTGGCACAGTTAGCATTTATATCCGTGGATACAAGGAACTGCGGATGCTGGTTTACAAAACAAGACACAAAGTACTGGAGTAACTCAGCGGATCAGGCAGCATCTCTGGACACAGCTGTCTGACCTACTGAGTTACTCCAGCACTTGTGCTTCGGTCACTTGGGTCTCGTGTGCGATATTTCGACACCACGCGTACCTACAAGCTCTGATCACCAAGAAGGGAAAGACTACCAAGCTCATGGTACGAGCACATACAAGTTCCCCTTTAGCTCAGAAAAAGGATATTTCCAATCCTTAGTCATCACTGGGTCTTAATCAAGGAGTTCCCTGTCCGATTGCACTACGGGAGCAATGCAAGAACTGGCCCACCATGATGGATTGGATAGAAATGCTACACTTGAAGGCACAAGAACAAGAGGACATAGGCTTAAGGTAAGGGGGGAAAGATTTATAGGAACCTGAGCAGTAACTTCTTCACACAAAGGGTGGTGGGCGTATGGAACGAGCTGCTGGAGGAGGTAGTTGAGGCAGATACTATTGCAACGTTTAAGAAACATTTAGACAGATACATGGATAGGACAGGTGCAGAGGGAAAGCCTTTTTGACCACCCTATCTATTCGTAACACCACTTCCAAGGAAAATGCCTCCCACTTCATCTTTGATACTCCACTCCCCCTTCATTTAGATGGACAACCAAACCCAAACTCCGCTGGAATTCCAGTTCCTATTGCTGTCTCCACACTGAGTAACTCTTTACTAAACCCCTCTACAACTGTGCGTCCTACTTTGAAGCACTTTTTAATGGTCACGTTTTTGACCAAATCTTTCATCATCCTTCCCAGTAATATTGTATTTGCTTCAGCCACTCCTGTCTGATCACACTTCTGTGAAGCACCAGAGATACTTCAGGCAATGTCAGAGCACCAGAGACAGTTGTTTCCCATATAACAGGCAGAGCAAAATTGCAAAGCATTGTAATAAGACAGATCACAGCAGCAAACACCATCGCCCCAGAATGATTCGTTCTGGGGAGGTTAATATACTATGGCCACCAATGCTGGAACCATTACAATTCCCAGTAGAAATCTATAGGAATAGAATATGTACTGCCAGATTTCCACTGATTCAACACAAGTCGTGTTAGACATCCTGCCCTCTTTACAACAACGTGTACTAATATGACGCTTTTAATTTCCATAAGAGGGATATTATATAATTGTCCTGACATTTAGTTACAGAAGAGTTATTATCACCGGGCCCAGGTGGGTGAAATCACAAATGTCCAAAGTGAAATAGTTTAAATCGAGGATTAGAGGTCAAAGCCTCAGAATTAAAGAATATTCTTTTCGGAAGGAGTTGAGGAGGAATTTCTTTAGTCAGAGGGTGGTGATTCTGTTGAATTATTTGCCACAGAAGTCAGTGGATATATTTAAGGCAGAGATAGATTCTTGATCGGTACGGGTGTCAGAGGTTCTGGGAAGAAGGCAGGAGAATGGGGTTAGGAGGGAGAGATTATTCAGCCATGATTGAATGGCAGAGTTGACTTGATGGGCCGAATGGCCTAATACTGCTCCAATCTCTTATGATCTTATGAAAATCGGAAATGTAGGCAAGAAAAAGTAAGGTCCAGTGAGCTCAGATGTTTGAAAGACCAGTGTAGTAAACAGAGCAGCAACTTTTAACATTGCCAAAGTATATTATTACAATATAATGTGATTGTCGCCTTGGTTAAACTAGATAAATGAATAGGTCATTGTGTCAAATGAACAGAGTGCTGGAGTAACCCAGCGGGTCAGGCGGCATCTCACGAAAACTTGGATAGGTGACGTTTCGGGTCGGGACTTTTCTTTAGACGGATTGTTGGTGGGGAGAGGGAAAGAAAACCGAAAGAGACGAGGGGCAGGGCCAGGCAGATAATAGGCCAACACAGGTGAGGGGAGTTTTTGATAGGCAGATAGTTGGACAAAGGCTGGAGATGAAAAGGCAGGAGAGTGAGGTTGAGAGGGAAATATTGATCAGCCATGATTGAATGGCAGAGTAGACTTGATGGGCCAAACGGCCTAATTCTGCTCCTGTGACTTATGAACTTATGAACACAAAGCTCTTCGATCCTTATGTCTCACACCATCTGTCTTTTCATCTCTGGCTATCAGAAATCTCCCTCGCTTGTCTCAGCTCATTACATGGTGGACACAAAGTGCTGGAGTAACTCAGCAGGTGAGGCAGCATCTCTGGAGGAATGGGCGACGTTTCGGGTAGAGACCCTTCTTCAGACTTCATCTTATTACATGCCAGGCTTTGTGCTGCCCTCCTCTCTTCCAGCCCCTTCCCCTACAATCAGTCTGAAGAACGGTCCCGTCCCAAAACGGCACCCATCCATGTTCTCCAGGGATGTTGCCTGAACCCTGTGAGTTACTCCAGCATTTCGTGTCTTCTTTTGTAAACATAGAACATAGAAACATAGAAAATAGGTGCAGGAGGAGGCCATCCGGCCCTTCGAGCCAGCACCGCCATTCATTGTGATCATGGCTGATCGTTCCCTATCAATAACCCGTGCCTGCCTTCTCCCCATATCCCTTGACTCCACTAGCCCCTAGAGCTCTATCTCACTCTCTCTTAAATCCATCCAGTGATTTGGCCTCCACTGCCCTCTGTGGCAGGGAATTCCACAAATTCACAACTCTCTGGGTGAAAAAGTTTTTTCTCACCTCAGTCTTAAATGGCCTCCCCTTAATTCTAAGACTGTGGCCCCTGGTTCTGGACATGCCCAACATTGGGAACATTTTTCCTGCATCTAGCTTGTCCAGTCCTTTTATAATTTTATATGTTTCTATAAGATCCCCCCTCATCCTTCTAAACTCTAGTGAATACAAGCCTAGTCTTTTCAATCTTTCCTCATATGACAGTCCCGCCATCCCAAAAGAGTGGAGATGCCGGGGATTGAACCCGGGGCCTCATACATGCAAAGCATGTGCTCTACCACTGAGCTACATCCCCTGCCCTAAACTGGCATCTGCAGTTCCTTGTTCCTAACAAAATAAGTAATTGAATGGCAAATCAAGATCTTATAATCTGGATTTAGTAATAAATTTTCTTCCAAGACCAACTCATCTGGATTAATATTTACGGTGATTTTGGGTGCAGTTCATTTCATTTGTCAGCACACTGTCAGTTAGTACCAATTATCAAAGCAACTGAATGTTCATGGTGCATTTTTTGATGACCAAATTGCTATAACAGACTTGCAAACAGGACAACATGCATCATTGCGTGTGGCACCTTATTATTTATCTGTCACATATAGAGATAGATTTATGCAAATATTTGTCAGCAGAATAGGTGGGAGATATGGGCGATTTCATTTAAAACATGAAATTTCACAAAGATGGAAATGTACAGTGGTTGAAGTATTTCTTACAGCAAACTACCTGCTGTAAACCTTTATGGATTACGGAAAAATGCATTCGCTTGTTACACGTCTCAGTCAATTGCACACTTAGAACTAAATACCTAGAATTACTACTATGGTGCAATTGCATCCCCAACGTTCATCTGGAGATATTTTTCCCCAGACCACTTAAAAATTCGATCTCCAAAGCATTACATTTAATTCAATCTTGCAGGCCTGGATAACTACTTAAAGAAATTGCTCGGAGTTCTTTTTTCTTTTTCCTCAATATCTGTTCAAACCACCAAACATTGCTTGTTTCTACTGTGGAATCCTAAAGTGCACATTAGGGTGCTTCAGCGATTGGAAGCAGAGGTTTTAAGATAGTGTTAATTATATTTCCTGCTGCTTAGAATTGAACAGAGCTCATTTCACTTAAGTGAGCGTCTGGTCATTGTGCAGTTCTATGAACTACATGGCGACTGAAAAACAAGTCCATTTTCTACCCATGCCATTTGTATTCATTCCGCTCATTTAAATATTTTTAGCTGCAGATCCACAGATTGCACAGTTAACTATGATTACAGCAAAAATTATGCATAGTTACAATATGCATCCTATTTCTGTGTCTTTGTAGTCTGTCAAACTCCAGCACATTCAATTAAGGATAGCGGATGAGTTGTCTATACAAGAATGCGTACTCCATTTGTAGAGTTGCTGCCTTACAGCGCCAGAGACCGGACACTGCTCTTAATACTTGGAGTGTGGACTAGACTTTGAAAGTTGCACCAAAACATGGCGCCTCTCGCATGCGGGATCAGTAGACTATTTCTGTACCGTGGCTAATCGGGGATGTGCTGAGGTATGGCAATACTCTACTGGACTCTTTGTAAGTAAAGAATTTCACCGTGCATTTGCACTTCACATGTGACACTAAAAGTGCCATTCAACCATTGAACCGTTGATTGAGCTATTGAAGCGGGAGCGACAAGATCGTTCTGTACTCGTATGTGGATGCAGCTCGTTTATGAGCAATTCATCGCAAACTCCAAATCTAGAAGAGTTGCCAACTGCTCAACATTAGGCCATCTTTGCCCCACAATAGTCTCCAGTTCTCTTCCCTCATTTGAAGCCCTTGTTCTGAGTTACACCTCCCAAGTTACTCATTCTCCTCACATGGCTCATTGTCCAGGAGACATGTCCAGGAGACATTGTCCAGGAGATTGTCCATGAACATGGAGTTCTGCCATGAAACGATCAATACTTTTATTGGACTGTTTTAGTGGCTTCAATGTTATCTTTACCCATTCAGCCAAATTCATCACACAGCATGCTCATTATCCTGCCAATGTTGATCAATATTGAGTCTTGGACCATTTACAGCTCAAGTTTATATAATTTTTTGTCTTCAAGCCTAAATAGTTCCACAAACTTGCTCCTCCTAATTCCTGTAACCACTGTCTAATTCTACCATCTTCCTGACCTACTATCTACATCTACCTCATGGGAGACAGACAGACTATCTTTAATGGGACTTTACTCAACTTTATCTTGCACGAAACATTGTCACCCTTTATCCTGTATCTGTACTCTGTGGACAGCTTGATTGCGATCATGAATAGTCCTTCCACTGTCTGGATAGCATGCATCAAAAATGCTTTTCATTGTACCTTGGTACATGTGACAATAATATACCTAACTAAACTAAGCTAAACAATGGTAAAAAAAAAAAAGGTAACACATGCAAAAAGTCATAGGGTGGTAGTGGAGGGTTGTTTTTCATTCCGGAGGTTTTGACCAGTGATTTGCCTCAGAGATGGTCTTGGGTGAACAGTTGGATGAGAATCTACATGGCATGATTACCATGTTCATAGATGGCACCAAAACTGGTGGTCAAGAAGTTGTCCAAGGTTACAACAAGATGTAGATCAACTGGGAAAGTGGGCAGAATGATGCATTTTGGGAGGTTAAACCAGGGGATGTTTTCATAGTTAATGATAGTGTCCTGGAGAGTGTTGTCGAACAGAGAAACATAGAGAAATAAAGTTCCTGTCCCAATTGGCAATTTTTTCAGCGACTGCCAGCGTCATTGACTGACGTATCAGGATCGCCGAAAGATTTTGAACATTTCGAAATCCAGCGACACTTGAAGAAACACCGCACATCAATACGTCATCACGCCGCGACTTTTTCAGTCAGTCAATGATGCCGACAGTCGCCGAAAAAATCGGCAAGTGGGACAGGCCATAAAGTCCTTAGCTTCCTGAAAGTGGCAACAGAGGTAGATAGGGTGACATAGGTCTACGACATGCTTGCCTTCATCAGATGGGGCATTGAGTACATGTTGGGATGTCATGTTACAGCTGTACAAAGCATTGATTAGACAACAGTCTGAAGAAGGATTCCGACCCGAACCATCACCTATCCATGATCTCCAGAGAAGCTGCCTGACCCACTAAGTTATAGGGAGAGATTGAGCAGGCTAGAACTTTATTCCTTGGCCCCCAAGCAGATGAAGAGTGATCTTTTTGATGTATATCACGAGAGGATTAGTTAGATAGGGTAAATGCACAGTCTTTTACCCAGAGTAGGGGAATCAAGAACCAGAGGACATAGATTTAAGGTGAGGAGGGATAGATTTAATAGGAACTTGTGGAGCAAAAGAGTGGTAGGTGTATGGAACACCGAGCGATCGCCCCATTACACTAGCGTTATCCTACACATTAGGGACAATTTACAAGCCAGACAATGGACAGGAAAGGTTTGGAGAGATATGGACCAAACACAGGCTGGTGGGACTAGTGTAGATGGGTCATGTTGGCCGGTGTGGACAAGTTGGGCCGAAGGGCCTGTTTCCGCATCGTCTGACTGTATGACTCTATGACCAGCGTCTGTGGTTCCTTGTTTCTCCAAAGGTGTAAATGACCTGGAAAAGGTGCGGAAAAGTTTCACATGAATGGTGGCAGGTCTGGAGGGCTTGAGTTATATGGAGAAGCTACTGTATATAGGCTGGAGCGGATCCAGAGCTGTGGATCTGTGATCAGGCTACTGTGGGTTAAATGTGGCTCGGTGACATTTCTGATGATTCCTTATTCAACATCCCTGATGCTTGGGAGGTGACTGATCATTACTTGGCTGGGCTAGAGCTGTCCTGTTATTTTGAAGATAGGACATGTCTGGACAATCATCCACGTTGTCAGCGTGACACCTTCCATCCACAAAAGGGTTGTGGCAAAAATGCAAATTCGCAAAAAGTAATTTTCCTTCAGTAAAAGAGAAAGCAATGATAGAATCTGTATAAAAATCACTTGCTCCCCATTTGCATATCTGTTCTTTACTCAGCCACGATTCAGAGCAAGGAAAATTCTCAAGATTTCCAAACCGGTAAAAAGGGAAGTATTTTAGTTTTGAGCTCAACATTATTTGTAAGGCGCATTCCAAAATCCTTGACCCTTCATCTGTTCTCTTCGTCACTGTTTATGCAAGAAAATACATCTTCAACATGGAGAAAACAATGCATTTTTTGAGAGAAGACACAGTGGCGCAGCGGTAGAGTTGCTGCCTTAGAGCGCTTTAGACCCAGATTCAATGCTGACTACGGGTGCTGTCTGCACAGAGATTGTACGTTCCCCCTGTGACCGCATGGGATTTCTCCGGGTGCTCCCGTTTCCTCCGACATTCCAAGGACGTGCAGGTTTGTAGGTTAATTGGTTTCGGTAAATTGTCCCTAGTGTGTAGGATAGAAGTACTGCAGGGGTGATCGCTGGTCGGGGAGGTCTCGGTGAGCCGAAGGGCCTGTTTCAACGGTGCAACTCTTAAACTAAAAACTAAAACTAGATCTTCTGGAATATTGCTTGTGAGTTGATGTTACAAAATTAATTCTCATGATTACATTTATTGTCGGGGTGAGTTTTGTTTACATTGATAAAAAGGAATGCAGGTCTGATTTTGCACATATAGCAATTAAAATGAAATGGCATATGGCCACATTTCCTCAGATTTAAAGAGATTCTGCTAACAACAAGAACATTCGATAGTCTCCAGCTGATTAGCACATTATTTAACTGAGAGAACCGACATTCAAATGTAGGTTGCAAGAGACTTGGCAGATGCCAGGAAAAAGAACAGAGGGGTAGGCTTTGAAATCAGTTGGCTTTGAATTGCACATTTAAATAATTTCTACAAAGGTATATTCAGTAATAAGATGTGTGTAGGCATGAAAAATTGAACAATGACTGCATATAAAGACACAAAGGTTTGTAGTCTAATTGGCTTGGTATAATTGTAAAATTGTCTCTAGTGTGTATAGGATAGTGTTGGTGTGTGGGGATTGCTGGTCGGTGGGGAATTGGTGGGCCGAAGGGCCTGTTAGAAACATAGAAAATAGGTGCAGGAGTAGGCCATTCGGCCCTCCGAACCAGCCATTCAATATGATCACAGCTGATCATCCACTGTATCTCTAAACTAAACTAAACTAAAAAGCATAAAGAGTGCAGTGACTAACTGACATTAATGCAACCAGTCCTTTCTTACATAGACAAAGAGAGGATAAAATGAGAAAAGCCCCTCTTAGCTCACTTAGGCTGGCCTTTCCAACTGGTCACGTACAATCTACACTATTCTGGAGTCAGCCATTACTGAGCCCACAATGAATAGTATATTATTGTATTATTTAAGAATAAGGGGTAAGCCATTTAGAACGGAGACGAGGAAACACTTTTTCTCACAGAGAGTGGTGAGTCTGTGGAATTCTCTGCCTCAGAGGGCGGTGGAGGAGGGTTCTCTGGATGCTTTCAAGAGAGAGCTAGATAGGGCTCTTAAAAATAGCGGAGTCAGGGGATATGGGGAGAAGGCAGGAACGGGGTACTGTTTGGGGATGATCAGCCATGATCACATTGAATGGCGGTGCTGGCTCGAAGGGCCGAATGGCCTACTCCTGCACCTATTGTCTATTGTCTATTGTCTATATTAAACATCGTGAAAGAAAAGTCTCTTAAATCTATTTCTGACCCCTGTAGATAGTCAAATAAAAACCCTAAGATTTCAAACTGTTACGACTATTGAATCTCCGTTACTGAACCGCACTGCTCCCATCGGGAAGATCCTATTTACATGACAACATCAGCACAGGAATCTGAATGTTTATTACATTCATGTCCATTTGTATCCTCATAATCACACCATTAAACAAATCCCTCTTGTTAACCTACATATGTATCTCTAAACTAAACCAAAATATGCTCCCATTCCACTGACATGTTGCTTTAGTAAGTCCAGTCCTCCTCATGAGAGCCATGAAAGCACATGCAGACCCACTCCCTCTCTATAGACAGACACAAAGTGCTGGAGTAACTCACGGGTCAGGGTGCATCTCGGGAAAAAAAGGATGAGTGAAGTTTCGAGTCGAGACCCTTCTTCAGACTGAAAGTAGGGGGTGGGGAGGGGGGGGGGGAAGGTGAAGAGATGGAGGCTAGAAAAGACCAGGACTAATCAGGGCGGACCAATATGAGCACAATGCCCTGCCAGAAGTGATTTGTGACCGGCCCTGATTGATCCTGGTCTTTTCTCGCCTCCAGCTCTTCACCTCCCCCCCTCCCCCTCCCACTTCTTTCAGTCTGAAGAAGGGGCCTGACCCGAAACATCACCCATCCTTTTTCTCCAAAGATGCTGCCTGACCCACTGAGTTACCAGCACTTTGTGTCTGTCTTTGCTATAAACAGCATCTGCAGTTCTTTGTTTCCACTCTCTATCCATGTTCTCCACAGATGCTGCCTGGCCCGCTGAGTTACTGCAACACATTTGTTCCAAAAGATGTTGGGGAGAATGGGGAAGATTCAGGAAATGGAAAAGATGAAGCAGAGTTACTCCAGCATTTTGAGTCTATCTTCGGTTAAAGCCAGCATCTGCAGTTCCTTCCTACAGATTAAGCTGAGACTCTTGCTAACGGAACTGAGAATGGTGACGCCTGATTGATTGTTGTCTTTGATCGTGACGGAGAGCTCTGAGAGAGTTGACGAGGAGGATATGTGAACACTTCAGGGTGATGGCAGAGGGATAAATATAATGGAGTTACCAATAGATGCAATGAAATACTTCAGAGGGACTTCTTGAGAGAGATAATATTGAAAGTGTTAAAGTTGCTGCCGCAAAGTTGAAAGGAGCATTAATTATTTAAGGTAACATGATGGTATGTGAGGGACAAGGGAATAGAGGGATAGAGTGCGGGTGGGAAGAATTAATTAGGGTGGGAAGTGGATTACCACTCATTTTTTTAACAAGTTTTCAAATTAATGAATCAATGTTCTGAAAGAAGATTTATAGTGATGGAGAGAGCAGTGGGAGACGCAGAATGCCGAGGTTAATCTGTCTCAGTGTGATTATTGGCTTGGACACTCAGTGTTGAAGATAAACCAGGCCTTATCTCGGCACTGTTTCATTCTGGCTCCATCAGTTTGCAGGCACTTCTGTCTTGCATCGCATGCAGTGAAGGGTTCTCTGACCTCTGAAAACAATGGTATCAGTGAAGCTCGTGAGGAACGTGAAGGATGGAGTGGACATGAGCTGGCTCCAATGACCACTTTCATTTGGCCTTTTGGCAAGACGGCAATTAGTTCTAATGATGAATTAAAACAAGTGCGATGGCTAATGAACAATAAGACCCCTTAAACCTATCTGGACAGAACTGAAGGAACATGTGCAAAATAGATCAGGAACTGAAAATAAACCAAAATTCTGTTTAGATGTAAGCATGGAATCACAGCTCGGATTTATGTAGAGTTATGGAGAGTCATAGAGGCGTCCAGCACGGAGACAGGTTCTTCAGCCCAACTTGCCTATGCCAACCAAGATGCTTAATCTACACTAGCCCCACCTGCCCGTGTTTGGCCCATATCCCTCTAAACCTCTCCGACCAACCAGGGCGACACGGTGGCACAGCGGTAGAGTTGCTGCCTCACAGCGCCAGAGACCCGGGTTCGATTCTGATTATGCATGCTGTCTGTACGGAGTTTGTACGTTCTCCCCGTGACCACGTGGGTTTTCTCCGGGTGCTCTGGTTTCTATGCACACACCAAAGATGTGCAGGTTTGTGGATTCATTGTTTTCGGTTAAAAAGATTGTAAATTGTCCCCAGTTTGTAGGATAGTGCTAGTGTGCGGGGACCGCTGGGCAGCGCAGACTCACTGGGCCGCAGGGTGTGTTTCTGTGCTGCATCTCCAAACTAAACAAATGTCTTTTAAACATTATTCAATGGTACTTTATTATTACATGCCGCTGGTCAGGATCGAACCCAGGACTCTGGCACTGTAAGGCAGCAACTCTACCGCTGCACTCACACCTCCCTGGGGAACAATGAGTTCAAGACTTTTGAATGCAGCTATGAATAGAAAAGTCTTGACCCAAAACGTCACCCATCCCTTCTCTCCAGAGATGCTGCCTGCCCCGCTGAGTTACTCCAGCATTTTGCATCTGTCTTTATGAATAGTAGATTACATTGATCATGTATTGTCTTTCTGACGACAGGATAGCACGCGACAAAATATTTTCACACTACCTTGGTGCACATGACACTAAACTAAACTGAACGGATTCACGGTTGAATGAAACAAGTCTGTGGCATCAAGAGAAGTGTTGCACAGAATGAAGACAGCCAGGGCACAACCAATGCCCCCCTAACACATTATTCCCCATTCCTCCCTACAACCACAAGATATCTGTGTCAGCTGTCTTATGGCCCCCCCCCCCCTACATACGTCCCCTCTAACCTCCACCATGAGGCGTCTGTGTCATCGAAATACAAAGAATTCCCAAGCTGAAATATAAAGGTGAAACAATGATAACAACTTTACAATAAGTTCTCGATCTCAATCACTCCACCAAGGATGATCACAGAGGGAAAGCCAACAATTCTCCACAGCTCAGGGCGTGAGAATCAGAAAAGATGTCATGACTAGATTTCTTAATGGATTAGTTTAGTTTCGTTTATTAACGTCACATCAACCGAGGTACAGTGGAAAGCTTTTTTTGTTGCATGCTATCCAGTCAGCGAAAAGACCACACATGATGAAGGGTCTCGACCCAAAACGTCACTCATTCCTTCTCTCCAGAGATGCTGCCTGTCCCGCTGAGTTACCTAAGCATGTTTTGTCTATACACATGATTACAATCGAGTCGTTCACAGTGTACAGATACAGGATAAAGGGAATAACATTTAGTGCCAGATAAAGTCCGATAAAGTCCGATTAAAGATAGTCCGATGGTCTCCACTGAGGTAGATGGGAGGTGATAGGGTGGTTCAGCTGATCTCTGGTCAGTGATAGGGTGGTTCAGTTGCCTGATGACAGCTGGGAAGAAACTGTCCCTGAATCTGGAGGTGTGTGTTTTCACACTTCTGTGCCTCGTGCTTGATGGAAGAGGGGAGAAGAGGGGGCGGCCGGGGTGAGACTCATCCTCGATGATGCTGACGGCCTTGCTGAGGCAGCATGAAGTGTAGATGGAGTCAATGGATGGGGGGGTTGGTTTGCCATCACGCACACCATTCTCCCTCCCATTGCTCAGAAGTTGGACCTTCAGTGAGGCAAGCACCAATGTCTGGAGGTAAATGTCTGCATCCACAGGACCAGAAAAGAAGAAAGGGACTGGGTGAAGGTGAAATATGTTTAGAAATAGGTTAAGTTTCCTAATTGCACAATTGCCCTTTGGCAGCGTTACATGAATGCTTTATTCTACTGACACACTGTCCAACCTATCCACGTTTAAGCATTCTTTTGTCAACTTTCCATCGGACATTTAGATAAACAGTATGGCCAGATCTAACATCGCTTAGTCATTTGTGTGTTATTAACCCCTCTTAGCAGCCTAACCTATGAGTCATTTTTCATTTTGTCAATGCACTATAATTAATGTGTGTATTTATGTACTTGCCCACAGCTCATGTAGGTCCTTAGGCCATTTGTGTGGGTGTACAGACAATTAAATTATGTTTTTTTTAAATGTTGACAATCTCTTCGTTTATTTAGGTGTGGGGGTTAGGTGTGGGACATCTGCAGCCCACTCCAGAACAACAGCGGTAAATATTGGAAAATTAATATTAAAATGTCTTTAAGATTTTGTCTGAAATGCTTTCACGTGATTTTAATGGCCGTGTAAAGAATCTTTTATCAACTAGATGGGTTTTAAGAAATGTTCTAAAACTCGAGAGAAATAGGGGGTGCAGTGACAGATTATTATATCGTTCAAGGAATCTTTCCTCTAGCCACTGTAAATGGTACAGTGGTAGAGTTGCTGCCTTACAGCGCCAGAGACCCAGGTACGATCCTGTCTACGGGTGCTGTCTGTATGGAGTTTGTATGTTCTCCCTGATGACTTTGTCTGTTTTCTCCAGGTGCTCCGGTTTCCTCCCACACTCCAAAGACGTACAGGTTTGTAAGCTACAGCAAGTGGCTTTGGTAAAAAATGAAAAAATTGTCCCTAGTGTGTAGGATGGTGCTGGTGTGTACAGGGTGATCGCTGGTCGACACCGACTCGGTGGGCCGAAGGGCCTGTTTCCTAAATTCTAAAGTCTAAGGAAATGAATAGAAAGAGAGATCTGAGATGACAATGCCACTGACTGTAATAAAGGCAGGAATAAAGGCAGAAATTGTGTCAATTAATTGAGCAGAGATACTGGGTGTTGATGAGGCTACAGACCATAAAGGTAGGAACAATCAAGACTGTGAAGAAATCTACATGCAAAGGTAACAACTTAAAATTTGAGTTATTGAGTAGCCGTGGGTCAGTATAGCTCAAAAGGACACAAAGTGCTGGAGTAACTCAAATGGTCAGGCAGCTTCTCTGGAGAACATGTCTGAAGAAGGATTCTGACCCGAAATGTCACCTTTGTGACAAACTCTGCACAGACAGAACCCGTTGTCAGGATCAAACCTGGGTCTTTGGCACTGTAGGGCAGCAACTCTACCGCTGCGCCACCATGCCGCCCTTACGGAAGGTTCTTCCCTTCAAGAGAAATACTCAGCAGTGGCTGTTAGGAGAGAAATGAAAACGTTTTGTTTTTGTTTTAGAGATTCAGCGCTAAACAGGCCATTCGACCCACCGAGTCCGCACCGATCAGCGATCCCCGCACATTAACACTATTCCACGAACACTGGGGACAATTTACACTTATACCAAGCCAATTTACCTACATACCTGTACGTCTTTGGAATGTCCTCGTGTATCCAACCAAAGGTGTTATTCCATCCTGGATGCGGTGGGCTGGGGTCGCTCTGTAAGGTCAACCATTAACGATCTAGTTCCGTGTTGCGTTGATTTTTATACTGTCTGGCAGTTTCAATGGCAGCACAGACAGAAACCTGTTTACCAGTAACCGACTACAAATGAACAAGGAGAAATACATTTTTGAACACAGTCCCACTAATAATAGCCAATTCTTGGCAATTTTAGCAGTTATTAGGTCTGCCAGAACACATCGGTAATGATCGCAACCTGTGGGTTCTAAATAGCAGTGAAAGAAATTCATGATTCACTCCACAGCTGACATGCCTTCCTCTCCAACCGTACAATTCTTTTTTTGAAATATTACTAAGTGTTGTTTGAATGCGTGCAGCATGCAGTAGATGTCAGTGGCACAGCCCAAACAGAGGAAAGTTACATCCAGTTACATCAAAGTGGGAAAATTCAGTTCTCCAGCAAATTCCTAACAGCAACAAAGTGGATTTCATCGATGGCTGTGGAGGCCAATTCAGTGGATATTTTTAAGGTAAGGATTGATATATTCTTGATTAGCAAGGGGAGACAGCAGGAGAATGGGTTTGAGAGGGAAAGATGCATCAGCCATGATTGAATAGTAGAGTAGACTTGTTGGGCCAAATGGCCTAAAAGTCACAGTGCTGGAGTAGCTCTGCGGGTCAGGCAGCATCTCTGGAAAAAATAGATAGGTGACGTTACCTATGGAGTCTGAAGAAGGGTCCTGACCCGAAACATCACCTATCCATGTTCCCCAGAGATGCTGCCTAACCCGCTGAGTTACTCCAGCACTTTGCACCTTTTTTGTGAACCAGCTTATGCAGTTCCTTGTTTCTATATAGCAACCAAGTTAGTTTGGGTAAAATAGAAGTAAGCCTGAAGTTGAAATGCTTATCAAGAGAAGATTAGAGATACAATGCAGAAACATGTCCTTCGGCCCACCGAGTCTGCTCCAACCAGCCATCCCTGTACACCAGCACTATCCTACACACTAGGGACAATTTACAATTTTTACTGAAGCAAATTAACTTCCCAAATCAAATTGGTTTAAATCATGGGCAGCACGGTGGTGCAGCGGTAGAGTTGCTAACCTACAGTGCCAGAGACCCGGGTTCGGTCCTGACTACGGGTGCTGTCTGTACGGAGTTTGTACAGTTGTACATTCTCCCCGTGACCTGCGTGGGTTTTCTCCAGGAGCTCTGGTTTCCTGCCACACTCCAAAGGCGTACAGATCTGTAGGCTGATAAATTTGTTCATTGTCCCTGGTGTGTGTAGGATAGTGCCAATGTGCGGGGATAGCTGGTCGGCGCTGTATCACTGTATCTCTAAACTAAATGAATCTACACAAAATGATTAGGATGCAGTTTGGCATTTTGAAGCACTTAATAGAGAATAAACAGTTCGTAATATTAAACAGTATAATAAAAGAAAACATCAAACTATAATCACACCTACATAAGAAACAAAGTGTGTGGGTGGTAGAGCCCATGTCTGTCAACCTGGTGCAATGACCTGTCTCCGTGATTATTTTACAGCAGTTGAGCAGTGCCTGATGCTAATAAAACCCAAACATCCATCTACAATTTAATTACATTCAAATGCAAATGAAAATGAACGAAGTACCGCAAAATTGTTGAATTTGTTAACTCGACATAATTAGGTGGTAAAGAAACCTTCATTGAGTAGTTGAAATGGCATTATAGCACTGGTCTATTTTGAATTCAGGGAAGTCTCGATTTTTCTTCAAATTTCAAGCCAAATCTTGCAGGTATATGTTTGGTTTAGAGACACACCAGGAAAACAGGCCCTGCGGCCCACCGAGTCCTCGCCGACCACCAAGCACCCTTTCGCACTAGTTCTATGTTATACCATTTATACTTGTTCTATGTTATACTAGTTCTATGTTATACCACTTACCCATCTGCTCCCTGCAGGCCAGGGCCAATTTACAGAAGCCAATTAACCTACTGTACATACCTGCACGCCTTTGGGATGTGGGAGGAAACCGGAGCACCCGGAGAAAAACCCACACGGTCACAGGGAGAACGTGCAAACTCCACACAGGCAGCACCCAAGATCAGAATTGAGACCGAGTCTCTGGCGCTGTGAGGTAGCAGCTCTACCAGCTGCCCACAGTATTCTTGAGGAAAAGTTTGCAGTTTTTAGTTTAGTCCCTAAATAATTAAACACAGTGTAGATAAAAAGGCACTGATATGTATATATCAGCTCAGGCAACTCAATTGGTTACTGTACACCAATCTAGTTTTAAACTTCTTAGAGGTGCAGCTATGTCATCATACTGTAGATGCCATCTCATCTAATAAACACTGATTAAACGTACAATGGGGGGGTAATGTTAGACACCTTACATTGTCCACAACAACCCGCATCAACTTCCACAAATGCGCTGAAGAAAGCATTATATCAGGATGCATTACAGCATGGTTTGGGAACAGCTCCATCCAAGACCGCAAGAAATTCCAGAGAGTTTTTTGTGAAGCCCAGACCCTCACACAAACCAACCTTCCCTCCATTGACTCCATATACTCCACGCTTCCTCGGCATGGCCACCAGCATAATCAAGTTCACTCCCTCTTCTCCCCTCTCCCATCAGGCAAGAGGTACGGAAGTTTGAAAATGCATACCTCCAGATTCAGGGATAGTTTCTTCCCAGCTGATATCAGACAACTGAACAGTCCTCTCATCATCCAGAATGCGTCCTGACCTCCCGTCGACCTTATTGGAGACTCTTGAATTATCTTCAATCAGACTTTATCTAATTAAACTAAATGTTGTACCCTCTATCCTTTACCTGTACACTGTGGACAGCTTGATGGTATTCATGTATGGTCTCTTTCTTAACTGGATAGCACTCAAACAAAAGCTTTTCACTGGAGACTGTACCTCGATACACGTGACATTAATAAACCAAACTAAAATTGTAGCACTGCTGAAATAAGAGTTGGATGCAGCAAATCACCAAAGCTTGGCGAACAATCTACTACCCAAAAAGATCATGACAGTAGCAACGTGAGAACACTACCGCTTGCAATCCCCCCCCCCCCCCCAGTCACACACTACCCGAGTTGGAAATATCTTGCCATTCCTTCGTTGTCACAGTGTCAAATTCCTGACAAGCTTTCCACCCGGGACCATTACATGAGAATGTTAACTACCAAGACTACATAACGAGTTGGTCTCCATTTGTCGTCTTTTTGGAAACGTATGGTGCAAAACAGGTGTAAAAGCTAATCCGTGACTGCGGATGGTCAAGATTATAAATGATCTCCTTCTATTTTCTTTTCTTCTCATCTTTTCTTTTATTCTCTCTCTTCTATTTTCTATGTCTCAACTTTCTTATTTCATTCTTTATTTTTCTTTTTCACACACTATATATCTCACATTTTTCTATTTTTCATTATCTAACTTTTTTCTTTTTCTTCTTTATTTCAAAAAAAAATTTAAATAAGAAGCTGTACATGAAAGGTATTATGAAAATATGATTGTATACAATTGTACTTACTTCTAATAAAATAAAAATATTAAAAAAAAAAAAACTACCAATCATTAATATCATCATTAATAATAGCATTTATTTAGAGAGGACGAGAATATAAAAACAGAACTTGATGATGAGCCATTAGAAGACACTAGTCAGACCGCATTTGGAATACTGCGAGCAGTTTTGGGCCCCATATCTCAGGAAGGATGTGCTGGCGTGGGAAAGGGTCCAGAGGAGGTTTACGAGAATGATCCCAGGAAAGATCGGGTTCACATATGATGAGCGTTTGATGGCGCTGGACCTGTACTCACTGGAGTTTAGAAAGATTAGGGGGAACCTCATTGATAACTTACCGAATAGTGAAAGACCTGGATAGAGCGGATTTGGAGAGGATGTTTCCATTAATGGAGAGTCTAGGACGAGAGGTCATAGCCTTAGAATAAAATTACGTACCTTTAGAAAGGAATCGAGAAGAAATTATTTGCCACAGAAGGCTGTGTAGGCCAAATCAGTGGATATTTTTAAGGCAGAGATAGATAGATTCTTGATTAGTACGGGTATCAGAGGTTATGGGGAGAATGCAAGAGAATGGGGTTAGGAGGGAGAGATAGATCAGCCATGATTGAATGGCGGTGTAGACTTGATGGGCCGAATGCCAAATTCTACTCCTATTCATTATGACCTTATGATAACGTGCCCAAAGGCTCGTTGATCGGCGATACCGGGAACCCGCCAGAAGACCCATCAGGACCCGCCCTAAGACTTGTCGGTCGGTATAACCGGGAGGGAGTGGGAGACATGGGGCTGGCAGGAGGGTGATCTGGGGTAATGCCTCCAGTGCCTTCAAGGGGGGCTGCAGGAAGCACCCCTGGGACACAAAGATGGCCGGCGAGGAGAGGAGAGGGACATCGGTTTGTGGAAACTGCTCCGGTACATCGAGCGCGCGGGCCGACCGGACTTTGGCCTATGAACAATGGCGCCAGAAATGGTGGCGCCAGCATGTATTATATATGCAAAATGAATTTCACTGCGCAGTTGCATATGTGTCAAATAAACACCATTGGACCATTGACAACTGAAGGATTAAGGGTCAGGAGAATCAAGAGTGTTTAATTTTAGTTTGTATGGGTAATGGAGCCATGAAGTTCTCACATGCTGCAATTGTGTCCGTTAAAATAATAACACAACAAATAAATATACAGTAATGCAACAAATTGATCATCAGTAATGCTAGGTAACCAGACCATAACAGCGCAAAATCAAAGTGGGCAGTGCATCCATGAACTTAGTCCAGAGAAGATGGCTGCTGGGGCAGGGTTGTGCAGGGTGGTTGCAGAGCCTGACGATTGCTGGGATGAAGAAGGGTCTCGACTCGAAACGTCACCCCTACCATTTTTCCAGAGATGTGCCTGACCCGCTGAGTCACTCCAGCTTTTTGTGTCTCTTGTGGCACCACCTGGTGGTCAAGCCACTTACTGATCGAACCCGCGTCACCAGAACTGGAACGGTCACGTGACTGCATTTGGCGGGAAGAGAATGTCATGAGTTAAGGGGTGTGTCCTACAACAACAGCAGAAACTTAGCTTGAGGTCGCGAGTCAACAACCTCGCTCAACAGCAGCAACAATGACTTTATGTTAGTGTGTACCAAACTCGCATGTACGCTAAACCTGTATTGTTTTAATAAAAACAACCTTTGTACACGACATTTGGACTCTCTACACTATCTTTGATTGCTGGTAAGAAGCTGTCTTGTAAGTCTGCCTATATCTTCTTAGCTGTCAATAGTCTTAAAGTAAAGCAGATTACAAATAGATGGACTGTTCTCAGCTGAACACCGACTCCTCTGTCTCCAAAATAATATTTTACCTCAACAATTAACTATTTCCTTTGCTCTCAAAGTCTACTTCCATAGAAACATAGAAACATAGAAAATAGGTGCAGGAGTAGGCCATTCGGCCCTTCGAGCCTGCACCGCCATTCAATATGATCATGGCTGATCATCCAACTCAGTATCCTGTACCTGCCTTCTCTCCATACCCCCTGATCCCTTTAGCCACAAGGGCCACATCTAACTCCCTCTTAAATATAGCCAATGAACTGGCCTCAACTACCTTCTGTGGCAGAGAATTCCACAGATTCACCACTCTCTGTGTGAAAAATGATTTTCTCATCTCGGTCCTAAAAGACTTCCCCCTTATCCTTAAACTGTGACCCCTTGTTCTGGACTTCCCCAACATCGGGAACAATCTTCCTGCATCTAGCCTGTCCAACCCCTTAAGAATCTTGTAAGTTTCTATAAGATCCCCCCTCAATCTTCTAAATTCTAGTGAGTACAAGCCGAGTCTATCCAGTCTTTCTTCATATGAAAGTCCTGCCATCCCAGGAATCAGTCTGGTGAACCTTCTCTGTACTCCCTCTATGGCAATAATGTCTTTCCTCAGATTTGGTGACCAAAACTGTACGCAATACTCCAGGTGTGGCCTCACCAAGACCCTGTACAACTGCAGTAGAACCTCCCTGCTCTTATACTCAAATCCTTTTGCTATGAATGCTAACATACCATTCTGCTTTCTTCACTGCCTGCTGCACCTGCATGCCTACTATCAATGACTGGTGTACTATGACACCCAGATCTCGTTGCATCACCCCTTTTCCTAATCGGCCACCATTCAGATAATAGTCTACTTTCCTGTTTTTGCCACCAAAGTGGATAACCTCACATTTATCCACATTATACTGCATCTGCCATGCATTTGCCCACTCACCTAACATATCCAAGTCACCTTGCAGCCTCCTAGCATCCTCCTCACAGCTAACACTGCCCCCCAGCTTCGTGTCATCCGCAAACTTGGAGATGTTGCATTCAATTGCCTCATCCAGTTCATTAATATATATTGTAAATAGCTGGGGTCCCAGCACTGAGCCTTGCGGTACCCCACTAGTCACTGCCTGCCATTCTGAAAAGGACCCGTTTACTCCTACTCTTTGCTTCCTGTCTGCCAGACAGTTCTCTATCCACATCAATACTGAACCCCCAATACCGTGTGCTTTAAGTTTGCATACTAATCTCTTATGTGGGACCTTGTCGAAAGCCTTCTGAAAGTCCAGATACAACACATCCACTGGTTCTCCCTTATCCACTCTACTAGTTACAACCTCGAAAAATTCTATAAGATTCGTCAGACATGATTTACCTTTCGTAAATCCATGCTGACTTTGTCCAATGATTTCACCACTTTCCACCATGGTCTGGTAAACCACTGCATGCCATAATAACTCATCAGATGTAGAATCCTTTCAGCTTTGTCTTCTGTTCTTCTACCGATGATCTAAAAATAATATACTGAATCACTGATCGATAGAAATAATATTTGTGCCAATTATCTTGTAAAATCACCGCTTAATATTGAAAGCCGCTGGCAAATCTCATTTCCATTCAATAGAATTTCAATTCCGCTCATCTTCATCACAGAAGAAAATGCCTGGCCTCATCCTAGTGAATCTATGCTGTCACCTTGTAGAGTGCTCACAATATTTCAACTGCAGCTTGAGAACATGCAATGTTTACTAGCAGTTTCGTGGCGGTATTGCTACTGCCTTACTGCACCAGAGACTTGGGTTTGATCCTGACCACAGGTGCTTGTATGTACAGAGTTGGTACGTTCTCCCCGTGACCTGCGTAGGTTTTTCCCAGGTGCTCCGGTTTTCTCCCACACTCCAAAGACGTGCAGGTTTGTAGGTTAATTGGCTTGGTATAGATGTAAATTGTTTCCAGTGTGTGCAGGATAGTGTTAGTGTGTGGGAATCGCTGATCAGCGCGGACACGGTTGGCCGAAGGGCCTGTATCCGCGCTGTATTTCTAAACTAAAAACTAAACTAAATATAAACTATAACAGTCATTTGGACTTTGTGAGTTAATGTACCAGGTTTCTGCACATTAACACCCACAATTCTTGAGCCCAATACATGAACTAGGGGCAATGTACATTTGCCAGTTAACCTATCAACCAAATTCCTCAACGTCATTCTGCGTGCTAAGCCTGGTCAATGCATTTCTACAAACACTTAAGTTGAAAATCGTAGGCTCAAGGAGTACTTAACTTTTATCAGCAGTTCTGTAGTAAATCATTGGTAAGGGGTTCTTTGGGGGCAGTCTTGCACGAACATCTAACATCCTCCAATTTGCAGAGTGGATGTTGGAGATGTGCAGGAGGCCAACATGTCCCATGCTCTTGTGTAGGAAGGAACTGCAGATGCTGGTTTACATCGAAGATAGACACAAAATGCTAGAGTAACTCACATCAGGCAGCATCTCTAGAGAGAAGGAATAGGTGGCGTTTCGGGTGCGAAGAAGGGTCTCAACCCGAAACGCCACCTATTCCTTTTCTCCAGAGATGCTGCCTGAGCCGCTGAGTTACTCCAGCATTTTGTGTCTAGGTCCCATACCCATGCTCTGCAGTGTCCACAGGTGATGCATGAATGTACGGAGCTGAGAAGCACTTTGTATCCAGTCACTCTGCTCTCTGTTGGTCGTAGTGCCATTGTGGTGTATGTAACCTGGCTATGTTTCAATGCAATCACTAGCATTGATTGTAGAATTCAGTGCAGACAAATCCTAATTTCCTTTATTTTATTAAATTTTGGTATTTTCAATTTATACTCTCGAAAATTGCATTTTGCAGCAAATATATATTTGTTTAAATCCTTTTGTAGAAACAAAGAACTGCAGATGCAGACAGACACAAAGTGCTGGAGTAACTCAGCTGGTCAGTCAGCATCCCTGGAGAAAATTCCCCGCCATAAATTCCACCCCAAGGTGGCGACCAACCCAGGTGACTCTTTGTGCGCTGGTCACTGAAGTGGATCTGCAATCACGCTTTACAATCACTCCACTCTTTTAAATCTCTACTCCGACGGATGTACGCTGTGGACGGCTCGATTGTAATCATGTGTTGGCTTTCTGCTGACTGGTTAGCATGGAACAAAAGCTTTGCACAGTTCCTCGTACATGTGACAATAAACTAAACTAAACTAAACTATCTTTGTATGTCTTGTTTTCACCTTTCCCTGGCTAACGATGATCTATTCTACATTTTCCTTGATCTCTGTCCCCTTTGATGTCTTGTTTTCACACCTTACCCTTCCATATCTCTGTGTCTCCCTCTCCCCTGACTCTCCGTCTGAAGGGTCTCGACCTCGGTACACGTGACAATAAACACAATTCAACTCAAGTCAAATAGGATGGGTGACGTTCAGGGTTGGGACCCAAAACATCGCCCATCTTTTTTCTCCAGAGATGCTGCCTGACCCATTGAGTTAGTCCAGCACTTTGTGTCAATAAAAATATTGATGCAGGAATAAAAACACAAGAGATCTTGAAATTCACAGTGCCGCATCAGGCATATTTACAAACCGACTTGCTTACAGATATCATTCACCAGGAATATTGTAAAATGCCAAACATTAATCATTATAATACATCATCTTAGAAGCAGTAAACAGTTGTGTTCCATCAATCAGTGGATCAGTGACTCATCACTCAATGTCTTACCTTGCAAGTGCTTTTCAAATTCAAATCCAGCTCCTTGATTAATAATCTAATTAGACCTGTAATTTTCAATAGAATAAACATCTGTAAGCAAACACTTGTATATTCTCCAGCTATTTATTCAACATGATGTAAATTGCCGAGAAATTAAAGCAGCCGTTTTTATTTGACACACGACATCTCTGGGGTTACTCACTGCTTAAGCTCTTGCCATTTTCAAAGTGTAGAAACAAGGACCCGCAGATGCTGATTTACCAAGGAAAGACACAGAAAGCTAAACTACCTCTACAATCATGGCGGATCTATTTTTCCCTCTCAACCCCATTCATCTGGCTTCTGTCAATCGCCACCTTAAATAACACCTAATTACTTGGCAACAGTTATCTGTGGCGATGAATTCCACAGATTCACCAACCTCTGGCTAAATTCCTCTTCAGCCCCTCTTATTCTGAGGCTGTGCCCTCTGGTCCTAGACTCTCCCACGAGTCGAAACATCCTCTCCACATCCACTCTATCCAGGTCATCAGGAAGAGTTGGGGAGAGTAGTTCAACATTACCTTTTTACTGACAAGACTGAAGTCATAGAGTCATCGAGTCGTAGAGTGATACAACATGGAAACAGGACCTTTGGCCCAACTTGCCCACACAGACCAACATGTCCCATTTACACTAGTCCTACCTGCCCGCATTTGGCCCATATCCCTCTAAATCTGTCCTTTCCATGTACATGCCTAACTGTTTCTTAAACATTGCGAAAGTCCCTGCCTTAACTATCTCCTCCAGCAGCTTGTTCCATACACCCACCACCCCTGGTGTGAAAAACAAAGTCTCTAATGCAATCTCCAATAAACACAACAAACAAATCCTTGAATCATTGTTCAGTTCCTTGTGATAGTATCTAATTATGTTTGCAAGTGCAGGAGTGAATTTCTTAAAGAGTGTAAGACCGTAGAGTGCGGTTGATACAGACTCCATTGTTGCTCAGTCAATTTATTATTGGAAAGAAATGGTTGCAGCCTAGGGGGAAATACCCATGGTGATCAAGCAAGGTGCAAGTCAATTAATGGAAAACAGAAGCAGTGTGAGGTTTCATCCCGCATCATCTCCATATGCGGAAGAAAGCACAAACAAGGCTCAGAGCATTCCAGGCATTGAGTTACCAAGCAGCAAAGCAGGTAGCAGTCACAGCCCACTCGAATCTCTTGTTTATTCAGAATAAAAAATACATACAAAACAAGAACTGTAGCGAAATTTCTTCAGACGTTTCCAGAGGCTATACATACATTCACTAGCGTGGTATTTGTTAGTGTTCACAGAAATATCCTTGCAAAAAAATGTGCCAATGGCTGAAAAACACAAATTTTGCATTTTCTACTTATGATGCTCGCTAGGAATCAGAAAATGAGAGATGTTTACCATTAACAGTTGATGACAATTCAACACCATTGTAAAAGTCAATTTGGTTGGGGGGAGGGGGGAGGCAATTATAAAGGAGTGAATCTTTTTGTCGCTGTGACGAGGATGATCTAGATTTAGGATCCTTTTCATCATGGGCACAGTGGCACAGCGGTAGAGTTGCTGCCTGACAGCGCCAGAGACCCGGGTTCAATCCTGACTACGGGCGCTGTCTGTACTGAGTTTTACGTTCTCCCTGTGACCATTTGCGTTTTCTCCGGGTGCTCCAGTTTCCTCCCACACTCCAAAAACGTATAGGTTAATTGGCTTCTGTAAAAAAATGTAAATTGATCCTTCTTTGTAGTGTGTGCTAGTGTAACGGGGATCGGCATGGACTCGGTGGGCCGAAGGGCCTGTTTCCGCACTGTATCTCAAAATGAAAAAAAATCTTGGATGCAGATCGCGCCCTGCTACAGATTTCACTTTGTTTTAACACTGACGATGTACACAACACCAAATTACCCAAAAGAACGGGATCCTCAAAGCATTTCAGTATGAAATGCTGGATTCAAGCAACCCTGGGAGTGAAAGGACAAAGAGACACATGTCTCATTTTAATGACTCAGAGAAGGGATTCACTGAGAGGCTGAGACATGAGAGGAACATAGCTCTTCAGAATTTCAAATGCAAACAAAAGGCTGATAGGTGGTGTAACTTCAAAGTCTCTCTGATGCAGCCACCCCGCTGAGCGGAGATGCTGAAGTGCTCAAGGATGAGAGAGATATTTAGAAATGAGGAAGGCAGGGGAGGGAAGGAGAAGCCGGCTGCAAATGTCAGGGAACATATTATTGCCAATCAACTAACCCACGGAGCAGGGACAGGCTGTCTGCTGCTCGGAGAACAAGCGCGAGGAACCACGATAATCAGGAAAACCCACCACTGAAGGGCAGCACATGGGATTTCAACTTCCTTGTAGCTGGAGCTGCAGATATAATAATTAAACACATGGCTGTCATGCAATTAAATAAATTAATCATGCTACATAAAAAACATCATTGAACTAATTGCAGTTTTAACTGAGCTGTTAAATAAAAATATATGTTTATGAACATTTTTAAATATGTATTTGAATTATCACACAGAATACTAAAATATTGCCCATTTTATTACTTTTGATTAAAAATATTTGCACAATATTTTTTTTAAAGTTTTTAAAATAGTGCCTTTCTGGAGTGCCATTTGATAGCTGTTAACATGCTTGATTAATACAATTGCAAATGAAAGTGTTATTCTATTGAACATCCTCTGTAAGCTGTACAGCTGTACAATGAAAGAGTCTGCATATTTCCTACAGGTCACATCCATCCTGCTATGGGGACTCTAACTTCAACACCAGAACGCAGCAAGCTCTTTCTCTGGAGTTTTTTAAAATATATTTCCAAATTGTTTTTCATTCTCATATTGTGGACATCACTGGCAATGTCAGTGTTTATGTCAGTCTGAAGAAGGGTCTCGACCCGAAACGTCACCCATTCCTTCTCTCCAGAGATGCTGCCTCTGCCATACCCCGCAACACTGCTCTCTCTCCCCATCCCCCCACTCACAACAAGGGCAGAGTCCCCCTAGTCCTCACCTTTCATCCCACCAGCCGTCACATACAACAAGTGATCCCCCGTCAGTTTCGCCACCTCCAACGTGACCCCACCACTCGCCACATCTTCCCATCTCCCGCCATGTCTGCCTTCCGCAAAGACCGCTCCCTCCGTAACTCCCTTGTCAATTCTTCCCTTCCCTCCCGTACCACCCCCTCCCCAGGTACTTTCCCTTGCAACCGCAAGAGATGCAACACTTGTCCCTTCACCTCCCCCCTCGACTCCATTCAAGGACCTAAGCAATCGTTCCAGGTGCGACAGAGGTTCACCTGCATCTCCTCCAACCTCATCTATTGCATCCGCTGCTCTAGATGCCAGCTGATCTACATCGGTGAGACCAAGCGGAGGCTTGGCGATCGTTTCGCCGAACACCTCCGGTCGGTCCGCAATAACCAACCTGACCTCCCGGTGGCTCAGCACTTCAACTCCCCCTCCCATTCCGTATCTGACCTCTCTGTCCTGGGTCTCCTCCATGGCCACAGCGAGCAACACCGGAAATTGGAGGAAATGCACCTCATATTACGCTTGGGCAGACTACATCCTGGGGGCTTGAACATTGAATTCTCCCAATTCTGCTAGCCCTTGCTGTCCCCTCCCCTTCATCAGCCCTCTGGTTGTCTCCTCCCCTCCCCCAGCCCTCAGGCTCCTCCTCTGCCTTTTTTCCTTTTTTCCTTTCTTCTCCCCACCCCCTATCAGTCTGAAGAAGGGTTTCGGCCCGAAACTTTGCCTATTTCCTTCGCTCCATAGATGCTGCTGCACCCGCTGAGTTTCTCCAGCATTTTTGTGTACCTTTGATTTTCCAGCATCTGCAGTTCCTTCTTTAACAACATGCTGCCTGACCCATTGAGTTACTCCAGCTTTTTGTGCCCGTCTTCAGTTTAAATCAGCACCCGCAGTCCCTCCCTACACAGAGTTTAAACGCGATGTGCGGGGCGATTTTTTACAAACTGAGGATGATGGGAGTCTGGAACGCATTGCCAGAGGTGGTGGTGGAGGGCAGATACAATTGTGGTGTTAAAGAGGGTTTTAGATGATCACATGGAACAGAGGGACATGGATCACATACAGGCAGATGAGATCAGTTTAGATTTGATTGGCATCATGGTCAGCACAAACAATATGGGCCGAAGGGCTTGTTCCTGTGCTGTACTGTTCTATCTTCTGAGTTATATTATTAGCTAAGGCACAGTATATGAGTTAATGTCAGGCTGGAATTGCATTAAATACTAGTTAGGTCATAGGTGGAGTATAAAGCACAACTTTGGACAATAGACAATAGACAATAGGTGCAGGAGTAGGCCATTCGGCCCTTTGAGCCAGCACCGCCATTCAATGTGATCATGACTGATCATCTATACTCAGTACCCCGTTCCTGCCTTCTCCCCATATCCCCTATCATTAAGAGCCCTATCTAGCTCTCTCTTGAAAGAACCGGCCTTCACTGCCCTCTGGTCAGCACACTACTGGAAGGATGTGATACAACAAGTGGGAATGCAGGATCTTGCTTGGTCTATAGAATTAGAGTTAAGAGATTGTCCAGGTTGTGGTAGTTTTCTATGGAATAATGATGACTGAGGGTGACTAAAATTGTGTGTGTGTCGGAAAGAGGTACAGATGCTGGTTTACACCAAAGATAGACACAAAATGCTTGAGTAACTCAGCAGGTCAGGCAGCATCTCTGAAGTAAAGGAATAGGTGACGTTTTGGGTCGGAACCCTTCTTTAGACCTTTCAAAATTAAAATAGGCCTGGTAGGATAAACAAAAAGGACTTTTGTCCTTGAACAGTAAGAATTTAGTTCCGTTTTGGAACATATGACAATAAAACACTCTTCAATCTTGTTTAGTTTAGCTTAGTTTCCTTTAGTTTGTTTCGTTTAGTTTCATTTAGAAATACAGCATGGAAACAGGCCCACTGTGATAAAGCCAACCATTGATCACCCGTTCACACTAGTTCTATGTTATCCCACCTTACACGCTGGGGGGGGGGGGGCAATTTGCAGAGGGCCAATTAATCCACAAACCCGCACGTCTTTGGGATGTGTGAGGAAACTCACACAGTCAAAGGGAGAATGTGCAAACTCCACACAGACAGCACCCGAGGTCAGGATCGAACCCGGGTCTCTGGCCAGGAGGGATTCCTCACAAATTAATTGCTGTAAGATTTTGTTCCACCAAGGCAGATTACTTTAGCTTCCACATTTATTGTCAGGAACGATTTTGAAAATCAATATGAAATTGCAATATAACAGCGTGCAGTTCCAGGATCCTTGAATATAAGTAACATATAGTTTCTGGAGTGACTTTTATTTAAGTTCTGTTCAGGGTTGGTATTTTTTCTTTTGCAACGAAGATTGCCTGACATAGTACTTCATAAATAAAAACAGAAAATGCTGGATACACTCAACAGATCAGGCAGCATCTACAAAAAGGAAAATGGTTAACATTTCAATTCTGGGTCCATTCTTTAGACAGTATTTCATAAATTTGGTTCATGTAATACCAATAAATGATACTGGTATCCAATAATACCTTCAGAGACATATGCAATAATCTGATGAAGGAAATAAGCCTTCCTGTGTCAAGGGAAGAAGACATTACAGCCTGTTACATTATTGCAAGAATAAATAGGGAATAGGTGTAAGTGTATTGTTTCTGCTTACTATACAACAACACACACTGGAAAGCACACGTTGCCTGCCTGAACAAACACAATGCAAGTCACAAATCCAAGTGTTGAAAGTGTAATTAAGAAAGAGTTCTAGGAGCCACGGTGTGCAATATGGTTAGAATGCAGGAGCTAATAAGATTCCATGTAGTCATATGGAAGATAGACACAAAATACTGGAGTAACTCAGTGGGTCAGGCAGCATCTCTGGAGAAAAAGAATAGGTGACGTTTTGGATCGAGACCCTTCTTCACACGCTACAACAGCCTGAAAAAGGGTCTCAACCCGAAACGTCACCTATTCCTTTTCTCCAGAGATGCTGCCCGACCCACTGAGTTACTCCAGCATTTTGTGGGTATCTTCTGTCCAAACCAGCATCTGCAGTTCCCTTCCTACCCATGTAGTCATATGTTTAGAGATACAGCATTGAAACAGGCCCACTGGGTCCACGCTGACCATTGATCACCCGTTCAATCTAGTTCCATCGTACCCCAGTTCCTGATCCACTCCCTACACACTAGGGGTAATATACCGAGGTCAGTTCACCTACAAATCCGCGCATCTTTGGGATGTGGGTGGCAATCGGAGACCTGGAGAAAACCCACCACGCGGTCACAGGGTGAATGTGCAAACAAACCTCCTGTACTCCAAAAACTTACAAGTTTACAGGTTAATTGACTTCAGTAAAAATTGTAAATTGTCCCTAGTGTGTAGGACACAGTGCTAGTATACGGGAGCCACTGGCCGGCGCAGACTCAGTGGGCCGAAGGGCCTGTTTCTGTGCTGCATCTCCAAAGTAAAGTCTAAATATGCTGCCTGACCCTCCGAGTTACTCCAGCACTTTGTGTTCTTTGCAAAATATTGTCATTTTGGGTGACCAGTTTTTCAAATGCAGCATTTGGTGGTTGACATTGTGCCAAAACTGGGTAAGTGGTCGGCACGGACTTCGCGGGCCGAAAGGCCTGTTTTCATGTGGTATCTCTAAAACCCAAAGTTTAAAGTCTAAAGTCTAAAGTCTTAAAGGTGGTTTTCCTCCATTGATTCCAGCAAAGATGGTACAATTTGAAGATGCGCTCATTGTAAAAATGTAGCTACCAGACAGTGTCCTCAGACTGGCTGGATCAAAGCAGCCCCCAATAGTTGTAAACATAAGGTGGCACAGTGGTGCAGCGGTAGAGATGCTGACTTATAGTGCCAAAGACGCTTGTTCGATCCTGGCTACGGGCGCTGTCTGTACGGCGTTTTCATGTGCTCCCTGTGACCGCATGGGTTTCCTCCCAATTCCAAAATACGTGCGGGTTTGTAGGTTAATTGGCTTCTGTAAATTGCCCCTTGTGTGGAGGATGGGAAACTGGGATAACAGGTGATCATGGGTCGGCCCGGACTCGGTGGGCCGAAGGGCCTGTTTCTACACTGTATCGCTAAACTAAACTAAACATTCACGGGTAGGGGGAAGGTTGCAGTGTAGGACATTACGCTGCTTCTGCTTGGTGCTGAGATGAGAATGGATGCCTGGAATTGGCTTGCAGAGTAGTAGGAGGCGGCTGGGTGAGGTGGAGGACGTTTTGTGGGGACAGAAGACGCATTCAGACCTCAATGGGTGCGTCTACATGAAAAAAGATCAATAGCAACAGCAAGTTCGCAACTCGCCTCCAAGCAAGCAGGTTTTGTTTGTCTACGCGTAGTTTAACTGTGGGGAGCAGGCACATCACCTGGTCGCTAGATCAAAACTGGACTGGGGCCATAAATAAAGCACAAAAGTTTTAATTAGTCTCCGATCGGCATTGGACAACTGTGGGGAAGGCTTCAAGGCAGATCCCAGCCAACAAATGAGCTGCAGGTTTGGTTCTTGAATAAACTTTTTATGCGTCGCTGTTTGTTCATGCAAAACATGCGGAGGCATGGGGACACATCCCCGTCGGCCCCAATCGTTCCTTCTGCAAGGAAGCATCCTACTAGCACACTCGCACTAGCTCGGGGAATGCAAAGGGCTCTCCTGTCACCCGGGAGCTATTTGGTCACGACAGAAAACCACCACCTCATCAGGAGTCCCCTCATTTACGGTCAAGCTTTTGTGAAGGAAAACTCAAATTGCGGCCTACTACAGTTGCCGTGGCAACCAAAACCGCGAGAGAACAAAACAAATTTAAATGGGCCAACGTACATAAATGCAGATTAAATGAGTATAAAGCCGAACAAAATGACAAAAGAAAATTGTGGGAGGAAAGGGGGGGTAGTTTTCTGTTAATTATTACAGATACTTGCATCCCCCTGAGTCTGAACATCAAAAACACATAAGGACATGTTAATAATCTTTAAAAGGCTGTATATTTGACACATCTCAATGTTAGGTCCAAATAATTTTCTTGCACAGAAAAAAACCCATTTCTGCAATGAAAACAGTGTTTGCAAAAACGTTCTCAAGGGACTTTTGCCTGAAGAAGTAAGAGAAATGAGAGAATTCAGAGCAATATTAAACATGGCAACAATGAAATTAAATTGCCATTGCAGAGCAGAGACAAAACTAGTGAGAAATAATATAAAATACGCATGGGGAAGGAGCATACGTGGTGTCGGTATCATGCTTGCACTTTCTTCTGAGATGCAGGATCCTGGAAACCAGGCAGTATATGAGGTTTGGCCCAATATTTATTCCTGCGGAATCTTGAACAGTTCCATCGTAACTTGGAGGACTGCTGCACTGTCAGAGTTCTTGCCTTTTGGAAAAGACTTTAAAGTAAGGCTCTGTCTTCCCTTTCACTCTCTCTCTCTCTCTCTCTCTCTCTCTCTCTCACACACACGCACACACTCTCTCTCTTTCTATCCCTCCCCCTCTCCTTTTCTCTCTTTCTCCCACTCTCTATCTCTCCCTCTCTCCCACTTTCTCTCTTTAGACTTTAGAGATACAGTGTGGAAATAGGCCCTAAGTCCACACTGACCAGCGATCACCCCGTACATTAACACTATCCTACACACTCGGGACAATTTTACCAAAGCCAATTAACCTACAAATCTGTACATCATTGGAGTGTGGGAGGAAACCTGAGCACCCGGACAAAACCCATGCGGTTACAGGGAGAACATACAACTCCATGCAGACAGCAGCCATAGTCAGGATCACACTGTGGGCAAACTTACTACAGTGTCCTACATTACTTCAATGATCACACCTTAAAAAAACTTATTGGCCATAAAGTTTTGTGAAGTCTTGAAAAGAGACAAAAAAAGTGCCATATAAATGCAAGTCAGTCTGGTTATATTTGTTTGAGAGGGGGAAGAAAAGTATAAATGCAATAATTTCATTAACAATTTGGAGCGGTCAATCATCTCATGAGACAGTCTGAAGAAGAGTTCCGATTCAGACCTGAAACGTCATCTATTCCTTTTCTCCAGAGATGCTGCCTGTCCTGCTGAGTTACTCCAACATTTTGTGTCTGCCTTTGGTATAAACCAGCATCCGCAGTTCCTTCCTGCACACAGTTCATGAGTGTAGACCAAAATGCTGGAGAAACTCAGCGGGCGAGGCAGCATCTATGGAGAGAAGGAATAGGCGACGTTTCAGGTCGAGACCCTTCTTCAGACTGATGTCGGAGGGCGTGCGTGAAAAAGGATCCCCCCCCCCACCCGACATCAGTTTCCCGCCCCCTTGACATCAGTCTGAAGAAAGTTCTCGAACTGAAACATCACCTATTCCTTCTCTCCATAGATGCTGCCTCACTATCTCCAGCATTTTTGTCTACCTTCGATTTTTCCAGCATCTGCAGTTCTTTCTTAAACAGTCCATGAGTGTGTTCAGATGTTCATCAAAGACAGTGGTGAATCGCTGGAAATAAGCCATCCTCATGCGGCAGGGAAATATTGGCGTCTTTTTTTAATATAATACACCTGCTAGATGTAGTGTGTAATATAAAAAATATCTCCAATGCTTTAATGACAGCACCCGGAGAACATTGCTTTGATGCATCTTCAACAACTTCTCCCACACAGTTTTAATTTCACATCCTCTCATCTCCTTTGGTCTTTCCAATTTGAGCAATGCTTCCCATTCTCATCCCTAAACCAGCAGGCTCTCTGTGTTTATGGTTTTATGCTCAACTACTTCAATAATAACACCCTCCCACACCACATCCACTATCTCCGAGAAGAACAAGAGTAACAAGCAACTAGACACACAAATACCAAAGGCCACAAGGAACTGCAGATGCTGGAAAACCAGCAGGACAGGCAGCATCTGTGGAGGGAATGGACAGGCAATGCTTTAAGTTGGGACTTTTTTTCAGACTGAAGAAGGATCCCAACCCGAAACATCGCCTGTCTATTCCCTCCACCGATGCTGCCAGTTCTGTTGAGTTCCTCCAGCACTTTGTGTTCTGTACAACCATTAGTGAGTTCCCCTCCATCCATCCCTTCAGCACCTCACTGGGTCTAACTCCCGGGACTTCTAACTGACAACCCTGTGAAAGAATGAGTCAAGAGTCAAGAGTGTTTTATTGTAACATGTCCCAAACAGAACAATGACATTCTTATCTACAGCAGCACAACAGAATATGTAAACATAGTACTCTGTAAATAATATAATCAATATAATTAAAAAACAGCTGTATATATATATTTTCATTTATTATATTGACTATATGCAGACAGCACCCGTGGTCAGGATCGAACCCGGGTCTTCTCTGGCGCAGTAAGGCAGCAACTCTACTGCTCACCACTGTGCCCCCCCCTATAAGATTCAGGGTTCTTGTATAGAATTATGTGCATCCTATCCTATCACACAACCAAATGACGTACTATGGTTAATATGGGAATAAAGACAAGACACAGATGAATCCAAAAGATCTTGATGATCCACATTTGAAGAGATTATTTATGTAAGTGAAAAGGAAAGCAACAACATAAACATGATGACACAAGGAACTGCAGATGCTGGTTTACAAAAAAGACATAAAAGTGTTGGTGTAACTCAGCGCATCAGGCAGCATCTCTGGAGAACATAGATAGGTGACAAACTGAAGAAGGTTCCCAACACAAAACATCATCTATCCATGTTCTCCAGAGATGTTGCCTGACCTACTGAGGTACTCCAACACTTTGTGTCTTAATGTAAATGTGTATATTTGTATTCTGTACAACCGCCAGTGAGTTCCCGTCCAAGTCACACATCTGTCCCTTCAGCACCTCGCTGGCTCTCACTCCTGGGTCTTCTAACCAACAACCTTGTGAAAGAATGACGACAGTAGTTTCAGAGTTCAACTCAGCAGCACATTTGGGTCGGGATCCTTCTTCAGTCTGAAGAAAGACCCCAACCCGAAATGTCACCCGTCCATTCCCTCCACAGACGCTGCCTGACCTACTGGTTTTCTGCCGTTTAAGTTTGCTCAACTTCCCACCATCTGCGGTTTCTTGTGCCCCCTGGTCATTGCGTGTCTATTTGCCCGTTGCTCTTGTTCTTGGAGCTAGTGGATGTGGTGTGGGAGGGAGTTGTAACCGAAGTGGTCGAGTATAAAACCATAAATACCGAGCCCGTAGTTTTCAACAATATTAACTGTGGGGAACCATTTCTCAGAGTAATTTTCTGTGAACTATCAATAAGAAACCAGAATAGCAAAGAGAGCGAAAGTAAATGGAATTTAATCCTGATAAATGCAAGTTGATAAGCTTTTGTTGAACTAATAAAGGAAGGATGTACGTATACAATGAGTGGTAGAGCCTAAGCAGTATCGAGGAGCAAAGGGAATTTAGCGTACAAGTCCAAGAATCTCAGAAGGTGGTACCACAGGTAGATAAGTTAGTTAAGGAGGCATAGAGGATACCAGGACAGAGAATATAAGAGCAACATGGTTATGATACAATTTTATAAAATATTAACTAGTTCATAGGCGACGGAGTGGATCAGGAGCCACTCTGGTAGAATGAGCACATGGGAATCCAGACTTTGAACTTGATGAAATGGTGCCAAACAAGACAGCGCCAACATTATATGCAGAGTGAATCTCACTGGGTAATGTCTAATTGCACATGTGACAATAAATATCCATTGATCAATTGAATCATTGAGGTGGAGAATACAGAAGAGGTTGAAGAAGAGATTCAGCAAGAAATTTAATTTAGTTTAGTTTAGATATACAACGCGGAAACAGGCCCTTTGGTTCACCAAGTCCGCACTGACCAGCAATCAACACACCATCCTACACACAGGGGATCTTTTACAATTTTACCAAGCAAATTAACCTACAAACCTGCCCGTCTTTGGAGTGTGGGAGGAAACTGGAGCTTCCAGAGAAAACCCACGCGGTCATGGGGAGAACGCACAAACTCCATATAGACAGCACCCGCAGCCAGGATCAAACCCAGGTCTCTGGCGCTGTAAGGCAGCAACTCTACCGCTGTGCCACTGTGCCACCCTGTTGCCTTGGATAGAATGTCTGAGTTATGAGGAGAAACTGGATAAGCTGGGATTGATTTCCTTGGACCAAAACAGGTGAAGAAGAAACCATAAAAAAAGTATACAAAATTGGTTGAATGATTGGTTAAAAGATACAGCATGGAAACATGGATTCGGTGGGCTGAAGGTGTCCCTTCAGTCCACCGAGTCGACACTGATCATCGATCACCCCTTCACACTAGTCCCACTTTCACACCAATTCCCTGCACATTCGGGGAAACTTACAGAGGCCAATTAAGGTACAAACCCGCACGTCTTTGGGTCATGGGAGGAAACCGGAGCACTCCGAGGAAACTCAAGCGGTCCCAGGGAGAACGTGCAAACTCCGTAGAGACAGCATTCGAGGTTAGGGTCGAAACTGGGTCTCTCGCTGTGAGGCAGCAGCTCCACAGGCGGCACCACTGTGCTGTCCTTAATTGTAAGCCGCATACAATAATGCCTTCTTCACATCCATCTGGCAAGGCAGGTTTAGCACTTGGTCTGAACACCCTCGATAAACACTCACTGTGCCCAACTATGCCAGAGCCTGTTTATCCCGTCATAGTCTCAGTCAGCCGAGAGCTGGAGGAGAGGCATTTATTCCAGACCCTACTGAACGCCCTGAGAGGGAGAAGACACTGACTACTCCTAAGAGAAAGACACACTGAAGTCTAAAGAAGGGTCTCGACCTGAAAGGTCACCTGTTCCTTTTCTCCAGAGATGCTGTCTGACCGGGTGAGTTATGGGTCAGTAAAGATAACTGATGCGAAAGAAAATCAGCAGAAGCTGTGCAGTTTACGTTGAACAACACCCAAAGATAGCACAAATTAATACCGCTCTTAATATTTTGTAGTTCTTTTAAAATTCCCTGGGCATCTATGGCTTATTTGAGGTAATTAGCCACAAATCGTGTATTATATCCCCCGCCTGACAACACATTCAGTGTTTGAGTTGTATGACTTTAGACTTTATTTTAGAGATACAGCGTGGAAACAGGCCCTTCGGCCCTTCCGAATCCATGCCGAACAGCGACCACCCTCTACACTGGCACTCTCCTACACACGCCAGGGACAATGTACAATGTTACAGAACCTACAAACCTGTACATCTTTGGAGTGCGGGAGGAAACCGGAGCACCCGGAGAAAACCCACGTACAAACTCCGTACAGACAGCACCAGTAGTCAGGATCGAACCCGGGTCTCTGGCGCCGTGAGGCAGCAGCTCTACTGCTGTGCCACTGTGCCCCCCTGTTTCAATATAAAAAGAGATAACTCGGTCTATGATCATCCAGTGTTAAAATGTCTGTAGTTTGTCACCAACAAACCTGATTTGCCTCAAGGAATCTCTTTGATTGGATTATTCACTGCAACGTGAACAAGTCTTTAAGTTTCATTCCAATAATCCCAATATTAAAAAGGAGCTTCATCAGCCGTGAGTGTTTACAGATAGAAGGTACAAGGAACTGAAGATGCTGGTTTACAAAAAAAAGGCACATAGTGCTGGAGTAACTCAGCGGGTCAGGAGGCATCTCTGGAGAATCAATGTGTCGGATCGAGACCCTTCTTCAGACTGATTGTTGTTGGGGGTGGGGAGTTGGAAGCTGGAAGAGAGGAGGGGCATTATAGTTTATTTCTAAGTTTATTAAACAACTTTTTTTATCTTACACATCAATTATCATTAAGATACTCTGGACCAGAGGTCAGGGGTTCTGTCTGTGCTGCTCCTAACTTCCATCACAATCAGTCCGAAGAAGACAAAAAGCTGGAGTAACTCAGCGGGTCAGGCAGCATCTCCGGCGAAACGGAATAGGTGACGTTTCGGGATGAGATCCTTCTTCAGACCTGACCTGAAACATCACCTTGTCCTTTTCTCCAGAGATGCTGCCTGTCCCGCTGAGTTATTCCAGCTTTTAGTGTCTATCTTCGGTTTAAACCAGCATCTGCTGTTCCTTCCGACACACTTTATCTCGACTGGTTTTGTACTCTCTTAAGTCTGTAGTTTGGAGACCTGGATGTTGGGGGATAGAAAAAACATAATTTAAAACTTGCTACTCAATTGCACTGAACTTCAGCGAGACTGGCACGCATTGAAAACATCACAAGGAGGACTAAACATTCCCAGAGGTACAGATGGAAACTTGATTCAGTCCATCTTGTTAATTCACTGTTTCAGGCCCCATAGTAGAAGCATCCATGTCACGGGGCTGGAAACTAGAAGTATCCCAAGCTAATTCTGCTACCACCATCATCTACTGCAACAAGTGATGGCTCCCACTGATTGTCGCCGGAAACTTGCGTCCTTTTCAGGACGGACGATGACAACATGCTGACCGGTTGCATCGTGGCTTGGTTCGGCAACCTGAGCGTCCAGGAGCGGAAAAGGCTGAAAAAAGTTGTAAACGCTGCCCAATCCATCATCGGCTCTGACCTCCCTACCATCGAGGGGATCTATCGCAGTCGCTGCCTCAAAAAGGCTGCCAGCATCATCAAGGACCCACACCATCCTGGCCATGCACTCATCTCTCTGCTGCCTTCTATGGTATATGGACACACTGATCTGATCTGTATTTATGACTACAATATCCTGTTGTGCTGCAGCAAGCAAGAATGTCATTGTCCTATCTGGGACACATGACAATAAACTCTCTTGACTTGACTTGACTTGACTTGACATTTGAAACTTGGAAGATGGACATGAAAGAAGAATTCACCGTTTCAAAGTGAAGTTACAAAGAGGACATTTTCAAACACTCAGGGGATGGTTACTCTACTCACCAAGTTTGAATACCAAAAGGAAATGCTTTTTAAACACCAAAAGCACATGCTTTTTAAAAGTTGCTGAAAGTGTTTACAGTGAAATTCAGCAGCTTGACAACATTTGCTGTTCATAAAGATTCAGCACAGTTTGGGTGGCACGGTGGCACAGCGATACAGTTGCTGCCTTACAACGCTTGAGACCCGGGTTCGATCCTGACTATGGGTGCTATCTATACGGAGTTTTACGTTCTCCCTGGGACCGCGTGGGTTTTCTCCGGGATCTCTGGTTTCCTCTAACACTCCAAAGAGGTACAGGTTTGTATATTGTTAAAGAAGGAACTGCAGATGCTGGAAAATCGAAGGTACACAAAAATGCTGGAGAAACTCAACGGGTGCAGCAGCATCTATGGAGCGAAGGAAATAGGCAACGTTTCAGGCCGAAACCCTTCTTCAGACAGGTTTGTATATTAATTGGCTTTGTAAAATTGAAAATTGTCCCTGGTGTGTAGGATAATGCTAGTGTATGGGGTGATGGCTGGTCAGTGCGGACTCTGTGGGCCAAAGGGCCTGTTTCCGTGCTCTGTCTCTCGAGTCTAAACTCTAAAGTCAAAAGTTCACAAAGTCAATGAACTGAATGATATCCCTCGATGTTGATTTGATGAGGTAGAAATTAATTTATGTGACGGCTGATAACTGCACAACTGGATAACAGCTGTGACTAAAACACTGGAAAAACTAAGCAGGTCAGGCAGCATCTGTGGAAAGGGAATCAGTCTACATTTTGGGGTCGCAATTCTTTGTCAGAACCGTTTTGACTGGTGACTGTTTCTCTTTCCGCAGATGCTACCTGGCTTGCTGAGTTTTTCCAGCATGTTCTGTTTTTGCTTCAGGGCAACAGCTGCTTTTCGTGCTGCAAAGCTTCAATCCAACTGAGTTAAACACGTGAAAAGCATTTGCAGCCATTGATATTTTAAACTAGAATTACAACCAAATGAAAACAAATTTCTGAAACAGATCTTCATGAATTGCAACTGTATTTGAAACTGTCTTGCCCACTGGACTTGTTTCTGCAGACTTCCTGCACTGTCAGTATCTTGATGGGAGCCACTGAATGCTACTGGGACATTGGAACTTACAACTAATAAACAGAGTGACCATAAGACCAACAAAAAGACTTGTGACTACTTTTCAAAGTAAGTAAACATAATCTATGACATGGAAAGATGTAAAATGTTGGAGTAACTCAGCGCGTCAGGCAGCATCGGAACAGGTGACGTTTCAGGTCGGGACCCTCCATCAGTCTGATCATCAGTCTGAAGAAGGGTCCTGACCCGAAAGGTCACCTGTCCACATTTTCAGGGATGCTGCCTGACCCACTGAGTCACTTTGTGTCTTTACTTGGTAATCCAGCATTTGCAGTTTCTTGCTTCTAAAATCTATAGCAGTATTGAGTACAGCGCCAGAGAACCAGGTTCGATCCTGACTATGGGTGCTGTCTGGACGGAGTTTGAGCATTTTCCCTGTGACTGCGTGGGTTTTCCCCAGGTGCTTCGGTTTCCTGCCACACTCCAAAGATGTGCACGTCTGTAGGTTAATTGGCTATCAAAAAATGTCCCTTGTGTGTAGCATAGAACTAAAGTACAGGTGATTGCTGGTCGGCATGGACTCAGTGGGCCAAAGGGCCAGTTTCCATGCTGTATCTCTAAACTAAACTAAATATTTAAATCAAGAACATTACAAATCATGGAGAATGACGACAGATTGCAAATAACTAAATGTTTTCAAATGTCCTAACAACTCTTATTCAAAACACTCCTTAACAGATATTTACACTTAGAGTCGTAGAGTGTCATAGAGTGATACAGAGTGGAAACAGGCCCTTCGCTCCAACTTACCCACACCGACCAACATGTCCCATCTACACTAGTCCCACCTGCCTGCATTTGACCCATATCCCTCTACACCTGTCCTATCCATGTACCTGTCTAAATGGTTCTTAAACATTGTGATAATATCTGCAGAATTCGGAAACATCTGAAGAATATCCATAATTTATGATTGAATATAAGGCTGGCCTTTTCATGCTTTTCGATACAAAATGGTGTTACATATCTGATAGTTAATCAGCCCGCAAATGGTTTGCATTCAGAGTGGTAGCTTGGACTCAATGCAAGGAGCTGTGCAATTTTAATCCGGGTGCATAACAAATGCAGCAACACTGTAACACTGAATTGCACTTCACATCTTTCCTTAAAATTGCAACGCAGGAATTATAATCCTGCAAATAATTTATGCCATATTCCATTAAAGCAGACAGGATGAGTAAGGAGCTTTCTAAAAAAAAAGATATGAAGACAGCATTGGATGTAAAATACTCTGCTCTTTCACTGTCACTGGTTATGTCCTCAACAGCTCACTCCCCCTTGTATCTCCCCTACCTTTCCTCTTGCGTAAGTAGAAACACGAGCAGACCTGAAGCACAGCTTCAAGATCGATCAAGATGCTTAACACTCAGGACAAAGTAGCATTATAGAATCATACAGCACGGGAGCAAGCCCTTCAGCCCAACTAGTCCATGCTGACCCCATCTAAGCTAATCCCATTTGCCCATGTTTGGCCCATCTCCCTCTGAACCCATGTACCCATCCAATTGTCATTTAATTGCTGCTACAGTATCTGCCTCAATTATCTCCTCTGACCGCTCGTTCCATATACTGAGTGAAAGATTGCCTCTCAGGCTCATTTTAATTCCAGTCCTGCTCGCTTTAAACATGTCCTCTTGCTTTTGATTCCTCCATCCATTACTAACGCCCATTCACTGCCCTAAACATTCACTAAGTTCATCATTAGTACACTGTAGCTGTCATCTATAAAATCCATTGCAGTTGCTCCCCCCTTTCCACTTGACTCCACAGGGCTGGTCAATTCTTTGGAGAACCGACCCAATTAGCCCCATCGCCAGCTCTTTGTTCTCAGACCCACAAATGTATTTTTTTTAGGACAATATAAATCTTTCCCTTTTCAAAGTTACAAATGAATCTGCCTCCACAGCCCTTTCAGGGAGCATATCGCACTATCTCTGTCAATATTCCCGTCTCAATCAATCTTATCTATAAGGAATCGTCAGCTAGTGTGTAGAAACAAAGCTACCAAAGATAGATACGAAGTGCTGGAGTAACTCAGCGGGTCAGGCAGCATCTCTGGAGAAAAGGGGATGGGTGAAATTTCAGGTCGGGGCCCTTCTTCAGATTGAAAGTAGGAGGTAGGAGGAGGTGTGGAGGTGAAGAAGTGGAGGCGAGAAAAAACCAGGACTAATCAGGGCCAGCCACAAATGACCTCGCAGTGCCTGGTAGGTCCCTTGATGGTTAGGGATGGTATGATCTCAAGAGAAACAGTCTGTAGAAATGTGGAGACTAGGGAGGAGGAATGGAGCAAGAAAGGAGGGGGGAGGGGAAGGCTGTATAAGATTAAAATGAGAGAATTAAAAGTTCATACCTCTGGGTTACAAAATACCCATGCAAAATACGAGGTGCTGTTCCAACAATTTGCGTGTGGCCTCACTCTGGCAGTGGAGGAGGCTCAGGGCAGAAAGGTCTGAATGGGAATCGGAAGGGGAGTTGAAATGGCTGGAAACCGGGAGATCCCAGAGGCCTCGGCGGACGAGTTCAGTGAATGGGCCGCCGAGTCTATCTTTTTTCTGTACATCGACGAGACAAACCTCAGGAATGATCTGAATCAGTCTGAAGAAGGGTCTCGTACTGAAACGTCACCCTTTCGTTCTCTCCAGAGAGATGCTGCCTGACCCGATGAGTCGCTCCAGCATTTTGTGTCTATCTTCGGTGTCAACCAGCATCTGCAGTTCCTTCCTACAGACTTTAGGAATTATCAGCTGTGTTTGTGGAGGAGAGCTGCTTTGAAACAGATGTTGTTACAAGCACACCACCCCTGGTATTACCCAAAGTAATCAGGAATGCTCAGTACATGCTTGGTACCTGACATACCACGGAGCTGTTGCCATCTGGACCATTGTGTTCTCTTCACCAACATGCTGCTCACTGCAATAATCCCTTGCTGTCTTGCAGCCTCGAGTACACCAATGTACTTCATTACAAAATGCTCGCAATAATGAAAGATTCTTTCTATAATCCATAATAAATGAAAAAAAATTGGAAATCATTATTTACTCATTTTCCGTCAGTGAAAAATTAAAGTAATAATTTATGACATTTAATTAAATTATATATGGCAGAGTTAATTAGGTTTTTCACATTAAGATATTTAAATTATCAATTGTCTAATACAAGTTAGATACTGTAACTGGCAAAACTGAATTAGAGCCAATGCAAAACTTAAAGAAGATTTGTTTTCTGTTAATATCCTGCTTAAAATACTGAGGTGAAGATTATCTTGAGTGAATATGGTTAGATGTGCCAGGAATCCCAAACACACAGGGGCAGCACAGTGGCGCAGCGGTAGAGTCGCTGCCTTACAGCTTCAGAGACCTGGGTTCGATCCCAACCACGGCTGCTGTCTGTACGGAGTTTGTACGTTCTCCCTGTGACCGCATGGGTTTTTCTCCGGGTGCTCCGGATTCCTCCCATTTTCCAAAGATGCAGTTTAATTGGCTTCTACAAGTTGTTCTTAGTGTTGGATGGAACTAGTGTACGGGTGATCATTGGTCTGCGTGGACTCAATGGGCCTGTTGTCCACGTTGTATCTCTAAACTAAACTAAAGTGAAGTTTAGTGGAGGGCAGTGGAGAGATGACATTGTGCAGGTTTGAGGATTCAGGCGACAGAAAAAGAGGGAATTCAGTATTAAATCCCTTAACAGGACTAAAGACAGATCTCCTGAGCTCTATCCTGACCCACTGAGTTACTCCAGCACTGTGTCTATATGAGATATTTAATGCCAGTCTATCTGCAAAATATTAGTAACTCAGCAGGTTAGGCAACATCTGTGGAGAACATGGATAGGTGACGTATCGGGTCGTAACCCTTCTTCAGACTGTGTAGGAAGGAACTGCAGATGCTGGTTTAAACCAAAGATGGACAAAAAAAGCTGGAGTAACTCAGCGGGTCAGACAGCATCTCTGCAGAAAAGGAACAGGTGATGTTTCGGGTCGAGTCTGAAGAAGGGTCTCGACCCGAAACGTCATCTATTCCTTTTCTCCAGAGATGCTGTCTGGTCTACTGAGTTTTTTGTGCCTATCTTCTTCAGACTGATTGTGGTGGGGAGGGGATAGTTGGAAGTGAGGAGCAGCGTGGACAGAACTACTGACCTCTGGTCCAGAGTATCTTAATGATATATTATGTGTAAGATAAAAAAGTTGTTTAATAACTTAGAAATAAATAATAATGCCTCTCTTCTCTTCTACTCCTCACCCACAACAACAATTGAACTTCCTCCAACTAAACGAGAGTAAGTCTGAGGTCATCCTTCTCGGCCCCTCGGACTCAATCAAAATGATAGCAGGCAGCCTTGGAAGCCTTACCCCACTACTCAAACCTCACGTCAAAAACCTTGCCGTGATATTTGACTCAGCACTGAAATTTGACAAACAAGTCAATGCCGTGGTAAAAGCTAGCTTCTTTCAGCTTCGGACGATAGCTAAAATAAAACAATTCCTCCAGTTTGATGCCCTGGAAAAGATCATCCACACATTCATCTCCTCCCACCTAGATTACTGCAACTCCCTTTACACTGGCATCAGCCAATCTTCCCTGTCCCGCCTGCAACTAGTCCAAAACGCCGCAGCGAGACCCCTGACGGGCACCCGAAAAAAGGGACCACATCACCCCGATCCTGGCCTCTCTCCACTGGCTCCCTGTGCGGTTCCGTATAAACTTCAAGATCCTCCTCCATGTCTACAAAGCCCTCAATGGGCTTGCCCCCACCTACATAAAAAGTCTTCTCACCCACCACTCCACCTCCATGTCCCTCAGATCGGCCGACTTGGGGTTGCTGAATATCCCGCGGTCTAGGCATAAGCTCAGGGGCGACCGCGCCTTTGCGGTTGCAGCCCCTAGACTGTGGAACAGCATCCCCTTTCCCATCAGAACTGCCCCCTCCATCGACTCTTTTAATTCAAGACTAAAGACTTATCTATACTCCCAAGCCTTTCCTGACGTCCTCTGAGTGAGGGCTACATGTATATATGTATGTAGTTTGTTTTGTTTGTGCTATTCTTATAATAAATGTAAAGCACTTTGGCCAATGAGAGTTGTTTTTTAAATGTGCTATATAAATAAATGTGACTTGACTTGATTGACAGTCTGAAGGAGTGTCCCAATCTGACACATTGATTCTCCAGAGATGCCTCCTGACCCACTGAGTTACTCCTGCACTTTGTGTCCTTTTTTGTAAACCAGCATCTTCAGTTCCTTGTACCTTCTATCTGCAAGCACTCACGGCTGATGAAGCTCCTTTTTAGTATTGGAATTTAACCAAATGAAACTTAAGGACTTAAAAATATTACAGTGAATAATCCAATCAAAGAGATTCCGTGAAGCAAATCAGGTTTGTTGGTGACAAACTACGGACATTTTGACACTGGCTAATCATTGAATTAGTTTTCTTTTTTTAAATTTAAACAGGGCGGCACAGTGGCACCGTGTAGAGCTGACTACGGGTGCTGTCTGTACAGAGTTTGCACGTTCTCCTTGTGACTATGTGGGTTTTCTCCGAGATCTTCGGTTTCCTCCCACACTCCAGGTTTTTTAGGCTTCGGTAAAATTGTGAATTGTCCCTAGTGTGTGTAGGACGGTGCTAGTGTACGGGGTGATCTTTGGTCGGTGCGGACTCGGTGGGACGAAGGGCCTGTTTTCACGCTGTATCTCTAAAGTAAAGTCTAAAGTCATACCTCAAACACTGAATGTGTTCTCAGGCGAGAACATAATTCACAATTTGCGGCTAAATACCTCAAATAAGCCATAGATGCCCAGGAGATTTTAAAAGCACCACAAGGAGATTTTAAAACCATCATCTCCAAGGACCTGAAATGGGGGGCCATCATCGACTCCACAGTCAAAAAGGCACAACAGAGGATGTACTTCCTGCGGCAGCTGAGGAAGCACAATCTGCCACTGGCAATGATGGTCCAATTCTATACTGCCATTGTAGAGTCTGTCCTCACCTTCTCCATCATGGTCTGGGTTGGCTCAGCCACCAAGCACGACATCCGGAGGCTGCATCGAATCGTCTGATCAGCTGAGAAGGTTATTGGCTGCAACCTTCCCCCCCATTGACGAACTGTACACTGCAAGGGCCAGGAAGCGAGCGGGTAAGATCATCTCTGACCCCTCTCACCCTGGCCACCAACTTTTTGAAGCACTTCCCTCTGGTAGGCGACTCCGGACTGTCAAAGCCGCCACAGCCAGACATAAAAACAGCTTTTTTTCAACGAGTAGTAGCTCTACTCAATAACCAAAAATCTGTAGCCTCCTTTTGCTCTGGTATTTTATTTGATTCACATGTTTAAACAGTAATGTTTTATTATTAATGTTTTATGTGTCATTCTTAATTGTTACTGTATGTCGTGTTGTTACTTGTGAGCGGAGCACCAAGGCAAATTCCTTGTATGTGTGCTTACGTGGCCAATAAACTTATTCATTCATTCAAAATATTACGAGCAGTGTTAATTAGTGTTGTTAAAAGTAAATTAAACAGCTTCTGCTGATTTTCTTTTGCTTCAGTTCTCTTTTCAGCTGCAACAAAACGCAGTCATTTCTCTGCTTTGAGACCTGCAGTTTCAAAAGGCGGAAGCTCGACTGAACGGGACTGCTGCTGCGTAATTCCTCACTGCATTCACTTTGCACATTCAACACCAAGGTGAATGGCAGCAGGGTCTTGTGACTGTGGAAAACACTTCAGTAAATTGTCTATCTCAATGCAAATAAGTTGGTTTGCAGAAGATTGTTACAATGTCCCACCGCCCATACTCACAATTTGAGGTGTTTCTATCAACGACCTATCTAACTCCACTGACCTGGACCATATTCATCGCAACGCAGGGATAAAATGTCGGAACCAATTGTAGGTTTTCTTGACACTATTGTTTGATTTGATCGGTCTTGAAGAACATTATGTCCTTTTATGCTATTCTATCTTCACGGTAACTACAAAACGTTACTTTTTGGACAGTTAGAATCTCCCGTAGGCAGATTGCAGGATATTTATAAACCAGATGTGGCATTTTAAAGTGACTGCTTCTATCCTTTAATGAATAGATGTCAAAAGACTAACGTCCCATCTTCAAGCCTTTAAAAGCCAATAAAAAATCTCTTATCCAATTTCTTGCCCAACTGATTTCCAAAAGAATTGAACAAGAAATATGGCCTTCACTTTCAATCTATTCACCATTCTTGTACATTCTGCAGCACAGTCACAACGCTGGGGGGAGAGTGGGGGGAGAGGGGGGGGGTTGCTTTTTGTAGTGTGATTTTTAATCTCCTTATGCTGACAATTACAGCAGCAATGATGCGGGGAACAAATTAAGATGATCAAATTAACTGTACCTCAGTACACATGACAATAATAAACTAAACCAAACTAAAATAAGTCTACCTTGGCCTACGCAACCTCCCAGTTGCCAAACACTTTAACTCCCCCTCCCATTCCCACACCGACCTTTCTGTCCTGGGCCTCCTCCATTGTCAGAGTGGGGCCACACACAAATTGGAGGAACAGCATCTCACATTTCGCTTGTGCAGCTTACAACCCAGCGGTATGATTAGTGATTTCTCTAACTTCAAGTAACCCTTGCTTTCCCCCTCTCTCCGTCCCTCCCTCATCCTCTTGCTAATTTCATCGTTTGAATCCTTTCGTTATCACTTCATCCCCAGCCAACAATGGACCATTGTGGGCACCATCTTTCCTCGGTCATCGGTGCGGGCTCCACTTTGTTCTGTTCCTTTTCATACCTCTAGTTTCCCCCTCCCTGACTCCCAGTCTGATGAAGGGGCTCGACCCTAAACCTCACCTATAACGAAGGAAGATTTGGAGGACCTTACCTATCTCCTTTGGTTCCACACATAGACAACCACTTTAAGAGGCCCTGGTTACCCTTTCGCCCTTGATATACTTGTAGGATCTCCCTGGATTCTCCTTTACCTTATCTGTCAACATTATCTCATGTCCGCTTATTTCCCACCCTGAATTTCCTCTTAACTGGAGCAGGCCAAATTAGCTGCTTGGTGAAATGTAATTGCAGGTGGGTAGGGTCGCATCGTGTGGTAAGATGATCTAGGAGGTTTGATTATCTGGGGTCGAGGGCGAGATAGACAATTAGATACATACGTGGCTTGTAGTTAAACATTTGGACAAGTACATGGAGAGAAAGTTTGGAAGGAAAGGCACCAGGGACTAGCTTGGCTTGACAACGTCGTTGGCATGGACAGGTTCAGCCAAAGGCCCATTCTGTTCAGCTCTATGACTCTGTGACCTAAATGGGGAAACATTGTGTTATGCCAAGTTTAAATTCGCACTGTCTCATTTGGCTGGATTCCCAGTCTGCCTAATGAGTAACCCATGGGACATCTGCCCCAACATTATGTTGGGTGGCACAAGGGCGGCCAACAAGGGGGGCACGGTGGCGCAGCATTAGAGTTGCTGCCTTACAGCGCTTGTAGCGCCAGAGTCCCAGGTTCAATCCTGACTACAGGTGCTGTCTGTACAGAGTTTGTACGTTCTCCCAGTGACCGCGTGGGTTTTCTCCGAGATCTTCGGTTTCCTCGCACACACCAAAGGCGTACAGGTATGTAGGTAAATTGGCTTGGTATAAATGTAAACATTGTCCCTAGTGTTTGTAGGTTAGTGTTAATATGCTGGGATTGCTGGTCGGCGCGGACTTGGTGAGCTGAAGGGCCTGTTCCGAGCTGTATCTCTAACCTAAACTAAAATTACATTTATGACTTCTATTGCCAAACTCTGCTGCATTTTCTAACAACTTTCTCCCTAAATAACTTCACTTCATTTCTCTCTTTTTCCCCCTCAGTGGATCCATTCCCATATTTCCCAATAATGAAATTGAGAAAACAATCAACTCTTTTTTCACGCCAGTTTAAACATTCAGGGATTGAGATATCGTTGATATTCCGCGTCTTTCAGTGGCACCTGACCCTTCCTTTATTTCCTTAAATTATCAAGACTCTATGCAAGAATAATGAACCATAAGCAATTATCCTTTGTTAGATACCATTCCGTATGCAGGAGGTGCTCATTAATGTTGCCCTCTTTCCTCTTGACGAATGGACACATGGATCAGTGCAACGCTACACTTGGCCCTTCATATCCTGTTATTCACTCATCGTTAAACTATTGCATTATCTTCATTATTTCTGCCTTTATTTAGTTCCCGTAATCCCAAGCAGATTCAAAACTTTCTCATTGCCTTACAGGGCTTTAATTATTCAACGATGTTCTTTTTAATTTAGTGGTTGGAAGATAAATTTAGCATCTGGGCAAGTGACTAAGGGTCAGGTTCATGCATCCCACTGCCTGATTTACATCTGCTTTCATCAGAATGGATATCAGTCCTTCTGGAGTACTTTCCCCCATCTAGATGGTCTCTCTTTGTGTACCGCTAATGCCTCTGGATATAAAACAATTATGATCACAACATTATACATTAAGGATTAAGGATGTAATGCTGAGTCTTTAATAGAGCAGTTTTTGGCCCTATGCCTGACAAAGGATTTAATTCAGTTTAGTTTATTGTCACGTGTACCGAGGTACAGCGAAAAGCCTTTTGTGTCGTGCTACCCAGCCAGCGGAAAGACTAAACATGATTGCAATTGAGCCATCCACAGTGTGCAGATGCAGGATGAAGTCAATAATATATAGTGCAAGATAAAATAATGTAAGCAATGCTGATGTTGGAGTAGAGGTTTAAAAGAGTGGAACGATTTTAATGAATGATTGCAGATCCGCTTCTGGGACCAGCAAGACAAGAGATTCGCTTGGCTTGGGCGCCATCTTGTTGGCTGTCTCGCGTGCTGGTTTTGGAGAGGGTCCAGAGGAGATTTATGAGAATCATCCTAATGATGATTGTGTTGACTATGATGAGCGTTTGAAGGCTCTGGGCCTGTACTTGCTGGAGTTTCAAAGGATGAGGGGAGATGTCTTTGAAACCTATAATGAAAGTGTGATAGAATGGATGTGGAGAAGATGTTTCCAGTAATGGCAGAGTCTACAACCAGAGGGCACAGCCTCAGAATAAAAGAATGTACCTTCAGAATGGAGATGAGGAGAAATGTGTTTAGCAAGAGGGTGCTGAATCTGTGGAATTCATTGCCGCAGGTGGCTGTGCAAGTAATGTCATTGAGTATTTCTTGATTCTAGTAAAGGTGTCAAAGGTTATGGGGAGAAGGCAGGAAAATGGGGTTGAGAGGGAAAAATAGACCAGCCATGATCGAGTGGTGGAACAGACTTGATGGGCTGATTGGCTTAATTCTACTCTTAGGTCTTATGAATGTATGGTCTTATGGATTCACAAATGGCCGCGAAGCAGAAGCGTCCATGTATCAGGGCTGGAAACTGGAAGTATCCTGAGCTAATTCTGCTACCACCATCATCTATTCCGACAAGTGACGGTTTCCACTGATTGTCGCCGGAAGCTTGCGTCCTTTTCAGGACTGATGATGACAACGAGGTCAACATTTGTAACAAGGTGGACACGAAAAGAAGAAGAAGATTCACAAGTTACAGCACAAACGACAATGCTAAAAGATAAATGATGAAAAGGTGGGAAAAGGCAGACACAAACACGGGGATTTTTAAAGCTACCAGTTGTAACCATTATTTAAAGAATGACTTAAATGAGGGAATAAGTGGCATCCCTGTGACCAAATACAAAAAGTCTACAGTGAATGTGGCAATCTGCAAATGAAAGAAAATGAAATGATAGAAAATTAAAGGAACAGGAAGTTGGATGCAGGGGAAGATATAAATATTTATTAGGGGTGGGAGATTGCAACCTTCACGTGGTCCGCCCCGTTTCGACGAATGCAATCAACCTGCCGTGCACAATCAAATAAGATCAAATAGAACAAGTTGTCCTACAACTTTAGGCTGTGCACACCATATGCAAGAAGAAGAAGAATATTTTTTAAAGTGTCACAAAGAACTACAGATGCTACAATATTGAGCAAAACACAAAGGGCTGGAGTACTTTTCTTTTTATTTGTTTATTATATTATCTATTAACTATAGCATTTACACACCTGTAGAAATGAGGAACTCCAATGCTGCAATGCTGCTGTCTGACCCCTTGAGTTACTCCAGCATTTTGTGTCTCTCCTTTGTTTAAAAGCTGCTGCAATTAAGCATTGTTCCATTTCGGCACATACGACAATAAAACACTCTCGAGAGAGAGAGAGAGAGAGAGAGTATCTCTTAACTCAGCGGGTCAGGTAGCATCAGGGGGTGGAATGGGTTGGCGATTATTTTGGGTCGGAACCCTTCTTCAGGTGGCTGAAGGTTGAGAAGATGTAAGAAAACTCAAGCCACTTTCTTCTTGGCAAACAGCTAGTGGCAAGCATACAGATGACTATCTCTGCAACTAACTAAGAGAAGGGACATTTTGTGAATAACTGTTTAGTTTATTGTCACGTGTACCAAGGTAAGTGAAAAGCTTTAGTTACGTGCTATCCAGTCAGCGGAAGGACAATACATGATCAAGCCATTTATAATGTATAGATACATGATAAGGGAATAGCGTTTAGTGCAGGGTAAAGACAGTAAAGTCCAATCAAGGATAGTCTGAGGGTCTCCAATGAAGTAGATGATAGTTCAGCACTGCCCTCTCTGGTTGTGGTTGGGTGATTCAGTTGCCTGATAACAGTTGAGAAGAAACTGTCCCTGAATCTGGAGGTGTGCGTTTTCATACCTTTTGCCTGATGGGAGAGGGGAGAAGAGGGAGAAGAGGGAGTGGCCAGGGTACAACGTCCTTGATTAGGCTGCTAAAGCAGTAGGATGAAAAATAGAGAAACAAAAGGGGATTTTAAAGCAACAATCCATTTATAGTCCTTCCTCTGTAAGGCTGTCTAAGGACAAATGTTAGAGTCGCAAATCTTCTTCCCCAATCTAAAACTTCCACCCTGGTATGCAATGTCTGCCATTTATACTTTAGATAAAGCAAAACAGAACCTATACATTCAAATTCCAAGATTCATATCATTAAATGCTATAATTGGCAGGATCTAGTCACTTATAAGCTGCGAAAAAAATAACCAAGCAGTAACTTACTAGTTAATGGCCCAAAAATATATTAAGTTAAGCACAAGCCATTGTCTAATGTTTGGAAAATGTCCTCCTTAACAACCACTCAAATGGCAAAAATGTTGATTTAGATAAAACCGAGGCATTTTTCCTTCACTTTTATAATTTACAATTTCTGTGGAATCTAAAGTGTATTGAAAATATTCCAAAATATGATGTTCTGAGGAGAGGATCATGTCAAAATATTCCCCTCTTCACAATTTGAACATTCAGACATTACTCTATCTTTTTAGGGTTTCTTTCTTTAGTTTATTTAGTTTCGTTTCGAGATACAGCGTGGAAACAGGCCCTTCGGCTCACCGAGTCCGCGCCGACCAGCGATCCCCGCACATGAACACTATCCTACACCAGGGACAATTTTTTTCCCATATACCAAGCCAATTAACCTACAAACCTGTACGTCTTTGGAGTGTGGGAGGAAACCATAGCAACCGGATAAAACCCACGCCGGTCACGGGGAGAACGTACAAACTCCGTACAGACAAGCACCCGTAGTTAGGATCGAACCTGGGTCTCTGGCGCCGTAAGTTCTGTAAGGCAGTAACTCTACCGCTGCGCCACCGTGCCGACCCACAAAAGTGTATTTCTGCTTTTTTTACCTCTGTTGTGTGCAAATAAATATCTCCCTCTGCCTAATCAAAGCAGAGTCCCAGTGCACCTTCAGTGTAGTTCATTCCCAGTACATGCCAAATTATATACATTCAAGATCCATTTTGGAGTTCATTTCTGTAAGAAAAAACATTATTCAGTTACTACACTTTCTTTCTAAGACCACAGGAAATTGCAGAGAATTGTGTATGCAACCCAGATCATCACACAAACCAACCTCCCTACCATTGACACCATCTACACATCACGCTGCCTCAGCAAGGCCACCAGCATAGTCAAGGACGAGTCTCACCCCGGTCACTCCCTCTTCTCTCCTCTCCCATCAGGCGAGAGGTACAGAAATGTGAAAATGCACACCTCCAGTTTCAGGGACAGTACACTGTGGATGACTCGATTGTAATCATGTATAATCTTTTCACGGACTGATTAGTATGCAACAAAGGCTTTTCACTGTACCTTGGCATACATGACAATAAACTAAACTAAACTAAACTATACTAGACTAGACTAGACTAGACTAAACCCGCGGCTGATCGATAGATGACATCGTACCAAGGTAACAATTCAGATCTGTCTATAACCAAACAGCTAAGTAAACAATGAAGATACTTTATGTGCCAGACACATTGTAAGTTATCAGTTCAAGTTTTATGGAGAATCACCACAGTCTGTTACACTAAATCACATGGGAATAGATGTGGTGAATAACCGGAGTCTTTTACCCAGAGTAAGGGAATCAAGAATCAGAGGACATAGGTTTAAGGTAAAAGGGGTAAGATTTAGTAGGAACCTGAGGGGCAACTTTTTCACACAAAGAGCAGCGGATATATGGAACAAGTTGCCAGAGGAGGTAGACACAAAAATGCTGGAGTAGCTCAGCGGGACAGACAGCATCTTTGGAGAGAAGGAATGGGTGACCTTTTGGGTCGCGACCCTTCTTCAGATCCATCTTCTGCCAGAGGAGGTAGTTGAGACAGGTACTATAACAAGATTTAAAAGATGCTTGGGCAGGTACATGGATAGGAATGGTTTAGAAGGATATGGGTAACGGCAGGCAAATGGGACTAGCTTAGATGGGGCATCTTGGTCGATATGGGCAAGTTGGACCAAAGGGCCTGTTTCCCCGCCTCGTGACTCTATGACCCTAAGTTGCAGTGCATAATTATACAAAGAATCACACTAAAGATATTTTCTTGCACTATGGTTGTGTGACAGGGATTTGGTCAATGAGATCGTTGCACCCAACAGATCTTGCATCTATTAAACCTGCGGAAGATGTTGACCTCTGTGTCTAGATGCACACCCAGCAAGTGTTGAAGAAGGAAGCACAAATATCTACCCGAGATTTATTATCTTTTCTCAAATGGTCATGTCCACAACTTCTTATGCACGCGGAGAAAACATTTATACATCACCAACAATGTTAAGTATCTGTTATTTCCAAAAATAAACTTCATTCCGAATTTAAAAATATATATACAAAACAAGAGCAGTGCAAGAAAACTCTTCTAATATTCTCTGCATTTATTCATTTACAGTCAAGAGTCAAGAGCGTTTTGTTGTCATATGTTCCAGATAGAACAATGAAATTCTTACTTGCAGCAGCATAACAGAATATGTAAACATAGTACACCGCAAACAATATAATAAACGAGAAAAAAAAGTTAGTTTGTGTATACAGTATATTCATATGCACACATATACATACATACAGTGTTATATTCAGTGGTGTTCACAAACTATCCTTACACCAGGCACTCTTGCCACTCATGTGGCCCCTTGGGGTGATATCCCCTATTTGAGGGGTGTCCCCACCAAACCCTGCCCCCCAAATGTTCAGCAAGGAATTCCAGAAGGAATCTAGACTGTAGTCCTCTTAAGAATCACCACTAGTGCATTCATACTGGGGTTTTTTCATGTGCTACTTAGTGGCAGGATTTCTTAAAGAAATCAGTGCACCATCTTTAAAGACGTACAGACCCAAGGCCAAGTAAGGCTAATTGGAGAACGAGAAAAGCAAAATCTCAGGCACCAGAATTCATTTCTGGAGGCGTGGAATTGAAAAGTAAAGAAATGGTGCAAAAACTCTCAAGACTTGATTAGATGTCATTTGGGAGTGCTATTTACAAAACTGCTTACCATACTTAGAGGCATTGGAGAAGCTGCGTATAATAATGTTTTATAATAATGGACCTAGAAATCTGAGGTTATATCAATCAGGAAGTAATAAATATGCTGGGTTTCAGTATTATTGAACAGAGATGGGCGAGAGATGACCTGATAAAAGTTTCCTCAAATAAGCAAAAAAAATGAAAGATTCAAAATGAGAAAATGCCTCCACTCTGGTGGAGAGTTGAATTTAAAAGAACATTGCACAAAATCAGACACCAGGAACAGAAATGCGCAGGAAGGAACTGCAGATGCTGGTTTAAACCGAAGATTTCAAGAAGGGTCTCGACCCGAAATGTCACCTATTCCTTTTCTTCAGAGATGATGCCTGACCCGCTGAGTTGCTATGTCTACCAGGAACAAAAAGTGTTGCAATCACACGACCGGCAGTAGCATTTGTGGAGAGCGACCAGGGGGTTTGGGTTGATTCCCTCCTCCATGGATGCTGCCTACTCTACCTCTCAACCCCGGCAAATGTACAAGACTGTGGTGCTGCCTTCTCCTTAGTGCCTGGCATGAGATGATCCAGTTACCAGCACATGACTGTAGGATTACACAGTGTTCATGTTGGCAATGATATCAGGGTGTCAGGGGTTATGGAGCGAAGGCAAGAGAATGGGGTTAGGAGGGAGAGATAGATCATCCATGATTGAATGATGGAGTAGACTTGATGGGCCAAATGGCCTAATTCTGCTCCTATCACTTATGACCTTATGATATTACCCACAAAGACCTTTAAATTTAATTGGCTTTAAGTTGATTGAGATGTCTGAGACTGTGAAAGAAACCATATAAAAGCAACTATATAAAGAGTCAGAAGCATGGATTTGATATAGCACACAGCACAATGCCTTAAAAACAAGAGTTGCATAGGAAAGGCAGACAGTACAGTGCATTCAGAAAGTATTCAGACCCCTTCACTTTTTACACATTTTGTTCCATTAGAGCCTTATTTTAAAATGGATTAAATTCGTTTTTTTTAATCATCAATCTACACATAATACCCCAGAATGAAGAAGCGTAAACAGGTGTTTAGAAATTTCTGCAGCATTGCAGGTCCCGAAGAGCACAGTGGCCTCCGTCATTTTTAAATGGAACAACTTTGGAACCACCAGGACTCTTCATAGAGCTGGCCGCCCAGCCAAACTGAGCAATCGGGGGAGAAGGGCCTTGGTCAGGTAGGTGATGGTCACTCTGACAGAGCTCCGGAGTTCCCCTGTGGAGATGGGAGAACCTTCCAGAAGGACAACTATATCTGCAGCACTTCATCAATCAGGCCTTTATGGTAGAGTGGCCAGACGGAAGCCACTCCTCAGTAAAAGGCACATGACAGCCCGCTTGGAGATTGCCAAAAGGCATGAGGAACAAGATTCTCTAGTCTGATGAAACCAAGATTGAACTCTTTGGCCTGAATGCCAAGCGTCACATCTGGAGGAAACCAGGCACCGCTCATCACCTGGCCAATACCATACCTACGGTGAAGCATGGTGGTGGTGGCATCATGCTGTGGGGGTGTTTTTCAGCGGCAGGTACTGGGAGATCGAGGACCTGTTTCCACGTTCTATGACTATGACTTAATTTTCTTGGCACAGAGATCTGTGCTGAACCTGAAAGGTAGAAAAGTATAGGAAGGAACTGCAGATGCTGGTTTACACCGACGGTCGACACAAAATCCTGGAGCAACTCAGCGGGACAGGCAGCATCTCTGGAGAGAAGGAATGAGTGACGATTTGGGTATGAGACCCTTCTTCGGACAAAGTGGGGCATAAAGATAGTTTGCTGACAAATGCTGTTCACAGCCCATGCAGATTCCAAAAACAAATGGTAAAACAAAGCTCCAGGAGTGTAAAAGCTGCCCAGGGACCAAGGGCTAATTAGTCAACATTATTTGCGCGTGAGTCAGGGTAATGGGATCACATGCAGATTACAGGGCCATGACAGGAAGTTTGACTGAGCCACACTGAAACACAGCTGGCAATAGAGTTGCTAATAGGAAGAAACTCAGCGGGCAAATTACACAATTAGCTGAGAAACACAAGATGAAAGTCTTCTACAAAATGGTACATGCTCATCATTTAAGCATACTGAGGCTGACTGACATCTTTCCACTGCAGGCCTTGTAAGTGAACGGGGTTTCGGTGAACACAGTAATTTCACAGAAAACAATCACCAATTAAACACCTGGATTATGCCCATTGCAATTTCTAAAGAGCCCACACTGAATGTGCTTGAAGGAAGGTTTGTCAATTCATTTACCATCCAGGTGTGATTTTAATATGATTTAATGCTGCCGTCACTTCACTGCCATGCGCATACAAATTAGACACTGAACTCTGCAGGAAATAGCCATTTCACCAGAACTTATGTAGGTTTGATAGCCATATTACCGGTGATTCACCTGCCCACAATTGGCTCACATCCCTAGAGTCATAGAGTGATACAGTGTGGAAACAGGTCCAACTTGCCCACACCGGCCAACATGTCCCACCTGTCCGCAATTGGTCCATATGCCTCCAAACCTGTCCTATCCATGTACCTGTCTAACTGTTTCTTAAATGTTGGGACAGTCCCTGCCTTAACTACCTCCTCTGGCGGCTTGTTCCATACACCCACCACCCTTTGTGTGAAAACGTTATTCCTATTAAATCTTTCCCCCTTCACCTTAAACCTATGTCCTCCAGTCCTCAATTCACCTACTCTGGACAAGACAGTCTGTGCATCTACCCGATCTATTCCTCTCATGATCTGATACACCTCTACACCTTTAAACCTCTAAAGCTTTTCTATCTAGCTGATGTGTGTTTCCTTTTAATGTCATAAGAAAGTATGGTTTTAATAATGAAATCGAATTGTTTTGTGATGGTCCAATGCTGGTCATTCCTTCGTGCAGTAGTAGCTGGTGACTGTATTTACAGAGTGAATGTATGGATAGGAGTTTACTGCTGTTATCCTTACATCATGCCATTTGATGATTGATCTGATGTTGCAGAATATTACAGGACAAGACACAAGAGAGTGTGAATGCTGGAATATTGAGCAAAACACAATGTGCTGGAGGAACTCAGTGAGTCTGGCAGCATCTCTGGAGGACATGGACAGCTAGACTTTTAGATCATGATCCTTCTTCAGACTGATTGCCGTATGAAGGAACAAAGCCTGGCTAGGTGGATAGACACGAAGTGCTGGGGTAACTCAGCAGATCAGGTAGCATGTCCGGAGAAAAGGGATGGGTAACATTTTGGGTCAGGACTTCTTCATATGGAAAGTAGAGGGTGGGGAGCTGGAAGCATGAAAAGACTAAGGTCAATCAGGGCCGGCCACAAATGACCTTAGGCAGGGTCGTGCCCTGTTGGACCCATTGCTGGCTGGGGATGGTGTGATCTCAAGAGGGACATAATGTGGTGAACTGTGGAAGTGGTAAAAAGCCGGGTGGAGGAAGGGTATAGGTGGGGGGGGGGGGGGGGTAGTGGAGGTGAGGGGAGGGGGGGGGGTGGGGGGTGAATGAAGGTAGAAGTTGCTCCAAATTGGAGAATTCAATGTTCATACCGTTGGGTTGTAAGCTTGCCAAGTGAAATATGAGGTAATTCAGTGGGATTTGGGTGAATCGATGTGGTATTTCCGAATGGCTGATCAGACTAAGTAAGGAAAACTAAGTAAGGGGCATTGCTCTCTTTCCAAAATGTGGAAGCGTTAAACAGAACGCATGTTAGACAAGCAACTGAGAATGATTTTCCAAATGCACCCTCTTTTATTTGAAGGACTTGCAGAATGTTCAGTTATTTGTAATGGGAACATTTACGCTATCACATTGTTGAAGAGGAGAGAGAAAGAAGAATAACAAATGGAAGAAGAAGAACCAGAAACAGAAAAGAAAAATATTGTCATGAAGTCACACAACATGGAAACAGGCCATTCAGCCCAGCTCTTCCCTGCTGACCAAGTTTTATAGCTGAACTATTTCCTTTCACCTACATTTGGCATATATACCTCTAAATCTTTAGACTTTAGACTTTAGAGAATCAGCATGGAACCAGGCCCCTTCACCCCATCGAGTCCGAGCCGACATGAGATCACCCCATACATGCTTAGCCCCAGATTTAGGGACAGTGTCTTTACAGCTTTTTTCAGGCAACTGAACCATCCTCCCAACAAGTAGATGGAAGTCCTATCACATCTACCCCATTGGAGACCTTCAAACTATTTTTAATTGGACTTTATCTTGCACTAAACATTTTACCCTTTCACAACATCCGGAAGTGGCGACGCCTCGCGACAGCGGCCTCTGCAGTCCGTCTGTCTTTTTTTTTCTTTTTGTACTGTTAAGTGCATGTTTTGGTTGTAGTTTATATATTATTTTTAGCTGTGTATATGTGGGGGGGGGCGGGGGGGGGGAACTTTTAAATCTCTTCCCTGTACGGGGGACCCAACCTTTTCCCTGTCAGGTCTCCGTTGTCGTTGGGGCCCAGCACCGTGGTGCGGCCTCCAACCGGAACGACCTGGGGGCGCCAGTCGCGGAGCCTGCGGACGCACCATCATGGAGCTTCCCGGCTTCGGAGCGTGCCGAGCTGTGGTGGCGCGCGGCTGCGACCCGACTTTGGAGCTTCGGAGGCTCCAGCCGCAGGCCCGGTGGACGGTGACATCGGGAGCTCGCGGGTCCCTGGTGGGAGACCGCTTTTCGGCAACTTCTCCTGCCCGAGATGCGGGGTTGAGAACGACCCGGAGCAGGGCCTTACATCGCCCGGCGCGGCTTTAACGGCCGCGGGACTTAGCATCGCCCGCCGGGGGCTTTAACATCGGGAGAAGAATAAAGAACAGGCGAGAGACAAAACTTTGCCTTCCATCACAGTGAGGAGGTGTTTGGAGATTCATTGTGATGGATGTTTATGTAAATTGTGTTAATTGTGTGTCTTAGTTTTTTTCTTGTTTGTATGACTGCAGAAACGTAATTTCGTTTGAACTTAGGTTCAAATGACAATAAATGTTATTCTCCAGGTAAACTGTGCAAAGCTTGATTGTAATCACGTATAGTCTTTTTGCTGACTCGATAGCTGGTAACAAAACAACTTTTCACTGTACCTCGATACACATGGTAATAATAATAAACTAACTAACAATTTGAGTAAATCCAAATACACTGAACGAGGCCACATTTAGATGTTGATATTGATCAGTGTCATCTGGTTAGAACCCAATTTGTATTTCACATTCTTGTGTGTGAACAAGTCCACAAGACTAAAACAGCCAAACGCATGTATGGATAGAAACACACTATTGATTGCTCTTATACAAACGGCTTAAAAGATACAGGAACAGAACAGAAAATTGAATCTCCAGAGGGAAGAATATTGAAAAATGTCATTAAATCTTCAAAACTACATGCCGGCCAAAAAAAAAAAAGATTTGATAATGAAATAACTCACATAAAAGACATGAAACCTTCATTTGTAGAAAGCAATGCTGTGCAAATTAAAAGGTCAGATTCTGCTCATGTTACAGTATATTTGCCTAAGTCAGCTCCCACTTCTAATTCAAAGTCTGCCACTTCCTGTATTGATATTTTTCACCTTCAGAGCTGTTATTTCCTTATGATTGTCTGAACTAGAAAGGCTTTCCTCAACTGATGGCATTTCCTGTGGGATTATTCAATATTCACACACACATATATATATATATATATATATATATATATATACCTATAACAACATGACAGCTACCATGAGTGGGAATATTCAGAATTATTGGGGCAAGAGCATTGCCCAGCTTTCACAATTTGAAAAGTGCAAAGACCTTTCCAGCTGTCAGATCACATCGGTACATTTGTTGCCCCAACTCATGTATCTCATATCCTTTGCTGCATTTCCATCCGTTTCATTGATATGTCTGACCATTTATTATCTGGTTGTAGTCCTCTATTGCAACACTCTCATTTTTTAATATAAATCGCACATCATGTTGATCTTTCAGATTAAGAACCTACATAAGATACTTCAGTGGGGCGATGCTGTGGTGCAGCGGTAGAGTTGCTGCCTTACAGCGCTGGAGAAACTGGGTACCATCCTGACTTGGGGTTCTGTCTGTGCAGAGTTTGCACGTTCCCCCCGAGACCTGCGTGGGTTTTCTCCGGGTGCTCCGGTTTCCTCCCACACTCCAAAGACGTACAGGTTTGTAGGTCAATTGGCTTTGGTAAAATTGTAAACTGTCTACGCGTAGTGTGTGTGGGATAGTGTTTGTGTGCAGGGATCGCTGGCCGGCATGGACTCAGTTGGCCGAAGGGCCTGTTTCTGTGCTGTATCTCTAAATTAAACTGAACTAAACGGTCCATCAAAGACCACTCATATTAGTTTTAACCCCCCTTAGAAATGCATAGTTTCATATACATAAGGATAGACACATCTGAAAGACATGAACATCTTCAAAAACATGTAGTTACTTCACTCTATGTACTTCATGCAACATATTAACAGATTGCTATGTTAAACTTATACACCTGGATTCAACCAGAGTGCCTGTACTGTGGCATACGTCACATGTTAACATGGTTTAAACTGGTGGCACTCCATCCTCCGATGTCAGTATGGTGTTAATTAACTCACCAACCAGCACGTCTTCGAAATGTGGGAGGAAACTTCATCTTCTTCTTGCGTTTGGCGTGCTCAGCCTAAAGTTGTAGGACAACTTGTTCTATTTGATTGTGCACACCGTTGGTTGATTGCATTCGTCGAAGCAGGGCGGACCACGTGAAGGTTGCAATCTTCCACCCCGGGAGGAAACTGAAGACCCAGGTCAAAGGGAGAACATACAAACTCCACACGGACAGCCACGGAGGTCAGGATGGTAGCTGGGCTATGGGAACTAAGAGGTTGCACCACTATCTTCTGTATCGTTATGCTGTCCTGAAGCCTCGAATGGTGCAACACAAACAGAAACCCTCCCTTCCTCTCTAAATGAAGACAATCAAAGGAAGGGTCTCGACCTGACACGTCAATTGTCCGTTACCCTCCGCGGATGCTGCATGACCCGTTGAGTTCCTCCAACAGTTTATTTTTTTGCTGAAGATTGATGTTGGTTTATTTTAAATATTAAAATCCCACTAAATTCCTCTAGCTCTTAATTCACAGTTAAGTCAAAGAGACACACAGCATGAATACAGGCCCTTCAGCCCAACTCATCCATGCGATCCCTGCTCACAAACACTATCCCACACACACTACGTGTAGACAGTTTACAATTTTACCAAAGCCAATTAACCTACAAACCTGTACGTCTTTGGAGTGTAGGAGGAAACCGGAGCTACCGGAGAAAACCCACGCCGAGCTCAAGATGCCCCATAGAGTTGTTTATTATTATTAGTAGTAGTATTATTATTATTATTATTATTGTTGTTGTTATTATTGTTGTTGTTGTTGTTATTATTGTCACACGTACCAAGGTATAGTGGAAAGCTTTTGTTTGCATGCTATCCAGTCAGAGAAAAAAACATGCATGAATGCAGTCATGCCATCCTGAGGGCACAGATAGAGGATAAAGTGTACAACATTCAGTGCGTGAGATAAAAGCTTGTCCCATTTGTCTGCATTTGGCCCACAACCCATCTGAATTTTTTCTATACAATTACTTCTCCAAGTGTCTTTTAAATGTTGTTATTGTACCTGCCTCAATAACCTCCTCTGTCAACTCGTTCTATATACCCAACACTTCCAAGGAGTTCCCAGCACTGAATGATATTTGAAGGTTAACAAATAATATTCTGTGACAAAATCCATTTGCACAGTTAACAAGTGTGTTTGGAAAATTGATAAGGAATGATGTAAAATGGCAATGTTCTTTGCAACAGGTAATCCTGTGATGCTGCTGTTCCATGAAATACATCCCAATGCTTTGTGTTCAGGATTCCTTCTGACCAAATGGTCACTCAATTGACCTAATATCTAATTTAAGATTTCTTCATGTTGGATGGAAAGGATTATTTTCAGATAAACAGAAAATACAATAATAACAAAACCACACCCGCAAAATTCCCAAATCTCTTACGGCTGATGTAGGTTCTAGGCTCCTATAAAGCCCCATGAGCAATATCTTCCTGGTTAGTACAAAAGCCTGAGCCACTCGAGCAGAACGACATTTCAGTTCAGTTCAGTTTAGTTTATTGTCACAAGTATCGAGGTACAGTGCAAAGCTTTCGTTGCATGCTAACCAGTCAGCGGAAAGACTATACATTGATTGCAATCGAGCCATCCACAGTGTACAGACACATGATGAAGTGGATAATGTACAGTGCAAGATAGAGTCTAGCGAAGTCCGATTAAAGATAGACCGTGGGTCTCCAATGAGGGAGATAGTCGCTCAGGACTGCTTTCTAGTTGTTGATAGGATGGTTCAGTTGCCTGATAACCGCTGGGAAGAAACTGTAGTTAGACACAAAATGCTGGAGTAACTCAGCGGGTTAGGCAGCATTTCTGGAGAAAAGGAATGGGTGATGTTTCGGGTCAGAGTCAGAGGAGAGGGGAACGAAAGATATAGGGGGTGATTATAGAGAGGTATAGAACAAATGAATGAATGAAAGATGTGCAAAAAAGTAATGATGATCAAGGAAATGGTTCATTGTTGGCTGTGGGCTAGGTCCCTGATTCAGGTTTGCATTTTCTCACTTCTCTACCGCTTGCCTGATGGGTTAGAGGGGAGAAGTGGGAGTGAGACTCGGTCTTGATTATGCTGATGGCCTTGCCAAGTTCAGCCTTTGGCCGATTAAAGTTATCCAACACACATTCATTAGCACAGATTACCACAGAAACTGAGCATCTCCAATTGTTCCCTGTTAACAAAGGAATGTAAAGCAAGAAATTAAAATCGCTATTGAATGAATTCATCGTTAAAACATGGAAAGTGCCACGCAGTTTTGAGTAAGCAGTTTATTGTGATCGCAACCACTCATCTTAGCCATGATAACTTCTACAGAGTGTGAGTGGAGCAGACTTTAACAGCGTTGGTTCTCCCAGAGACTTTTGTCAAGCTGTTGTGAAGAAAAGCTGGAGAAATTCCAAAACGAAACAATGTCTGTTGATGATTGGAAAACCTTGCATATTTAATCGGGGCTTATCTCTTCTTCCATCCCCATGTCCATGACCTCAGTGACTGATATATTTGCTTATTCACTGCAGTCCAACGTTCAATATTAATACAGGGATTCAAAAATCCAAAGGTATTTGGCAGAATTGCTTCTTTTGATTTGAGCTTTGTGGCTTTTGTTTCATATTTTTTGTTTTTGTTTTTCTTACGATAATGACACATGGGAAATCATTGCCTTTCGCAGACCTTGCAAGTGGACCAGTTGCTGGAGGCTGGCGTTTCCAAGGACATTGAAAGGCCTTACTTAACTCTTTGTCAAACTGTGTCGGCGGCTGATTGTGCGCCAATAATTCTGCACTGTGATTGCCGCTGTGGAGAAGTCAGGATTTCAGAACTAATTGCAAATGGAGGGGGGGCGGTTTGAAAAAAACACATGCTGCAGTCTTCACATCTGCTTGGTTTCAAGACAGGCTCCACAGCGATTAAAGTCATTGCAAATCATGTCCTTATGTCTAACCGGCAAGCTGCCTCCCGCAGAACTACCACAGCCACAGAATCTACCGCAGCCAACTCTTTCCCACTTTCACACGTCTCTCAGAGTGGAGGAATAGAAGGAACATTCTCAGTCTGAAGAAGGGTCTCGACCCGAAACGTCGCCTATTCCTTTTCTCCAGAGATGCTGCCTGACCCGCTGAGTTACTCCAGCTTTGTGTGTCTATCTTCGGTTTAAAGCAGCATCTGCAGTTCCTTCCTACACTTAAAAAAGGCTGATAGATTCTGGCCAGCGTATCAATATGCTCGACAAACGTGCACTGAGGGAACTGCTCACTGAGCTTGCACTGGGTTAGACCAGATTCGGGAGCCTTAAGCCCACTGCGGCCTCCACAGTTGTAAGGAGAATGCTCTGAGAATAGTACATTAAATTTAAAAATATATATATTTGAAGTGCTGTGCATTTAGTGATTTAATTTATTGAGATAATTTCATTATTTATTTCACTTTCAAATTTTCCAAAGACCAAAAGACAAAGGAGCAGAATGAAGCCATTAGGTCAATCGATTCTCCTCCACCATGCGATCGTGACCAATGAACTGTTCCCTTGCAACCTCATTCTCCTGCCTTCTCCCCTTACCCTTTGACCTCCAGTGCTTCTAAATGTCAGGGGTATTCAGCAGCATTCCCAAAGTATTGTTGCACTATTATTGTTTGTTTGCTTTTATCTGAATCGGTGTGTGTGTGTGTGTGTGTATGTATATGTCTCTGTTTGTGTGTGTGTGTGTGTGTGTATGTATTCATATATATGAATATATTTATATATATATACACACAAACGCACTGAACTTTTTTTTCCCATTTATTATATAGTTTAGTGAGTACTATGTTTACATATTCTGTTGTGCTGCTGCAAGTAATGGGGGGGGGGGGGGGGGTGGCAAACAAACACAAACACAAACACAAACACAAACACAAACACAAGCACAAGCACAAGCACAAGCACAAGCACGCACGCACGCACGCACGCACGCACGCACGCACGCACGCACGCACGCACGCACGCACGCACGCACGCACACACACACACACACACACACACACACACACACACACACACACACACACACACACACACACACACACACACACACACACACACACACACACACACACACACACACTGCTTCCTTCACCAGCCCGTTATGCAGGAGGGGGACAGGGCAAGGGGGGGTGGGGGGGTCGCTGTCTGAGTGAAATTCACACGGTGCAAAGCCAATGTGATACAGACACACACCGCGATGAACAGGAAGGTTGGTGCTGTAATTAAGACGGTAAAAGCACAGTGTAAGGGAAGGGTCGCGTAAGTCCTTTAAAAGAGGGGGTGGAGAGGGGGCAGAAGTGGGGAGAAGGAGGGAGAAGGAGTGGAGACAACTTTTAAGAAGACAGAGATACACTGCTGTGAAGCTCGGCGGACATTTAACATTATCGGTCGGTTATCCTTGGTTCTGAAACCTACTGCTTACGTTTTTTTTTCCCAATGAGCCAATGAAATTCATCGGTCAGCACCGACTACAACCTACGACAACCTACGACAACCTTCGACCTCCTGGCAACCCACTAGGACCTCCTGGTGACGCATCTACGGCACGAGAATTCTCACTACTCTCCATGTTGAAAAATTCTCGGCGACCATAATGAGGCCTCGACCAGTTCCCAGAATGCGGGAACTCCTCACAACCATGAAGGCAACTCCCTAGCAACCACCCGCGAACATGTGGTGACCGCATAGTCTCCTGCAGGCGCCTAAGTGGGGCAGGCCCATAAGAATTTCATTGTTCTATCTGGGACATATAACAACAAAACACTCTTGACTTGACTCTGAAAAACAGCAGGACTGGGGTAACAGCTTGGTCACAGGCAATGAGACCCAATCTTCAATATCTAAGAAATTCTCGGATTGACCCTGGGACATCTGTACTCATTGGGCAGCAGCCCACCATAGTCCCACCAATCCAGAATTATAATCTATTTAACCAGTAACTTCTTCAGGGAAAAGTAGTTACATTCCCCGAGAAAAATCTAAATCAAAGGCAAAGTCATGTTGCAGTTATATAAGACATTTAGTTTAGTTTAGTTTAGAGATACAGCATGGAAACAGGCCCTTTGGCCCACCGCACCGACAAGCAATCCCTGCACACTAACACTATCTTACAAACACTGGGGACAATTTACAATTATACCAAGTCAATTAACCTACAAACCTGTATGTCTTTGGAGTGTGGGAGGAAACCGGTGCACCCGGGAAAAACCCACGCAGGTCACGGGGAACACACAAACTCCGTACAGACAGCACCCGTAATCAGGATCTAACCCGGGTATCTACCGCTGTGCCACCGTTGGGGCCGAATTTAGAGTATTGTGATCAGTTCTGGGCACCATGTTATAGCACAGATGTTGTCAAGGTGGAAAGGGTACAGAGAAGATTTACGAGGACGGTGCCAGGACTGGTTGGGGAGAGGTTGAGCAGGCTGCGACTCTTCTCCTCGGAGCGCAGGAGGATGAGGGGTAATCTAAGAGATGTGTACAAAATCATGAGAGGAATAGATCTGGTAGACGCTGCAGCCGGGGCTCTGGAACACCAGCCCGGCCGGAGCCGGCAGATCCGTTCCCAAAGCCGACTTCCACGGCCGACTCTGAGGAAGCTTTGGAACCAAGGCTGCCATCCAGAAAATTGGTGGTGGGCCTGTATATAAGAAACTACCTTGCAACTCAATAGGTGTTAATAGACATCATCATAATCAATTCAGAATCAGTTACTTTCAGACACCAAACAATTTTCAATTCACATGGATGTCCACAGCAGCAAATAATCATGACAAGTTTTAAATGTATTGAGTCAGGGTAAAACTCACCATTTTTGGAAGCATGGTCATATTATAGCAACTTATTCAGAAGCCAAAAGAGATTCATGTTCTCCTTAATGCTGAATTATTTAAGTTATGATGATGTCTATTAGCGTGTACTGTAACACCTGCCGAGCTGTAAGACACATGCGGATAAGTAATTAGTGCTGCTTAAATATCTCATGCATAAAAACATCAGCAATCTGAGCAGTTCATTGAAGAGACCAAAAATGTCAATTCGGTTTGAGATACCAACACTGCCTAGAAAAGAAGATAAAATAACCCCACACCTTTTGCATGTTCAAACAGGTATTAGTCATTCCTATTCCCTGCCACACTTTGTCCTGCCTCTCCTCATTTCCAGCATTTCCCCCCTAAAATCAGTCTGAAGAAGGGTCCCGATCCGAAATGTCGCCTAACCATGTTTTCCAGAGATGCTGCCTGACTCCAGCACTTGGTGTCCTTTTGATATATCTGGCATCAATATCACTTAATTATTTAAACTTTCGTGGGATAAAATGCCACCAACAACAAGAGTTGTTGAGGGAAGGCACAAAAAAGAAAATCGTTGATAAAAATGGTTTAAAAAAATGTATGAAAAAGTCTTCAAGAAAGAGTGAAAAGGAAAAGACAAATGAAATCCAGATGGAATGTAAAGAAGCAGAAAATTATAACATTGAGGGCGGCAAGGTGGCGTAGCTGTAGAGTTGCGGCCTTACAGCGCCAGAGATTCAGGTTCGATCCTGACTACGGGTGCATTCTGTACGGGGTTTGTACGTTCTCTCTGTGACCACATGGGTTTTCTCCGGGTGCTCCGATTTCCTCCCACACTCCAAAGACGTACAGGTTTGTAGGTTAATTGGCTTCTGGACATTGTAGGATAGTGCTAGTGTACAGGGTGATCACTGGTCGGCCCGGACTCAAAGGGCCAAAGGCCTCTTTCCATGCTGTACAGCTAACGTCTAAAGATATTAGCATCTTTAATTGGACATCTCCAGAGAAACGAGTAGAAACTAACTTCATTGATTTGAACGTTACACAATTGGGAAGCGACCTGCAACAACAGATAAATTACACAAATACAATTTTATTCTGGCAGGTTATTCCTCATTTTTTCCCTTGGGCACTTAAGCAAGCCCATTGTTCACTCTTTAAAATTAGTAGCAGCGCAAGTAACCCTTCTCGGTAATTAAGAGAGTGGGGGGAAAACGACTCGAGGTTTCATGATGAGTATCACCGTCCTCCATACAGGAAATACTTGCAATTATTGACACTGCCGGTGAGCAGCAGGCCAGGACACTCAGGTTCGATCCCGACCTCAGGATCCCTGCCTGTATGGAGTTAGTACGCTCTTCCAGTGACCACATGGGTTTTCCCCGGGTGCTCCGGTTTCCTCCTACACCACAAAGACGTGCAGGTTTGTGGGTTTTATTAGGCTTCAGTAAAATGTACGGGGATTGCTGGTCGGCACGGTCTTGGTGGGACGAAGGGCCTGCTTCCGCGCTGTTTCTCTAAACTAAACTAAACTAAAAACCCAATTAACCGACAAACCTGCACGTCTTTGGTATGTGGGAGGTAACCGGAGCACCCGGAGGAAACCCGCGCGGCCACAGGGGGAACGTACAAATTCTGTACAGACAGCACCCGTAGCCAAGATGGAGCCCAAGGTCCCTGGCGCTGCAAGGCAGCAACTCCACCGCTGTGCCACTGTGCCACCCTGTTATTTGCAGTCTACCTGCCTTTTGCAATCACTGTTTTCCCACCAGACCCATTCATAATGCCCAGGTGATAAGGCCATGAAAAAGACTATGCTGCCGCTACTGTACCTGCACACTTGTTTGTTTGTCCCACAATATCATGTTTTGAGTGCAACTGTTTCACATTAAGTATCACTTTCACACACGTAACAAGTTTATACATATCCTCAGTCTGAATTCTCTCGTTTACCAGCACACACAATATTTGAGAACAGCAATCTAAAAAGGATGACTTGCACATTTCTACTGCTGCCTTTTGTCTGTCCTCATATCAGTTCTCTCATTCTTAATCACACATTCCATGTTCGTAACTGCCTAAAAACTTGTGAAAACACAAGATTAGAGTGTTGTTGATACAGGGAGCTGCAGGTGCTGGTTGACAAAAAAAACCACACAAAGTGCTGGAGTCATTCAGCAGGTGAGGCAGCATCTCAGGAGAACATGGATAGGTGATAATTTGGGTTAGGACCCTTCTTCAGACCTCCTTAAAATGTTGCGTTTAGTTTTTACCATGTCTTTTTAAGAGCCCGTGTCTGTAGGACATTCACCAATGTTTCACACATCTCTGAGCCTACAGCAAGCAACAGTATCGCTCTCCCCTCTCCACATGTGGCTACGCTGCTCTGTTCCACATCCTGAGGCACTGACGATCATTATCAGCCTCAGGGCATGACACATATAACCAAAGAGCTAAACACTAAGCGCTGGAGTCTGAAGACCTGAAACATTACCCGTCCATCCCCTCCACAGATGATGCCTGACCCGCTGAGTTACTCCAGCACTTTGTGCTTTCCTCAGGATTCTAGCTCCTGCAGTTCCTTGTATTTCCTGAAACAAAGAGCTGGTAATTCATACAGTAGAGAGAGAGAGAGAGTTAATGGGCCAGATTATCCAGCACCTGTACAGACGGTGAAACATGTTCACCGAACGTGGTTTGTTTCTGATCAGAAGCTGGGTGGGTTGATGGAGTCCGTCAGCACTCACCAAATCATCGACCTGCTAACCACACGCTCACTGACAAGTGTCTTTCCTCAACGAACTGCCAAGGTAGAGGCCAATTCACTGGATGAATTTAACAGAGAGCTCTAGGGGCTAGCGGAATCAAGGGATATGGGGAGAAGGCAGGCACGGGTTACTGATAGTGGATGATCAGCCATGATCACAATGAATGGCAGTGCAGGCTCAAAGGGCCAAATGGCCTCGTCCTGCACCTGTTTTCCATGTTTCTCTGAATCCTCCAGCCCTTAAGGGCCTGTCCCACTTGGCCGTCATTTGTACGTCACACAGATGGCGCGCGAAGATTTCGTACATCACAAAATCCTGCGACGCCGCGCATGGCCGCGTGTCACTACCTATGTCATCACGCACCATGCACGTGTCGTGCGTCGTGACGCGTAAATGATGTCTCGTAAATTACGCGCAAATGACGGCCAAGTGGGACAGGCCCTTTACATTAGGCAGGTGGCTTTTTCTTTCAGCAATAAAGGCTCCACTGAGAACACCACAGACATGGACTGCCGAGTGGCAAGAGGGCTCAGGCAGTGAGAACTCAGGCAACAACACTTGTCTCCATGTAGAAACAAGGAACTGCAGATGCTGGTTTACACAGAAGGACACAAAGTGCTGGAGTACGCAACTCAGCGGCTCAGGCAGCATCTCTGGAGAGAATGAGTGGGTGACATTTCGGGTCTGAAGAAGGGTCCCAACTCAAAACGTCAGCAATCCATGTTCTCCGGAGATGTTGCCTCACCCGCTGTGTTATTCCAGCACTTTGTATCCTCACAACAAGTGCATTCAGCTGAGTCCAAGACTGCAGTCGTGGGGAACAGATTGGTGGTGAAGAGGATATTTGGAGTAAATCTGGATGGGGGTTGAGTCTTTTCACCAAAAAATGAGATATTGTCACATTTTGAGATTCTTCTTCTATTATTTTGGCTGAGAACTTGCCAAAAGACGAACTATTAATTATTTTCTTTGAATGGATGAATGAATTCATTAATGAATTTCTGCTAACTTCAATAAATTGGCTTGACAAATTAGCTTTGATGCTGTTTCTCCAAATATTGCCTGAATCGGCAACATCTGGGCGGCTCGGTGGCACAGCGGTAGAGTTGCTGCCTGACAGCCCCAGAGACCCGGGTTCAATCCTGACTATGGGTGCTGCCTGTACAGAGTTTGTATGTTCTCCCTGCGATACTGCGTGGGTTTTCTCCGGGTGCTCTGGTTTCCTCCCACATTCCAAAGACATACAGGTTTGCAGGTTGATTGGCTTCAGTAAAATGTTAAATTGTCCCAAGTGAGAAGGATAGCATGGGCCGTGGAACTGGGGGGGGCTGCAGCCTCCCCACTTTTTTGGCTAGACATGTTTCAATGTCTCCGGCTTTGGACGAGGCGCTGCTGGGCTCTGAGCAACCTGGTCGTGTTTGTTGGAGAGCCGGGGCGGAGGGAGGGATGGAAGCAGAAGCAGCGGCCGGGGCAGATGCGAACGGGGAGCCGGGGCTGGCGAGTGTTTGCGGGGCTGGCGAGTCGCTTGCTGCAGCTCCGGCCATGGAGCACCCTCAGTGCAAGAGTCCTGGGCCGTCGGAGGCATCGGAAGCGTTGCGCCGCGGCCATGAGAGTCTCTGTGCCGAATTTGCCCTGGTAACCGGCATGGGACAGGCTGCGGCTCGGTGCATCCAGGAGGACAACCAGTGGCTGCTGGAAGTGGGTACCAAGCTCTGGATAGAAGCGGTGAAAGATAGTGGCCTTCAAATGGGGGTGGTTAGAGAAAGCATCCTGCTTGCCTGCTAGACTTTCACTTACTGTAACTGCAGGAAAAAATGTTCCCGATGTTGGGGGAGTTCAGAACCAGGGGTCACAGTTTAAGAATAAGGGGTTGGCCATTTAGGACTGAGACGAGGACAAACTTTCTTCACCCAGAGAGTTGTGAATCTGTGGAATTCTCTGCCACAGAAGCAGTGGAGGCCAATTCACTGGATGTATTCAAGAGAGTTACATTTAGCTCTTGGGGCTGGCAAAATCAAGGGATATGGGGAAAAAACAGGAAAGAGGTACTGATTTTAGATGAACAGCCACGATCATATTGAATGGCAGTGCTGGCTCGAAGGGCCGAATGGCCTATTCCTGCACCTATTTTCTATGTTTCTATGCTTGAGTATATGGCAATAAAACTCGACCACTTGATTTTGAAGCATTCATGCATGGTGGAGGTATAATGTAGTCATAGAGTGATACAGTGTGAAAACAGGCCCTTCGGCCCAACTTGCCCACACCCGCCAACATGTCTCAGCTACACTGCCTTCTTTTGGTCCATATTCCTCTAAATCTGTCCTATCCATGTATCAGTCTAACTGTTTCTTAAATGTTGGGATTGTCCCTGCCTTAACTACCTCCACTGGCAGCTAGTTCCATAAACCCACCCCCCTTTGTGTGGAAAAAGTTACCACTCAGATTCCTATGAAATCTTTTCCCCTTCACCTTAAATCTGTCCTCTGGTCCTCGATTCACCTACTCTGGGCAAGAGACTCAGTGCATTGAAATGTATCTTTCTAATGCATTTTAGATTTCCCAAAAGTCTTACTTTTTAAAAAGTAACGATTCCACAAACATATACCCCCTTTATTAATGTTATGGTTTGATGATTCTAAATTCATATCAAAATGAAATAAACGTCAAAAGGAGAATGCATACTTTCAAAATACTCTGATTTTTTTCCCCGAGCAAAACATAATTTGTATGACTTTGCAAAATCAGGAAATTTTATGATTATTTCTTGTCCCTTTTTCCAGCTACAAACGAAAAAAAATAGCACTTGAAATTATAACACATTTAAAAGTTTTTTTTGTCAAATTTTCTGTACCGTGGAAGGCACTGGTGTTGATCCGGTGGGGGGGGGGGTGAGTGATGGTCTGTATTATTATCCCCCAGTTTTTGGAGGTCGAGCAATAACAAAAATAATAATCACCTGCTCCTACCTCTCATGTAAGCCCTACATTATCTTAAAAATACTTCAAACAAAAAACATTGAAATCATACTTCTACAAAGCACTAAAAAATGATTTTAATACATCAAATTTCAAAAAGTCCCACACCCTCTCCCCACTCGGTCACTCCACTCCCTCGCCGCGTACCCCCAAGGCCAGTGATCAGTGATCGCTCCGCCCCCACTTTCAAAAACGCTCCGCGGCCCCCTGGATAGTGATAGCATACGGGGTGATCGCTGGTCGGCGTGGACTCGGTGAGCTGTATCGCTAAGCTCTAAAATTTAAAGTCTAAAGAAGATACAGATAGCATTCTATCTGTATTTATAAAGGGAAGCTTGCATCTCAAGGCTCTAATAGAATAGAACAGTACAGCGTAGGAACAGGCCCTTCAGCCCACAATGTCAATGCCAGACAAGATGCCAATATAAACTCTATTTGGAGAAACATATCCTTCTCTTGTTGCCTTTAATTTGGACAGCTCTGACAAATTTTAGGGACAAGATAAGACAAGACAAGAGACATTTATTGTCACATGCACCAATTGGTACAGTGAATTTTGTGGTCACATATTAATATATAATATTTAAGAGGAAATATGAATGAATAACTATATTTTAGTTGCTAGAACATCATATTTATGTAAGAAAATCATCGAGCTGCTAAATTGAGCAGCAAACACTGATTGAAAAAAACATTTTCTGCAATATTGTGCTCATTCCATAACCCATCCATTATTTCTTGGCTGAGTTTTTCAATTATATTCATGCAATTGTAAATCATTTCAATAATATTGCGTTTCTGTTGAGTATTGCATATTGTGAATATTTGCCCATTGGAAATGAAGAATGTGCAATTTAGTAAAATTATGCCACATCAAATTCAGTTTAGTTTATTGTCACGCGTATCGAGGTACAGTGAAAATCTTTTGTTGCGTGCTATCCAGTCAGCAGAAAGACAATACATGATAACAATCAAACCATTTACAGTGTATAGCTATATGATAAAGGAATAACATTTAGTGCAAGGTAAAGCCAGAAAGGTCCAATCAAGGATAGTCCAAGGGTCACCAAAGAGGTAGATAGCAGTTCAGCACTGCTCTCTGGTTGTGGTAGGATGATTCAGCTGCCTGAGAACAGCTGGGAAGAAACTGGCCCTGAATCTGGAGGTGTGCGTTATCACACTGCTATACCTTTTGCCTGATGGGACAGGGGAGAAGAGGGAGTGGCCAGGGTGTGACTCGTCCTTGATTATGCTGCTGGCCTTGCCGAGGCAGCGTGAGATATAAATGGAGTCAATAGAAGGGGGGTTGGTTTGTGTGATGGTTTGGGCTGCATCCACAATTTGCTGCAATTTCTGAGGGTCTTGGATGGAGCTGTACCCAAACCAAGTTGTGATGCATCCTGATAAAATGCTTTCTGTGGTGCATCTGTAGAAGTTGAACTTGAAAAAGTAGAACTTCAGAAGTAGATCATCGAATGCTTAGTGTGACAGAAATGGCCTAAAACAATTGTCTAATTTGACTTCCTTCTCCCCCGTGAGAGGGATATGCCTCTCTTCCCTTAGTGCCTCCACTGCACAGTATCTTGCCATTTCAACCCCTGATCTTACAATGTAATATGAACTTTGTCAATGGGAACTGAAGGCATTAACATGGAGGACAATTGCAAGCTACCAGATTGGAAAGCAGTGAAGCAGTTAATTTAATATGGTTTGTTGTAACTCAATTACAATGAAAAAACACAAACAGGAATTTAAGTTTAGTGAGGCGCCTAGCTAGTTTTAAAGTGCAATTGCGAGGAGATCTATCCAATTATTACATTGACACTGAATTTTCACTTCAGTCTAACAATTCCAGATTGTTCCTGGATCCGAGAATGTGTCAGAACGTCACATAATGATCAGATACATCCAAGGAATGTTAAACAATCAGATGATAAAATGGGCATTAAAGATTGGACTGTTTGAAAAAACATAATCAATAGTTCAAAAATGTGTTATTGTCATATGTACCAAGATACAGCATACAATCGGTGCTCTATCCGTGGTGTCTCTGCATAGTTTGTGTATGCTATGCAACGTAACAAATTTCACTATACATGACAATAAAGTACCATCATCATCGTACATAAGGACATCATACATAAGTGCAAGAATCCAACGATTATAGTGTAAAAAATTGTTTTTTTCACTGATAACTCTTAGTGTATGTATTTTATTTATCAGCTGTTTTTAGTTATTTCATGTTGTTCTTATGTTCAGTTTCCAGGAAACAATTCAAGTAAAACAAACATTTGATATAAAGAAGTCACAAAGTGCTGGGGTCACTCAGCAGGCCAGGCAGCCTCTCTGGAGAATATGGACAGGTGACTTTTCGGGTGACCTTGGTCAGAGAGATTCAAGTCTCCAGATTAACCCTCGCAGGTTTTTTATTCCAACGTACCTTCAGAAAGGAGATTCAGGTGGCAGGCACGCGAGTGAGGGTGGAAAGGTGTGGAGTTGATGGGGGAGGGGGGGAGGGATCGACCTCATTGGAGCATGCACCTGGGCCAATCAAGTGACCCTTCACGCTCTCCCCACCCCGCCAATGTGGTAATGAATGGGGCTGAGGTAGATGCAGTCACTTGGGCGCCTGGCAACCTCGTAGCGCAGAATAATGCAGCGATTGGCGGTGTGCACGGACACGCACTCTGTTTATGAAGGACTCCAGGAGAAGGATTTCCCAAATAAGAAACAAAACCTCACATGTACTAATTGCGTCTGCTACTAACAACATTTTAATAGGACATTAAAAGTAGCCACATTGTTTGGATTATTCTGTTTTCATTAATTCTATCATATTGTCCACTTCATGAAATATTAGTGAGCATAAACCTTATCAACGCTATCATTTCTATTCAAGTAAAACAAACATTTGATATAATTTCTATTTCCATTCTGGCATCAATGTTAGTTTCTTCCTGAATTCGGAACCAAGCATTTTTGGCAGAGTCTGTTTTTTTTCCTTGACTGGTGTACTATAGTTCAGTTTGCATTACATTAGCGAGGAGAGTTAATCGTAGCTGGTATCTGGCAACAGCATCGACACTGGCAATTCAGAGCAGAATAGCCTTGACAGTTAGTCAGTGGAATATATTCCCGAGACGACAGAGGAGATAGAACTGGATCTATTGGTGTTGGTGCGGAAAAAGATGTGTACTTACTCAGACAAGAAGTTCTGCCGACACAGTCTAGGTTCAATAAATCAATGGTGTCAACATTGGCACCATTTCTGACAATACTTTAGAAGGACAGCCAGTGTGAAGGACTTATCCAGTATTGACAATTATCTGTCACTGCTGCAACTATAGTGGGTCAACGGGAAAAATTGTGAATGTTTGAAATGATTTATTCCAATGGTTGATATACATGTACATATCCTAAAAAAAGCACAGCAGCAGTTTCAGATACTTTGAACATGCTGATCAATTTTTCCCACGGGCGATTTGGATCTTTTAAACAGCATCAATAATTCACATGGAATCTTCACCCAGAGAGGATTCATCAGGCAACTGAACCATCCTACCATCAGCTAGAGAGCAGTCCTGAGCTACCTCATTGGAAACCCTCGGACTATCTTTGATTGGACTTTACTAGACTCTATCTTGCACTAAACGTTATTCCCTTCATCATGTATCTGTACACTGTGGACGGCTCAATTGTAATCATGTATTGTCTTTCCACTGACTGGTTAGCACGCAACTGAAGCTTTTCACTGTACCTCGGTACATGTGACAATAATAAACTCAACTCAACTCGAATCTGAGGGTGGTGAATCACTGGGATTCTCTGCCCAGGTCAGTGGTGGAAGTAGTATTTAAAGTGAAGGTTGATGGGTCAAATATTTGTAGCAAGGAACTGCAGATTCTGGTTTAAACCAAAGAAAGACACAAAAAGCTGGAGTAACTCAGTGGGTCAGGCAGCATTTCTGCAGAAAAGGAACAGGTGACATTTCGGGTCGAGGCCCTTCTTCAGACTGAGTCAGGGGAGAGGGAAACGAGAAATATGGACAGTGGTATAGAGAGATATAGAACAAATAAATGTTTATTTGTATCCTTATAAATTCATTTGTTCCATATTTCTCTACATTACTGTGTATATCTCTCCTTTCTCTCTCCCCTGACACTCGACCTGAAACATCACTTATTCCTTCTATTCAGAGATGTTGCCTGACCCGCTGAGTAACTCCAGCTTTTTGTGTCTATCTTGGGTCAAATATTTGATAGGTGAACAAACGGAATATTATGGAGAAATGGCACAGAAGAGCAGTTGACGATCAGATTAAATGGCAGGGCAGGCTTGAAGGGCCTAATGGGCGGTTTCTGCGCCTATTTTCTGATGTTCTTGTAAAGGTGAACTTACTAAAGTAGTAAACCGTTGTATACATTCCACAAAGTGGTATCAGTGGTGTAGCGGTAGAGTTGCTGCCTTACAGCGTCGGAGACCCAAGTTCGATCTTGACCTCGGGTGCTGTCTGTACGGAGTTAGTACGTTCTCCCTGTGATCACGTTGGATTTCTCTGAGTGTTCCAGTTTCCTCCCACATTCCAAAGACGTGCCAGTTTGTAGATTAATTAGCTTCTGTAAATTGCCCCTCGTTTGAAGGATAGAACTAATGTACGCGTGATTGTTGGTCGGTGCGGAGTCAGTGGGCCGAAGAGCCTGTTTCCACGTGGTACCTCTAAACTTAACTAAAGTTAAAAATAGATGTACATTAAATCTTTATTTATACATATATTAATTCATTCACAAGAGATAGTTAATTATGGTACTTATTGGCCATGAGTGAAGAAATAAATAGCATTTATTTCAAGAGGGATGGAATACAAAAACAGGGATGTAATGCTGAGGTTTTATAAGGCACTGGTCAGACCGCATTTGAAGTATTGTGAACAGTTTTGGGCCTCATACCTGAGGAATAATGTACTGCCATAGGAGAGGAGGTTTACAAGAATGATCCCAGGAATAAGTGGGTTAACATATGATGAGCGTTTTGAAGGCACTGGGCCTGTACTCGCTGGAGTTTAGAAAGATGAGGGGGGGACCTCATTGAAATTTACCGAATAGTGAAATGCCTGGATAGAGTGGATATGGAGAGGATGTTTTCACTAATTGGAGAGTGTAGAACCAGAGGCCATAGCATCAGAATAAAAGGACATAGATTTTTCTAAAGGAAATTAGGAGGAATTTCTTTAGTCAGAGGGTGGTGAATCTGTGGAATTCATTATCACAGAAGGCTGTGGAGGCCAAGTCAATGGATATTTTTAAGGCAGAGATTGACAGATTCTTGATTAGTGCGGGTGTCAGCGGTTATGGGGCGCAGGCAGGAGAATGGGGTTGAGAGGGAAAGATAGATTAGCCATGATTGAATGGTGGAGTAGACTTGATGGGCCGAATGGCCTAATTCTGCTCCTAGAAGTTATGAACTTATGAACCCTTTGCTTTGAACATGGCTTTACTGGACCATGTCAGAGGGGATTGAGAGTCATCCACATTGCAGTCACATCTGACGAAGTAAGGAAGCCAGACTTCTTTCCTCAATTCACAGACTTGTTCTTAAACTTTCTTTCAGAAGTTGGAGAGTGTAAATTCCACCTCTCACCCACACATTAATTGAATCATTCTGGAATAAAAGGCTGGTGACAGTAGACACAAGGAACTACAGATGCTGTTTGCAATTAAAAAGCACAAAGTGCTGGAATAACTCAGCAGGACAGGCGGCATTTCTGGAGAATATGGATTGGTGATGTTTTGGGTCAGATCTGAAGAAAGGTCCCGATCTGAAACGTCACCTCTCCACATTCACCGAGGAAACTTATTTTCCAACTGTGTCTGCAGTTCCCACATTGACCTCATCGGTCGCCTCAAAACTCTATAACATCAAGTTAGGCTTGATCCTCAGCTACAGCTGGAGATGAACCTCACCAGCAAGCGGAGAGGAGGTGGACTAAAGGCCCAGTAAGAAGAACAAGGAAGGGGGAAGGGTTTTACCTTCTGTGCCCCCAACCTCGGCTGCAGGAGGCACCCCCCCGTGGGACAAGGGCTGCAGAGAGCCGTGCAAGGAGAGGGATGATGGCTCACAGGGTGACCGGAATGGAGGCGATGGCTGCAAAGGGCCTTTGTGGACATCTGTAACTGGGACCATAACATGGCGCCAAAATGGTGCCTCTTCTATATGGACTCAGTGGACTGCTCTGTACATTTTATAGTAACTGGGGGAATTGTGCTTATGTATGGTGATAGTCTTGCCGATCTATGTGCAAAAAATGTATTTCACTGCACCTTGGTACTCGTGATAATAGACAATAGACAATAGGTGCAGGAGTAGGCCATTCGGCCCTTTGAGCCAGCACTGCCATTCAATGTGATCATGGCTGATCATCCCCAATCAGTACCCCGTTCCTGCCTTCTCCCCATATCCCCTGACTCCGCTATCTTTAACAGCCCTATCTACTCTCTCTTGAAAGCATCCAGAGAACCGGCCTCCACCGCCCTCTGAGGCAGAGAATTCCACAGACTCACAACTCTCTTTGAGAAAAAGTGTTTCCTCCGTTCTAAATGGCTTACCCCTTATTCTTTAACTGTGGCCCCTGCTTCTGGACTCCCCCAACATCGGGAACATGTTTCCTGCCTCTAGCGTGTCCAAACCCTTAACAATCTTATATGTTTCAATAAGATCCCCTCTCAACCTTCTAAACTCCAGAGTGTACAAGCCCAGCCACTGCATTCTCTCAGCTTATGACAGTCCCGCCATCCCGGGAATTAAAAAAGAAACCATTGAAGAAGGATTAGTGTGAAACCCCATCTGGTTCTCTAATGTCCTTCAAGGAAGGAGATTTGTCACCCTTACTTCACCTGACCTAACAGCAACGTGGACGACTTTCAAATGCCCTCTGCAGTGGCCTGGTATGCCATTAAGTACAAGGGCTTATAAATGCCAATATTAATTATTACTTGTGTGTGTACATATAAATAAAGGTTTAATGTCCATCCGATACCACATTGTGGAATATACACAACAGTCATCCTTGCCCTATAGACAAGGTCAAAGGGGAATTTATGAACAGCAAGGACACAGAGATACATATCAGAATGATACTAACTCCCTGAACTACCAGGCAGCCTGGACCCAGTTCACTTGGGACAAGCCATTCCCCAGATTACAATCTATCAACGGCTGTGAAGGACAATGACCTAGTACAGTGCATCGAGAAAGGGTTAATTAATAACCTTGTTGTAATCAGGCACCCGGGCAAGAGTGGTCATGAGACAGTAGAATGTTACATTTAGCTTGTAAATGGTATCGTTCCATCTGAAATGAGGGAATTCAATTTAAACGAAGGAAATAATGAGACTGTTAAGGATAGGTTGGTCATAGTAGATTGGGAACCTACACTAAAGGGAAAGATAGTGAATGGATAATGGTGACCCTTTTAATACATGAGCTGCATTAATTATGTCTTTAAGACGAAAACACAACTGGAAATGAGATTCCAACCAAATGAGGTTTTATATTGCATCGACTTAAACAAATAATTTGTATCGATCTTTGTTGCATCCAACTTCAAGGAAGTACACACAAGGAAGCTCCGTGGATATACTGGAAAGCCAAGAGTCCAATGGAAATGAGGAAACCAAAGAAATCAGTATTAGTGAAAAAGAAGATTAAGGTATGAGCTTGAAAACTATCAAATTCAAAGGCCTCAAGAAGACACAAAGTGCTGGAGTAACTCAGCGGATCAACGCTCCAGTAATTTGTGTCTTTTTTAGTCGGCTCAAGCGGTTGAATAGGTTCGATCCTGACTACGGACGCTGTCTGTACAGACTTTGCGCTTTCTCCCTGTGACCTGCATGGGTTTCCTCCGGGTGCTCCGGTTCCCTCCCACATTCCAAAGACGTGCAGGTTTCTGTAAGTTGTTGTTAGTGTGTAGGATAGAACTAGTGTACGGGTGATCACTGGTCGGCGCGGACCCGGTGACCTGAAGGACCAGTTTCCACACTTTATCTCTAAACTAAAATCTAATCTAAACTAAACGTGAAAATATAAATAATTTCCCTGCATCTGAATTTGCTACAGTTCGAGCATGATTTTCATATTACATGAAAAATTATATTTTAAAATATAACACTGCTTTCTGGAGCTGACAAGATTTAAATAAAATCAATTGTGTTAATAAAAAAAGTTACCTCCTCTCGTTAAGCTTCTAACACAACGTGAAGGGTGGAAAGGAACCTTCTGTCAGTGGGTAATTACAATGCCAAACTTTTGTCAGATTTAATTAAATGCTTTAATCATTTGGTTGGTCCTTGTTCCTGATGTATATGTTTAACTGACTTTTAATTCCCAGGCTCTCTGTTGGTGAGGCTTAACATCATGTGAGCAGAGAAGTCAAGGGAGACAGATTGATTCTACATTCATCTGCAGGCAGCTTGGGAGACTTATATGAAAAAGCTCCACTCACATGCTTTAGCAGAACCACCTCTTTGAGCAGTATTTTTCTCACAGTCAACAATGGGGCAGCCATCAGAGGATAGCACTCTGGGGTATTTTATTCAAAATAAAAATTAAAATAACCAACTGTGGAACTAAGCTTCTGTAACCTAGCCATTCGAGATTCATATTTTTGCCCGCCAAAACAATGCCGTCCGATAGAATGCATATTATTTTAAATGGGGAAGATTAATCTGTTCTCCTGTGCTGAAGTGTGGTCTCAATAAATGCCACAAACTGTTGCCGTGTTATTTATTCACCGTGCTGTGCAGATGGAAGGGTATACTCCTGAGTATACGAGAACACAGGTTATTGGATGTGGGCCAGTGGATAATGAATGTTCAACTAGTACAATGTCAGCATATCGGGTGAATGGTTTCCCTGATGACATTGATTATCTTTAGGCTTCATTGGTAAAAAATGATGTCATCTATATCTCATCATTGGCTCTTTTAGAAGAACAACAGCGTGAATCATTAATCAGCAAAATGACCTTTTTTTTACTGGATTTTCTCGCTCTGTTTTTAACTCTGCAATCTCTCATTTATTTAATTAATTCCACTGCTTCCCCCCTTCCCCCCCCCCCCCTCCCCCCATCAAATGATTATAGATTTCTTTAAGAATGATCAAGGACGATCCTCCTCTTAATATAAAAGAAGCGAATTATTCAACAAGCTTTTTCTGGCCCTTTCACTTCTTTAAAAAATATTTTCACCGGCTTTCTTTCTTGTCTGTTTCATATCTTATCCGAGCCAATTGCCATCACTGCGGTTGGCCCTCAGAGAAATTAGTCACGTCAAACAAATCATGCTTTCAAAGTGATGCAGGTTGCTCAACCCTGAACTTTGTAAATTATTCCTGTGCATCCCTGTTGCAATCTTCATCTGTCCAACATCATATGTGAATCTTTTTGTTTGAATTCCTCAGCTCCCCGAATTTCCTTTGTTGGATGATGATCACATCCACTATCACTAAGTCATTAGAGTTTGAAGGTAGGGTGACTGGGTGGCTGGTTAGAGGAACTCTCTTGGATAAACATAGGTGTATCTCTGGAATCTGGATCTCACTACCATACTAAACTACTATGTAATGGCACAGCCATCACAGCCATCTAGGGTCCCCAACTGTGCTTGGTGCTTCTATCAAGCAAATTCATGAAGAACCAAAGCGAATACCAATTACCTGCCTCACAGCGCCAGACGCGGGTTTAACCTGACCTCAGGTGCTGTCTATGTGGTGTTTGCAAGTTCTCCCAGTAACTGCGTGGGTTTCCCCCGGGTGCTCTGGTTTCCTCCCACGTTCCAAAGACGTGCATGTTGTAGGTTAATTGGCCTCTGTAAATTGCCCCCAGTGTATAATGGGTGTGAATCGTTGATCAATGGTCTGCATGGACTCGGTAGAGTTTAATAAGCTCTAAATTGATGAGTTTGAAAACTTGGCCGACAACCGTTGGCCTCTGCAAAATGGCCTCTAGTGTGTAGTGGGGGGAAAGATTTAATAGGAGCCTGAGGGGTAACTTTTTCACACAAATGGTGGCGGGTGTACGGAACGATCTGCCAGAGTAGGTAGTTGAGGCAGGGACTATTGCAACATTTAAGAAACAATGAGAGAGGGACATGAATAGGACAAGTTAGAGGGATATGGGCCAAACACAGGCAGGTGGGACTAGTGTAGATGGGACCTGTTGGGCGGTGTGGGCAAGTTGTGCCGAAGGGCCTGTTTCCACACTCTATGACTATGGCTTTTTGAATCTAATTGGGAGAAGCAACATCGAACCTTGGCACGAATACACCTCAAGGCTCCAGGATTTATTTACCAATCTAGATTTCTGCAGACAAACTTGTTACAGACACAGAGTAACTTAATCTGCACTAAAATAATTCTGAACTTCCAATACCAGGTGTGTTTTCCTTGACCATAAAAGAAATTTAATTTTCCAGCTTCTGGGAATAGTTGACTCTGGGACTGGGCCCACACGAGTTAGAAACCGCATACCAAAGTATTGTAAGTGGCACATGCCATTGTCTAGCATTTCAATGCACTGCTTCCATTGTCCCGACTGTAACACAGACACACTCCATTCCCTATTGAAATGGTCCTTTGTTACGATTGATATTCAATGAAAGAAGAATCCAACCCTTCAACACAGCAGGTTCTGTCATCTCTTTGTTCGAGGTGGCATTAAGGAGTGGAACAGAATTAGCAGTTGTACAAAGACAATTGATTTGAATAGAGCTAGTTGGAACTTACAATTTTTCACAACAGTACATTATTAATCTTCGCATTTGTTTTTTGTTTAGACACAATGAATCTGTTATGTACTGAGGTAACTTAATTTAAGAACATATTAACTTTTGACACTTATAGAACGTAGTACAAATGCTGCTTTGGAAAACAGCTCAAAGAAACATAGACTGACTGGAAACTTTTTCTATGGGGCTATTGCTCGTGAAATTTAGATCTAGTTGTTCTGGTTTATCTAACAGGAAAGAGAGGTACTTGGCATATGGGACCACCAGCTGTTCAAACACTTCAAAGCAAAGTCAGACTTATTTCCCTGCTACACCAATCTGTGTAGTTTAGTTTAGTTTAGTTTAGAGATACAGCATGGAAATAGGCCCTTCGGCCCTCAAGTCCATACTGAGCATGAATCACCTGTTCACACGAGTTCCACGTTATCCCACTTTCTCATCCACTCCCTACACATTAGGGTCAATTTACAGAGGGCCAATTAACCTACAAACCTGCACATCTTTCGGATGTGGGAAGAGACCGGTGCACCACGCGGTCACAGGGAAAACGTGCAAACTCCACACGGACAGCAGCCAAGGTCAGGATCGGACCCAGGTCTCTGGTGCTGTGAGGCAGCAGCTCTACCAGCTGTGCCACTGTGCCAACCACTGTCCTGTTGAGTCAAAAGCTGTGGTATCCAGTGGTGAAACCTCTATAAAATGCTGATACCAGGTGATGAAAATGTTAAAGAGTGAGAATAAGTTATGGAAACTAGATAAAGCAGAATGTCTCCATTCGGAATTATATCTAGAAGAGGTTTTGCATGTTGCATGTGCCCTTTGGGAGCTGAAAGATGGCCTTTATGGAATACCAAGGGCAGAGAACTCTGAACAGATATTCAACATTGCCTCAACAATGTATCAAATCAGGACAGTAAGGGAAGATACTTCATATGGCATCTCGTTTAAGAAAGAACTGCAGATGCTGGAAAAATCAAAGGAGGACAAAAATGCTGGAGAAACTCAGCGGGTGAGGCAGCATCTATGGAGCGAAGGAATAGGTGACGTTTCGGGTCGAGGCATCTGAAGAGCTACCAAAGTAACCTGGGCCTGCATATAGTATCATTTTATGTTGACATACGAGGCATCTTAGTCGGGCTTCAGTTTAACTTTGAGTCAGAATCAGAAGGGAGGGTATGGACTTGTTTTATATCTTGTGCTTATGTACTTTCCAATTGTAGAACGAGATCTCTGCTGTTATATATATATTGCTGTTTGTGCGATTGATTTCATTTAAACCATGGAATATGGAAGGCAACAAACATCCAGCATTCTGTCAACCCTTTAATATTCCCCTTCTATAATCTTTATAAGTAACCTGTCACTTTTCCATCTGGAGGAAAACGTAACTTGCATTTATTAAGCGGAGTGTGGTGATACGTTGTGTGTTGGTCCTGGAGGAGGATCTACTATCATCTATAACAACCACCCGGCTCTTTTAAGGCGCTTCCCCACCTGTAAATCAAGCTGAATTCCGTATCTTTCCCTGCTCCACCTGTGTGGGAAGGAGCTGCAGATGCTGGTTTAATCCGAAGATAGACACAAAATGCTGGAGCAACTCAGCAGGACAGGCAGCATCTCTGGAAAGAAGGAATGGGTGACGTTTCGAGTCCCGAGACCCGAAGCATCACCCATTCCTTTTCTCCACAGATGCTGTCCGACCCACTGAGTTACTTGTATTCTCCCTCGAGCCCTGCTTTCTGTATAGATATCTGGCATGAAGATACAAGAAGAGTGAGGCTGGCAGCTTCTCCAAAATATTATTGCTGAGGTTAGTCTTTGCCTGTGTTCATTTACTGTATATCGCCCGATTCACAAGCACTGCAGTGATTCAAAGGGACAGCCGAGCCACACTTTTTCAAGGGCAATTAGAGATGGCATTGAATAATTGTCTTGCAAATGACACCCATGTTCTGCAAATGAATAAAAAAATTACTACACCAGCTTTAAAAAGGGGTGCACTAAGAAACATATGGTGAGGGAAAATGTGATTAAAAACAAGAAAAATGCTGGAAACACACAGCATCAGGGGAGGTGGCATTTATGGATAGAAATTAGTTAACGTTACAGCTTGAAAACCCTTTGTCAGGGTCAGTTTCAGCAGAAAGCAAAGATAGACACAAAACGTTCGAGTAACTCAGCGGGTCAGGCAGTATCTTGCCCATCTTCAGCCTCTGGAGAACATGGATAGCTGAAGAAGGGTCCCAACCCGAAATGTCACTTATCCATGTTGTCTGGAGATGCTGCCTGACCCGTTGAGTTACTCCAGCACTTTGTGTCTACCTTTGCTAGAAACCTGCATCTGCAGTTCTTTATCTCTGCATTCAGGAGAAAGCAAGTTGTTTTAATTTGCAGAATGGGCTGAGGTCAGGGTTGTTGCCAGGCAGAATGGGCTGAGGTCAGGGTTGTTGCCAGGCAGAATGGGCTGAGGTCAGGGTTGTTGCCAGGCAGAATGGGCTGAGGTCAGGGTTGTTGCCAGGCAGAAGCTGTTGATGATGTTAACTGCTAGAGAGATTAATGAGGGAAGCTTGAGAAAGAGGGAAAAAAAAACAACCAAGGAACATATAAAATCTGCAAATGCAGGGCTCTTGGCCAAGAATAGCCAGTCAAGCTTGTGGAGGGAGAAACACTGTGCAATCATGCAGTAGTTTAGTTTAGTTTAGAGATACAGCATGGAAACAGGCCCTTTGGCCCATCTAGTCCATGCTGATCATCGATCACCCATTCAAACAATTTCAATGTAATTCCACTTTTACATATGTCCTACAGTTCCAGATTCCAATATTCTGGGCAAGAGACTCTGTGCGTCTACCCGATCTATTCCTCTCATGATTTTTTACGCCTCTATAAGATCAATTCCCATCCTCCTGCACTCCAAGGAATAGAGTCCCAGCCTACTCAACCTCTCCCTACAGCTCAGAGCCTCAAGTCCTGGCAACATCCTCGTAAATCTTCTCTGTACCCTTTCCAACTTGATAACATCTTTCCTATAACACGGTGCCCAGAACTGAACACAATATTCTAAACGAGACTTCACAAATGTCTCATATAACTGCAACATGGCTTCCCAGCTTCTCCATTCAATACTCCGATGAAGGCCAATGTGCCAAATGCCGTTTTGACCACCCAGTGATGAAAGGCAATGTACAGGTCCGCCACTGATTTTCCGGCACCCTTGGTTCCAGAGCCTTGCCGTATTATCCGTTATGCCGGGACGACAGGGGTCATGGCAAAGTCGGCCGTGGAAGTTGGCTATGGTAATGGATCTGCCGGCTCCGGCCAGGCCACAGTTCCAGAGCCCCGGCCACAGGGGGGAAATCTAACCTGCTGATCGGCCGCGGAAGTCACGATGAGGTCGAGATCGAGAGTTCAAGTTGTGCTCTTGTAAATATTGTCTGGATTACAGGAGGTGCCGGACCACCAGTTGCTGGAAAATCAGAGGTGGACCTGTACTATACTCAATAAATAAATGGCTAGGACAACCATTCCGTTAGTGCACGATTAGCATCCGGTAAAAAACGCCAAGACATATAATATGCCAAAGATAGACACAAAGTGCTGGAGTAACTCAGCGGGTCAGGCAGCATCACTGGAGAACAAGGATAGGCCTGGATGGAGTGGATGTGGCGAGGATGTTTCCACTAGTGGGAGAGTCTAGGACCAGAGGCCATAGCCTCAGAATTAAAGGATGTACCTTCAGGAAGGAGTTGAGGAGGAATTTCTTTAGTCAGAGGGTGGCGAATCTGTGGAATTCATTGCCGTGGAGGCCAAGTCACTGGAAATTTTTAAGGCAGAGATTGATAGATTCTTGATTAATAAGGGTGTCAGGGGTTATGGAGAGAAGGCAGGAGAGTGGGATTGAGAGGGAAAGATAGACAGATCAGCCATGATTGAATGGCAGAGTGGACGATGGGCAAAATGGCCTATTTCTGCTCCTATAACTTATCATCTTATGGGATAGGTGACGTTTCGGGTTGGGACTGAAAATGGGTCCCGCCCTGAAACTTCATGCATCCTTTTTCTCCAGAGATGTCGCCTGTCCCGCTGAGTTACTCCAGCACTCTGTGTCCATCTTTGGTATAAACCAGCATCTGCAGTTCCTTTCTACACATATATAATATGCTAATTGACAACATTCTTCAACAACCATCGTCATAAAAGATGTAGGAACTGGCTTTATCTGACGGGAGTATTGTACAGCAAATACTAGGGGATATTGTGGTCAATTAGATTCCTCTTCCACAAGCATTTTGAGCTAGAACAACAGTAAATTTCAAATGCCAATTTATTATCCAGGGAGAGATTTCCATGTTCAATTAAACTGGGAAGCCGTTCTTAATGAACAGACATACAACTTTGTTAAACACAACACACTGATGAAAATCTTCCCCATCCCAACGTTGAAATCTCAGGAAAAGCTTTGAACAGCAAAACAGAATATGACTCAGATGATCAATTGAGCAAATTGTAACATAATTGGTGAAAGGAAGGAGTCTACCAGGCAACAGTGTCAATGGACACTATGCCCCCTTCAGAAAGCAAGATGAAGCAAATCAGGTAGGCACAAAATCCTGGAGTAACTCAGCGGGACAGGCAGCATCTCTGGAGGGAAGGAATGGGCGACGTTTCGGATCGAGACCCTTCTTCAGACTGATGTCAGGGGAGGGGGCAGGACAAAGATAGAAAGTAGGCGGAGACAGTAGGACTAGTGGGAGAACAGGGATGGGGAAGGGGATGGAGAGAGAAAGCAAGGGCTATCAAGTTAAGGAAGTCAATGTTCATACCGGTGGGGTGTAAACTACACAAGTGAAATATGAGGTGCTGTTCCTCCAATTTGCGCTGGGCCTCTGACAATGGAGGAGGCCCAGAACAGAAAGGTCAGATTGGGAATGGGAGGGGGGAGTTAAAGTGCTGAGCCACCGGGAGATCAGGTACGTTAAGACGGACTGAGCGGAGGTGTTTAGCGAAACGATCGCAGAACCTGCACTTGGTCTCACCGATGTACAGAAGTTGACACCTGGAACAGCGGATACAGTAGATGAGGTTGGAGGAAGTGCAAATGAAATTCTTGGTGGAACAGCACCTCATATTTTGCTTGGGTAGTTTACACCCCAGCGGTATGAACATTGACTTCTCTAACTTCAGATAGCCCTTGCTTTCTCTCTCCATCCTCTTCACCTTCCCAGTTCTCCCACTAGTCTTACTGTATCCGCCTACTTTCTATCTTTGGCCCGCCCCCTCCCCTGACATCAGTCTGAAGAAGGGTCTTGACCTGAAACGTCACCCATTCCTTCTCTCCAGAGATGCTGCCTCACCCGCTGAGTTACTCCAGCATTTTGTGTCTACCTTCGATTTAAACCAGCATCTGCAGTTCTTTCTTACACATAAAGCAAACCAGGTTTAGTTATTGGCAGAGTGTGACTAGATTTTAACTTTGCAGTAACTATGATATTTTAAAGATCAACTTCTCATGATTTCAACTTTCATCAGGATTTTATGACTGAAAATAAATTTCAACAATTAAAGTAACTAAGGGTCGCTTGGTGGCACAGTTGTAAAGTTGTTGCCTTACTGCGCCAGAGACCCGGGGTTGATCCTGACTACAGGTGCTGTCTGTACGGAGTTTGTACGTTTTCCCAGTGACCTGCATGGGTTTTCTCCAGGTGCTCCGGTTTCCTCCCACAATCCAAAGACATGCAGGTTTGTCAGCTAATTGTCTTGGTAAAATTGTCAATTGTCCATAGTGTGTAGGATAGTGTTAGTGTCCGGTGGGGGGGGATTGCTGTTCGGCCCGTATTTGATGGGTTGAATGGCCTGTTTCCCTGCTGTATCACTAAACTAAACTTCTGTAGAAATGCCAGAAATACTCAATGAAAGGATGTTTTCCTAAAATGTTAATCCTGCTTTTCTCTCCACAGATGCTGCCTGACTCGTCGAGTGTCGGCACTCTTTCCTGATTCTGTTCCACATTTCCAACATTCATACCGTCTTGCCTTAATGCTACGTCCTGTTCTGTCAATGAACCTGTTTTGCAGGTTAATTGGCCTCTGTAAAATTGCCCCGAGAGTGTAGGGACGAAGGGCCTGTTTCCAGGCTGTACCTCCAAAATAAAAACATTCTTTTTTAAACTTACTCTTCCTCACCAACGTACCTTAAAATACATCTTGGTGATATGTGCTATATTGTACTGTCTGACAGATCCAGTTACAACGATTGCACTGCACGTACTCTTTCTAAGTAATGTTGTCAGTACCAATTTGTCCAGACACCTTTCGTTTGTGAATCCCTATCCTTGAGGAATTATGTGTGTCTTACTTAAGCTGCATGTAGACAGCAGGGAAGAAATAATGCCATTCTTTACTCTGGGCTGGATTTAAACCTTACACAGTGAAGGAATACTCTGCCTGCCTACATTATTAGGCAATTGAAACCATATGCCCACTTGGAATCTCCACAGGAGCCCTTCCAATCCTTCGTTATAAACATGGCAAAGTAGTATCAACTATTTCCTAATATGTGGTCATAAGGAATAGGAGTAGAATTTGGCCATTCAGCCCATCAAGTCTCCTCTTCCTCACCCCATTCTCCTGCCTTCTCCCCATGACCTCTGACACCTGTACTAATCAAGAAACCTGTGTGAAAAAATGACACAAAGTCATTGGGGGCGGCACGGTGGCGCAGCGGTAGAGTTGCTGCCTTACAGCACCAGAGACCCGGGTTCGATCCTGACCATGGCTGTGGTGTACAGGTGTTGTACGTTTTCCCTGTGACCGCGTGGGTTTTCTCCGGTTTCTCTGGTTTCCTCCCACACACCAAAGACATACAGGTTTATAGGTTAATTGGGTTCAGCAAAAGTTGTCAATTGTCCCTAGTGTGTATAGGATAGTGTTAGCGTACGGGGTGATCGCTGGTAGGCGCGGAGTTGGTGTGCCGAAGGGCCTATTTCCGCCATGCTCTTTAAAGTCCAAGGACTAATGTCTAAAGTGCTGGGGTAACTCAGCAGGTCAGGCAACATCTCTGGAGAACATGGATTTGTGATGTTTTGGGTCGGGGCCCTTCTTCAGACTCTTCCTAATATGTGCTAATAGATTATTCTCTGTTGATGGTATAAATGTTTAAAGATCAAATCAGGAGAGCAGTTCTTTGACACTTAGACATTTCAAAGAAATTAAAAAATAGTGAGACAGCCTACTAAATTTGAAGTCTCTGAATAGATGTACTCCATCGAATAGCTCCTTTGTAATCTTCAAGTCAGCACTGTTGGAAACCTCACTACACAACATTGGAATCAGCATTTTTAATTATTTTTACATGACATCGTAAGAGATGGGAAATGATAAAAGAAAGATCAATATTTCTCAGCCAGAAATATAGCTATTATTAGAAGCAAAGTTTAAAGGTCTCACTTTGCCAAAGTACATAATTGAGAGAAAGTGAATTTCAGATTCTGCATAACATCCATTAGGAAGTCAGGCAATTAAACCAATACATAGTTCAAAGTCCCAGGAGCATTTTAATGGCAGTTCTATTTCATTCTGATTTTCATATCGGTTAAGCATTATACCTGCTAACCTTCAGGGAAAAAATAGCAATCACGCCACATGTGCTAATCCCAGTCAACCTCCAAGTCGTCGATATTCAATGCTCAAGCCAGTCCTCAAGGTTAGGAAATCGAAAAGTGAATAGGAGACCTCATAGAAAGTCAACCAAATTAGATGGACTAGTGCTTGAAACTGGCTTTCCCCATAAATCTTCCAAACCTCTCCTTCAAATAATGCGTATCTTTATCCCAGATTAAACTCTATGAAAAGGTGGACTGTGTCCTCACTTATAGACAGCGACACAGTGTTGTAGCTGGTAGATCTGCTGCCTCACAGCGCCAGAGACCCGGGTTCGATCCTGACCTCAGGTGCTGTTTGTGTGGAGTTTGCGCGTTCTCCCTGTGACTGCGTGGGCTTCCTCCCGGTGCTCTGGTTTTCCCCGACATCCCGAAGACGTGCGGGTTTGTAGTTTAATTGGCCCCCTGAAAATTGCCCCTGGTGTACAGGGTGTGAATGGTTGATCAATGGTCACCGTGGGCTCGGTAGAGTTTGGTCAAGTCTCAACCGATGAGTTTGCAACCTTTACAATGACTATAAAACTTTGCATTTCCCTGGAAACTGCTGCTTGAAGAAGTTACGAAATCATTCAGCGGGTGTGGACATTATTGATCAACGGGACAAATGAAAAATGAAGACTCACTGAATAATGGTCTCCCTTGTCCTCAACATCGATGGAATAGCAAGAGTGCGTTGCTCTTATTTTGCATAACAAATGAGAAAATTTCAAAATGGCCTCTGTGTCTCCCATTTCTCCCTCTGCCCTCCACACACACCCCCCTCACCTCCCCTCTAACTCCCTGCACCATCCCCTTCCACCTACATTCTTCCCTCTGGCTCATCTGACACTATTTTGTCTCCTTTTCACCTTTTGCTTTCGTCACTTACTCCATTCATCTGCCAGTCATAGCCCCCCCCCTCATCTGTATCCACCTATCACTTGCGTAGGAAGGGACTGCAGATGCTGGTTTATGCCAAAGATAGACACAAAATGTCTGAATAACTCTGAGGGCCAGGCAGCATCTCCGGAGAGAATGAATAGGTGACGTCTCAGGTTGGAACACTTCTTCAGACCAAAAGTAGAGGTGGGGCAGGGAAGAAACTAGTGATGAGAAAAGGCCAGAACTAATCAGGGTCAGCAACAGATGACGACAGGAAGGGTGGAGCTCCACGGTGGTGCTCCATGGTGAAACTCCAAGAGGTAGATCTCTACTTTCAGTCTGAAGAAAGGTTCCGACCAAAAACATCACCTATTCCTTTTCTCCAGAGATGCTGCCTGACCCACTGAGTCACTCCAGCATTTTGTGTCTATCCACCTATCACTTGCCAAGTTTCTCCCACCCCCACGCCTTCTCAAGCTTTCATACTCCCCCCCCCCCCCCCCATCCCCTTACCATAATCAGTGCGAAGAATTCTGACACAAAACATCACCAGACCATTCCCTCCACGGATGCTGCCTGACCGGCTGAGGGATAACTCCAGCACTTTGCGTTTTACTCTAGATTAGAGCATCTGCAGTTCCTTGTGTGCCTGTGTCTCTCTTGCCTTCAAGCAGCCTGCTTCTGGAGGAAGTGCTTAGAAATAATATGGCAAGAAACTAAAGACAACAAAAAGAGCAACAAAGATATATATCAAAGCATCTGTGGAGGCTAAAGGTGCCTGCTGAGGTCAGCCACCATTTTGTTTAGTTTAGTTTAGTTTAGCCAAGGTAAGTGAAAAAAATAGAAGAGAAAACTAGAACATGATTAAAGGTGCAGCATTTTTTACCTATTTTAAGTCGTGATGAAGTATGAGGAACAGGAGAGGCTTGAATATTTCACAACCAGAGATGCCGTTACTCTGAGAGAAAAAGTTGAAAGGCCTCACTTTGCTAAAGTATATAATTGAGAGATAGTGAATTATAATCCAACCTTGGCATCCATTAGGAAGTGTAACAATTAAACAGATACTTGTTTCAAAGTCCCGAGAGTATCTTTAACAGCAGATCAGTTCAAACGGTTACCATTTATATTGAAACTAGATTCCATTAAAGCAACGGGACATAGTCTCTAGACAAAAGAGACTGCAGATGATAGAGAAAAATATGGAATGAAAAAATGATGGAAGAATTGAGCAGGTCAAGAAGCATGTGCGGAGACTAATGGTACCCGCTGAGTTCTTCCAGCACTCTGTTTAGTTTAGCTTATTTTAGTTTAGTTTAGCTTATTTTAGCTTAGCTCAGCTTAGTTTAGAGATACAGCACGGAAACAGGCCCGGCAGTTCATTGTGTAGGAAGCAACTGCAGATGTTGGATAGACACAAAATGCTGGAGTAACTCAGCGGCTCAGGTAGCATCTCTGGAGAGAAGGAATGGGCGGTATCGGGTCGAGACCCTTCTTCAGACTCAGACTTCAGGAAGAAGGCTCTCGACCCAGAAAGTCACCCGTTCCTTCTCTCCAGAGATGCTGCCTGTCTTGCTGAGTTACTCCAGTATTTGCTGTCTATCCTCCAGCCTATTGAGTCAACACATCAACCATCGATCACCTGTTCACACTGGGAGTTATGTTATCCCACTTTCTCATCTACTCCTTGAACACTAGGGGCAATTTTTACAGAGGGCAATTTACCCACAAACCCGCACGTCTTTGGGATGTGGGAGGAAACCGGAGCACCCGGAGAAAACCCATGTGGTCACAGGGAGAACGTGCAAACTCCACACAGACAGCACCCGAGGTCAGGATTGAGCCCGGGTCTCTGGGGCTGTGAGGCAGCAGCCCTACCGCTTCGCCACTGTGCAGCCCATAATTTCTGAGCACAGTCGCAGCTTTTGCAACTCCGCTATCTGATTTGAAGAGAGGAATAACAAAGGAACAGATATGTCATCAGGTGTAGAGAAGAAAATCAAAGCACATGAAACAAGATGCAGAAACAAGTTACAAACTCTAAGGATGTTTGAATGATCGTCACCTAGCCATCTGTTTTTCTCAGTCTGACATCCGCTGGCAATCTAACACACAAGCAATCAGAGCCTCATCAGCTTTCACTTTGAATCCACCAGTTTGCTCAGCAACCTTTTGTTGATTACAAATAATAGAAAAAAGTTGGTTCATAATATGGGTGAATTTAGTTCAATAATAGGACTGGCAAACACATTGCATTAGGCAAAAATAGGGGCGGCACAGTGGCAATAGAGTTGCTGCCTCACAGCGTCAGAGACCCGGGTTTGATCCTGACTATGGGTGCTCTCTGTACAGAGTTTGTACATCCTCACTGTGCCCATGTGGGTTTTCTCCCACATGCCAAAGACAGGCAGGTGTGTAGGTTAAGTGGCTTCTGTAAATTGATCCCAACTGTGTAAGAAAGAACTGGTGTACAGGTGATCGATGGTCAGCGTGGACTCGATGGGCTGAAGGGCCTGTTTCCACGTTGTATCTCTGTACGAAAAGATAAATTTCCCTCCACAGATGCCGCCTAGCCTGCCCGGTACTTCCAGATATTTGTTTATTTTCCCCCAAAATGTAAGGATTGTGCCAGTTGTCACGTTGGTTCCCAGTTTGATTCTTGAGCAGTTGTTGCCAGATGGTGACGGGGGGAGAAGGGGAGCAGGGGGGAGAAGGGGAGGGGGGGGGGGGGAGATGGGACAGGGGGAGTGGGTTTATTTCATATTAGGGGCTGCAACATTTCAAAGGATTTGGTCCCCTACCACAGCCCTCTCCAGACAATGCCGCATCTTTCCATTACAAAGTTTGGTTTTGTATTCCCTTCGGCACGTAAATAAGGGAACTAGATTCATATTCATTCCATGCTGAGACAAAACGCAGATGAAGTGATTGTCTGACACAGAACTTCCATTACTATGGCTCTGTTTCTCTGCAAATACAAAGTCTAGTTTAGTTTGGTTTAGTTCAGTTTCTTGCGCTGGAACAGGCCCTTCGGCCCACTGAGTCCGCACCGACCAGCAATCCCTGCACATTAATACTATCCCACACTAGGGACAATTTTTTACATTTATGCCAAGCCAATTAACCTACAAATCTATGCGGCTTTGGCGTGTGGGAGGAAGCCAAAGATCTCGGAGAAAACCCACGCGGTCACGGAAAGAACGTACAGAGAAGTCCCCTTAGCCAGGATCGAACCTGGGTCACTGTAAGTGCTGAAGGGCAGCAATTCCACCTCTGTGCCACCGTGCCGTGCCGTCCTTGGATAATTGGCCACACATTTTCAAACTGTAGTTCCAGAACACCTTTCACTTCCCATCCAGCAACTCGGTCAGCGTGGAGCGGTTTGGCAGCTTCAAATGTATCGTGAGGAGGGGCGATCTCCCAACTCACAGACCATTCCCTGGATAATGCAACTTTTAATGTCATAACATTGTATAGCAGAAATGTCACCTCGTAAGATAGACACAAAGTGCTATAGTAACTCAGCAGGTCAGGCAGCATCTCTAGAGAGCATGGATAGATGACGTTTCGGGTCGGGACCCTTCTTCGGACCGATTGTAAAGGTGGGGGGACACCTCACTTTAGAAACATGACTCCCTGTGACAGCGTTTCCTGACATTAAGCTTTCAGTGTACACACTCATTTTTACTCATCACTTCTGTTTTATTTTTTAACCCATCAGTTTAATTCTATGTCCTTTTAGTTCTGAACTCTTCTGCCAGTGGGAATAGATTTACTATTTCAAGTCACACCGGCTTCTTCCTGTTTGTAAATCGTTTAAACCCTCTCTCAGGTCCAGGGAGAGCAGTCAGTGCCACCTCTTGCAGTCTGTCCACAAAGACAAAGTTCTTCATCTCTGGAATCTTTCTAAATCCCTTCTGCATCATTCATGAACCTTTCTCATCTTTCTTAAAAGGCAAGAATATGAACTGAACGCTATTCTTCAGTTATGGACAAACCAGAACTTTGTAAACATTCACCATTTCTTCCTTGGTATTTCTCTGTGTTCTTTTATTTATAAAGCCCTGAATCCTTGTGCTTTTCCTATGTTCTCAATTTCCTTTGCCGCTTTCAGTAAAGTACGCACTTATACCCCCAGATCTCTCTGTCTTTGCACTCCTTTTTCAATTATCGAGGTAGACAGATACAGTCCAATAACAGGCTCAATGAGTCCACAACAGCCATCAACTACCAATTGACCCTAATCCCTTTTTTAAAACATTCTCCCCACGTTCTCATCAACTCTTCCCAGATTCTACCACTCACCTACAGCCCAGGGCGATTTAGAGATGCAGCGGGGATACAGGCCATTCAGCCCACCGACTCCATGCCGACCAGCGATCACGAGTACACTAGGTCTATCCGACACACTAGGGACAATTTATGGAAGACAATTAACCTACAAACCTGTACATCTTTGGGATGTGGGCAGAAACTGGAGCAGCTGGAGAAAACCCACGCGGTCACAGTGGAGAATGTACAAACTCCATACAGACAGCACCCGTAGTTAGGATCGAACCCAGTTCTCTGGCGCTGCAAGGCAGCAACTCAACCGCTGCGCTACCGTGCCACCATTTACAATGCAAATTAAACTACTAACCTATTGGTGCATCGGATGTGGGAGAAAACTAGAGCACATGGAGGAAACCCAGGGACAACATGCAAACTCCACACAGACAGTATCCAAAGTCAGGATTGAACCTCGGTCTCTGGCCCTGTGAGGCAATGGCTCGACCAGCTGAATGTGTCCTTTAGTTTATAAAGCCACATCTCATTCTTCCTACCAAAATGTAAGTATCTTGCATTTTTCTACATGAAATTTCATCTGCTGCATGCGCAGATTCCTCGTCTGTAGGCTCGTTGGAGGGCGTAACTGGAAGGGAGCTGAAGAAGTCATATGCGAGGTGCAAGGTGGGAGGGTGAACCGGGATAATGCTTCCAGCCCCGGGACACAAAGATGGCCGGGAGAGGAGAGGAGAGGAGAGGAGAGGAGAGGAGAGGAGAGGAGAGGAGAGGAGAGGAGAGGAGAGGAGAGGAGAGGGATGTCAATTCGCGGGACCTGGCATTGCATGGACTTCAGGTTAAGACCCTGCATCACCACTGTCTCTGCACTACCTGCATCTGTCTCTTTCCCAAGATCCACAAACAGGATCATCCTGGTAGACCCATTGTTTCTACCTGCTCTTGCCCCAATGGACCTATCTCTTCCTACCTTGAAGCTACCTGGTGTCCGCTCATCCACATCCAAGACACTTCTCATGCCCTCCACCATTTTGGCAACTTCCAATTCCCTGGCCCCAACTGCCTCATCTTCACCATGAAGATCCAGTCTCCCTACACCTCCCTTCTCTATCAGGACCGTTTTAAACTTTTGCACTTCTTTCTGCCACAAAGACCCCAACCAGTTCCCCTCTACTTACTGCAACAACGTCTCACTTAGTTTAGTTTAGTTTAGTTCAGAGATACAGCGTGGAAACAGGCCCTTCGGCCCACCGACACCTCGCCGACCAGCGATCCCCGTACACTAGCATTACCCTACGCACTAGGGACTATTGACAATTTTTACCGGAGCCAATTAACCTAGCAACCTACCTACGTCTTTAGAGTGTGGGAGGAAACCTGAGCACCTGGAGAAAACCCACGCGGTCACAGGGGGAATGCGCAAAATCCGTGTGGACAGCACACGTAGTCAGGATAAAACCCGGGTCTATGGCACTGTAAGGCAGCAACTCTACCGCTGCACCACCGTGCCGCCCACCTGTTACAAGGCAAAGGCGTAACCATGGTGATTGCTTATTGGGTATGGTGAATTGGTTATTGGACCAATCAACCCGATCCTACAGACCTATCCCTTATAAACTCTAGAGCCCCAGAGGAGAGAGTGAGTGTTGGAAATAGGCCCATTGGATGAGTTCACCTCATTGTGTGTGCCAGAGTTCATTGTTGATCTGGTATCAAGACTGATGGAGAATGTGGGCTTGAGTGGACTGGCTACTCATGCAGTCTCTTGTGCCCTCCTGCCTATGAACCTTCTGAAGCTTATTCTTATCTTCCTCGTGGTTTCAACTTTGGGGAGAAGGCAAGATACAAATGATGAGACAACAAGGATCACAAAGGTGGACACAAATTGCTGGAGTAACTCAGCGGGACAGGCAGCATCTCTAGAGAGAAGGAATGGGTAACATTTCGGGTCAAGACCATTCTTCGGACTCGTCTCGATCCAAAACGTCACCCATTCCTTCTCTCCAGAGCTGCTGCCTGTCCCGCTGAGTTGCTCCAGCATTTTGTGTCAATCTTCAAGTTAAACCAGTATCTGCAGTTCCTTCCTATACTATGGATTACAAATGAGTGCATAAGGTAATAATGTGGTGCCCTGCTTCACAATGGGAGTGGAAGAGGTAGTGGGGCGAGCTTTGAATTCAACACAGTGAGATAACAATGTAGAACAGTATGTGTGTTCGATTTTCCAGCATCTGCAGTTCCTTCTTTAACACTTTGTCAGATGCTGCTGCACCCGCTGAGTTTCTCCAGCATTTTTGTGTACCTTCGATTTTCCAGCATCTGCAGTTCCTTCTTTAACACATGTGTGTCAGGGAGTTGTTTACCAGACAAGTGATGAATGGTAATATTTTTGTAATAATTAATCTCACTTCCATCATTTCTAGCTGGCACGGTGCATTTTTTTCCTCTAATGGATATTCCAAAGAACTGACATACATTGTAACCTCTTCTGCTATAGCTAATTTATTTTGTTCAATGAAGTATACAGAACATTTTATTGAAAGCCCTGTCAATGTAAAAATGAATGGAAGAGCTACAACATCATCAACATGGAGTGTCATTTTAATGTTCACAAGCTCTTCCCCTCCAATTAACCTTGTGTGTTCCTGGTTCCTTTAGATGTGGAAGATACGGACATAGATTTCTGGCACAGAGGTGCAGGAGGTTGAGGGGTGATCTTTAAGAAAAAATCTGTACAAAATCTGTACAGAATCATGAGAGGAAGAGCAGTCTTTTTTCCCAGAGTATGGGAATCGCGAGCCGGAGGACATAGGTTTAATGTGATAGGGGAAAGATTTACTAGGGACCCGAGGGATTACTTCTTTTACAAAAGGGCGGTGGGTGTATGGAACGAGCTGACAGAGGAGGCGGTTGAGGCAGGTACTATTGCAACACTTAAGGAATATTTAGACTGGTATATGGATAGGACAGGTTTGGAGGGCCAAACGCAGGCAAGTGGGACTACAGTAGATGGGGCATGTTGGTTGGCATGTGCAAGTTGGGTCGAGGGGCCTGTTTCCACGCTGAACGATTCTATGAGGAAGAGACCATTCGGCCCAATATGTCCTAGAAAGGACTATGCAAACTGATCCTGCTTTCCTGCCATTAGCCTTAGACAAATTGGCCGGTTTCTATGGCAACGTGGGCCTCACAAAAGAGAAAAGAAATTGGAGTATTGTGATAAGTTTTGGGCCCCTTATCTGAGGACAGATGTACAGGCATTGGAGAGGATCCAGGAGAGGTTTATAAGAATGATCCCAGGGATTGATAAATTGATTTAAAAAATACATCTATTGAAGCTCCTGAACACATCATCAGTGATGTAACCCGGGTTTATTGGGTGTTTCGGGTCTTTCAACATCAGACACCCTCACCCAGGCGACCCAGCCGTGGTTGATCAGACCACGACTTGTGTTCAGGTGGCATTCGCTCCTCCCCATGGACCTCCTCTCCTGATCCAGAACCATCTCGAGGCCTTCTCCGCTGCCTCTGTGGTGTTCCTGATGGCTCTTCTCCTCGGCATTCCGTTGAGTCAATGTAAGATGAGTGTTTGACAGCACTGGGCCTGTACTCGCTGGTGCTTAGAAGGCTGAGGGGGGACCTCAATAAAACCATTTCAAGTGCATATACAAAGACCTTTAACGATGATAAGGCTCACGGCCTCTCAGACTGTGAGTGCCACATCCTCAGCACCAGGTATGCAAATATTTTCCCTTCCTTCCTTCCTAACCAGCGCTAATCCTTCTACTAATTACTTTAAAAACCTTAGACCTCTGAACCAAACATGGAGACAGCGAGGAGTCCTGCTTCAATGATGTCGAAGCGTTGTGGAATCACCATGTGAACAGGATTTACAATTTACAATACCGAGGCTATATTTGAGTTTATAGTCTAGAAATACAGTGCAGAAACAGGCCTGTCGGCCCACCGAATCCTCGCTGACCAGCGATCACCCCACACACCAGCACTATCCTACACACTAGGAATAAGTTATAATTTTTACGGAAACCAAATTAACCAAATTAACTTCTAAACCTGCACGTCTTTGGAATGTGGGAGGAAACCAGAGCACCCGGGGAAAACCCACGCGGTCTCGGGGAGAACGTACAAACTCCATAGTATTACAGACAGCACCCGCAGCCAGGATCAAACCCAGGTCTCTGGCACTGTAAGCCAGCAACTCTACCGCTGCGCCACCGTGCGGCTCCAAATTTGGCTACTGATTTATTTGTCTAATTTTAGCCTCATTTATTTTTCTACTTATCGAAATTACCAGAAACTTAAGACTTGTCCTTGATCTGGACAAAGATATCAAAACACTCTCTACACACGTTAACACCCATCACCTCTTGTTGATATTTCCTTCAAGGTCGTTCCTCCTCTCTCTCTGACACTTGCACTCCTTTTCCCATGAGATTCCTGACCAGGCCCCTTTCTCAGGATTCACTAAACATCTGACATGTGTGGAAAAGGTCAATATTTATACACATCAAAACGTCTGCAGTGGACTCCTTGCTAATCCCAGCAAGCTAACATCCCACTGGTCTACTGCGTGAGGGGACTCTCAGACAATCAGTCCGTCACCTGTACTCCCACATGGACAGCAGCTGCTTAAAGTCGGGATTTTTTAAAGCTTGATGTGCACTTAATTTAATTAGTACAACTCGTCATCATTAAAATGACCAGGTATCTCACAATTGGAGATATCAATCAAGACTAGTCATAGACTCATACAGTGTGGAAACAGGCCCTTCTGTCCAACTTTCCCACACCGACCAACATGTCCCATCTACACTAGTCCCACCTGCTTGTGTTTGGCCCATATCCCTCTAAACCTTCCTTTCCATGTACCCGTCCAAATGTTTTTTTAATGCTGTGATGGTACCTGGTTCAACTACCTCCTCTGGCAGCTCGTTCCACACACCTACCACCCTTTGTGTAAAAATGTTGCTGCATCGAGTTCCTATTAAATCTTTCCCCTTTCAACATAAACCTATGTCCTCTGGTTCTTGATTCCCCAACTCTGGGTAAAAGACTACATTACTCTATCTAATCCTTTGTGAGAAAGCTCTACAAAATAAACAAATGAATCTTGTAAGAGGTCATTTGAAGCATCAGTGTTGTACACTAAGCACCAAGATTTGCTTTTCCACGACTACTTTTGGCCACAACCCATCGGTGTAATGTTCTTCAGTGATAGTGGCTTCAATTAAGATTTGAATGTGTGTTCATCTATTCACCACTCTTCATAACATTGGATTTTAAACTCTAGCTAATGCTTTCATATGTTGCAAGATCTGTTATACATTTCCAAAATTTTCCATTTTGATTCACAGTTATTCTTCTTTTTAAAATCATTTTGTGTCAATAATCAAATTGAGGGATGTTGATACTGGAAGTGTTCGAATTTCAGCAAAGAGTTCTCCCACAACATTAATAACAGTCTCATGCAGTACAAAACGAAAATTATTTTGCTTCAGTGAATACAGAAATGGCACTTTATATTTGCAACCCAATAGGAAAATCCAGCACTATATGTTCCTGCTCCAACTTCAAAGGATCATCAACTCGAGGTGTATAAAATCATGAGAGAAATAGATCGGGGAGATGCACAGAGTGTCTTGCCCAGAGTAGGGGAATCGAGAACCAGAGGACATAGGTTTAAGGTGAAGGGGAAAAGATTTAATAGGAATCTGAGGGGTAACTTTTGCACACAAAAGGTGGTGGGTGTATGGAACGAGCTGCCAGAGGAGGTAGTTGTTTATAGATCAGTCACCATGTTATTGACTGGAGGAACAGGACCAAGAGGTCAGTCTGAAGAAGTGTCCCAACCCAAAACATCACCTTCTCCAGAGATGCTGCCTGTCCTGCTGAGTTAATTCCAGCACTTTGTTTTTTTTTGTGTATCAGCTTCTGCTGTTCTTTGTGTCTCCAAAGGGTCAAATGTCTTACTTTTGATTCTTTCTTTTTTTGTTTTAGAGATGTAGCATGGAAACAGGCCGACTCTGATGTCCAGGCCGCTGAGGTCCCCCGACGTCGGACTTACATCACCCCCGGCGAGCAGGCCTGAACATCGGGCCGCCCGTAGCGGCAACTGCGGTGGGCTCGGGGAGGCCCCGACCACGGGTGAACATTGGGGAACATTCGAGGGAGATGACTGACTTTGGTGCCTTCCCTCACAGTGGGAAACTTTGATTCTGCTGTGTGGGGATGTTTTTATGTTGTACTCTATGTGTGTTGTGTTCTTTATTTTTATTGTATGGCTGTATGGTGATCACACATTTCACTGTGCCATCTGGCACATGTGACAAATAAATGTATCTTATCTTGTATCTTGTATCAACCCACCATGTCCACACTGATCACCGGCACACTAGTTCCACGTTATCCTGCTTTTGCATCTACTCCCTACACACTGGGGGGGGGGGGGGGGACAATTTACCGGACCCAATTAACCTTCAAACCTGCACGTCTTTGGAATGAGGGAGGAACCCAGAGCACTGTGAGGAAACCCACGTAGTCACAGGGAGAACGCACAAACTCTGCACAGACAGTACCTGTGGTCAGGATCAAACCTGGGTCTCAGGTGCCATGAGGCAGAACTCTACCAGTTGCACCATTTTGCCACCCAGTAGAACTGACTACTGCTCTACCACTGTACCGCTATTCCGCCCTATTTCTTGTTCCCTTAAGCCTCCAGAATAGAACCTTGACCTTAATTTTGCTCCAATTCATGTTTTGACAACAAAAGGATTTTTTTCATTGGATCCAGGGATAACAGTTTGCATTTTGCCCATGATAGACGATCATTTTCACAATGCACAATCAAGCTATCAACACCTCTCACAATGCTGTTAAAATTCAATGCATCCTTAGTCTGATTAAAATCTCTGCAAGTACAAATAAGTAATTCCACTTAATAAATACGAGCTCCTAGCTGCTTCAGAAGAGTCCGCAGAGAGTGGAAATAATTATAATAAATAAATCAAGTGTGCCCCAATGTTAAATGAGAATCATAGTGTTGACTTTGAATAGACTCAATTTATATTTAACATATATCATGTCAGTTAAACAACCCGAATGTGTTTGACAAAAAGACTTGATGAGAACAAAAAACCCCAAGAGATACATTTAAAGGAAAGTAAAACAAACTCAAGAGGTCAGAAGAAATGATTAATAACTCCATGCAAGAACTGTCTAGTGTAGAAATACATAAAAACTTAAATATAATGTAATAAAATCTAACTGGAGCTTCCTAAGGCAATAGCATGGTAATCAAGGATAAAACACAAAGTGCTGAAGTAACATGTGTAGGAAGGAACTGCAGCTTGTGGTTTACACCGAAGATAAATACAATATGCTGGAACAACTCAGCGGGTGAGGCAGCGTCTCTGGAGATAAGGAATGGGTGACGTTTTGGGCTGAGAAGGCTCTCGACCCAAAGCGTCACCTATTCCTTTTCTCCAGAGATGCTGCCTGACCCCTTTGAGTTACTCCAGAATTTTGTATCTATCTTTACTCAAGTAGCATAGTGGGTCAGGCAGCATCCTGTTTCGGATCGGGACCTTTCTTTGAATACAAAGTACTGGAGTACTGGAGTACTGGGGTAAACTCAGCGGGTTAGGCAGCGTCTGTGAAGAACACAGACAGGCGATGTTTCAGGTTGGGATCCCTTTTAAGACTGACTGTCATAGGGGGAAGACAGTTGGAAAAGAAGTGGTGGCAGGACAAAGCCAGGCAAGTGATAGGTGGAAACATCGCCTACCCCAGTCCTCCAGAAATGTTGAGTTACTCCAGCACTTTCAGCTTTTCTCCAGACTCCAGCATCTGCAGTTCTTTGCTCCTCCATAGTAATAAATGAGATTGGGAAGGGGAATGGAGCACGTGCTTCAAGGACCATAAGGAAAATGCTAAGTGAGAGAATACACCTTGGGAGTTCTGAAGTGCATCAGATTAGCACATTTTCTGGATGAGTTGATGATACTATCTTCTGACATTTTGAAGGTGCACAAACGTTCTCTGAAGCTGAATGCACATAATTGTGACCTGGGCCTTGGCCAAGAGCTTGTAATTGCATGAATAAGAACTTACTGCACCAAGGCAGCTGCTACAGGGCTTCAATAACTCAAAGAGAAACTGCTTTTGATATTGCAAGCAGCCACTTTGGGACAAGGATGTTGCCAAGACTGGAGGGCCTGAGAGTTTGGGCAAGACAGGATTTTATTCCTTGGAGCGCAGGAGGCTGAGGGCAGATCTTATTGAGGTGTCTAAAATCATGAGGGGAATAGATAGTGTGAGCGCACGGAATGTTTTACCCAGAGAAGGGGAATCAATAATCAGAGGACTGTGGTTTAAGGTGAGAGGGGACTGATTTAATAGGAACCTGAGGGGCAACTTTTTCACACAGAGGGTGGAGGGTATACGGAACGAGCTGCCAAAAGGAAGTAGTTGAGGCAGATACTATAACAACCTTTAAAAGACATTTGGACAGGTACATGGATAGGAAAGGTTTAGAGGGATATGGACCAAACGCGGGCAGGTTGGACAAGGTTGGGCATCTTGGTCAACATGAGCTAGTTGGGCCGAAGGGCCTGGATGACATACTGTATGACTATGACTCAAGGAAAGAAACGTCCAGGCAAGCGAATACTTCAACAACACTTGCAGTGAGGAAGGGCTGATGAATCCGTTTCATCCAAAGAGGACCCCCTCTTACTCAGAATTCATTGGGCAACCTTCTAAAAGGAGGTGAAGAGATTTCAGAAACCACACACTGCACTGACTCCTGGTGCCACATTTCAGGTGAAAACCAGTAATGCCACAAATGCTGCTAACTTGAATGGAAATAAATCAGGTCCTGGTTTCTGTCTAGTGTCTACAATTTCTGATTGTGCAGATTAAGGCAGAGCTGATAAAAAGATGTGAGGCACAAAATGCTGGAGTAACTCAGCGAGTCAGGCAGCATCTCTGGAGAGAAGGAATGGGTGACGTTCCGGCTCAAGACCCATCTTCAGACCGAGTCAGGGGAGAGGGAGACTAGAGATAAGGAAGAGTAAGGTGTGAAAACAACATATCTAAACAGACGATGATCAAGGAAATGTAGAATGGCTCATTGTTAGATGAAGGGAAGGTAACAACAAGGCATACAATGGGTAAAATTAATCAGGAGGACAGTGAAACCAGTCGGAGTGGGAGGGACGGAGAGAGAGGCAAAGCAAGGTTTCCTTCCTGCACAGAGAAACGGATGAGTACAGTTGATGGGCGTTCGATCTGTACCTCAATCTACAAGTCAGTGCGATTCGCTAGCAATGATTCAGCCATGCAGTAAATGGATGTGCAGTTGAAACCAGTCAAGTAAATAAATAAATTATTTTCTCAGTTCCCTCCTTCCGGGTGCATTCAATTACCTGGGTCGGGAGCCGTTCCAGTACATCGAGCGCGTGGACTTTATCTTTGTCTTTGGACTTTTTGTAAATGGTGGCAGAATATGGCGACTGGTGCATGTGTGATCTATGCAAAAAGAATTTCACTGCGCAGTGCACACGCTACAATAAAGCACCGTTGACCCATTGATTGTGCAGTTTACTGCCCCTATGGAGGAGGAGGGGAGAGATTGCTAACTCCTTGGGACACTGCGCATCACATGTTAAAGCACCTGTACTGCAGACATCAGGATGAGACTGGCAATTTTCAAAGCCACTTGTGTCTAAGCAACTGCCTTCTGCTGCAGCAAGTGTTGCCGAGCACGTTAGACCAGAGATGTACGGCAGTCCTTTGTCTTCGGTGGCCAGAGGGACCATGTGCAAGCAGATGAGATCAGTTCATTTTGGCATCATATCCTGCACAGACCCAGCAGGCTGAGGGGCCTGTTTGTAATGTATTATAATATAATATAATAATACATAACATAATATAATATAATATATTATAATATAACATAACATAACAAACTGTAACATCATATAATATAATATAACATAATATAATATAATATAACATATAACATAATATAATAACATAATATAATATAATATCAGCAGACTAATGCAGCTGGTATACAGCACCACAGACCCAGGTTTGATGCTGACCATGTCTGTGAGGAGTTTGATGTTCTCTGTGTGACTGTGTTCAGAGACCGTGACAAATTCCTCGCTCAGGTCCCCACCCAAAACCCACTTGATGACTCCAATGGTGTCACTTCTTGCTCTTGTTCAGAGCTTGAATATTTCATCACCTTTGCCACGAGTTTCCACATTTTCCCTGCAGACACTTCCCTTCGCTGGCTTGAATGCTCAATGCCCCTGTCCCACTGAGGCAAATTTTTAGGCGGCAACAGGCAACGAGGCTGTCGCCACATGGTCGTCAGGGTGTCGCCTGTATGGTCGTAAGTAGTCTCCTTAGCCGCCCAAAGATTCGTAGCGTTTTTCTGGTCGCCGCTGGATTTTGAAATGTTCAAAGCTTTTCGGCGACAGTCGGCTTGTCGTAGCTTGACGCCAGGATGACGCAGGTTGTTGCCGGTGCTGACTTCGGTGGATTCCATTGGCGACTACCTACGTCAACCTACGACAGATACCGGCGACTGAGTTGTCTTCAGTTGTCGCCGACAGGGTCATACCTTGTCGCAGCTTGTCGCGGGTGGACGTAGGTTGTAATAGGTATAGTCGTAGGTGGACGTCCTAATGGGTCGCCGGTTGTCGGTAGCTTGCCATAGCTTTGCATCGACTAGGTGGTAGGTTGTTGTAGACTTTGTCGTAGACATTGCCGTAGGGGGGTCCAGTCGCCGGTTTCTCGGCGACCTGCTACGACTATGGCAGTCGCCGGCAGTCACCAAAAAAATCGGCTAAGTGGGACAGGCCCATTAATGTGCCGCTTGCATGTATTATGTAGATACTGTGTAATCCTACTGCAACCAGACACCTTGAGATAGATCCACACCTACACAACTCAAAAGTAGAGAGGAGGGATTGCAGATGCTGGTTTGCCAAGAAAAGACACAAAATGCTGGAGTAACTCAGTGGGCCAGGTGAAACACTCAGTTACACCATCTACTCAAAAGTAGGCTGGACATTCTGCGTTATCCATTCGTAACTGCTTTTTAGTTTACAGCACGGAAACAGGCCCTTCGGCCCACCGGGTCCGCGCCGACCAGCGATCCCCACACATTAACACTATCCTACACACACTAGGGACAATTTACATTTATACCAGGCCAATTTACCTACAAGCCTGTCCGTCTTTGGAGTGTGGAAGGAAACCGAAGATCTCGGAAAAAACCCATGCAGGTCAAAGGGAGATCGTACAAACTCCAAACAGACAGCACCTGTAGTCAGGATCGAACCCGGGTCTCTGGCGCTGCAAGCGCTGTAAGGCAGCAACTCTACCGCTGTGCCACCATGCTTGCCTGCAGAAAAAACAGATTTACAAGCAATACCCCTTTAAGAATGTAGTTCTGCTTTGAATAACAGAACATTCCACTGTAGGTCGAGATCTCCAACAATGATATTCCATTTGAAAAATGCTGATTGTAATTTTTTTTTTCAATGAATATCATCAAAATTGTCTGTTTCTTTATACCAATGCAGGAAGAGGTATCCCTGCTGAATACTTCAGCAAAATTAAATTATGGAACTTTGCAAAAGTGTATTAAACTAGAAATTATGAAAATCAGCTTACAATATTTTTTACAGCAATACGAATAATAGAATTCGTCAGGCCTTGCTGATACAGCATGATTCTTGGATGAAATATCGTGGAAAAATATCAGATATTAACAAAGAAAACCTGAAACCAACAAGAGAAGAGAAATTACACAAATTGAAGTTCTGCAGATAAGTTTGGTCTGAATCTTTCATTTGACAGACACAAAAAGCTGGAGTAACCCAGTGGGTCAGACAGCATCTCTGCAGAAAAGGAATTGATGGCGTTTTGGGTTGAGACCCTTCTTCAGACTATTCCTTTTCTCCAGAGATGCTGTCTGACCCGCTGAGTTACTCCCGCATTTTGTGTCTATCTTCAGTTTAAACCTGCATCTGCAGTTCCTTCCTACACATTTGACAAGGACTTCTCCTTCTCAAATATTCCCAAGTAGTTTGATTGGTAGCTTGACGAGGAGCTGTGGCTGCGGGCGTCCAGCCGCGGGCAGCGCTGGATTAAAAACACCGCGGAGCCTGGGATTCGAGATCGGCAGAGTTGGAGCTCCAGCCAGCGCGGCCTGAGTTCTTCGGGTGCCGCGGTCTCCGGGAAGGAAGCGGCCGCTCCAGACATTCCAAGCCGCTGAGGAGTGTCCACCCGACGCCGGAGTTGCAGCTTCCCGGCAAGAGGGCCTGAAAACATCGGACTGGCTGCGGAGGCCACAAATAGGCCCTGACCTCGGATGATCACAGAGGAAGAGGACTGAAACTTTCTGATGCCTTTCCCCACAGTGGAAAATGTTGATTCTGTTGTGGGGGGACGTTTATGTTGAATTCTATAACGTGTTGTGTCATTTTATTCTTTTTAATTTTTCTATGGATGTACGGAAACTTAATTATTTTTTCAATGTAAAGCGCTTTGGTTTCAATGCGAGTTGATTTAAATGTGCTATATAAATAAAATGTACTTACTTACTTACTTGACGTTTTCTCATTCTTGATCACCCACTGACAACATTAATAATCTTAACAAACAAAACAGATCTTGAAACATTTCTCCTTTTTAACCTTGTCTCCATTAATGATATTTCGTCATTCTGACAGCCAAACTATTCAAACCATCGCTCAAATTATATTAAATATTTTGCATATTTGAACCCAATAAAAATGACAAAAATGTATATATTTGGCTCATCATAACAATTCAATTGTCATGTTGCATCTCAGTAAACTGTACCTAAGATTCATGCTGTTAAAGCCCACGTCATAATAGTCTTGCAAGAGTCTGCAAGTACATCTTGCGTTGTTTAGGGACATTTGAATATATCATTTAAAATTGGGAATGAAATGGATGCAGGCAACCTGAGACCCATTCATCTTTCCCTAAAAAATAACAATAGAATTGATGTTTGCATTGTAATCTGTACAATCACAACCTACAATCTGAAATGACATGGATTCCAAGTGGCGCAGCGGTAGAGTTGCTGCCTTATAACGCCACGGACCCAGGTTCGATCCTGACTACAGGTGCTGTCTAGACGGAGTTTGCACGTTCTCCCTGTGACCATGTGGATTTTCTCCGTGTGCTCCAGTTTCTTCCCATATTCCAAAGATGTGCAGGTTTGTAGGTTGATTGGATTCTGTAAAATGTCCCCAGAGTGTAGGATAGAACTAGTGCATGGGTGATCACAGGTCGGCATGGACACGGTGTGCTGAAGGGCCTGTTTCCACGCTGTATCTCTAAACTAAACAAAGGGTCTGGCAAAGTCCTTGATTTCACTGAAGAAATTACTATTCTGAACTAGGATTCAGACATCGGAGGTGCAAAGGGATTGGGAGTACTGGTGCAGGATTAATTTGCACGTTGATTTGGCAGTAAGGAAAGGTAATGCAATGTCACCATTTATTTTGAGAGGACTAGAATATAACAAAAGGGATGTAATGTTGAGGCTTTATAAGACACTGGTCAGACCACATTTTTTAGTATTGTGAGCAGTTTTGGGCCCCAGATCTGAGGAAGGATGTGCTGGTGTTGGAAAGGGTCCATCCTTGATTCCAAGGATGACTGTGTTAACATATGATGAGCGTTTGATGGCACTGGTCCTGTACTCGCTGGAGTTTAGCAGGATGAGGAGGGGACCACATTGAAACTTATCGAATAGTGAAAGGCCTGGATAGAGTGGATGTGGAGAGGATGTTTCCACTAGTGGGAGAGTCTGGAACCAGAGGGGACTTGTGTCACTTGTGCTGAGACAGGCCACACACAGATAGGTCCATGGCACTGCAAACACTGACAACTCATTACAAACACTCCCGTCATCGGAGTGGGAAGCCATTCAGATTAAATTGGATGTGGAAATAACATGATTTCATCATGTTTCAATTGAATGTTATGTCAATCATAGGCAGCAGCCAACAATGGAAAATATCCTGCACCAGGATCGGACAAAGTGCTGAGACGAACAATAGGGGTGAGAAGGAGAGGAGCATTTATGAAGGTTAAACTGCCTTGCCCATGCAAAGGTGATTAACATTGAAGTACATAAAGTATTTGATGTCTTTGGTCTACAAAGAGGTTAACAATCACAGGTTATTATTTCAAATTAGTTTAAATTAGTGAGACAATAACAAGGGTTGGGTGTTTAAACACTGATGTCAAAAAGGAAAATGCATTCCAGATAGCTGGCGATTCTGCAATCTTTTTTGATATAAGTGCCTCACACCTTGTTCAGTAGATTTGAGGCATGTTAGAGTCAGAATCATACAGCGTAGATGCAGGCTCAACCTGCCCACACCGACTAACATGCCCCATCTACACAGGTCCCACCTGCCTGCAGTTGGTCCATAAACCTCTAAACCTTTCCTATCCATGTACCTGTCTTCAATGTTATGATAGTACCTGCCTCAACTACCTACTCGGGCAGCTCGTTCCATACCCCCACCACCCTTTGTATTTATAATAATGTATTTTTAAATTAAAAATTAAGTTACCCTCAGTGTTAAAAGTATTTGATCTGGAATTCTATTTTTGGTTCATCACAAAGAGAGATATTGATCGCTTTACAATTAGTAAGGGGATCATGGAGTATTAGTGCAGGTAAGTTGCTAAGATAGATTTGCCATTTTACTACTGTATTGTTCAGTTCAGAGATACAGCATGGAAACAGGCCCTTCGGCCCACTAAGTCCACGCCATGCATCGATCACTCGTTCACACTAGTTCTATGTTATCCCACTTGGCGCTGCTGGCTCGAAGGGCCGAATGGCCTACTCCTGCACCTATGGTCTATTGTCTATTCTCATCCATTCCCTACACAGTAGGGGAGAATTTACAGAGGCTAATTAACATACAAACCTGCACATCTTTGGGATGTGGGATGAAACCGGAGCACCCGGCAAAAACCCACATGGTCACAGGGAGAACGTGCAAACTCCACACAGACGGCACCCGAGGTCAGGATTGAACCCGGGTCTCTGGCAGCAACTCTACCGCTGCGCTACCGTGCCGCCCTAAATAGAGGGATTTAATAGAGGCAAAACCAGAAATTGCCAAGAATACTCAGCTGGTCGGGCAGCATCTGTGACTAGAAAAACGGAATCAGTGTTTTAGATCAATGATTCTCCATCGGCATTGGCTGCATTTATTCAACAGGGGAACCACTTTCCTGCTGAATGTTGCTGGCATGACTTAACTCTGAAATCAATTTGCACTGAATCATTACACCAACGGAGTTAAATAACTAGAAATAGACTTTTCAGATCTTTAGGTGCAGAGCACCCGGGAACACCCAGAGGAAATCCACGCGCTTCACAGGGGGAACGTGCAAACTCCAGGCAGACAGCACAGCACCCGAAGTCAGGATTGAACCCGGGTCTTTGGCTCTGTGAGGCAGCAGCTCTACCAGCTGCGCCATCGTGCTGCCCTAAATTGTTGAACAGGCTCAAGGCGCTGAATGACTGCTCCTTCTTCTATTTGTTTGTACTTGGCTGCCTGGAGGAATCGTTATAAAATTAAAATCTCCAGAGGAATTCATTTTGTCCACGTGCCTTCATGTGCTAAAACAACACTGAATCCTCATGGATTCGTATCCTCTTGGATATCTGGTCTGAATCAAGACTGAGTGTGACTTTCAGCCCACAATTCCCAATAGTGATCAAAGCCATCTAATTAAAAAACCACATGCTCTATTTAGTGGTATAATCTGGATTTGAACGGTATCACGTCCTGTGTTTGAGGGATATAGTTACTAACTCCACTGCTTAATGATGAGCTTGACTCATAATCACGGAGTGGGGGGGGGGGGGGCGCCGAGAAATAAGAGGGACCCAGCGTGGGGGCTGCCAAGAAAATGGAGGGACCCGGAGGGGGAGGGGAGGGTAGGAGGGTGCCATGAACGAAGATGAACCATTGGGACTACATTGAACACTTTATAACTGTGTCAGCGCCCTATATGTGGCGACTCTTTGCATACTTTGTGCATGGTTTGCAAAACAAAGGGTTTCACTGTGACATGTCACGTGTCATAATAAAGTCTCATTCATTCATTGGCTTTGGTGGCTTTTCATTAAAACCTCATCTGCTGGGCTCATCTGCCACCATCGCCCTTATGTCTTCATACAACAGAGAGAACCGTTGGCTAATCCTAATTTGTTCTTCGAGCACCATCACCCTCAGTAGTCTCCCATTGTTTTGTGATTATATTCCTATATTCAGTAAACCTTTCGAAAACTAGTAAATTCCACTTGTAATGCACGTTTTAGAGGGAATCTTACTTTTTCAGGGAAGATAGACACAAAATGCTGGAGCAACTCAGCAGCATGGGCAGAATCTCTGGACTGAAGGAATGAGCGACGTTTTGGGTCGAGACCCTTCTTCAGACCTGAAACACCTTCTCTCCAGAGATGCTGCCTGTCCCGCTGAGTTACTCCAGCATTTTTTGTCCATCTTCGGTGTAAACCAGCACCTGCAGTTCCTTCCTACACGTCAAGTTTTCAGGATTCATTTCCACAAGGATTGTGGTAGAGATAGGCTTCTTATTCTCTGATTGCTGTTAATTAACCCAGTTATTGAATTGCTCCCTGTTGATGCAGTTTTATTCCAGGCCAAGAAAATTATGCCAAGTACTTAGTTTTTAATTCCTTAATTTTGGTTTGCCTTTCATCTTTTTAGAATGCACCTCAAATTTACTGAGGAAAAAGTGAGGCACTTTAACTGTGGATCATTTTTTGGTTTTCATCCTATGTTCAAAGCAATTTTGTTGTACGAACCAGGCAAAAATTAAATGACGATGTATTGGCATCTTCAGTCACTTCAGTCACAGAGGACACAAATAAATATTTTGATATTTTTTTTACCATGTGCATTAATATCTATTTAAATGCATTGGATTCCTAAGGAAGTTTAATATGCTGATATAGTTTGGGTAATAGTTTAATGGATGTGTTGCTAATTTTCAGCAATCATAGATAATTCAAAGGTATCAAACAATCGTCATATTTAACCAGCGCATAACAAAGCTCTTTGAAGCCGTAGGTTTGATTAACATCTCTGTTAAGTTTGAAGACACACTTCCTATGTTTTTGTTCGTGGCTAGCTTCAAACGGCAGCTAGCTTAAGAAATCAAGAATAGAAAGCTAATCAGGGACTCGTTAGTATTGCCTCATCCTACCATATACAAAGGATATGCAGATGTGTTAGATGGAACGGGGTTGGAGTATGTTCATTTAAGCATGAAAATCAACACTGATAAATGCTACGAATAAAATCTTTTGTCAGTGAATGTAAAAATAAAACTGTTGTTCTGTAGACATACGAGATATTTCCTGTCGCTGATTGCTCCACAAGGAAGTTTCAAACGATACCTGCCAACGTGTTAAATGTGACTAAATAAGACAACTCTTCAACCAGCTGAATCTGTCGATAAGCACAAATTGTATTCGGTGAACTGGAAGACTGACAGTCAGCTTCCATGTGATGTGAGCCTCTTCTGTTATATCTGAAAACAGCTTTCGGGTCAATATAAGCCCTGAAGCTGCCACTCTTCCTTACAACAACCACAGAGTTAACCATCTGCTTTGACAATTACATCAAGTTCCTCCATGCTCAAGAGTTCTAGTTTCAATTAGTTTTGTGCAAGGCACTGGTGTCCAGCAGGAAGGACAGGCAGGTGAGCCGTCAGTAGTCACTGCTCATGCTGCTTTTAACCAGCTGCTCAGAGCAACGTGAGAGAAGCCTCGTTTAATTCACACTCTCATTTTTTTTCCCCCCAATGAAGAACTAGATCACTTTTGTTTGGCCTGAACCGACAAAAGCAAATCTGACAAAGTTCCCCATAGAGTTATAAAGTCACACATCGTGGAAACAGGCCCTTCGGCCCAACTTTCCCTGTCCCACCTGCCTGTGTTTGGCCCACATCCCTCTAAATCTGTCCTATCCATGTACTTGTCTAAATATTTTTTTTAAGTTGCAATAGCACCTGCCTCAACTACCTTCCTCTGGCTTCATCAGAAGGGTCTTGACCCAAAACATCACCCATTCCTTCTCTCCGGTGATGCTACCTATCCCACTGAGTTACCCCTCAACTTAGGGATAACTCAGGATATTTTTTTTAAATTTTTTTTTAATTATTTTTATTAGAAGTACGGTAAATTACAGTAATACACAACACTTATATCTTAATACATTCTTTATACCGCTTCATTTTTTTAAGCTTTAAGAGAAAGATAGAAGTAAGAAAAGTAAAGAAAGTGCGCAAGAGTCGTGAGGTGCAAGAGAGTGTTGTGAAAAGAAAGCCCCTTAGAAAAGAAGTTAGAGAAGGAAGTAAAGTAAGAAAGTAGATCCTAGAAAAGAAAGAAAAAGAGAGTAGGAACAATCGCAGAAAGGGAACCACCAACCAAGTCTGTTTTTTATTGTTTTACCTCCCATTACCAGGTCCTGATACCATTTCTTTATTTATTTATTTTTTAAATTACTATTGCACCTCATGCTTGTAATAGGTCCAAAAACGTAGACCACGTCTTTTGGAATTGGTCTGCTTTCCCTGCTAAGAGGAATCTCATCTCTTCCAGATGTAATGTTTCCAACATATTTGATGTCCACATTTTTATTGTTGGTGTGGGCGCATTTTTCCAGAATTTAAGTATAAGCCTTTTTCCCATTATTAGCCCGTAATTGAATAAGTTCTTCTGATACACGTTTAATTCAGGGATACCTTCCGATATTCCAAAAATGATCCATTCTGGTTTTGGTACCAGTTTTATTTTAATTAATTTTGAGAAAATATCAAATATTTCATACCAGAATTTTTGGATTTTTGTACAAAAAACAAAAGAATGCGCTATGGTAGCTTCTTGACATAGACATTTATCACAGATTGGTGAAACATTAGGAAAGATTTTATTTAATTTAGTTTTTGAATAATATAGTCTATGTAATGTTTTGAATTGGATGAGCGTATGTCGTACGTTGATCGAACATTTATGCACCTGTAGTAAGTGGTTATCCCAGCTCTCTTTTGAAATTTTTATAGCTAATTCTTGTTCCCAGTCTCTTCTAATTCCTTCTGTTGTGGGTATTTCTATGTTTAAAATGATATTATATAAGTACGATATTAGATTAGCTGATTCCGCCTTTGTCTTCATTGCTTCATCTAGTAAGTCGGAAGGCATATTATGATAGTCTTTTGTGTATTTTTTCAGGTAATCACGAATTTGTAGATATTTAAAATATTGATTATTTTTCAGATTATATTTCAGTTGTAGTTGTTGAAATGATAGTAATTTTCCCCATTCATACAGATCTTCGAGCGTTTTGATTCCCATTCTTTCCCATTGTATAAATGATTTGTCTATGGTTGAAGGTTTAAACGATGGGTTATTAACTATTGGTATTGAGAGAGATAGGTTTCTTAATTTTAGATTCTGTTTTATTTGTTTCCATGTTCTAATTGTGCTATTTATAATTGGGTTTTTATTATAATTTTTATTATTCAAATTTATTGGAGAGAGAATAATCGCTCCTATATTACTCGGGGAACAGTCCTCTTTTTCCATTATAATCCAGTCCGCCTGCTGGGCAGAATTGTCCAGCAGGTGAATCATATTTTTAATATTTACTGCCCATTTATAATACATAAAGTTAGGGAGCGCGAGACCCCCCAACTCTTTTCGTTTATTAAGGTGAGCTCTTTGTATTCTATGGGATTTATAATCCCATATAAAATTTGTAATGTCTGAGTCCAATTTTTTGAAAAACTTTTTTGGGAGATATATAGGTATTGATTGAAATAGGTATAGGATTTGTGGTAAGAAAATCATTTTTATAGCATTTATTCTGCCTATTAAGGACATCGGAAGTGTTTTCCAGAATTTAATCATATTATTTAATTTCTTAAGTAAGGGATTATAATTGGCTTTAAACATATCCTGGTAATTTCTAGTAATTTCAATTCCCAAATATTTGAATTTTTCTGTAGCTATTTTAAAGGGGAATTTCCTGAGGTGTGTTGAGTCTTTTGGTTTTATCGACATAATTTCACTTTTGTTCCAGTTTATTCTATATCCTGAAAAGGATCCAAAGTCCTCAATTAAATTTAATATATTTGGTATACTAATTTGTGGTTTTGTGATGTACAATAGTACGTCATCGGCATATAAGGATATTTTGTTATTTGAATATTTTGTATTATAACCGTAAATGTCCATGTGTGTTCTTATTTTTTCAGCAAGGGGTTCGATTACTAAAGCAAACAACAGCGGTGATAATGAACATCCTTGTCTATTGCCCCTTGATAGTTCAAATTTCGAGGATAATATATTATTAGTTAGTATTCTAGCCGTAGGTTTGTTATATAATAGTTTTATCCAAGCGATGAAGTTCTCTCCCAATTGGAATTTTTGCAATACTTTAATCATATAGTCCCATTCTACTTGATCAAACGCTTTTTCTGCGTCCAATGAGATGATAGATAACTCTTGGTTCTGAGATTTATGTGAGTGCATTATGTTAAGCAAACGTCTCAAGTTATTAAATGAATGTCTCTTAGGTATAAATCCTGTTTGATCCTCATTTATTAGTCTACTAACATACCTGCTTAGTCTACTGGCTAGTGTTTTCGCTATTATTTTTTGATCTGTATTTAACAAAGCTATAGCTCTATATGATCCTGGTTCTTCTATATTTTTATCTTTTTTAAGTATTAATATGATCGTTGATTCTGCTAGTGTTTCAGGTAAGTTTTGCTCTTTAAAAGCATGTGTATACATTTTCTGTATTCGTGGAGTAACTATGTCATAAAAAGATTTATAAAATTCATTACTGAATCCGTCTGGTCCTGGTGTTTTTCCATTCTTTAGTGTTTTTATTGTGTCTTCTATCTCCTTAGAAGTAATTTGTGCTCCCAGTTCCTCTTGTTCCCTCAGTTCTAATTGTGGTAGGTTACAGTTATCTAAAAATTCTGAGATTTTATTATTGTCTATTAACGTTTTAGATGTGTATAGATTCTGGTAAAATTGAGCAAATCTTTTATTGATATCCTTGGGTAGTGTTAATAATTCCCCTCTGTCTGATTTAATCTTTAGTATTGCATTCTCTTTTTCCCGTTTTTTCAGTTGCCGTGCTAGGAGTTTGTGGGGTTTGTCCCCGAATTCGAAGTGTTCTTGTTTTGTGATTTGAAATAATGTTATAACTTTCTCTGACAGTAATTTATTTAGCTTGAATTTCAATAGTAGGATTTTATTATGTTTATCCATAGTTGGATTTTTAGCATTATCTGTATCTAATTGTTTTATTTGTTCTTCTAAATGTCTTTGTTCATTCTTATTCTTTTTATTTTGATAAGCTTGGAATGAAATAATGACTCCTCTAATAAATGCTTTGAAGGATTCCCATAATAGCATGGGGGAAATATCTGGTGTATCATTTATCTCAAAAAATAGATCCATCTGTTTTTTTAGATATATACTCCCTTGTGGGTCTTTTAAGATTTGCGAGTTAAACCTCCAGAACGATTTATTCATAGACATTCCTTCTAGTTTTAAAACAAAAGTTAACGGAGAGTGGTCTGAGATCGCATTAGTGTGGTATTTAGCGTTCATAGTGTGCGGAATTAATTTTGTATCCACAAGAAAGTAGTCTATCCGTGAGTATGTTTTATGCACCGTTGAATAAAACGAATAATCCCTTCCCGTCGGGTTTGCAATCCTCCACACATCTGCTATATTTGTGTTTCCGTATATGTATGTAAAAGTTCACTGGTTTTAGATTTCATATTACCTTTTTGTTTTTGCATCGATTTATCTAGATAAGGGTCTAAAACACAGTTAAAGTCTCCTCCAATATAACATCGTGGAAACAGGCCCTTCGGCCCAACTTGCCCAGTCCCACCTGCCTGTGTTTGGCCCACATCCCTCTAAATCTGTCCTATCCATGTACTTGTCTAAATATTATTTTAAAGTTGCAATAGCACCTGCCTCAACTACCTTCCTCTGGCTTCATCAGAAGGGTCTCGACCCAAAACATCACCCATTCCTTCTCTCCGGTGATGCTACCTATCCCACTGAGTTACCCCTCAACTTAGGGATAACTCAGGATATAATGTGATTATTAGTTGTTATTGAGGTGAAGAGAGAAATCAATTAGTTTTAGCAACCACTTATTCAATTGCATTTCCTGCCACCACTGCTCCCCAGCCCGCTCTTTAACAGATTGTTTTTCTCCAGATACCCTTCTCACTCCCTTCATGTCCACTCCAAGCTTTTCGTTTCTTTGAGAGATACAGCGCGGAAACAGACCCTTCAGCCCACCCCATCCGCACTGACCAGCGATCCCCATACACGAGCACTATCCTACACACTAAGGACAATTTACAATTTCACTGGAGAATCAAATTATAGGAAAGTTAAGGTTTCTTGATCTGACATCAATTTTTTTTTAAAATGATTTATGATTTGGTTTGTTTTATAAGAATTGAGATTTAAAAGAGTAGAATGGTTGTATTAGTATCATTGGATCTGCTAGATCCAGCATGCAGAGTCGCCATGTTCTGGTGCCGCTTTGATTAGTAAAATTTAGAGACACAGCGCAGAAACAGGCCCTTCGGCCCAAGTCCGCACCGACCAGCGATCCCCGCACATTAACACTATCCTACACACACTAGGGACAAATTACATTTATACCAAGCCAATTAACCTACACACCTGTATGTCTTTGGAGTGTGGGAGGAAACCGAAGATCTCGGTGAAAGCCCAAGGGGTGAACGGACAAACTCCATACAGACAGCACCCGTAGTCGGGATTGAACCCGGGACTCTGACGCTGTAAGCGCTGTAAGACAGCTACGCCACCGCTGCGCCACCGTGCCGCATAAATGGCAGATTATCTGTATTGAAAAAAGACTGCTTAACTTCTTGGGAGTGTTTTCCAAATAAAACAAAATGGATCAATAATGTTAGCAAGATCCAAAATCTAAAACCCAAGATCTAAAATCCATGCAATTTTATCATTGGTCATTTTTCTTTCTATTGATAAATTAGGCAAACACTACTTATCAAATTTATGGATATCTTAAAATCACTACTGAAATAAGTTTGAATCGTTTGAGAAAATAGTTTACAGCAAGTTTACAGAAGTTTACAGCAAGAAATTTTATTTTCAAACAACTTACAATTTAAAGGGATTTATACCGGAAACATGTGCAGTTAAAACACAATGCCTTATCTTTAACTTTGATCAATGGACTGTCAGCCCAGGAAATGGATGGTCTCATCGATTATAGTTAGGTCATGCAGGATCCCAAAGAACGTACATGCTTCACGACCTGCAGCAGATTGAAAGCCAAGCTCATTATATACAGTGTTCAGATGGTGGTACAGTAAGAGTCAGAGGGTGGCAGTGAAGGGTTGTTTTCCAGATTGGAGGCCTGTAACCAGCATTTGTTGCAAGTATCGGTGTTGGGTCCACTGTTGTGTGTCAGCTATATGAATAGTTTGAATGCAGACAGCATAAAACTTGGCGATATAGTGGACCGTGAAATGTTGTCTACAAAGGGGTCTAAATAGGCTGGGGAAGTGGGCCAAGGGATGGCAGATGGAATTTCACTCGGACCAGCGCGAGGTGTGCTGTTTTGGAAAGAACAGGACTTGTACAGTAAATGGTAAGGCACAGGAGAGTGTTGTAGAACAAAGAGGGGGACAGATACATAGTTCCTTGAAAGTGGTGACACGGGTAGACAGGGTGATGAAGGCATTTCGCACACTTGCCTTCATCATGTTACAGTTGAACAAGACATTGGTGAGGCCACACTCTCTGTATTTTCTGCAGTCCTGGTTGCCCACCTGTAGGAAGGATGCAATTAAGCTGGAAAAGTGCAGGAAAGATTCCTAGTGACTGGGACTGGGGGGCTTGAGTTATAAGGAGAGATTGGATAGGCTGTGAATCTGGAACACAGGAAGTTGAGGGGTGACTGTATGGAGGAATATAACATTATGAGGGATGTAGGTAAGGTGGATTGTTATAGTATTTTCCCCATGGTACAGGAGGGCTTAGCTTTAACTTTAAGAGATGAAATATTTAAAAGAGACCCAAAGGGAATCGTTGCCATATGGAGGTGGTTTGGGTATGAAGCAAGTTGCCAGAGGAGGCTGTAGAGGCAGATGCAGTTACAATATTCAACAGACATATAATCAGGTACACGAATAGTAAAGAATTTACAGTGATATGGGCCATGTGGGACTAGCTCAGATAAGCATCTTGACTTACATGGACAAGTTGGCTCGAATGGCCTGTTTCCATGCTGTATAACTCTGTAACAAGATCACTACAGAATTTAGTAACCCGCATATTGAGCAAACAATCACAATCTGTTTTGCTTTAATAACCGTTCCTTTGAGTCAGACAAATACATAATGTTTTAAACATTTTCTGTGCTTTTACAACTGAGGGAAAAGGCAATGACAAAGAACCTGCTGTGCTACTCAACATTATTTTGGCATTAAAACCACTGTATAATCAATTTAATTGATACCATAAATTCTACCCCACTGGTCAAAATCTGTGACAACTTAAGACTTGTGTAATCTCAGTTTTTCTGACATAAACTGAATCTTCAAATAAGGGATATCAAATGCAATAAAAAAGTTTAAAACACAGTTGTGTAGTGCAGGTTTGTTGTGCATTAGAGGATCAATTATCTCATTATTATGTTGTTATGCAGAACTGAGACAGCTAAGGAAGAATTAACAATGGCGCCAGACAACACAAAAGTAAAATATTGCAGTTCCTTGAATGCCGAGATAAAAACAGGAAGATTCGTCGGTTAAACATCTGTGGAAGAAGGAACTAAGCCATTGTTTCAGTTTGTTAAAACTGTTATAGAGAGGCGAGAGATTTTCAAAAGGTGCAGAGAGACAGGGAAAGAAAGAAAAAATAATTACAAAGGTTTGTATTAGGATGGAAGACAGAAAAGAAGCAGAAGAAGCTGGAATTGAACAAGTAAAGAAGGAAAAGATGTGTTCAGGGATGTAAATTGGTGTTGCAGGATCTTTATCGGCAGTTATCCCCAGATAAACTTTGGTCGACTGGTGTTGACTAAATATGTCAGTCATTTCCCCGCAGATGCTGCCTGACCCATGTATCTCCAACATTCCCTGTATATTTGCCCCAGACTTCTTATTCCATTAAATCAAATTAATTTAAACATCAAAGTAAAAATAAGACTATCTTGATTTAATAAGCTATTATTTTATTTCCTATCTATAAAAAAAAATTTCACATTTCAATCAGACAGTACCAAAAACCGTGTTTCATTTGACTAGGGAAAGCATTTAACCTAACTCGAGGACAGGGACACTTCAGAATCAGTTGAGACAGTATTTTTGTATCTTTGCCAAAGATATATTCCATGAATGGAGACACAGCTGACTGGCGTCAGAACAAAAAAAGTAAACTGCTACAGGAATTCAACGGGTCAGGCAGCATCAAATGCTATGACTCACTGAGTTCCTCAGCAGTTTTTTGCTTATATTCTATTAACTTCAATGGAATGTAAAACCACCATTACACCCAATCGAGCCAATCTTCCAGTTGTTAAAGATGCCTCCATTTTACTTGTACAACTATTGATGTAGGTCCATAAGCACATTCGATTTTGCAGAAGCAGAGAGGAACAACGAAACAGTGAACTGCACCAAGTCTCTTCCAAGTGAGACAGTTACTCTATTAAATAAAATTTACTTTGCACATATATAAATAAGATTTTCAGAAATTCTGGAGTTCTGGGATGTTCTTGTAGAGCTCAAGAGACTTTGGGTTGGAGAAGGCGCTGTGATGTTTCACGTCCTTGCCAGCGATAACTTGCTTCACTGCCACTTCCACCTTCTTCCCACTGACGGTGTACTATTAAAAAACAACGTCAATGTCAACACTGTTTATATTGCTTTACAAGTCAGCTCCGTTTACGTTTACGAGAATTATCCCGGGCATGATTGGGTTAATGTATGATGAGCGTTTGACGACACTGGGACTGTACTCACTGGAGTTTATTGAAACTCATTGAAACTTAGAATAGTGAAGGGCCTGGATCGAGAGGATGCGGAGAGGATGTTTCCACGTGGGAGAGTCTAGGACAGAGGACATAGCCTCGGGTAAAAAAGGATGCACCTTGAGAAAGATGAGGAGGAATTTTGCTGTTTTGCACTCATCACTGTATTTATTGTTGTATTTACAGAAAACATATGGATCTTTAATGGAATTAATTAAGTGCATAAAGCAGATGGGATGGAAACTCTACTTCCAATCATTCCACATGATAGTTCACGTCGATATATGAAAAAATTGTGACTTCGCAAAGGACAAAAAAAACAGATAGTTTGCTTGAGAATGTGAACAGATATAACAAAAGTGCAGCAACTTACAGGAATGTCTTTAGTCTCCAGTATAAAGGCAGGAACATGTCTTGCGGACAAAGCCTTTCGGATGGCACTTCTCACCCTCATCACCAGGTCTACTGTGAAAACCTGATTGGAGGCCATTTTCAAGAACAGGATGACTCTTTCCTCACCGTCCTTGTTGTACTGTGGAACACATAGACTGTCCGCAACCTCCTCAAAAGCTTCAACTGCACGACAAAATATCACAAGCTGCTTTCAGAAAGAGAGCAAAAACAATCTACTTGCTCTCACGTACACCTCCCAATACATCCCACTAACATTTCAATGGACAAATCTGCTGTAGTTTTGCCGAACTTCAATTTTTATGTTATTGCGATGCAAAAATAACTGTGAATGCTTTTAAGACTAGATCTCGTCCCAAAATGTTGTCTGGTCCATTCCCTCTACAGAGGCTGTGTGTGGGAAGGAACTGCAGATGCTGGTTTACACCGAAGATAGACACAAAATGCTGGAGTAACTCAGCAGGTCAGACTGCATCTCGGGAGAAAAGGAAAAAGCGACGTTTCAGGTCGAGACCCTTCTTCATACTCATGTCTGAAGAAGGGTCTTGACCTGAAATGTCACCTAATCCTTTTCTCCAAAGATGCTGCCTGAACCACTGAGTTTCTCCAGCCTTTTGTGTCTATCTTCCCTCCATATGTGCTGCCTGACTCGCTGAGTTCCTCCAGCGCTTTGGTTTTTGCAAGAGTTTGTTGTTGACCTAAGGATACTAACAAAAAGATAACAATAATCTTTATCTTTACCACTTCTGATTATCATTAAAATTAATGGAACTTTTGTTGCGCCAATCTTTTGAGCGTTATGCCAAATGGCAAGCTGAAAATCTATCCAATCATCCCGCCAAATATCTTCATGACTGATTAGTAATCAAGGTTCACATAAAATAACAAGCGAGGCGCACTTTTAAGTTGTTGGCTCTGTATTCTGACATCGAATTTCATTACACATGATTAAAAAAACGTCATTTTTCAACGTCATTGCTTCTAGATATGTAAAACAAAGCAGTCATTTGGAACCGAGTGCTTGAAGTCTAATGAGGCCATAAACTCATGTAGAAATAGCAGCCAGAAATCTCCAGGACTGGACAATGTTTCCCCCTCTAACCTCAGGTTCTGTGCCGAACAACTGGCACCGGTCTACACAGACATTTTCAACCAGTCCCTGCAAACCTGCACTGTCCCTGCCTGCTTCAAAGTCTCCACTATTGTTCCTGTACCCAAAAAGCCAAGGATTACTGGTCTTAATGACTACAGGCCTGTTGCACTGACCTCCGTAATCATGAAAACCCTTGAAAGGCTTGTGCTGGCCCACCTGAAAAATATCACAAACCCCCTGCTGCACCCCCTGCAGTTTGCATGCCGGGCCAATGGATCAATGGATGACGCAGTCAACCTAGGCCTGCACTTCATTCTTCAGCACCTAGACCGCCAGGGGACCCTTGCAAGGATTTTGTTTGTGGATTTTAGCTCTGCATTCAACACCATTGTGCCAGAGCTACTACACTCCAAACTCTCCCAGTTGACTGTGCCTGAACCCCTCTGTCAGTGGATCACCAACTTCCTGACAGACAGGAAGCAGCATGTGAGGCTGGGAAAGTTAATCTCGGACGCGCAGACCTTCAGCATAGGAACACCGCAAGGCTGCGTACTCTCTCCTCTCCTCTACTCTCTCTACACCAATAACTGCACCTCCACAGACTCCTCTGTCAAGCTTCTCAAGTTTGTGGATGACACAACCCTGATTGGACTGATCCAGGATGGGGTGGAATCTGCCTACAGACAGGAAGTGACACAGTTGGCATCCTGGTGCCATCGCAACAACCTGAAGCTCAATGATCTTAAGACAGTGGAATTGATTGTAGACTTTAGGAGAGCTCCCCCTCCCCTCCTCCCCATCAACAACACCACAGTCACATCTGTGGAGTCTTTTAAGTTCCTGGGAACCATCATCTCCAGGGACCTAAAATGAGAGGCCACCATCGACTCCACAGTAAAAAAAGGCCCAACAGAGGATGTACTTCCAGCGGCAGCTGAGAAAACACACTCTGCCACAAGCAATGATGGTCCAGTTTTATACTGCCCTCACCTTCTCTATCATAGAGTCTGTCCTCACCTTCTCCATCATGGTCTGGTTTGGCTCAGCCACCAAGCATGACACCTGGAGGCTGCAGCGCATTGTTCGATCAGCCTAGAAGGTTGTTGGCTGCAATCCTCCCCCCATTGACGAACTGTACACTGCAAGGTCCAAGAAGCGAGTGGGTAAGATCATCTCTGACCCCTCTCAACCTGGCCATAAATTCTTTGAAGTATTTCCCTCTGGGAGGCGACTCCGGACTGTCAAAGAGTGCCAGACATAAAAACAGCTTTTTTTCCACAAGCCGTAGCTCTACTTAATAACCAAAAGTCTGTAGCCTCCTTTTGTTCTGGTATTTTAGTTCATTCTTCACATTTAAATTATAATGCTTTATTTTTAATTGTCTACTGTATATCGTGTTGTTTTCCTTGCGAGCGAAGCACCAAGGCAAATTCCTTGTAGGTATACATACTTGGCTAATAAAACGTAATCAATTCAATTCAATTCAATCTGCAGAAATTAAACCCTTGAAAAGCAGCAAAAAATAACTATTTAGTTCAGTTTAGAGACACAGCATGGAAACGGGCCCTTCGGCCCACCGAGTCCATACCGACCATCGATAACCCATTCCCATTAGTTATATGTTATTCCACTTTCTCAACCACTCCCTACACACCAGGGACAATTAAGAGGACAATTAGCCTACAAACCCTCACGTCTTTGGGATGCAGGAGGAAACCGGAGCACCCGGAGGAAACCCACAGGGTCACAGGGAGAATGTGCAAACCCCACGGAGACAGCAGCTGATATCAGGTTTGACCTGTGTCTATGGCGCTGAGAGGCAGCATCTTTACCAGCTGTGCCACTGTGCAGTTATAGCTAAACATCTCATTGGAGCTCCACACTTTAAAGCTTACCGATGTGATAGATTTCAGAGCTTCCAAATCTTACTCCATTTGGATTCAAGGTGCCATCACTGCAGAAAGGAGAAACATATTTGAGCAATACAACTTCAAAAAATAAACATTCCCCTGAGTACCTTATAGAGAGATTATGAAACGCACATCATGACTGCCTTCTACAGTTCAAAACATATGTAAGTGAAGGAAGCAAAAAAATAACATATGGTTTAATTTAGTTTAGTTTAGAGCTACAGCACCGAAACAGGCCTTCGGCCCACCGAGTCCGCACTGACCAGCAATCCCCGTGCAGGAGCACTTTCCTAATAACCAGGGACAATTTACAATTTGTGCTGAAGAAGATTAATCTACAAACCTGCACGTCTTTGGAATATGGGAGGAAACTGGAGCACCCGGAGAAAACCCATATGGTCACAGGAAGAACATGCAAACTCCGTACAGACAGCACCCGTAGTTAGGATCGAACCCGGGTCTCTGATGCTGTAAGGCAGCAACTCTACTGCTGCGCCACCATTATTCATTATTTTAGAACGAATGACGGATTCATAAACCTCCAATCTATTACAGTCATAAGAAGTTAATCCATGGAAATCCTTTGTACTCAAAAGATGAAAATTACAAAAAAAGGCAAGAATTCTGACATCATGTCCAACACCTGAAACGTTATCAGTTTCATTTCCAGTAAGGAGTCTATTCTGTTTTCAATAGCCTCAAAGAACAACAGTTTAGTTTATTGTCAATTAATAAGAAGGCACAGTAAAAGGAGGCATGGTGCTTGTGATGGGACTGTGGTTCAACTATCGATCTGGTGAATCCCCAGCATTGGGACCAACAATCCAGAGGCCCCACCATGGAAGATGGAGTTTAAATTCAGATCGACAAGAGGAGGAATTTCTTTAGCCAGAGGATGGTGAATCTGTGGAATTCATTGCCACAGACGGCTGTGGAGCCCAAGTCGTTGGGTATTTTTAATGAGGAGTTTGATGGGTTCTTGATTAGTATCAAAGATTATGGGGTAAAGGCAGGAGAATGGGTTTGAGAGGGAAAAATAGATCAGCCACGATCCAATGGCAGAGTAGACTTGAGGGGCGAAATAGCCTAATTCTGCTCTTTATGTTAACATTGATTTTTTTTAAATAGCTTTAGTGACCATGAAATTGTTTATGTCGTAAAACTGCCATTTGCACCTTGTTTTCTGATAAGTGACACCAGACGTCGACAGGTATGTCACTCTTAAATGTCCTATGAAATGATCAAATATCCCCCAAAAATGAATAAAGTAAAAAAGTGCTGCGTTTCTAAGGTAACCAGTGGATCAGTGAGATGCTGCCAATGGAACAATTCTTTAATCCTTAAATTAATCTATGATTCACTTTAAGGCATTTGTCATGTTAAGATCATAAGATATACAATTGAATGATGAATGAAGGCCTTACAAAGCCCCCTACCTCACTAACAGTTGCTGCCTAACCTGCATTTTGTAAGCTGGTGGGTCAAGAGTTAAACTCCCATGTTAAACATCCCAGAATTGTCTACAATGACTGAGGTCAGATGCTCAAGTACAATGTATCGCTACAATTCTAAAGCTACAACTCTAAAGCTACAATTCTGGGTTTAAAATACACATAATCATAGAATTTGACAATGCATCAATCATATTGTACTGAAGAGAATAAGAACTGGGAAATGAACTGAGCACACGTAAAGCAATTCTATTTTAAGTTTGAATACAGGCCCTTCAGCCTATCAAGTCCACACCGACCATCAATCACCTGTTCTCACTAGTTCTGTTAACCTATTTTCATATCCACCCTACACACTAGGGTGATTTACAGAGACCAATTTAACGACAAACCCGCATATCTTTGGGATGTGGAGAAGAAACCAGAGCACTCGGAGGAAACCCATGCGATCACAGGGAGAACATGCAAACTCCACACAGAGAGCACCCGAGGTCAGGATCAAACCCAGGTCTCTGGCGCTCCACAAGCTGCCCCATTGTGCTGGCAATGTATAACCAAAGAAATAGGCATGAAAATCAAGTTTAACCCACCATGTTTAACAAGCACTGTATCCTTGTGAAGTCCAAATAAGGATTATATCTTCCATCATCCTTTTTACTAATTAATTTCCAATGCTGTCCATCCAATCTTTGCTTTTGTTCCAATCTTTGCCCCCCTACATTCTCTGTACATTAAAGCTTGTTTTAATCTCCAACCATTTCCATTTCTGATGAGAGGTTATGTTTTGAAGCATTGAATTTGTTCCTGACAGCATTTCCTGATAACATGATATGCATCTGCATGAACTGTCCTGAGACGCTAGTACACTTACGGGCAGGACCGAATATCAGAAAGCTGGTGAGATGCCATTTTAAAAAATCTAACATGGTCAAAATCTGGGCATGCTTCTGTGATGTTTCAATCAAAATATTTGCCAATTAACCTACAAATTGTTTAGTTTAGTTCAGAGATACTGCTTGGAAAACAAGTCCTTCTTCCCGCCGAGTCCACAACAACCAACGATCACCCATACACTAGTTCTATGATATCTCTGTTTTGCATCCTACACACTAGGGGCAATTTACAGAATCTGATTAACTTACAGACCCACACGTCTTTAGGATGTGGGAGGAAACAAGAGAATCCCGAGGAAAAACTCAAGTGGTCACAGGGAGAACGTGTAAACTCCACAGACAGCATCCACAGTTAGGATCGAACCCGGGTCTCTGGCGCTGTGAGGCAGCAGATCTACCACTGCACCACTGTGTATTGAAACTAAATACAGGAGAGAGGAAAGGAAAATTTCCGCGGGCCCGGTGGACGACAACGTCGGGAGCTCGCAGGTCACAGGTGGGTGACTTGTTTTTCTGGAGCTCCTGCAACTACAGCTGCGTCCGCTGGGCTGGAGGGCGGCAGCTTCGGCCACCCCGGGCTGCGGAGTTTGAACCGGCCCGTCGCGGACGGAGCACGGATTCAGCCGCGGGACTGACTTGCCATCACCCGGCGGGGTCACAACGTCAGAAGCCTGGATCGCCTCAGCACAGAGGGAGAACAAAGAGGGAAGAGACAGAGACTTTAAGACTTTTGCCTCCATCACAGTGAGGAGGTGCCTGGTGAACTCACTGTGGTGGATGTTAATTTGTGTTTATTGTGTGTTTTGTTATTTATTATATGTATGACTGCAGGCAACGAAAGGAATCTAAGTCTAAGTCTAAGTGTTAGAGTTGCTGCCTTACAGCACTTGCAGTGCCGGAGACACGGTTTAATCCCGACTACGGGCGCTGTCTGAACGGAGTTTGTACCATGATCTGCGTGGGTTTTCTCCGAGATCTTCGGTTTCCTCCCCCACTCCAAAGATGTACAGGTATGTAGGTTAATTGCCTTGGGTTTGTATACTTGGTATATGTGTAAATTGTCCCTAGTTTGTGTAGGCTTGTGGTAATGTGCGAGGATCGCTGGCCAGTGCAGACTCGGTGGGCCGAAAGGCCTGTTTCTGCACCATATCTCTAAACTAAACTAAACTGAAACCTGCATAGACTCAGCCAAATTGATATAATGTCAGAGACCAAATCGATAGCGATGACTGGTTTTGGCAGATTTTTATCCTTTTACAAAGTTAGAATAAGGATATCCTGATGACCATTCCAAATTGCAGATTGGATAAGACTTTAAAAACTTGTCCTAATTTAATTGTGTCCATGTCTCCCACGTTTCAGGTATTCTGCCTCATTTGCGTTTTTTTGAAAGGGAATGCTTGCCATTGAGCTGACAATAGCATTCAATCCATTGTTTTGTATTGTTTAATAAGTCTTATTTCTTGAAGGAATATTTTCCACAGTGCAGAACGTTTTATAACATAAATCAGAGCAAAAAAAATCAACTTTCCAAGAAGTTTTATAATTTTGGTACAGACAACCGTAAACATTTTTTATTAATAAAGAAAGTGATAAACCAAACCATCTGTGCCCACACTCAAATTCCAAATGTAGCTCTTGATAATTGTTTGAGCCATATAGACATATACAGTACAGACAGGGGCTATGACCCACTCTGTCACTGCTGATAGCTTTGCCCATTGACAGGAATCCTTTGCCCACATTATGTCCATATCCTTCAATGCCTTGCCTGTTCAAAACACCTGTCTAAATGTCTCCTAAATGTCTTAATTGTATCTGATTCCAACACCAATGGGCACAGTGGCACAGCGGTAGAGTTGCTGCGTGACGGCGCTTGCAACGGCAGAGACCCGGGTTTGATCCTGACTACGGGTGCTGTCTGTACGGAATTTGTACGTTCTTCCCCCGTGACCGTGTGGGTTTTCTCCAAGATCTTCGGTTTCGTCCCACACTCCAAAGACGTACATGTTTGTGGGTGAATTGGCTTGGTTAAAGTGTAAATTGTCCCTAGTGTGCGTAGGATAGTGTTAATGTGCGGGGATCGCTGGTCGGCGAGGACTCGGTGGGATGAAGGGCCTGTTTCCGTGCTGTATCTCTAAACTTAACAAAACCTCTTCAGGCAAGTATCTACTTGTCAGATATCAACCATTCTCTTTGGCAAATTCTTTCCCCTCAAATCCCCTTTAAAACTCCTTGCTCTCACCTTAAACTCATGCCATTTTGCTTTTGATGCCATGATTATACAAATAAGATTTTGACTATCCACCTTATCTACATCTCATAATCTATTGGCCACTCCATCTCCTTCCGTCCAGCTAAACCAAGCACATTCGATCAAATCTCTCCCCAGTGGCGCAATGGTAGAGCTGCTGCCTCACAGCGCTAGAGACTCGGTTTCTGACTATGGGTCCTGTCTGTACGGAGTTTGTACGTTCTCCCTGTGTCTGTGTGGGTTTTCTCCAGGTGCTCTGGTTTCCACCCACGTCCCAAAGACGTGCAGTTTTATAGGATAAATGGCCCTCTGTAAATTGTTCCTAGTGGCATATTGGGATAACTAGTGTGAACGGGTGATCAATGGTCGGTTTGGACTCGGTTTGACCGCTGCACCACTATCTGTCAACTCTCTGCCCAACTATCTATTTGATCTAGGTTGTCTTCTGCAGCCATAGACAACCTTCCACCTGCCACCTCACCCCTTGGTTACCAACGATCCTGCAGTTGCTGCCTGTTCCGTTAACACCAATCATCTGGTGAAAGCTTGATGAAAATGTTATTGAAGCTTTCCCCATTGTAGACACACCTTGATATCATTTGTTTAAATGTGTGCACCACTGTAAATATATGTTCCGAGAGGAAGAACAGTTTTAATTTCTCAAACCTACCTTCTGCCCAGCATCACGATCCCTCCAGTTTTGGGGTTTATTTTCGCGTAGTCACCATGTGCCCACACACCTAGGTTTGAACATCAATAATAGTTAACACAGCTAAAGCAGTCGATGCACTTCTCGTACTAACGTTTATTGCGATTGTTGAATATTGACTGGGACTTCCTTAGTGTTAGTACCATGGATGGGGCAGGATGTGTTAGGTGCATCCAGAAGCATTTCTTGAAACAAGTAGATGACTCAACTGGGGAAGGGGGCGATATTAAACCAGGGAATATGGGTGGTGAAGTGATCACCATGTCAAGGGGTGGGAGGGGACATTTTGGGAGCCATGATCATAATTGCTTAAGTTGTAATATCTTTACAGATAAAGATTAGACTAGTCCTCAGATGAAAGCACTAAATTGGAGAAAGGCTAACCACAACTGTATTCGGCAAGATCTGGAGCAAGGAAATTAGGAGTGGCTGTCTGAGGGCAAATCTGCATCTGACACGTAGGAAGCTTTTAAAGGCAATTTGGTCAGAGTTCAGAATCAGCAAGTTCCCACGAGGAAGAAAGACAAGGGTGGCCAGATTCAGAAACCTTGTATGACAAGATATATTGTATGTTTAGTCAAAAAGAATGAGGAAGCAGATGTAAGGTGTAGGAAGCTGAAGTCAGGCAAGGCACTTGAGGAGTGTACGAAAACAGGAAAGAACTTAGACAAGGAATTAAGGGACCGAAAGGAGCCTTGAAATGACCTTGGTGAGTAGGATTAAGGCGAATTTGAAGGCATTTCATACATTTATTAGAAGCTTGAGAGGGTAATGTCCGCTCGAGGACAAAGGAGGAAATATATGTCTGGGCAAGGTCCTAGATAAGTCCTTAGCATCGGTACTCACCAGGGAGAAGGACATAGAAGATGGTGAGATTAGAGAGAGGTATATTTACATTCTAGGGCATGTCGATATTAAGAAGGAAAAAGTATTGCATGTCTTGGAAAAACATGAGGTGAATAAGTCCTCAGGAGCTGGGATTTATCCCAGGATACTGAAGGAAGCATTGACAGAAATCTCTGTCTTCTTTTACCATGGGCGAGGAACCAGAAGGCTGAAGATTAGTTTAAGAAGCCCAACAGGGATAATCTGGGAAAGGATAGGCTGGCGAGTCTTACATCAGTGATAAGAGAAGAGTCTGAAGAAGGGGCTCGACCCAAAATGCCACTTATTCCATCTCTCCAGAGACGTTGCCTGTCCCACTGAGTTACTAACATGTTTACAAAAACATACCCTTATTAAGGACAGCCAGCATGGTTCTGTGCGGGGGAGGACCTGTCTCACAAGCTAGAAGCAGATACGATAGCAAAGAGGCATTTAGACAGACATGTAAACGGGCATGGAATAGAGGGATATGGACCGTTAACAGACATGTGAGATTAGATTACATTGGCACTTGGTTGGCACAGACATTGTGGGCCAAAGGGCCTGTTCCTGTGCTGTACTGTTCAATGTTCTTTGCAAATTAATTACTTCAGAACATTATCCTCATATTCATTTTGATTGCAAAAGAATATATTGTGCATTCAGCTAGACAACTTCACTGTTCCTCTTCAAACCAATTAAAGAAAGAAAACCAACAGTCTGCATCTGGTTTCATTTTCTTTTAAAGGGCAATCATATAATATTTAATTTTAAAGGATATTAGATTATATCACCAGTAAAATATTCACATGCGATTTAAGATTTATATTTGCCAAAAATGTCTATGATTTATTCTGTGTCGTCAGTTTCCTATCAGGGATGTTTAAACATTATTTAGTGAAGATAGATTGCTGCAAGTGACAAAAGAAGCCATTCTCAAGCTTTATTGTTGTGCTTGGAAGCTGCAATGAGAAACAACAGAGAGACTGTCAATGCTCACTGCAATAGAGAGGAAATTAGACAGTAACTTTGGGAGTGTATACTTGCAAAGTGAAATGTGGAAACTGGAGGTTGCTGTTCGTAATTCCCCAATTCTTTGCAATATTAATATGCATACTTTGTTGGAATCCGTGAATCAGTGAAAACTTAACATCTAGGAAGTAGAGTCAGAGAATGATACAGCAAGGAAACAGGCCCACCTGCCGGTATTTCGCCCGTGTCCCTCTCAACCTGTCCTATCCATGTACCAGTCTAAATGCGATTTAAATGTTGTGATAGTACCTTCCTCAACTACCTCCTCTGGCAAATTCTATAATTTTATCCAATATTTTGCTACAATTTCAATATCAGGTCCATAACAGGGGAAGAGATGACCCATGGCGTTCTATTGTTGAGGTAGGATTAGAGTTATGTCATTTAGTTCAAGAACTTGACCATTGGAGAAAAGTAGGTGTTCCTGAGCCTGGTGGTGTTGGGTTTCAGGCCTCTATACATCCTTCCTGAAGGAAAGAGAGAGAAGAGAGCATGGCTCCGATGGTGGGGATTCTAGATGGCACCTTGAGGCAGCACGTCATGCAGATGCTTTTCATAAGCGATAGGAGCAGAATTCGGCACATCAAGTCTACTCCGCCATTCAATCATGGCTGGTCTATCTTTCCCTCTCCACCCAATTCTCCTGCCTTCTCCCCGTAACCCCTGACACCCTGAGTAATGGAAGGGAGGGATGAGCCCATGATGGACCAGGCTGAGTCCACACTCTCTGCATCCTCTTGCATTCCTGTGTGTTGGAGTTGCCATATCAGACCTAGATGCTACCAGTCAGGATACTTTTAACAGTACACCTGTAAAGGTTTGTTAAGCGTATTCTGAGACATAACCTCTTTAAATGTCTAAGGAATCGGATGCACTGGCATGCCTTCATTATCATTGTATCTATGTGCAGGGCCCAGGAAAGGCTATCCAAGACGTTAAGGCTCAAGAATTGGCAGTTGCTAATTTTTTCATCGAGGTTTCATTATTTAGTTCATGATTTGGACCATGTACTCAATATGATGTTTCACGTGAACATGGAGCCCATATTGTACTGGTGCAGAGCAGCAATTACGTACATGACAAATAACACTTGCACTCAATAGGTGATCTTTCCATTTGTTGAGGCTTACGTGGCTTAACTTATTGTTAATGAAAATGGAGAGGCTTATTGTAATTGAGTTGGGTTTTTTTTTAAGACTAACACGTAACAAGCATCAATTATATTACAATATTATATTACAATAATATTACAATATTATATTTGCAATACAGATATAGCACAACACATGCATTCTAAATATTATATATATATTAATATTAGTGTGTGTGTGTGCGTGAGAGCGCGCGAGTGTGTGTGTGTGTGTGTGTGCGCGTGTGAGCAATTTTGGAGTGAGTGTGTATTAAATTTATAATTATTCATCTGGCATTTGATATGCGTTATAATCAACAGTGTGGACTGAATTCTTGTTTAACCAAAGTACCATCAGACATGCTCAATAAATCCTAAGCACTTGTAATTCTAATAACTCTTCTAATTGATTGCACCATTATAGGCATGGTAATAAGTGTCTGTTTCATTCTGGTAGAATTGGACCAAGCAGGTTTGCACTCATTTTGCAAATAAAGTATTGTCATCATGGGCAAAACTCAGCAACTCAGCAGGGAGACTGCAGTCAATAGGATAACCAGAGATTGCGCCAAAACAGATTTGGTGCAAGGACACGCAAAAGCAATGGCTTTGATATTACAGATGATTCTGGGATCAGCTACAAGAACAAATTAGAACCATTTAGAGTTCTAATTTGTCAAAAACAAATTAGAACCATTTAGAGACATCAAAAGACTGGGCCCGATGTATTATGTTGGCAGCTAATGATCCTTCACATGAATGACTGCAATCTCTCTCCCTGATACCCAGCATAAGCTGTAGACAAGATGGCCACCTATCAATATTGGGCGAGTGTGATTAAAATCTAATGCTCGGGATGTTGGCTTTGGAGATCACAGTGATCTACCAGTTCACAAATCCTACCAGTGAACTTTTGGATGATTTTACAGTGCCAACACTGGTGGTACTTCCCAATTGTGGGTTGGCCTACTTTAGAGATACAGCGCAGAAACAGGCCCTTAGGCCCACCGAGTCTACACTGACCAGCAATCCCTGCACATTAACACAATCCGACACACTAGGGACAATTTACAATTTTACCAAAGCCAATTATCCTACAAATCTGTATGTCTTTGAAGTGTGGGAGGAAATCGGAGCACCCTGAGAAAATGCATGAAGGTCATGGGGAGAACGTACAAACTCCATACAGACAAAATCCATAGTCAGGTTCGAACCCGAGTCTCAGGCGCTGTCAGGCAGCAACTTTCCTGCTGCGCCACCGTGCCGCCCGGATCTGGAGAAGGTTTTTCAAGTCCTCTAGAATAACACTCTAGTGTAAAGCATTTAAAGAAATAAGCGGAAGTATTAAAATGAGGACAATTGAGGAGAGAGAAGCACAGCTACCATTCTTATCTGGTCTGGCCCAAGTATGATGCTTGACCAACCAATAGTGTTGACTCTTAATTGTTCCCCCTGCTCCACCCACCCCCTCACTGCAGGGGCAATTACGATAGACAAAAATGGACAACCTGATCCCCTAAATGAATAAATATACAAAAAAACAAAGAAGGATTAGTGCAATGACACAGCTATACACCATCCCAGTCTCCTCTGGAATAGGCTCTGTGATTGATCAAGCAATGATATTGTTGTCATCTAAAACATAGAATGATGGTGAGGGTTATTGAGCTGTCAGAGGAGGTAGTTGAAGCAGATGCAATAACAACATTCAAGAGATATTCAGACAGGTATATGGATAGGAAAGGTTTTGAGAGATATGGGCCAAATAAGGGGCAAATGGGACGTGTAGGTGGGGCATCTTGGTTGACATGGACGAGTTGGGCTGAAGGGCTTGTGTCCATGCTGTATGACTCCACAACACTATTTGGGATGGGCAACATTGAGAAATATCTTCCCCTCTCAGTTGACCGAATCCCAAGAGAAATGAAGACCGCGTTCAATGGTCAGTGATGCTCCACGCACTTTATTTGTAACAGTGGCACATTGAAATGGATGCCCGATATACCTCTTGTTAAGGCAGAATGGCACAGCAACTCCATGAGAGGGTGAATGATGGTAAATCTTCCTGTGACATACAGGAAGGAGTCAAGTGACGAATAAAATGTCTCTAAAGTTCCCTGCAACGCTTTCCTCTCTCCAGATGGCAGAGGCAAGGTCACAAACTTACAGCAAGCAATTTCCAGAAGGACAGAGAAAAATGCTTTAAGGGCAGCCTCAAATCATCCTTCAAAATAGTGCAACATCCTCAGCAACTGCGTGGAATTCCTGTTTCATGCACCTGGAAGGTCTGAGCTCTTTGAGTCTTTATTCGAGGAGCACAAGTAGGCCAAATATAATGGAAGCATAATGCCATAATCCTGCTAACATCTACCTGTGGTTGCATGTGAGGCTCTTTGGGCAACACAGTGGCACAGCTGGTAGAGCTGCAAAGCAGCAGTGACCGCTGTGCCAGCGACCAGGGTTCGATCCTCACCTTGGGTGCTACTTGTGTGGGGTTTGCACGTTCTCTCTGTGACCCATGGTTTCCTCCCATATCCCAAAGACATGTAGGTTAACTAGCCTCTGGAATATGACCCTACTGTGCGGGGAGTGGATACGAAAGTGGAGTAACCCAGAACTGATGTGAACAGGTGATCGATGGTTGGCGTGGACTGGGGTGGGCTGAAGGTCCTGTTTCCATGCTGTATCTTTTCAATCAATCACTCCACAACGCAGGGAAAGTCATGGAAGCAAATTATTTTCAACCCTGAGAGACTGCCTTTGAATAAGAACAAGGCAATGGCCCAGAAAAAAAATCACAAGAAGCTGAGGAAAAATATTTGGGCATTTTTTCTTCCTCTGCAAGACAAGGCTACTTATTGTAACAATACTATAATCAGCCAGATTACAGTATCTGGCTGATATTATAAAAGAATGACCAGATGATGATTGGATGATCTTCCCATCTAACATGTAGGTGATAATTCTGCCGCAAGTGACTGGAATTGACTTTATGCACAGAACTTGTATATAACTATCCTTCACTCCCTGCACAGTTTCCGGATCATTTGCCCAGCATTTTTCGGAGAACCTGCTGATGTTCATGTTTATTCAGTGCTGAGTAAATTGATCTTGTCTGCTGAAATGCCTCAGTTCTCCAGTTAGAATATAAGCACTTTCACCGAGCACAACATGCTCTGGGCACAAAACATTCCATTTAAACAAACAAGATCTTATTTTAAACTGTTGTTCCATCTCAGTCCTGCTACTTACATCAGAAGTTGGCATGGGGCAGGTGGATATATTTCGATTTAGTACATTTGCAACATCGTGAACAATTGTTCAAATGTCAAGGTCATGGAGCCTCCAAACCGTAATCCCACATTGATTTTAAGGCACAGAGAAGCCTAGTGAACCTCCAGCCATGAGTTGCAATAGCTCAGAGCACACCAGCATAAGATCATACGTGATAGGGGGTGGGAGATTGCAAACTTCACGTGGTCCGCCCTGTTTCGACGAATGCAATCAACCTGGCGTGCACAATCAAATAAGATCAAATAGAACAAGTTGTCCTACAACTTTAGGCTGTGCACGCCAAACGCAAGAAGATGAAGATAAGTGATAGGAGCAGAATTAGGCCATTCGGCCCATGAAGTCCACTCCAACATTCAACCATGGCTGATCTATCTCTCCCTCCTTCCTCACCCCATTCTCCTGCCTTCTCCCCAAAACTTCTGACATCCGTACTAATCAAGAATAGTAAGATTAAACGAGAACTTACCAGTTTGAAGTTTGATCTTTATTTTATGAGGAGTTACGTTGGTGATTACGTGAAGAAGACCCGTCAGGGCGCATGCGCGTCAATCTTCAAAGCAGCGGTGTGAAATCACAAAACACCAATAACGAAGTGACATAGTAACATAGTAAAAACGAGTAAATTTTAGAACTTCCAGCTGACCTTTATGAAAGAGGGTTGGGCGTGGTGGGCACATAATCACCAACGTAACTCCTCATAAAATAAAGCTCAAACTTCAAACTGGTAAGTTCTCGATTAATCTTACTATTTTACTTCGGAGTCACGTGAGTGACTACGTGAAGACTTTAAAGCTTTGTGATTTCATGCCGCAGTTTCAAATCCCGGCTTCTCATTGCATTGATTGACTCAGAACGAGAAATAATCAATAATGCATTAATGACATTTGCATGAGAAAATGCAGTAATTCATTTATTTGAATAATAGAATTAACAGTATCCCCTTTAACCCAGGGGAATTTAAGCAGAACTTAATATAGTATCTGCAAACAGCCCCGTATTGGCAATAGGCCGATGGTAAAAGTGTTGAAACACCAACTTATTAGATCACCCGGCGGCTGCGAGAATATGGTCGACGGGACGTCCTTCGCCCTGGCCGCCGATGTTGCTGCTAAATCGAATGGGATGTAAAAACATCACTGTTCACACCTGCAGCAACCAAAACTTGTTTTAACCATCTTGAAATAGTCTGAACTGACACTATCTTGTATGGTTTTTCGTGAATGATAAACAATCTTGTTTTCATATTTCTTAAGACCTTTGTAGCCTCAATACCTTTGTATTGCAACAAATATGTCTTAACACATAGACATGGATCCATGGAATATGCCAATAAAACACTCTTGAATCCTGTCACACCTGACCCTACTTCATTTGAGTAGGTCATAAATGTAAAACATAACACTATCCTGAGGTACTTCCATCCTGTGTATCTGTAACTTTTGTAATGTCTGCACTCTCTGTGCTTGTTACAAGTGCCATAAGCATGACTACCTTCATGCTGAATTTGGCCAAAATCAGAATCGTACCAAGAGTCCATTGATGAAGTAGCTTAAAACCACTCTGTATTCCAGATTGCCATACCTAGGTTTAGAAGGTCTGGAATTAAAATTCCTTTCATTAATCTGGAAACAAAAGAACGAGACTCAACAGGATGTCTTTCCGACCCCATCAATAAAAAACGAGGACAATGTACTTCTGGCTGAATAAATCGCACTATAACTCAACCCCTCATAATAGAGTGTTGAGAAAACCTAAGACATTTGAGACATGTGCCGTACAACATTCCATATTCTTTTGTACACAGAAAATTTTCCCATTCTTTACATAATGGGAAAGCAGCATTTACAGAGTCACAACCTCAGATTCGCAAATGTACTGCTTTTGAGTGCTCTTCCGCCAGACTGCTGTAAGCATGTCCACAGTATTCCCAGACAATCCTCTTTTTAAAACCTGCAAATTAACAGATCCATACAGGCATATAACGGATGTTACTCTCCAATTATCGGATACACCAGTAAATCCCTTCTTTTGGGAACCTTTATCAGAAACTGTGTCATTAATTCCAATATCAAAGGGAACCATGGCTACGTAGACCAGTCCGGTACCATCAGTACCCCAGAGGCAGCATCCTGCTTCATTTTAAGCAGACTCTATGTTTATGAGACAGAATGATGGAAAATGCATATAAAAACATACCACCCTAATGTAGCGAGAAAGCATCAATCGCTACTGTCTCCCGATGTAGTTCCCATAACACATATCTCTGTAACTGGTGATTGAGTCCGGATGGAAACAAATTCGTATCTGCCTTCCCAAATCTGACTACTATATCATTAAAATCTTAAGATTCAACATCCATTCTTTGTTATCATGGAAATTCCCGTAACCTGGTGTCTGCTACTATATTGAATCTACCTGGTAGATAAATAGCTGAAACCAAATATTTGTCAACACACCAAGTCCAGATTTGATTAGCCAACTTGTCACATGACACCGACTTAATTCCACCCATACGATTAATACATGCCATTGCTGTAGTATTGTTCATTTGAAGCTGAACATTCAGATTAGTTGTATTAACAACAAGCTTGGAGCTCATAAGCCTTCCAACAGCTGTAAAACGTTGATTCTCCATGTTTGCAAAAAATAATGCCTCTTCCATATTCCATCTGTCCACAGATGGATACCATTTCAGTGGCACCAATCCTAGTGCACTGACATCAGTCTGTAAGACCATGGAAGGCTGTTCAATCAGTATCTTGTTCGAACTACTGGAGACATGTTAAATCCACCACTGCAAATCAGAAGCAGCATTTGTTGTTTAACTGCATGGCCTATTAAAATGGCCACCATGCATCTTAGTGCCTTTTCTTTTTGCCGTCTGTAGCTGCTGGTAGTGCAATGGCCCATATTGTATTGCTGGAAATAACACTAATTTTCCTAGCAAGCTGGCCACCTGTCTTAATTGAAGATTGTTGCTTTTTCAACAGCTTAATGCAACCATCAATGAGCTCTACCCTTTACCCTGGGTAAAATTACTACCATGTCAATTGAATCAATTGTGAAATCAAAAAATAATCAATTGTTGTAAGTGGCATTAACCTTGATTTCTCTGGATGAATTAAACCCAAAACTTTCAAAAGTGGATTGAACAATTGAGAGAGATAACTCACTAATTCTCCTGTTCGTCTTAATTAGGACATCATCCAGTTAAGCCATCAACATCTGTCCTTAGACTCTAATTAGCCCCAAAATTGGTTTTACCAATTTAGTGAAATTCTAGGAACTGAAGTTAACCCATTAGACAGAACTTTAAATTGCCATAATTGTTTCATTCAGATACATTTCAAATATTTTTTATCTTACAAATGAACAGACACTGAGTAATATACATCTTTCAGATCTATAGGTGCCATATAACATCTTTTTGAAATAAGTTGTCTGGCAGTCTCAAAGTCTCCATTTTGAAGTGCCTATACTTCACAAAATTTTAAAGACTGGTCAGATCTAAAATACTCCTCGCCTTTTTAGGCCGAGAAAATTTAAACACAATTTGGTGGTTTTGATAAACCAACATTTCAATTACTTGTTTATAGACAAGTTTTCAAATTCAGCTTGAACCTCCATCACTTCTTTTTGTGAAATTGGAGTGTTCTGCTAGGAACATGCTGGATGGCAAATCACTATTTGGATCGAATCAATTCGAAACCTTTGAATAATACTCAGAATAATGAATCTGAAGTAATTTGCTTCCAATATTTGGCTGTTTTTGCCTTAATATGTTCCCATGAGAACCAGGTCCACCTACCTCCTTTGTCACCTGAGTGACCTGTGGTCCCTGGCTCCTGCCAGGAAAACCCACGCTTTTTCGTGTTCCCGCTGCAGGACGCCAACTGCGCCCCTGCTTCAATGGTCGACTTGTTCCTGGTGTAGGCCCAGGATTCTGTATGATGTCTGAAAGGATACCTCCTCTTCACAGACTTGCTGACCATCGATGTTTTGATCAACCTTGCTGTTTTTGCCTCATCATCCAACTCTTTCCCACGTTTCGTGAGGTTTTTCTCCAAAGAGTAAGTTGAGTGACTGCACATTGCTGGGCTTTACAGAGTTGCTGCAACTTGGGGTTGATGGTGGGCCGAATGCCATACTTCCTGAAACAATTCATCTCGAAGTGGGCGCTACATAGCAACCCTAGTGCCTCTTGATGCATCTCCATCCCAGGCCTGTTCCCTGTTCCTCAACCCAGCAGCTTCAATATTCTCTGCAGTTTTATTTCTTAGGCTCACATGCCCTCGCCTATCTGACCCCTTATATCTTGGTTCACTGCTAGTACTTTCAGCAATACGCAGTTCCTTGGGGTCTCGTGCTTTTTTGGCATTTTCATCCATAGTAAGCTACTGGAGCTGATGGAAGACAAAATAGTTGATCGTAGAGGCCACTTCTTCTCCCAGTGGCTCTCCTGACTCTGACGGGGCAGAGAATCATACTGCCAGGAGTAGAACATCTGGCAGCTGCCATCTTCGCTTGTATCGGCCTCACCGTCAGAGTCAGGGTCAGAACTCTCACAGAGCAGCGAATCGTACTGCCAGAAATAGAACATCTGGCAGCTGCCGTCTTCGCTTGTATCGGAGAACTCTGCTGACCCTGTGCACGCGCCTCATCAATGAGGGTGCTATCAAGCAGCCCTTTACTAGGTGCTGCTGACCTGGCTTCTGCAGCCTGCTATGACATCACTCCTCCTGGAGTATGTCTTGTTGGAACAACCTGTGTACAGGTTCTCCATTTGGAATATCCACTCAGAAAGTGGTATCCAGCCTTGGAGGTGAATCCCAAACTGACTCTTGCTCCATGGACCTGACTTGCATGTTGGCTAGCGCCCAACTGACGCTGGCTCCGTTCTTTTTCGAAATACACAAGTCCACAGTCATCCCGCTCCCAGCCGGCGACTGTTACAGGGGTATGAGGCAGCCCTTCACCAACCGCATTCCCGCGGCTCTCTATCGGCTTTGCGGCTCGCCTCTTGCCCTTGCCCGTTTTGTTCATGGAGCCTGTGAAAAAATCGCAACAGACCACCACAGCAAACGGACCTAAAAACTCCCAAAAAGTGTTTTACTTACCTTGGAGTTGTAAAAACTACATTCCACTAGAGCTCCTCACGTCCGTGAGCACCAATGCGTCTGACGTAATAACGCGCATGCGCCCTGACGGGTCTTCCTCACGTAGTCACTCACGTGACTCCGAAGTAAAATCTATCTATCTCTGCTTTAAATATATCCACTGACAGCCTCCACAGCCTTCTGTGGCAAAGAATTCCACAGATTCACCACCCTCTGACTAAAGAAATTCCTCCACTCTTCCAAAAAGAGCATCCTTTAATTCTGAGGCTATAACCTCTAATCCTAGACTCTCCCACTAGTAACCCTCTCCACATCCACTCTATCCAAGCCTTTCACTATTCTGTACGTCTACACTATTCTGAGGTCCCCCCTCATTCTTCTAAACTCCAGCGAGTAGAGGCCCAGTGCCTTCAAACGCTCATCGTATGTTAACCTCCTCATTCCTGGGATCACAGTTGTTCACAGTGAAAGAGTAGCAGAGTTTCCGCTGTGTTAAATCATTCAGCTCATACCTGCAAATTTAGCAAAGTACGCCTTGTGATATTTGCTGCCAGTCTCATCGTTCCAGAAGCATGTTGGTTGACATGGAAGTGGTTTGGTGCACACCAGCTCTCCACCTTCACCCCACAGAACTTGTCCTAGAATAGAAACAAAACAATATCAATGTTCCCACAAATGTTATTGCTTTGATGGAACCTCCTTAATAGGTTGTGTGGAAAGGAGCTGCAGATGCTGGTTTAAACCGAAGATAGGCACAAATTGCTGGAGTAACTCAGCAGGACAGGCAGCATCTCTAGAGAGAAGGAATGGGTGATGTGTCGTGTCCAAAGAAGGGTCTCGACCTGAAATGTCACCCATTCCTTCTCTCCAGAGATGCTGCCTGTCCCGCTGAGTTACTCCAGCATTTTGTGTCTATCTCCTTTATGGATTGTTTCATACTGTTTGCAAATGATCATAAACTTCTCCACAAGAACAATTAATTGGCATTGTGGCAATCATGTACACCTTAATACTTAAAAGCTACACTGCATTATAATTAATTAAATTTGTTGTCACAGTTTAGGTTTATTATTGTCACGTGTACTAAGGTACAGCTAAAAGCTTTCTTTTGCACCCAAACAGATCGATTAATACCATACATAAATACAATTAAGTTAATCTGAAGTATAAAAGATAGAACAAAAGCATTAAAGTTCTGATTGAATTGATTGATTGGTTGATTGAAAGATACAGCATGGAAACAGGCCCTTCAGCCCACCGAGTCAACACCAACCATCAATCGCCCATTCACACTGGTTCTGTCACACTTTTTCAACCACTCCTTACATGCTTGGGGCAATTTATAGAGGCCAATTAACCTACAGTCCGACACATCTTTGGGCTGTGGGCGGAAACCAGAGCACCTGGAGGAAAACCACACAGTCACATGGAGAACTTGCAAACTCCACAGACACAGCGCCCAGGGCCAAAATTGAACCCAGATCTCTGGTGACATGAGGCAGCGGTTCTACCAGCTGCGCCACTGTGCTGCTCCAGCCCTAGTTGTTCATATCTGAACAGAACAGATGATTGGAGTTTCAAAAGAAGAAAAGATATTCAATATTTGCCCAACAATTGTCATTCTTGCCATAGAGGGAGTACAGAGAAGGTTCACCAGACTGATTCCTGGGATGGCAGGACTTTCATATGAAGAAAGACTGGATAGACTCGGCTTGTACTCGCTAGAATTTAGAAGATTGAGGGGGGATCTTATAGAAACTTACAGGATTCTTAAGGGGTTGGACAGGCTAGATGCAAGAAGATTGTTCCCGATGTTGGGGAAGTCCAGAACAAGGGGTCACAGTTTAAGGATAAGGGGGAAGTCTTTTAGGACCGAGATGAGAAAAAAAAATTCACACAGAGAGTGGTGAATCTGTGGAATTCTCTGCCACAGAAAGTAGTTGAGGCCAGTTCATTGGCTATATTTAAGAGGGAGTTAGATGTGGCCCTTGTGGCTAAAGGGATCAGGGGGTATGGAGAGAAGGCAGGTACAGGATACTGAGTTGGATGATCAGCCATGATCATATTGAATGGCGGTGCAGGCTCGAAGGGCCGAATGGCCTACTCCTGCACCTATTTTCTATGTTTCCATGTTTCTAATTATCAGTAAAATTATGATGGGATACAGTTTTAAAGGTTCTCCAATTAGGCACTAAATAGGATCATCATGCTCGATATTCCAGAAATGGCAGGGAGACGGTGAATTCTCTCCCAAGTTCAGGTTTCTCCATAAATTTGAGAGGCTGGAAGAACAACAACAAGGTGACTTGGAGAGGAGTGGAGATGAGGAGAACACCAAACAAGTAATGGCCCAGAGGAAGCAAGGGTTGCTAACACTGATTCAAAGAGAGAGAGAGAAGTAACAGCTTGAACTGGGAGTGGAAGAGAAGGGTTTTAACAATGGAATACAGTTGCATTGGGTGGAATTCCATTCAATGTAGAATCTGTGAACTCACCCCAAGAAGTTGGATGGAGTGGTGTGTGTGGAGGAAAGTACAGATTTGGCATAATCATGAAGTGCTTCTGTGGAGGATGTGTGTTAAATATACTGGAGTTTGGAATGGCACTATTGTTGCATGGACGGTTCAAGTATCAAGTTAGGAAACAATGTTCAACACAAGGTTTGTTTTGCAAAGCAAAACTTGGCCCTAAAAGTAGGTTTATCACCTTCCTACCATTTCTGGATTGGCCTGGTTCGTGACCGATGGGAGATATGATTTGGGGAAGATTGTAGAAGCAGGAAGGACAAAAGGCATTAGGTTCTAGACGAGGAACTCCACAGAGAAGGGAAGTTAGGGGAGGTGATTGCTTCACGACCAAGGATGACCAGAAGAAGAGATGGTGCGCTGGAGGCTGGTGAGGAAAAGAGAGGGAGGAATGCAAGACTGTGAGGAACACAAGATAAATGGGGAAAGGGATAATGTTATGGAGAATTTTACAGATAAGGTTGAGGAATTACAATTCAATCAATGGAGGTGCTGGACACAGGGTGTGGCGGGTGGAACTCATGAGAATGGTGGATAGGTGGAAAGTGCTTGATCATTTGGAGAACAAAGTGGAGATATGGAATGAGAGCGAAGAGATGAATACACAAACATAAATGAACAATTTCAATATGTGTATGAACATATGGATTAACGTGATGAACGAGCAGATCATAAGTTTAAAATCATCCTTTATAAAATCCAAACAGATTATTAAGAAGAGATGTGAAATTGTGCTGACTTTCTTCATTCCAGATTTCCACAGCCATCCCCAGGTTCCTTGCTTGTATCTCTCCTCTGTAGACAGGAATGGTGAAGTTCTGGCCCATGAAACATGAAATGATGTCTGTGCCACCTGCAAGAAATAGAACAAAAACATTTACCATTTTCAACATGGTCTCCCTGAGAGTCTCTGATGGACAGCACAGCGGTAGAGTTGCTGCCTTACAGCGTCAGCCACTCGGCTTCAATCCTGACTACTGGTGCTGTCTGTACGGAGTTTGTACGTTCTCCCTGTGACCTCCGGGTGCTCCAGTTTCCTTCCACACTCCAAAGACGTACAGGTTTGTAGGTGAATTGGCTTCAATAAAATTGTAAATTGTCCCCAGTGTGTAGGGTAGTGCCAGTGTCCGGGGGTGATCGCTAGTCAGCATGAACTCGGTGTGCCAAAACAGGGCCTGTTTCAGCACTGTATCTCTAAAGTCTAAAATAAAGTCTAAACAGATGTAAACATTCATACTACTTTCCTTAAGATAGCGACTAAGTTATACATCTCAATTCCATCTTCTTGTCCATTCTGCATGTATATGTATTTGGAACAAAGTATTGAACATATATCAAATCTTAATATCTTTTTGGGATGTGGCCATAAACATTGTTCATTATAAAAATGCTGCATGTGAGATCTACAAAGAAAGGCAATGGTAAAGGTTCAATTTTCCTCTAGACCATCTATACACAGATGTACTTGATGCACCTGAGAAGCAAGACTCCAGCTAGTCATAGCATGCATATTGCATCCGGCTATTCAAGTTATAAAAGCTGTTCAGATGAAATGCAAACAACTGAATTAAAATTTTGAAAGAATCTTTTCGGAATAGATTTTATTTCAACCACTTCTAAACAAACTTACTGTTAAGAACCACTAATTGCTACAAAGTTCTCTGTCATAGTTAGTTGTATTGACTTGGCATTAGTCTAACAGATCATAGCATTGCCAATTTAAAAAGTCTGATGTGGGAAAAATGAAAACAAATTAAGAATGGAGGCCCTGATTAGAAATGTGTCTTTAGTGTTTATGAACAAACAGCAGTGCTTGGCTCCTCCAAGGGTAACTTTCCCACAAATTCTAATATATACAAGGATTACATATAAAGATTAAGGATGTGCTCCAAGGTTATATCTGACCCCTAATCCACTGATCTGAAGAATCAGATCTTGATCGGTTGAGCAGGTGGACTGAGGAATGGTTGATTGAGTTTCAACACAGATAAGTGCGAGTTGTTGCTTTTTGGGAAGTCAAACCAAGGCAGGACCTTCACGGTGATAGACAAGGTCCTGGAATGGAGCAGAGGGATCTAGGAGTGCACGCACATAGTTCCTTGAAAGTGGCATCACAGATAGATAGGGTGATCAAGAAGGCTTTGGGCACATTGGCCCTTTTCAGTCAGAGTAGTGAGTATAGAAGTTGAGAGGTCCTGTTACAGTTGTACAAGACATTGGTGAGGCCACATTTGGAAAATTGTGTTCCGTTTTTATCATAGGAAAGATGGTGTTCAGCTGGAAAGGATGCAGAGAAGATTTGCCAGGACTCAAGGGCCTGAGCTATAGGGAGATTGAGCAGGCTAGGATGTTATTCCTTGGAGCGCAGGAAGATGAGGGTGATGCTATGGTGGTGTATATAATCATGAGGGAAATAGATAGGATAAAATCACAGAATTTGTTTACCCAGAATAGGGAAATAAAGAACCACAATACATAGGTTTAAGATGAGAAGGGAAAGTTTTAATGGGAACCTGAGAAGCATATATGGAATTAGCTGCCAGAGGATGTAGTTGAGGCAGGTAACATCACAACATTTGGACAGGTACATGGATAGGAAAGGTTTAGAAGGAT